>CM034155.1:73278382-73893600 GCA_019776745.2 Taxus chinensis | reverse complement strand
AGTAAAACTAGCGTGAAATCTAAATCTCTCCACAAGTAACCATCAACATTTGGATCAATTACACGTTCAATAGTTATAATCATATCATCAACCCAAAACATTCAACGCATTGCATCCCAGCTGACCTAACTTTTGGATTTACATATGTCCTCCTAGATGACCCAACTTAGGAATTACATTCATTGATTTCCTAGATGACCTAACTTGGTGAACATTCTACATCTCTCATTCCTTTCCAGATGCCCGAACTGGAATCCATTCTACATTTTTTTCTTCTGATTCTTATCCAGATTCATACTTACTGTAAGCCATCATCATATGTGGTGACACACCCAACCCCCCCCCCCCTGTGATTGGGAAAGAGTGCCGTTCCTTACCACCACGAGATGGGTGAATTGTGGGAGCAAAAATTATTTTGGACTCGATGAACCATAAAATATTTGAGCAATTCGATCTCGCTGGCTAGATCTTGAGGGATGTAAGTTTAGATATTGGGATAATAACAAACTTTTCTCCCTACACTCTTCTTCTAGTGGCAGGTCACCCAAATCCTCTGGTTGATTATTCGTGTACATGCTTTCAGGTTGGGAACTGATCACTCCCTACCCCATCTCATCCTCATCATACAATGTTCAAAACCATATAACATTACAATCGTCACTGTCATTAGCACACTTCATCATGACATTACACTTTTACTTCATTGCATGGATCAACTCGTTGATCCATGGTTCAGCATGCTACAATGGTTCTTTCGGCACTCTTTTACTACCACATCTATGAATTCTACTATAATGTGGGCTTCTCCAGATTTCTCTTAGGTATGTATCTCTATCTACTTTATGTTACCAAGATTTTTCTCACCAACATAAAGTGGGGGCAAATGTAGTCACAAAATCATGCACTTACTATTAAATTTTTATAGCCAAGTATGTTATTCTATATATGGATCTTAAGTAATAAAAGTATTCACTAATGGCTCATTCCCTATTCTTGTAATCAGTTGGTCAGTCATCATTATCACTTGTCTCACACATTATTCATTTATTCACACAATTATGGTTGTCTCTTACAAGGTATTAGCTGTCGTTATTTGGTCATTTATCATCTCTAGTCCCTAAATAGGGAACCTGGAAAGGGTTTTGGGGTGTCTGTCAGTGCCCCGGTCCTAGTTAAAAAATTTCTCATTTTGAGTTTCAAGTTCGTTCTTTGTGGTTTATTATCTCATTCCTTTAATTGCTAATCAACATTTTCGGTCCATTAGCATCAAAATTTGAACAAGAGATCCCTACATAAACATATCATACTCATTATTATAAGGGTGGACAATCTACTATCAAGAGCTAGCTATCTCCTAAGGCAAAGGACTAAATTTTGGCATCTTCTACATCTGCATCACACAAGCATAGGGGAAAGGGTTGTATTCATTCTATTATATCCACATTGGCATCTTACATCTAGTCATTTCCCCCTAAATTTGCATCATTGACGGTAGGGCACCCTAGGCACACAATTGCACACACAAACACACATAACTACATTGTTCTGGAACTTAGTGCAACACTTAGTCATAATTCCACCATTGTGGAAACTAAGGTCATTCTGACCCCTTCATTTACATCTTTATTTTTTAGGGATTTTATGCTTTGTATGGGTTGTTTCATGTAGGTCTTCATCTCATAACTACAACAACATAAGTGAGGGTATTATGACAACCGAGTGACCAAGATGAAGATATTGCAAAGACCTTACAATAATGTCAAATTCATATCCTTAGCTTTTCTACAGACCAGAGTGCCCATATTACAGACTATGGTGCCCCAATATGCCCTAATCGAGATATATCTTCATCTGTTGCAATTTCTTAGGTAGCACTATCATTCCCTGTCTTGTCTACATAATCATCCTATCCAGTCCTGCACACATTTAGGTAAGTTAATTTCAGGTTAGTACCTTATCACTTCCTTTTCATTTATTTCACTTTATTCAAATATTAAAAAAAATTACTTAGCACTTTACATGAGTTATTCTTTCATTATTACTAGTTTAGATTAACATAGAAAATTCACATTTTTAGTTAATCAGAATGCAAAGTTGGTCAAAAATGATTGTGTCAACGAGGTCCTTTGTATGTATTTCAAATTAAACTAAGTTAATGGAAAGGATTTAACACCAAGTAAAACCATGGCTTAAGTTTATTTAAATAAATACATCAAGATTGAGCTAAAAAGGAAAATATTAATTAAATTGTAAAAATGTAAATCTAACACTAAATTTAAACCTCCATTTGATGTTTAGATGTGCTCTTCAATGTAGATACTTTGTTATGTGAGCCAAACGCATGTTACCTATTATTAAAGGTATTACTAGAGTAAGAAAGGATCTCATTAAAATGGCTAAAGTGTCATTTTTTAATCTTCCTACTAACTTTAGCAAATAGATTTCTCAATTTAGTAGGATTTCTTATGATATAAATTTTCTCTTGAGATATCAAATGTCTTACAAAGACAAGGTGTAAAGTGTAACAAGGTGTACTAGGTTTCTTGTATAGATTTCCAATTTGGGAGAAGCTTTCAACCTAGTGAATGTGGGATAAATTGAATATGGTATTAGAAAATGATAAGTATGATTAGAAGATATTAACTAGATATTGGTAACTCATGAAAGTTTTGGAAGGTTTAAATAATCAACTGAGATTTATTGATAGGCCAATTTTAGCTTATAGAAGCTCTTTGGATATAATTTGGAGGGAAATTAGTATATTTGAAGGGGTTTGAGAGGGGTTTTTAACTAATAAGAGGGTTTATTAATTAAATACAAGTATTTTGAAATGTTAATTAATTAATAATGCTTAATTAATTAATTAGAAGATGATTTTAACTAATAGAATGACGTTAATTGGCATCTGAGATTAGGGACAAGGCTAGTTAATAAATGAAATGTTGTTAATTGACCAAGAAGATGGGGAATATCATATAATTAGCGTAAAATTCATAATTATAATGGAAAGATGGGAAAGAAGACAATTAGTATAATTTGAGTATTAAAATTGTGCAATTGAAATTAGGTGTCTACATTTGCGCCACTTTGATGTGGTATAGCGCAAGAAGAACCATTTCAAAGATAGTAGACAATTTAATTTTTTATGGGTAGAAAAAAATATTTAGGATGGATGATACCTCCTCAAGTGTCGATGGGGTGATAGAAGAGATTTATTGACACTCAAAAAGAAGAGAAAAATAATCAGTGTGGATGAAAAATAAGTCATTTTTACAACTGCGGCTCGATGGGTTAAAATAAATAAAATAGTTTAGTTAGAGGTAATGGTAGTTAGTATGGGGAGTGAGATAGATTATGGATTGTATATGATGAGGGGTGGGAAGATCGTAGCATAACTTTCATGTCATCATGGCTTGGAAGTACCTTTTTATTTGATGTAAACATACAACAAAAAGGTAGAATGACATGAAAATTCATAATACCAACTTTTATGCAATGTTAAAGAGATGACTCAAAGTAAAATACATAATAAATGCAATAAAAAACTTAAATAAACAACAAAACAAACAAGCACAATCAAATAAACTCACATAAGAAATGCTTAAGAAAATTGTACCAAGGTTTTTTGTTATCTAGCTTTAGTAGCCAATATTCAAGTTATATGAAAATGGTTGAGATAATTCCCCAAGAGAGGATACATGCAAGGGATTGGGTGGAGGACATAGAATTCCTGAGAAAAAAAAATTGCACTATGAAACTGCCTCGAGAAACATAAATGTTAGGAAGACATGCATAGTAAGAAAACAAGATTTGTTGATGAAATAATATCATAAGATGATCCACATGTCATGCGCTAGAACCAAAAAATGCTGAAGTAGGATGTTTCATGATATATTTTTCAATGTTTAGTGTTTTTACGTTAGACATTGTTTTTCAATTTTCATATTTTGTGAATGTTGAGGATTTTCAAATATTTTGTAATGTTTAGGATTTTCTAATATTTTTCATTGTTTAGGATTTTCTAGGTTTTTTGAAACTATGTAGAGGAGAACAAAACACCAAGATGACCCTAGCAAGAGGTGAGAATATACAAAGGGAAATTTCCCACACATATATACAAGAATAGTTCAAGCCAGATTAAGGCCAAGAGAGATAGGTTCAACAAGAATGAACCCAATCCAGCTAAAAATATAGGAAGGAGTAATTGTACCCCCAAGTTCAAGTTGGATAAGAAATAGATGATAGAAAGAGGTATAAGATTATTTATTGAAAAGGGGGAAAATTTTCCCTTAGACATAGTAAAAATTAAATCTATACACATGGATGTTTTCAACAAAGAATAAGAACAGTGTGATTGTTATGCATGGATACAAAGAATGTAACTAAAAGGTTGGTGATGAAAAAGTGATGAGCCAAAGGCAAAAATTGTGAGACAAAATATGGAGTAAAGCAAGATTCTGAACAAGTTCCATAAAAAACTTGGTAACATATTATTCTTGTTGTTCATTGAGATCTATTGTGTGCGTGTGAAAATGAATTATTTCTTAAAGTGAAGATTTTATAGGAAATAAGTAAAGAAAAACTTTGTTAGCTTTTTAGTTGATAGCCAATATGTAGGAATGATTGATTTGGATACTTTATTAGTAAATAGAGGGTGGAAGGAGACTCATACATTTATTTTCTACCATCCATGCGTTCATAGCCCTGATGGAGATGTATCTAATTCTATTTGTAGAATTACTCTATTCTCAGCTATGCATCCATAACCTCGATAGAGATACTATAAATACACCTAAAGAGAGTTTATATTTTATATATATATATATATATATATATATATATATATATATATATATTCTCTTTGCTTTTGATTTTTTATTATATTTTGTTTTCTGAAAATTATTTCAGCTATCTCATTTTTTATAAGGGATTAAGAACCACTAATGGCTTCATGGAAGGATGTGGAAGTGATTGTGATAATGACATTGGATAGTGTTAAGAGATATTCCCAAAGGCCCTCATAACAATTTTATTAATTATATGAAAGTGACGGGATCTCTAAGAGGTCATTCGTTCTTTAATTTACCAAGGTAATGAAAGAGAAAGGTCAAATGGATACAACAAAGATCAATGTCACACAATGAGTGTGAATATAATAGCCAAAAGATCATCTAAGGGATGAAAATTATGTGTTATTTATAAAGGATATGAAGAAATAAAATAACATTGATGTGCATGCAATACCTTATTGATGTTTGTACCTTTGGTTTTCTTGTAATGTTTTAATGTTTTCTCTAGATTTTTTACGGTTTTGTGAAGGGAGAACCTCAAAGGGAGGCGATGAAAATGGATGAGATGGGGATAGATAGGAGTGAAAACGGGATGGAGGAAAAATATCCATGATAGTGTAGGAAGAATAAGATAGGATGGATTCGGAGGTTAGGACCAACGATGTCACTTTGTGTGATATGACCCAATAACAATGAATGTTATTTATTTGATGATGGAGACTAGGATTTTTCACTTATCAAGAGTGATATTTTCTCCAATCTCAATGATCGTGGTGAGATCATACTTGATAAGTGATTTTGACATATCTTACAACATGTATTTTTTATGTGGGAGCTTGAGTTCCTTATTCATTAATTTTTTCACTTTGCGTCATATTTTTTGTTTGCATTTATCTTGATTTTTGAATCGTGTTTGCATTATGGATTTAAGGTTGGGTTTATTTTGATCTTTGGAATTCCTTGTATTTTTTATTTTAGTTTGATGAAAAAACTCTTTGTACTTAATATAAGCTAATGTGTGTATCCACTAAACCCAAGAAATGAGGGAAGAAAATGGATGTTTAGGATTGATGAGATGATTTTTAGGGATGATGGTGGGCTTGCCATAACTGTTAATAGAGGGATGATATGATGGACTGATGGGATATGGTCCAAGGATTCTATCCAAAAATGGCTAGTGGGAGGTGGCCCAAGGAGATATAGTAATGGGATAGGAGGTGGCCCAAGGATTCATGGTAATATGCTAGTAGGAGGTGGCCCAAGGAGATATAGTAATGGGCTAGCAGGAGGTGGCCCAAGAATTGATGGTGATAGGATAGTAGGAGGTGGCCCAAGAATTTATTGTGATGTAAGGGTCTGTTGGTGAAATAGTATGTCATTAGGACAAATTAGTTGATTTTCACCAACTCTTTGAGACTAAGTCCCTATGCTTGAAATGGGTATCTCCATTATTGTATGTGAAATAAAAACAATTATGTGGTTGGCCTATAAGCCAAGAATCCAATAGGCACACTCCATTGTACCTGTAGAATATTCTTGTAATCTCATGCAAAGGAGGAATTTGCAAGGAAGGTTGGAATGTGGGAGTGGGAAATTAGGATAGGGAGTAATATTGTAAGTAGGATAAACCAGATTATTACAAATATTAACCAGAAATATCAACACACACAATTGGAAAGGATAACAACTTTGCTAATTATATCAAGACAAGATGAAACCATGAACATAAAATCTCACTTATTCACTCATCTAGAAAATATGAAACTCCTTGCTTTATTGACATTTTCACAAAGTTTTGCAATGAGAGAGGAGGAGGAAACATATAGAGAGGAAAATAGAATAAATTTTTATCTTTTTCTTATTCTTGGTAGTTATCTACTCATGAAATTACAAAATTTACAGCCTCTTGAAATAAGGATTTTGTTACAATATATAATTTTCAAAAAGAATCTTCACCTGCCCCCCACATGACCTTTCATTTTCTCTTTTATAAATTGTGACTCCTAATATTCCTAGGAAGTAAATTAAGTCCCCTTTTATTAATTGAGGGAAACTTATTACGATTTCAACTATAGTCACTTTTAAATGAATAAGACAAAAGTGAATAAGACAAAAATGAAACATGCAACCCCTTAATGAATAAATATAAGATGAAAGGAGAGAGGAATGGGGGGAAGAGAGAAAGGGAAAAGAGATAACTACTCAGATGGAAATAATGCCCTTGCTGATTCTTCTTCACTCTTGGCTAGACTTTTGGAAAGTTCCTCTGGAGGGATCTCGTTCCCTTTGAATTATTTTTTGTATCATGCTACCACATGAGCAACCTTCTCATCCCAAGGAATGTGCAAAAATCCCAAATACTTGAGCCACTTTTCAGAGAAAGAGTTTATGTTCTTGCATTTCATGTACCAAGTCTAGTGATCCCTCACGGTGTTTGATATGGCAGCCCTTATCTCAGCCAAGGACTCCAATATGCCTCCATTGAATGAAAATAGATATTTGGATTCTTTCTTGACAAAATATTAAAATGGATTTGGCAGGTCATTTTCCAAAGTGTTCTCATCCACTACTATCACTCCAAGCTTTTTTATCTCAACATTGACATCCTTTTACATTTTTGAAAATGTGTTCCTCGTATGAATCCAATTCACCAAGAGCATGGTTTATCATTTTGTAATAGGCAACCAGATTTATAGCCCAAAATTGAGATAAGTCATCTTATGTTGAATCAAATATTCTCTTGCTTACCAGTAGTGGAGATTTTACTTTTCCCATCTTAATAACCAGTGGATACATTGGTCCCAATATTCCTTTTCTTTTTCAATCTCCTCTCTATCCATGCTTACTTTTGTAGTCGTTCCACTCATTTAGTTGAATAATTACAGGATATCAGGAAGAAATATTTTTCCCTTTTCTATAATATTTTCCACCCATTTATCATTTGCATTTCCCTACATGGTAAAACCTTGTGTTCTTCTAATGGAATCTAGGTAAAATCTACTGATGGGAGTAACTTATTCAACTAGAAAAGATGGAACGGTGTTCAGGTACATGAAATTTTGAAGATGTGAGGTGAGTGTTCTCACATGATCCTCCAACTAATCAATTCTCTCCTTATACCCCCGATTCCTCACAAAAATGTGAGTGGAAGACTAATTGAAAAAATGTTAATCCCCCTCATGAGTTTCTAGTCCTAGGGGAACGGTGCTGATTTTGTATTCATCTGGGCTCATTTCTTCAATGGGTTTAGTTACCTTTGGTTAGATTATTTCTACATATTGGTTTCTCAAAGCACCACTGAAAAAGTGGGAAGAACCTTGAGATGACCTTCCCTTCTTCACTTTTACCTTTGAGGCTATGGCTAGGAAATCAGGGACTGTAACTTGTTGAAATGTGCAAGTTTCTTTTGTGATAATTTCCTACACTCATGGAAACATCTCATTCATTTCAGAATTTAAATTCAGAATGATTATTGTTCCTTATTCTAAATGAGAAGGGGCATCTTGTGTTGGAGGGGTTGGTACACCAGTGGAGGATGAGAGACTTTGAGATTATTGGGGGACCAAAAGATCAATTGGATCAATTTTCCCTTGTTCCAAATCTACCACAGGGTCTTTTGTTGTCTTTATCTTTTTTTTAATCTTTTGTAGTGAGAAAATTCTTATTCCACTTTTTTTTTTGAGTGTTCTCTTGAATGATTAGAAATCGAAGATTTCTCAGTGACTCTTGAAGAGGAAATATGATACTTTTTCCTTTGGATATCTGGGAAGTTTCCTAATGTGATAAGGGTAGCCTTCTTATTGTTGAACCATTCTTTCAATCTTTTGATTATGGATTCAATCTGCTCATTTATATCCCTTGATTCGCGGATGCTCCAAGACACTTGTAGAAGGGGTGAGGATTTCATTTTTATTTACTTCAGATCATAAATCTTCATTCCATCATCTTTGATTCCATCCTCATACTAATCAAACTTGAATCTCTTCATTTTCCCTATTTTCATCCTCATATGATCTCTTTCCCTAACTTCAAAATCATCTACATAATTCACCCAATAGTCTTCAATCTGCGAAACATGATGCAAGTTAGGGAGGTGAAATGTTTTCAGATCACTCAAAATATCAAAGTCTAATCTTAGAGTGTATGAATATAGGTTTACAGGAGTGAAGGAATATTCCATGTTAGCAGCCTCATGGGAATTTTTACAGGAGATTCCGAGAGAGATAGGTAAAATAACACATTTCTTCTTTCATTTCTTAATCTTACCATTGACATGAACAAGATTAATAAACAAATCGGGCATCGTGATCTTGTTGCTGAGATACCGTGATATATTTCGAGGAGAAAGATCAAAACCAAAAACTTAGATGTAAGAAAAAGTTGAGAATTGTGTGAAGAATGACCCATACCTTTTGATCAAAGAAGCGACATGTGAGGACAACCTTGTTTCAGGATTTCCTTCTAACAACCTGATGAAAAACATGGTGAATGTGTTGTTCACAAGTGAAAAATGATGGTTACTTTCTTTCATGATCATTTGTGGATATTTCTCATATGCAAGATCCTTCTAGTAAATGTTTTGAGTGTGTTTCAAACATCAGAATGGTCTCATTCTTGCAAGGGTGTATACCAAGTATGAAGTCATTGAAAAATATTTAGTAGCTGGAACTTGAAGCAATTAGTGATGAAATTTGTCACTGATTATTTTCCCCCACTCTATAATATATCTACCCTTGATTATGGTAAGGATGAACGACTCCATCTAATCTTGGAAATCCTTTGTAGTTTCTTCTCTCATTATCCTTCTTAGGATGATGATCACATCTGAGAAGCCCTCGTGAAATTCACTTTGAGAGAGATATTTTGGCATATGAGATGGATTTCTTCCTTATTTAATCCAAGAACCTAGTGCAATATCTTGAAGGTATGACTCTATATTAGACCACTCACCTGATGGAAACTCTTTTGTGATGACAACGATGTTATTTTAGACTGGAATTTGCATATACTAGGAGATTGCTTTAGGTTTTGGCATGTTGTTACATAGGTTGTGTCTTTAATGAAAAAATGTATGATGTAGTAGGGTCAAGTATGTTTAAAATAATGATGAAATGATGGTTCAGAGGTATTCATGGTGATACCAAGTTTTTCAGTGAGGATTGTTTGTTCTTACAAGCCTATTCAGGTGACTCAACTAGCCTAAGTGATGGTGCATGGAACTTGGAGCTTCTTGGTAGCTTGAGAATAATTTTGGAATGATGGATATCATTTTTTGTGAGTTCTTTACCACTCGCATGAGTTTCAGGGTGCAGATATAGATTCATGGCCATGTTGCAGGTGTTTATTTGGAACAGGTAAGGATGTTAGATTGCATGAGGATGATTTATTGAGCTATATGAGATCATGTGTGCATGTATGAAGGTGTATCATGATGTACCAAGTATTTTAGGAAATTTTGGATTGTTTTCATGATGATTTATGTGATTTTTTCAGTTGACCCTAGCTTCTGCAGTGTAAAACCCTAAGGGCTAACTATCCAAATGAGATAGGATGGAAATATTGAGAGCTAGTTGTGTCATGGTGATCATTTTAGATGTTATTAGGGTGTTACTTTGTGTTATGGTAGAATTTTCAGGTTTTCATTATGAGTATTTTTAATTTTATGTCAGTTTTGAGGAAACAGGGTCAAAAACAAGGTTGTTTCTAGCTTTGAATTGGAACTTCTGATGCTCACCCTGAATTGTGTGTTTTGTATGAGACCTTTTGGATTTCAAGGATGTTTATAAATTGATTATATAAGGTTTTAAATAAATAATTATGTCATTTAATGGTCAAACTTTTATGAATGAATGATAAGAAGGTAAACAACTCATTATTTGTTTGAAACCCTAGCTTGAAAGTGGTTTGTGAGATTTGCTTCTTAAGTGGACAATTTTTATTTATAGTGCAGGGATGATGAATTTAAAATGTATAGGACTCCTCCAAATTTCCATAAAGGTATTATTATGACAAAAAAACAACACCCTAGGATTTTTTGTTATGGATCCCTTCTTTTTGCTAACATGGGATTACCTCTCAAGCTATGGGACTTGCAAACTTGAGATAATACTCCAGAGAAGGGAAACTCTTGTTCCCAATCCTACCTACCACAACTACTCCTAATACAATAAAATACCTATATAAACCTATTCTAATATTCCAAGGAGACAATGAAAGAGATAATTGGATTGCAAATGGAAATATCCTACACTAAGAGCGGTGATACACCAAGAAAAGGAGGTTGCTAGAAAAAATCCTTGTGCCTGAAATGGAGAGGGTCGAAAAGATGCACTACATACCAAAGATGGATTTAAACATAACACCATTTCATTCTCATTAAACACATCTCTCAAAAACCTATAATAATATCAAGAGTATGCACAGTATACCACAGTAATGAAGAGAGGCAAGTTAGAGACAACAAATCATGCAGAGGATGGAAAAAATACATCACATAACATAAATCTATTGCTCTATTAAAATATGTGCAGTACATCATTGGTGGGAAAGAGGTAATAAAATTCCATTTAAAATTCTTTGGGAGGAGGCTTAAAACTCCCACATTCAACCAAGAAGAGAATAAGGGAGAGGGGAAGAGAGGAAAAACGTCCAACTCTTTTCCAAATGAGCTCCTCCTTAAAATTTATTTAAAAATGGGAGAGAGAGAGAGAGAGAGAGAGAGATAATGCGATAATATTTTCTTTTCCAAAAACTTGCAAGGCATAATAAATGTGGAAAAATGATGATTTTTGACCTATAAAATCTACCCCATGTTGTCCCATAACTTGCAGCAGTAAAAAATTGTTTCCCGTGCTCATTAATTGAACTTTCAACCACCTGAGAGTCTCCACTACAAACTAGGTTTGTTTTATTTGATTTTATTCCTTGAAACTCCATCAATCCTTATATTTCGTGATTTTTTGTGTAGATCTCAAAACCAAAATTCCAATGAGTCCAATTTTGTGAGATTTTGATGAGAAATGCAAAATTTATCTACTTATGAGTGCAGGCATGTATTTTGGTTTTTGAGGCTTGCCTTCTCTGTTATGGGACTGAGTAATTAATTAAGTAGTTGGAAACAATGATTTTAATATTTTCCCTCCTTTATAATGTTGTGTATGTTTTAAATGTCTTGGGATATTTAAAGATTCTTTGTGGGACCCATTGATTCCACCATTTTCAAATTAAGGGGGCTTGAGTGTTTGAGTGTTTAGACTTAGGTGTCAGCTCGGCCTTTGGCTCGCCGAGCTAGCACCTAACCCTGAATCACTGACCCCTTACATTGTGCATCAATCTGCTCTGCATTCATATCTCTAAGGATGATTCAACCCCTTATAAATCTCGAGATCCATGTCCATCCCATCCTAGACACCTCATCTCCCTCTGATGGATTCTCAACACTCCATGCATCAAGCCCAATATATTACAGGATTCCCCATTCCTTTGCACCTCATCAAGCGTGATAAGCTTAATTTTTTCCTCGTCAGTGTTGTAATGTTCAATGTGCCCCATGCAGACCAGCACTGATGTTTCACCTAACCCCTTCACAACCGACACGGCCGCATCAGGATCCCCATGCACACTTGATCCGCATGTCGTCGAGTCACTCCAGACGTGTAAAATTGGTCCCACCCATGATGTGGCATCTACCCCTTTACATTATGGTGAAAGTGGGCCTAAGTGACACACTGATCCCAAGTTCAAGTGGGCCATTTGGCACCTAAAAATATTTTTTCTCTATTGTGAACTCACCAAGGCTCACCAAGTTAGCTCAGCAAGACATCTTAATTCCTTCACCATTTTTATAAGTCCTCCTTTGGTAGTGCCACTCATCCAGCCTATCTCGTATATTCTATGATGAGCTTCTCCATGAATGGGTTCTAAGTTCCTTTGTGACATTTCACCTCGAGCTTGCTAAAAAGTTAAGATTTTGACCTAACTCACCCTTCATTAATTTCTCACATGTATTTGGTTTCTTTCCAACCTTTTGACCTCTGGGAACTAGGTGATGAGCTCACCTTTCAATCACTGGCTCCTGACTCTATCAAC
Source organism: Taxus chinensis (assembly GCA_019776745.2). NCBI lineage: Eukaryota > Viridiplantae > Streptophyta > Pinopsida > Cupressales > Taxaceae > Taxus > Taxus chinensis. Next base: position 73,880,722 of record CM034155.1, on the reverse strand, counting down.
TTTATGTCACCTTTCCATTTCTTTTTGAGCCCTTGAGGTTCACCTTTGGTTCATTCCATTCCTTGATGAGCTCGCTAATCTCGACCTTCCCACCTAGCTCGATGGTCTCATTAACAACTACTCCATATTCTCCCTGGCATTAACCTCATGTGTGCATCCATTCGGGTTGTCATACAACTTCCTATGATCTAACTCACCCCTAAACAAAAACTTGGTATCCAATTTGATGTTGGGACTAGCTCGATAAGCTGATATGTGACTCACTACAATGCTCGAGCTCAATCAATGGCTCGACTACTCCACTTCAATCCCAACTCTACACCATGTATGCGCTTGTGTTGAACAATGCATCTCACCCCCTTTAGCCATCTTGGTGAGATGAAAGTGGCTTAGTGAGCTGCTTATGAGACTTAGACAAATTTTACATTTTTATGTCCTATCCCTAGATTTTTTGTAAACCTTTTGGATTTTCCAGTGCTCCAAAGTTATGCAAAGGTGTTGAGGGTAACCCAGGGAAATATTAATTTTTTTCCATTTTTTGACATGAATGAGCCCCTTAATGAATTGTCTCAATGAAATCATGTGAGTTGTCCATTTTCACTCAAGATATGAAAATGTATAACAGGTATGGTAGAGATCATGGTGATGAGCAGACCCCACTCAAATAGGTCAGTTTCTAAAGAAGTTCAATTTGGGACAAGGTTGTATAAAGTATTTGCAAACTAAATGGCTATAATGTGATGTATGTGAGTTTTCCTTGATTTATAATTAGTTTTTAGCTCATGATGAAGCAATTCAATGGTCAATTATACTTCATATATGTTGACTAGTCAAAGGGCAATTTTGGGGCCATTAGAAATTCTTCAGTAAAGTTGACAGTACATGAGCCACAGGAGGAGTTAGGAAGTGATTAAAGTTATGTTGGAAATATAATTCATATATATATATATGTGTGTGTGTGTGTGTGTGTGTGTGTGTGTGTGTGTGTGTGTGTGTGTGTGTGTGTGTGTGTGTGTGTGTGTGTGTATCCATTTATATAATTTTTATCTCATGATGATTCTTTTTTATATGGTTTCTAGGTAAATTTGTGGACAAGAATATTTTTGGCTTTCCAAGACAGAACTATTTTTTATAAACGATTGAGTTAGTTTCAGCATGATATGGATTGTATGATGATTAATATCACCTGGAATTTGAATAAAGATTAATTTTTCATCCATTTAATCTATTTCTAGGTCTTGAAAGCATCAGTAAGGGTGTTAACCAGTTGTATTTTGGAAACTACTTTTTGGGTAGCTTAATTTTGTGATGGCAAAGGTTTAGTGGTTTGAACCAGTGATTGTTTCATGAGATATAACTTTTTTAGAATTGTTATAAAGGATTTTTAATTTCCATTGAGTGGTAACATTCCATATTTTAGGAGTTATTTTATGATCTTGAAGCCAAAAGGTGAAGACACGGTGCTGGAAACAGGTGTTTTGTGAAGGCTATTAGCCACTAGGCCCATTAAACGAAATAATTCTATAGGTTCTTGACAATTGATACTATGGATGATTTTTTAAATTTTATGTTAAACATATGTGGTGATTTTTAGAGCATGACTCAAAATATTTTTGGAATTAGGAGAATTTTCTCATTCTAATGATGAAGATTTGAGGAGTTTTGGTGCATGGATGAAGGGTTTTGGCTAGGCTGGCCTATATGGATCACTTGTAGATGTTATGAAAAATATATGGGATTTTTTAAAGATGTATTGGTCCTAAAAAATGTGGGAAAAAAATTTATTTTTAATTTTAATCGAGAAGGAGCTTATAAAAGCATAATTTTGGGTGCTTTTGTGAGCTAATGGTGTGTGTGCAAGAAGTGCCACCTAGGTGTGAGATTTTTTCAGGTGTGTGAGAATGAATTGAGAGTTTATAAAAAATTTAACATGTTGAGGAATGATAGAAATCATGTGTGAAAGAATTTGATGAATTGAAAAGTGAAGAAAGAGCATGATTGTGAGAGATTGAAGACCTAGCGTTTGAACAAGAGGTTGTGAGATGAATTTTTGATCTCTATCAGTTGTGGTAGTAGAAATACATCAGATATCTTATTCATAATGTGTTTGAGTTAATTATTTATCTTATTTTGGGTTTTTATCCTCCTTTTGGAGTTGGTGCTTTAAAAAATTTGGGCTTTGTGTTCCTTATAGGGTTATAGCTCTACTAAACTAGGGGTTAGTGCTCCTTATGGGGTTGGTACCTCACTAAATTTGAAACATATCAATATAAAGATTTATTTTTAGTGGGTTTTCTTCCCCTTAAGGTTTTCCCACTTATATTTATGTCGTTTTGTTGATTATTTTGTCCATGGTTTGAATCATATATGATATTTGATGTTGTGCACACATTAATGACTGGATAAGTGAATTTGCGGTGTGGTTGAGTAATCTGAAATCTCATTTAATTTTTTTAAGGACTGATTCACCCCCCCCCACCTCTCTCATTCTATTTTTCTTCCAATAATTGGTATCAGATCGGGTCCTTTAGAATAAGTGTGATCACTTAAAAGGAGATCCTAGAAGCACAAAAATGGCAAGTGCTTCTTCTACCAATAAGGAACCTTTGTTTGATGGTTTGAATTATGATTTTTATATCTTGAGGATGAATTCTTATATCATGTCTCTATGTTTTGATGTTTGGGAGACTATGGAGAATGCTTATACTCTTCATGCCACTACTCTAACTACTGTTACAGAAAAGAATGTATGTAGTGATAACTCAAAGGCTTTTAAAGCCATCATATGTGGTCTTGGTGAATCTGAGATGTGAAAAATGATGCATTGGAAATTAGAAAAATAAGCATGAGAGAAACTATAATTTTTGTATGAAGGTTACTCAAAGGTAATAATTTTTGAGCTTCAAACTTTTAGAAATCAGTTTGAGTCTCTCAAAATGAATGATAATGAATCTACTGTTGCATATCTTTTTAGAGTTGACAAAGTGGTCAAGAGCATGACAGGGTTAGGTGAAGATGTGAAAGGATAAGTTATTGTTCAAAAGATTTTAAGGTCACTAACTCCTAGGTTTGATTCTAAAGTATATTCTATTGAAGAAGCAAAGGATCTAAATTCCTTGGATATGGATGAATTACATGGTACTTTAACTATTTATGAGATGATAATAGGTGATTCCAAACCAGCCAAAAAATAAATTGCTTTCAAATCTGAAATTAAGGCTAAATGCAAGAAGGTTAAGGATGATGAGGCTACTCCTGAAATTGAAGATGAAGAGATTTTTGCTATGATGGCTAGAATATTGAAGCTTGGATTTGGTAAGTATAGAGGTAAAATTCCATTCAAGTGTTTCAGTTGTGGTGAAGTAGGCCATTTTTTTTGTAAATTTCCTCATGGGCATGAAAATTAAGATCATGAAGCTAGAAATAGCAAGAAGAATTAAAAGTTTGGTATAGGTAAAAATAATTTTAAAAAATTTAACTATAAGAAGAAGGAAAAAATAAGTATTTATACAAATGAAGATGGCAAATTCTTTGATGCTAATAGTGGTGTTTCAGATTTAGAATATGAATCATATCATGAGGATATATGAAGTGAGGCTTTGTTTATGACTAATGATGTAATGAGGTCTTCTGGTGAGGGTTCTTCACTATTAGGAGATTTTATATCAGGTTATTACAACTATTGTGATGAAGATGAAGTGGAATAAAAAAATTATCTTGAAGGAACTCAAAAAGAACTAAAACATAATGAAAAAGAGAAAAAGAAACTAAGTTTGCAGATTAAGGAATATGAAAATAAAATTCAAAATCTAGAAGAGAATTACAAGGCTGAGTCAAGAAAACAAAATTAGTCAATCAAATTGCTAGAATAAAATCTAAAGTATCTTGTTTCAAGTTTGCAATATAAATAAAGTGTGTGTTCAAAATTTGAAGAAAATATAGAGTTCTCAAGGGTTGAGATACTAGATACTAGCAAGAATACTATGTCCTTTCAGAAGTTTGATAAAATTTCCAATGATCTAGTTGATCTACTTAGAAAACAAAGATCAGCAGGTGACAGAGATAGTTTGGGCTTCAAAGAGGAATCTAAAGGCAAGGAAGTGAAGCAAGAAAACATGGTTCCAAGTAAGGATGTAGGTGAAGCTATCATCAAGGAAGAGAATAAGGTGACTCTCATCAAAGAGAATGTGAAATCAAGGCCAATTAGGCAACCTAATGGTTCAAGGTATGAGAGATCTTTCAATGGTCATTGTTTTACTTGTAATGGATTTGGTCATATGGGAAAAGAGTGTAGAAATTCCTCTAGAGATGATCATACATGGAGGGACAATATAAGTGATTTTTTTAAGAGTGTGGTGTGATAAGATTGCAATGAACAAGGTCATGTTGCTAGATTATTCTTTTATGATGCACCTAGTCAAGATGAAGCTCATAAAAGGAAGAATTCAGTGGTATGTTACAATTGTAATGAGGTTGGTCATGTGGAAAAGGTTTTCTTTCATTCATAATCAATTAAATATTAGATGGATTGAGGTTCTACAGTATAAGGAGGTATCTTTTAAATGCCTAGAATGCATAACAGTCAAGGAAGAGTTTGAGAACCTAGAAGAGATATTGGTATCTCATTAAGAGCAGGTGATGATGGAAGGAAAATTATAACTTAGAGTTCAAATTAGAAGAGAGAAGGAGTTTTACAGGTGTCTAAGAGGGATTGGGACCTCTGTAAGACCTTATTTTAGGTCATCGTGGTGTTCATATGCCTCTACTAGGCTTCTTAGAGGTAAATTGGTTCTTATGAAGCATTGGAGTGAGGGGGGGCTACTTAAGTATGTGTGTGTCTCCTCCATGATGTCAAGGATATTATTCATCTTGATGTTTTCATCATTCTATCAGGTTTCCTAATGTTTTGATATAAATTATTAAAGATGAAATAGTCATCAAATGACTACTTGATCATACCATCATGTCAAGCATGGTCTATGCATGTATTCTTGACGATTGTTAACGCTAGCTAAGGTGTATCCAGATAATAAAATGGTGTTTTTTCCTATAATTCATGACTTAAGTTACTCTGAGGTCTATAAGATGTTTCTATAGTGGTATCTTTCAATTTTGAGTTCATAAAATCAAAATTTGTGCATTATAGATGCTTCTCATCCCTAACTAGGTTTTGATAGTATTTATTTAGTAGTATAGATGGAATGTGAAGTTTGAAGGACCAAATGGTGGAATATAGGGATAATTTTTTGTAAAAAATCATCTAAACAAGGAGGTCTTTAGGATTCAAGAGGTTTCAGGCCATAAAAAAAATTTGATTATTGGGAATATTTAATAGAGTTTAGGTTGACAGTGTTAGTGCCAAAGTGACCTAATTGAGGATGTGCAACTTACATGTTGGGAGTGTTATCTTTAGTGGGAGACCTCATGATTCATGATGGAGCTTAATTAGCTAAAAGGGTGTCTGAATCAGATAATATTTCACTAAAAAAAAATCTATGCCAAAATTTATGTTTGAATATTCATATTTCATTAGGCATTGAGGTTGTGTTGAAGATGATCATGAAGTTGAGAAGCTTGTTGTGTTCACTAAATGCTCCTTGTGTAATAGATCTTGTTACATGTATTGTATTTATGAAGGGAAGAGTATGATGATATTCTCATGTAGGATTTTGTGGGATGAGTCTATTTTAAATTGGTAAAATTCTCCCATACTTAATCTTTTGATATTGTAAGAATAAGATATTGAGGCATTTAGTTGGTTTGATCTATGACAATTTTGCTTGATGTTTGTAGCTCAGAAACAACGAATATAGTGCTACAATGTTTGTAAAGATGTCTTCTTAGGTGAAAAATTTATGGAAATCCTATCTCTGAATTGATTAGATGCATTCAAAGTGGTATATAAGGTATAAAAGTGTATTTCATCCCAATATGCAAGTATGTGTCTTGTAGTCTATGTTAAGACTTGAAATAGTCAATTTATTCTCAAATGTTGTTACCTACAAGCCTTTAGGTGTTGAGTAGTGCTTGTATGTGGTGCTCAAGTATGAAAATGGAAATCGTGATAGGGGAATTTTTTTTTCTTCTTGAAGGTTTTTCTAGATGTTTACTAAATGTAATAATCTGTGGCAATGACCTATGAAAATGTTAAAAGAAAATTTAGCATATAATATGCTAAAGAAGGTGAAAAGATGGTTCTACATATGCAAGAGGATATGTATGTCCCATACTGGTCAAGGGGAACATGTATGAGTGCTTCTTGAAGGTGAAATTGTTGATTTCAAGGCTTTTGAGGTATGTATTGAGTGACTTCTCAAAGAACTAGCTAGGTATGGTTCATGATTGCATTATCTCAGTCAAATATGACTATCAAGGACTATGAAAAAGCTTTAGAATAATGATTACATTATCTCAATCAAACATATCTAGCTTTAGAAAAGTAACCAAGGTAAGATGCATGATTTTATGCTTTTCTACTAGATCTGTTTATAATAAGTCCAGAGGGTGATGCAAAAATATACCAAAGGTGAATGGTGTGTGAGAGCTCATCAAAATTGGTCTTGAATGCACTGAAGTGCTTATTTAAGGAAATCAGTCCCAAAAATTAAGAAATGACAAGAAGAGGAAGACCTAAAGTAAAATTTGTGTCTTATCAAGTTTATTTTGGCACATGAATGAAGGTAAGGAGGATATTTTTCTATTTTACATCATTTTTGGAATGTTCATGGAGATTTTGCTTCAGGTACAGGTCAAGTACAATGGTTTCTTGAATGTGAAAATTAGAGTTATAAGGTGAAACAACTAGTTATGCATGCCTAGAAGGCGGATGATGATGTCTCAGCTCAAAGAAAGGTAAGATGATGATTTATTCATGTTTTATTGACATATTTGGATAGTGTATGTGTTTTTCCCAGGGGGAGCATGGCTTGTAAAGAATCCAAAATCATATTTTGAGTGATATTTCAAAGTTTTTGAGCTAAATGAGACCTTTGGTTGATGTTTCTAACCAAAATGTGATCTATAAAGCTGAGGAAGATGAAGAATATGTAGGAACAAGTAAGACTTTTTATTAATGTAAAAAGGGGGAGAATTTCAGGTGGTTTTCCATCAATGACAAATGGGGAGATTGTTGGCATGTTGTTGTATAGGTGTTGTCATTGATGTAAAACATCATTAATGACAAAGTAGATGATAGACTAGGGTCATAGTATGTTGAGGATTATGATGGCATGATGGTTCATAGGTATTCATAGTGATACCAGGTGTTTTAATGAGGCTCTCTTGTTCTTACAATCCTATTCAAGTGATCCAGCTAGCCTAAGTGATGGTGTATAGAGGTTAGAGCTTCTTGGTAGCTTGAGAATACTGTTAGCATGATGGAAAGCATGTTTTTGGAGTTCTTGGCCACTCACATGAGTTCTGGGTGCAGATACAGGTTGGTGACCATGTTTCAGGTGCTTATTTAGACCAGGTAAGGTTGTTAGATTGCATGAGGATGAGTTTTGTAGCTATATGATATTGTGTATGCATGTAGGCAAGTGTATCATGATTTACCATGTATTTTAGGACATTTTTATTATTTTTATGATGAGTTATGAGGTTTTTTCAGTTGACCCTAGCTTCCATAGTGCAAAACCCTGAGGGATACCTATGAAAATGAGATAGTATGGAAATATTTTGATATATTTGTGGCATGGTGATGATTGGAGATGTTATTATAGTGTGTCTTTGTGTTGTGGGAAAAAAATCAGGTTTTCATGATGAGTATTTTCATGTTATGCCATCTTTGATGAAACACGGTCAAGAACAAGGATATTTCCATCTCGAATTGGAACTTATGATGCTCGCCCTAAATTGTGTGTCTTGCATGGGACCTTCTGGATTTTAGTTATTTTTCTACATTTATTATATAAATTTTTAAATAAATAATTATGTCATTTAATGGTCACACTTTTATGAATGAATGATAAGAAGGTAAACAACCCATTATGTATTTGAAACCTTATCTTGAAAGCATTTTGTGAGATTTGCTTCCTAATTTTTCTGTTACGATTGATAGTTCATGGATAATGATTTTGACATGTATAGGAGTTCACCCTATTTCCAAAAAGGTATGGTATAGCTCATGGTGATGAGTAGACCCCACTCATAGATGTCAGTTTCTAAAGAAGTTCAGTTTGGGATAAGGTTGTCCAAAGGAGTTAGAAAATAAATGGATATTAATGTGATGTATGTGAGTTTTCCTTGATTTCTAAATATTTTTTAGGTCATGATGATGTATTTCAATGGTAAAGTATGCTTCATTTATGTTGACTGGTTAAAGGGATGTTTTGGGGTAGTTAGAAATAATCTTCAATAAAGTTGACATTATAAGAGCTAAAAAATGAGTTAGGATGTGATTAAAGTTTTGTTGGAAAGATAATTAAGATATATTTCCATTGATATAAAAAAATTCTCATGATTATTAGTTTTGATATAGTTTCTAGGTTAATTTGTGGACAAGAATATTTTTGGATTTCTTGGACAGAACTGTTTTTGTTAAAAGATTGAGTTGGTTTGAGCATGAGATGGATTGGGTGATACTTTATATCACCTATAATTTTAGAAGGATGAATTTTTCATCAAAATAATATATTTGGAATTATTTAAAGTTTCAGGAAGGGTGTTAATCAATTGCATTTTTAAAATAGTTTTTTGGGCAGTTTGATTTGGTGAAGGAAAAACTTGATGTGGTTTGAACCAGTGATTGTTTCATGAGCTATAACTTGTTTAGAATTATTATACATGTTATTTAATTTAAAATTAGTGATAAAATTCCATATTTTAGGTGTTCTTTGATGATATTGAATCCAAAAGCTAAAGACAAGGTGCTATAAATAGGTGTTTTATGAAGGCTATTAGCCACTGGGCCCATTAAACGAAAAAATTTGATTGGTTATTGATAATTGAAACCATGGATAATTTTTAAATGTTATTTTAAACATATTTTTTTTTTTTAGAGAATGACTAAAAATATTTTTGGAATTAGGAGAATCTTCACATTCCAATGATGGAGATTTGAGGATTTTTAGTGCATGGATGAAGGGTTTTGGCTAGGTTGGCCTATATGGATCACTTGTATCTATTATGAAAACTATATGGTATTTTTTTAATATTTATCAGTCATGAAAAAATATGGAAAATTTTTTAGTTTGAATTTGAATCAAGAAGGAGATTATAAAATCATAGTTTTTGGTGTTTTGTGAGCTAGTGGTGTGTGTGCAAGAAGTGCGGCCTAGGTGTGAGATTTTTATAGGTGTGAGATTTTTGTAGGTTTGTGAGATTGAATTGAGATTTGATCAAGTGTGTAACATGTTGAGGATATATATATATATATATATCATGTGTGTAATGGTTTGATAAATTGACAATTGAAGAAAGAGCATGACTATGAGATATTGAAGACCTGAGGTTTGAACAAGAGGTTGTGAGCTGAATTTCAGGTCTATATCAGTTGTGGCAAAAGAAATAAATCAAAAATATTATTCATAAGGTGGTTTAGTGGGTGCTTGGTCATCTTATGGGGGGTTGTAAGTTCCTTGTGTAGTTGATGTTTCATAAAATTAGGGGTTGGTGTTCCTTGTAGGGTTGTAGTGATACTAAACTAAGGGTTGGTGTTCCTTGTGGGGTTAGTGCCTCACTAAAGTTGAAACATATACATATAAAGATTGAGTTTTAGTGGTTTTTCTTCCCCTTGAGGGTTTGCCACTTATATCTTGTGTCTTTGTGTTGATTCTCTTTTCCATGGTTTAAAGCATATATGTTATTTGATGTTGTGCACACATTAATGATTAGGTAATTGAATTTGTAGTATGGTTGAGTAATCTAAAATATGATTTAATTTTTGTAAGGATTGATTCACCCCCCCTTAGTCCATTGTGCTTCCAACATTAGGAGTGAGTACCGTCAAATCGAGTTATCATCTATTCTTATGATTCGAGTATTTGGATCATGATTGTGGGAACATGTTAATACTAAATCCATGCTCTGAACTGATATAGGATGACCAACCATAGCATATAATCCACTTATGTAGACTTTTTATTTTACAGGTTCCCTCAGCCCACCTAACATCTTATTCTTAAGATCTTCTAAATCAATATAGGTAACATCACTATCACTCACACCTAAGTATTCTGACATCTGGGCTAAAACAAGCTTGAGACCAATGAATTTTAACTTCATACTTGTGAAAAAATAGTAAGATGATCCGAAATGGAGATGAAAACAACTTTTTGTACTTGCAACGAGGACTTTCTATGTTTAGCAATCAAGGTTCAAGAGATGTTATTTTGGGAAATACTGCTTTTTTAAACCTAGACTCAGTTTTTTGAAACCCCTAACATGATAGTAATATGTTCACAAATGTTTCTTTGATGTTATTGGACACTTTCTATTTTTAGAAAGTTGTTTTTTTTTCCTTTTTGTATTTTTCTCTTTTTTGGTCTGAATTGCCTTGTTTATCATCTTTGTTGTTTCCTAAGTGCATTGTTCTGAGAGGATTTTATTTTTTAGGAAAGTTTCTATTTATAGTAAGTAAAGGAACCAAATACTTACTATTTTTATAAATTTCACTTTCCCACCTTAGATTGAAATGAAAAAATCTTAACTGGAATAGGCTTGCTTCCAAAACTTCATGCTCAAAAATTTCAGTCCAATCCACCCACCGAAATGTTGGGAAATTAAAAAATCATGAGCTAGGGAAAAAAAATAGGATTTTTTTCCATTAAAAAATTAGTGCATCTTTGAATTTGTTGTTAATTATTTCTGTAAGGCACTTGGGATGGAGAATGACTGTGAAAATCTCTTTCATATTCGTTCACTGGATTGAGAGATATGAATTTTTTAAGTTTTAGAGTATGTAGTCAATCTAGAGAAATTTTGGCATGGTCTCTAGATAAATTACAGGTTTCTTGAGAGTTTTTCAGCAACATTCATGGATTCATGGAGAAAATAGGGGGTGGAAATGAGTTGTTATAAGCTTTATATATTCACGACAACACTTCCATTCACGGGAAAGAGAGAAAGAAGAAGCAATGAGCTAAAAACTTAGTGAAATTTTATGTTTTCGATTAAATTGGAATGGGGCACATTTTTTTGTCCCATCTATCACAAAGGGATAGAACAAATGGGGTAGAAAAATGTGCCTTTTTTTAGTATGACAAGTGGCAAGTTTTGATTGCTCAATGGGAGAGAGAGAAAAAGATAGCAATTAGCACCCAAGGCCTGAGATTGGGTCACATGAAGGACCATGACATGATTAGGGGTGGGGCACACTTTTTTGTCTTAACTTTCCTAAAGGGATGACATAGTTGGGGTAGAAAAATGTTCCCTGATATGAGTATGACAAGTGGTAAGTTTTGGTTTGATGAGGTGGAGAGGGGAAAGGGCTTAAATATGCCTTGTGAAGCCTGTTTCAAGTCATGTGAAGAACCATGAGACAAGACAAGCATGGGATGAATTTTATTTTCCCAACTATCCCAAAGGGATGAGACATATGGGGCATAAAAAATACACCTTCACCCTAGGTTGAGAAGTGAAAAATTGTGATTACACAACAGGGGGCCTAAAAACTATGGAAAACAATTTACAGAGACTTTTCAGGGTCATGTAGAGGTCCAAAAGGATTAACTTGGGATGGGCACATTTTTTTGTCCCAAAAGGATGGGACATATGGGATATAAAAGTGTGCCTTAACCTCAAGCTAACATGTGTCTACCAGTTAAAATGACAAATTCTTAAAAGCTTACCTTGAGGAGAGCCTTAAAGAAAACAATTTGGAGCTTCCGAAGGCCATTTTTATCACTTCTTTATACATTTAATCCAAAAAACCTTCTAATATGATTGAGATGGGTCCCATGATCCAATTCTACCTACAACCTCCTTTAAATAGCTTGTTTTCTCATGACCGTAGGGTGTGTCTGATAAAATAGGTTGTGGAAAGAATATTCTAGATATTTTGAAAACTATGAAGGTACCTTCATTTATAAGATTGAATTATCTTTACAATGGTATATTTTTTGACCTTTAACTCATTACATAGCTCCTAGAATCCCCTTCCAAATCTCATGTGCTATTTTAGACTACTTACTCCTTGACCTTCAGAAACCCGTTTTCACTGTTCTTGTTCCTTAACCTTCAAATATTCCCTAAAATTTCCTAAATTACTTCCCATATGTTCTTAGCTCATCAATACCACTACTCTATTAATTTTTTTCTTCAAATATATCCCAAGGCATACACACCTATCCCAGAAATGCCAGAAATAGCCTTTCTAGGTCTATTAAAGAATCTTCCTAGAGAATAGTTTCACTGAAAGAAACTTATGGAATTTTTTCATGTTTCAAACATTTTGGAAAGTTTTTTACAATACATGTGAGAATTTTCAAGATAGACATAGGCATGACACAGAGGGAAAAATGATCTGGAGAAGTGCTTAAGATGGTTTACAAACAAAAAATTTGACACTAGGTTAAAGTTGTCATGTTTTCAACTTGAATTTTTCCCTTGAAAAAACACATGTATCTCACTTGGGGACTTATTCTAGATCAAACGAAGTGATCATAGGATAAGCATGAACTCCATAATCTTAACATACAGCATGGAACAGTGCCTTATCCATTGGGTTATAGAGTCTCATTATAATAAATAGATAGAAAGGATGAATAAATACACACACACACACACAATGAAGGGGAAACACACCACATTGAAAAGGAAAACACACACAATAGGGAAGGGAAACATGCATCCTAAATTCACCTATGGTACATGTGGGGGAAACTAGATGTCAATGCTTATACAACTTAAAGTATTTCCCCATGCAAGGTAATTCCAAATATGTTTCATCCATATGTAAGAGGTAGAAATTATTTTCTCCGCAAGCCTCCTGAATCTTAAATGGTCCTAGCCACAAGGAATCAAACTTTCCATGAATTTTTTTTGGCTCTCTCCTTTTGTCCCATAATAAGATAAGATCCCTAATTTTAGAATCTCTTTCCTTTTCTTTCTTATCAAAATAATTCGTGACTTTCAACTAATGTTCTTTTATTTGATCAAACACCTGGAATCAATCTTCACTCATATTTTCAAGATATAATATCCTCTTGTCGAGGAATCATGAAATTGGCCATCTTCGACTACTTTGACCAATTGAAGGGCTGGAAATTAAATGGTGACTGGAATATCAGAATTGATCTTGTAAAGTAACTAGAATGGTGACATACCAATTGCCTTTTTGGGGTAATATTTTCCTCCCACGGTGCATCATAGAGATTCTTATGCCATTTTCTTTGATTATGATCCACTGAATTCCAGACAATGGTCACAATGTTATTGTTACTTGACTTGGCCTAACTATTCCCTTGTGGGTATTATTCTTATGCATACGAAAGTGAGATCCCATAGTTGTAACATAACTCAGTCAACTCCATAGATGAAAAGTATGGTGTATTTTCAGCTACAATCTTCTAAGGAAATCCAAAGCGTATGATAATATTTTCTTTGATGAAGTTACATACCGTTTCAGAATTTTTTTGTTTTACTAGAATTGCCTCCACCCATATAGTGGAGTAATATGTTTCTGTAAGCACATAGGTATGCCCTACACTTTAATGAGGATTAATAACACCCATGAATTCTATACCCCACTGCTAGAATTATTATTCAATAACTACTGGCTGGAGAGGGAGCGAAGTGAGTTGTGGTCTTCTAGTAAATTATTGACAAGGTTCACATTTAGAGACCCATTTTTTAGCATCAACAAACAAGGTATGCTAATAATACCTACCATGGATGATTTTTTGGGTATTCACCATGGTAGATAAATTCCCACCACAAACCTAGTCATGATAATCCTTTATCATCTTTTCTTGTTTCTCTTTGTCTACACACCTTAAGAAGTAACCATCTAGTCCTCTCTTATATAGCACTTGATCCCAAATGACATATATAGTTTCCTTGAACTTGAGATTTCTTATTTTCTTATGGTAAATATGAGCTGACACTTTTCATAAGTGAGGAAGTATGAAATATCATAATACCACTCATTAGTGGTATTTACAAAAAGCACTTGGGGAAAGTATTTACTTACATATACATAGCACATACACTCCTTTGTGTCTTTTTGAGTCAAGAGGGATTCATCCTCGACCATTAACTAGCACCATGGGGGGTTCACTAACTAGGTGGTATCCTACCACGTCTGCTCATATTGGGGGATTAAAAATCGCCAAAAAAAAATCAATATACCGGTATGTTATGCGGGTGGAAGGGTTTAGTTTTTCTAGTATGGAGAATTAGGTATTGGGGGGCTAGGTACAGAGGCACGAGCTAGGAGGAGAGGCAGGGTCATCATGAGCTGGGAGGAGGGCAGGGTCTGCATGAACTGGGAGGAGAGGCAAAGGAAGAGGGTTTCTCAGAGGCAGGAGGTAGAAGCGGGTGTCTGTGGGTGCGTCATAGGTAGGAGCACACAAGAGTCATCTAAAATCTATCATTCCTACTAAATCTAAGGAATATTGTGGAGGCAAGTCATCTACCTATAACCCATCTGCATTGTTTCTCAAAAACTGGATATGTCTTGCAGTATGAAGTCTTTGGCACGCAGTCTCATTTTTCATTGAATCTGGTTGCTTAAAGATTTTGATTAGGATATTTTAGGTGGGTTCTCAAATTGGGTCTATTTTTATTCTCTCTTTTTATTTGGGTATACTCTCTTGTTTGAACATTATGTTGTTTGAAGATTTTATGTTTTTGGGAAAAACTATTCAAGTCTCTAGGCTGCAAAGATTTTATGTTCCTTATGATTCTCTTGGAAGAACATTCCTTTTTCTTCACTGTCTATTGGGTCTGAGAACATAAGTAAAAAAATTTCTTTGTATATTATGGGCCCTATCAGCATCTCTGGCCTTCCAATTGTTAATTTAAAAATCCTATTGCCAACAGTAAGCATGATCTCTAACCCAACAAACAATGGCTTGAGATTTTTCTCCATGTCTGAAAAATCCAAACACAATTCCTAGTGCAGTTCATCTAGCTTATCTATGCAACAATATGACTCTTGTTTAATGTTGGATGTGTTACATACCAAAGGGAAACTGGCAGTGTTCAGGCATGACTTTTTGACACCTCTCTTGCACATTGGGTCCCACAAATAAAGAATGTTGGGGTAGAACTTGTGTAGATTTTTCAAAAAACATGAAATGACACATTCTTGAGTGCCTTCTAATTCTGAGAATGATGTATTTTTCCTATTCTCTTGCATTTGAACAATGTGATTTTCCTTCCACTTGCAGTAATCATCATACTTTAATGGGTGGAAAATTTTTAGAAGGCACATGAAATCTTTGTTGCTTGGCTTGTTAAAGTCAACATCAGATGACTTCATCTAGTTCTTTAGTAAACTTTTAAGCATTTTTGAATTAGTCGTCAATTCCTCACATCTGCTTGCTTTTGAAAAACTTAAGTCTCTTGTCAGGAGAACACAACGATAAAAACCTTAAGAGAAGATATAGTTGTCACTTACCATAGATACAGTTATAGGTGGTAGGATCTATATGTCTCTATTTCTTTGTACACTAAATCCATTACAAAGATTGCAACCATCCTCAGTGTTCTTCAAATGATTAATCTGAAGCCTCTTTTTTCTTTTCCTTTTTAAGGCTACAGTTGTAGCAACAGTAGTTAAGGCTCCAAACTAGGTTTCCCCTCCAACACAAACATGTATGCTATCATAGAGCTCAACCAAGTATCGAATAGAATTGCATGACACATCCTTTCAAGATGAATTCTTGAGTTTCTCACCTTCATGCCAATAGAATATCAAAATCATTTTCTTTTAGACCTATACATAAGTTCCAAACTCAAACTTCCCATCTTAGAAGTTGGAAAGAACCACATCTTTTATCAGACCTTTATTCTAAAATATTTCTACCATCATCCTCTTATCTCCATAGAATCTCACTACATGCAGACAATGCTCATTCAATGCAATGAAGTTGATCTTAGTCTCTGAGTGCTGACCCATGAAAGCAGCACCATCTGGAACAAGCTTATTACATAGCAAAAGTACTTGATCCTCAGGAACCTGTATCTTTTCAACAAAGCTCAAGTCCTGCTTGTCAAAAACAATACCAATCACCTTGAAAATGTCAAGCTTTTGCGAAGTTGCAATAAGTCTTTTTTCATCACAAGTAATTATTTTGTGTCATTGATCATCTCTCACATTCCCAGTCTTCCTTCACAAATTTTGGCCTTCACAACAATTAGCATCAGACATCCTTTTGGTTGATCCTAAAAGAATCCTTTCTGGAGGAGACACTGAAGAGTCTAGCTCTATTACATGGGAAAAGGAGGTCCATTCATATTTTTCATTTATAGCATGGACATCATCATATTCTAAAATAAGTATAATTTCTTTTCGTTCCTTCATGTTTAATACAACACCAATCCTTCACAACAGATAATGGGAATTATATATGTCAATGAGAGACCAATTGAGTGGAAATTTTTGGCCACCTTCCAATGATAAGCTTTAATGCTTCAGCTCTTCCTACCCATATTCCAATAGATGGCCAACATCAATTCATTTGAAACACTGAATATTTCTTTCTAAAAAAATATGTAGGAACTTCTTCACCTCAAGATATTCAATTCTCCTTCTACTCAAATGCCTGAAAACACAATACAACAAATATTGGATTGGATTAGAACCCTTGGCATATTATCTCTTCCTATCTATATTCCATTAAATACCCACCTTAATTTCATTTGAATCACTTGTTATTTCTTTGTAAAAAAACTCTAAAGAAAATATTCTTCAGGTCAAACCATTCATTTTGCAATACCTGTTAACATACAATACAGTTGTGTGCCTAAATGCAGTAAAACCTTTGATAAATCTGACTCTGTATGAGTTACGATGAACTATATGGCCAACCTTAGGGTAAGGAGAAGCTGTGATTATGATTTTTTCATTGGCATCTTAGCTCTTTTTATCACGATGTGTATTGTAGCCATCGTTGTTAGATGACCTTGGATTTAATCAATGTGCTAAGGATTAGTAGCAGAATTTACAAAAATAAATAGGCAATGTAATAAGCTTCTTGTGTTATATATTTTACCTTGAATCTCCTAATGACATTGATATAATAGTGAGACCAATGACCTTCATCTTTTTGTAATAACAGTGAGACCAATTATTCAATAATAGCATAAAAATGATTCAAACATTATTGCTGAATTTCTTGAAACAAGGAACAACTAAACTTGTCAATGAGGGGCATTAATAGATATTGAGGTTTGTGCACTTTCAAGAAACTTGATTCAAGCTTAATTAACCCTTCGTTTGACTATATTTCAACCTACAACTGATCAACTTGCACTGATATTATGCATTCATAGTGATTGTCAGAATTTACTAACTAGTACAGTTAATGGCGCTTCTAACATAGGTACAAAGTTGAGGAATCGAGCTCCTAGTGGTGACTGCAACCTCTTTTCTCCCTTCCTGTACAGTATTTTCTTGTGTATGCATAGAAAAAAATGAACAAAATACTTGAAACATGCATGGAATTCCCTTTCAAACTCTAAAACTTCTTTATTCACCTTAAATCACCCTCCTTTTTATGATTACATCAAGGATATTCATATATCTCAGTCAAAATCCCAAATTTTACATTCAAAACATACATCCCTACCATGCATATGTTACTGTTATAATAGTCTGCCAGTATTGAGAATGTGTCAAGAATTTTCCTCCTCCATTGTTCTTCGTTTCATGACCTTTTAAGGCCTGTAATTGTGACTTTCCATCCCACATATGGGAAGTTGTTTCAAAAGCTTCTTGTTTACTTAAATTCATTCCTTGTGGGCTCCACTTCAGTATGATAGCTATGGGATGAAGATCAACTAAACTTTCCTCTTTTATCATCATTTTCCTATCATTTATATCCATCTCTACAAGATATCGAAAGTCTTCATTATACCATTTTCTTGCTTGTTTGGGCTGACATTTCATCTGCCTTATACTTGAATGGACTTTTCATTATTTCCTTTAATACTCCCTACTGGTCTTCTATCATGCATTTATAAGTAAGAGTAATAAACTGACTTATTGAGCTCTCTTGGCTACCATAATCAGAAAGATCAAACCTCTCCTTAGGGTGTGCTTCTTGTCTCTGAACTCTTACTCCTTCAAGACCTGTAAATTAATCTTCTTGATTCATTACTATGAGCCATGTTCTTGGGTTCTTCATTCCTCCATGTTGTAGACTGATTTTTGCCTCTATTGGTCTTGAGAAATAATCATCTTCATGCTTTCCCTTATCTTTGTTTTGAAGAGCATTTGTATCTTCCTTATGTCGGTCTTCATACTCTGTTTGAGATTGAGGTTTCCTTCTAGCCTTGTATATCCTTCCTTGTATTGGTACATCTTTACGGAAAATATCCATAGATCAAGAGTATAAACATATCAAACATGAGACTTCCCATAGCTTGTAGTTACATGATTGTAAAGTAACTGAAAATATATCTTCAAAAAATGTTTAAAATAAGAATATGGTATTCAAAACATGATGTTTCGTTCTTGTACATTTCCACTGGCTAAACCAACAACCAGATCTGCAATGAAATTGTCCTCAGTCTCTCCACTTTGATGGCTAACCATAATACCCTAACCAACATCTTTAGAATTAAGATCTTCTTAGATGGATTCAGTCACTGTGCCAATCTAATTCACCTGGAATAACATGCAACAAAATTGATATCAAAATATCAACCTTTTTCATATTTAAACAATTTATTTTCAAATTGATATGTTACATGTGTTATGTGGTCTATTCATATTTAAGGCATCTCATGGCTGGTAAAGACATATCCCCTGCCCTTTTCATGGCTTGTATAGATATATCGAACACTAGGCCATATGAATTTAAGTGCAAACTCAAGGGCCACCCCAGTCTCTTTTACTTCCTGCAGTAGACGGAAATCAATGTTCTTTCTAGAGTTTATGAATTGTCTGACAATAGGTTTTCTATTTTCATTTTCAGTGCTTAGTCATTGGCCACATGTAAGATCAATTTAGTAATTTCTTTCACTTCTCATTTAGATATTCTTGAACTCATGTTCTCTTTATTTCTATTGCATGTAAGCCACATGTTCTATCCATTTTGACAAAGCTTGTTTTAAAACATACTCTTGCATTTAATTTAAAATATTTTAAGAAGGTCATTGGATACTAATAAATCACTCGTGACCATTAGTATTTTTTGTTTTATAATTTTCTATTATTATTTTTTTAGATTCAAATAATTTTATTATACTAATACGGTACATATTGATGGAATTACAGATGGATCCAAGGGATGATTTGGATACTGATATTGTAACTAGTGAAGGGAATCATGTCATTGGTATAGTTAGATGTCCAAGGGATTCTACATTTTCTATTGTTCATCATGAAATAGTGAAAGATGATGTTTTTGAATATCCATTTGAGTTTGTTAACAGTAAAGGGCATTCATTAAACCCAAAGCAAGAGAAAAATTGGAAAGTTTCTTCATCAACTATAGGCATCAAGAGGAAACTTGAAACTTTGGATATTGGTACAGCTAAAAACAATATAAGCGAGATGGTAGAAAACTTTGCAATTGTTGGAGATAATCTAATGGATTCCATGTTTATATAGTCAAGATCTACTGAATATTTTGAGAATGTGAATGAGCCCATGCAAAAACAATAAAAATTTGCTGAAAGTTCCCAATCAGTAGAGCAGGTTGTAGTTTTTGATATCAATTTATTAAAAAAATGGGAAGACAAACTGAATTAATTAAAGGAAAAAAATTTCCTCGAGAAGCTTATTTTGAAACAATGTTTAAAAGAGGGAAAACCTCAAATAAAACTTCATTGTGGGGCTTGTGGAATTGATTATGGATCATGGGATATATCATCAGCAAGTCAAACTATCCGTAACTACAAGAATTCTCATATGAAATCTGAAAAGCATCAACATAAAATTACAACAATTAGAAATAGTGAAAGTCCATCATGTAACCAAATAACACCAAAAAAAGGTGTCTGGAGATCGATCTGAGATTGAACATGCAATCAAAATTCTACACGATCTTAACAAGACACAAGATTCAGATTTGTTCAAGGTGGTGGAAGCAACACTTGGAGAATATGCAAACAAGAGAAAAGTCAAAGTGGAGTGTACATGCTGCAATAAATGGTTTTTTTTAGTGCCTGCTAGTGGTAGTATTGCCTCATCTATAAATGAGAACATGAAATCAAAGAAGCACACACTTACTACAAATAAGACTTCTACAGTTGAGTTGAGGAGTGGCACAGTTGGCAGACCCAAGAAGCCTACCATTGATAAGTCCCAAAAAATTTTGAATAGATTTTTGGTCCCATCATCACAACCAATAGCGCAAGAAGCTTCTACAAGCACAAGAGTTTCACATGCAGGTATGTTGCATAACTTGTAATTATTATTGGATTATCACTTTCTCTAATGTATTATTACTGTTATCCAATTTCCCCCCCAGGGTTGAATTGATAACATACATCAGGATTCTCGAGTCCCAGGAAAATTGATTGATCCAGGGCAAGAATCATGTTTCCACGGTCCCCCCATATTTTTTTTCCTAACTCTCCCGTCCAGGTTGAAAAGAGCAAGCTCTAAGAAGATGCGAAAAAGTTGCAGAAGATAAGCTTGGGCCAGAAAAAAATGTGAAAATCGGCTAAGTCCTAGTCCTCCGGGACAGTCGGGACATTTGGGACGTCAAGGTGCGGATCGGCTAAAAAGCCTACAGGCTGCCCAAACAGCAAAGGGACAAATGGGACAAGAGTGCACGAAGGACAGTGAACCGGCCAGTTCGGCCGGAATGGGGAATTGTAACACCAGGACAGTCGGACCAGAAGGACGCGTGGGACGCAGAAATCCGGTTCAGAAAGAGGATAGAAAATCGACTAACTGTCTGGTACATTCAGACCGTGAGTACGCGAACCGCCCGGATCGGCCGAAAAGGAGAACTTTCGCACCGCAACAGTTGGGACATTTGGGACAAATGGACGCAAATCGGCCGGTTCAGCCGAAACAAGAAACTTTTAGCACAAGGAAAACTGGGACAAATGGGACAAAGGGACGCGCGGGACGCGGATAGCCGAAAAAGCTGAGAGCCAATCAGATTGCGCCACGTGTCATCGGCAGATAAGGGACAGGGAAGCCCATTTCGGGCGGATCGGAGGTTTCTGTCCCAAACAGCACTGGGACATCTGGGACAAAAAGATGCGAAGGGCGCGAAAGAGCCGACAGGCCCGCGGACCAATCAAATCATGACACGTGTCACAAGGGAAAAGGTCAAAAAGTCAAAGGGCGAGTTTTGAAGGGTCAGCCCGAACCAATGGGATAGTGCCACGTGTCCCAGCTAGGGCCCACAAGGAAATTTCAAAGGAAAGCCCACGGAAAGGTGGAGGAGAGATAATTATTCACCGAATCAGAGCCTGCCATGTGTCGTCCAGGTGGCGAAGCGCGGGAAAATATTTCAAAATCCGTTTTGGTCTGTTCCGTGCCCTAAATCTTCAGATCGTCATATCTTTTGATCCAGAGCTCAGATTTGCACGTTCTTTATATCAACGGAAAGCTGTTGAAATTCTCTACATGATTCTGGGATCAATCTTCCATTTTGGTGTAGTCTAGAGAGAGAAAGTTAAGAAACGGCTCTGACGCATGTTAATGCCAGAAGTGACGCTTCAACAACCAGCTTTAATGCAGCAGACAGCCCGCCGTTTTGCCAGGATCCGCCGCTTCTACCATAATGAGATGATTTAAAATGTGACCTAGAAGTGGTTGTGGTAGTTTAAAATTTCCTCTCTTCCCTCTCTATTTCTCCCTATATATTGTACAGAGGGGTTTCTTTCAAAAGGGGGACATAACAAGTTGTTCATCTTTTCTGCTCTGCCCTCCCTTCTTTTCTTCTCTAGGGTTGAAAATGGATTTCGAACCTCATCCCTACTCTGTAATGGTGTTTTTGCCTTTTACTAATGGAATGATGTTCTATGCAAACTTCTAAAGCAACAAAAAACATGTTTTGTGATGCATCTGTCCATCCTTGCTCGTTCTTCGCTTGTTTTCCTCTTGCCTCTCTTCATTGCAGGTATTTGTGCATGTTTGAATGTTCATTGTAGGTCTAGAGCCGTGTTCATGGAGTTTTGGGACATTTTCTGTGTGAAATCTATCCTTGGGCCTGTGATGCATTCTGTCCATCCTTCCCATTGCTCACCTCTCTTTGTCCCATGGCAGTTTTGATAGATGTTCAACATTCTCCTTCTCTGGTGTATCACCGTTTTAGTGTAGGCTTTTGCTGTTTTTCCCTTCTCTCTCTCTCTCTGTCTCCTTGGCATGGTTAGATTAGGATTAGATTAGCTTTCCTGCACTGGAATAGCTTGTGGCAGGTAGTTTAGGAGCAGGAACCAGCCTTCTCTGGAGATTCCTTTCTCATTTTACAGGTCCCACACCTGGAGAAAGGATTCAATGTTGTGCAATCACACTGGATGCCTGAGTGATCAACCTAGAAGCCTGATCTGCATCCAGGGGTGCTGTGATTTTGCAACAACAGCTTTGGCACACACGGTGGGACCTTAGAGGTCTTCCACTTCATCTTTTGCAGGTTGGTGTGTTCCTGTGAAGATTTCAGCCTTTGGAGGCACTTACAAACACATCTGGCGACTCCATCTGATCAATAACTCATTCTCTTAGTTGCAGACCTATTTTTCATCCATTTTCATCCATCTTTCTTTCCATCCCTTTCATTATTTTCCATTCCATGAAGTTGTGCAATCATGACTTCATTTCCATCATGGGATTCACATCAACAACAACAGTATATTCCACCTCCAACATGTTTTACAAATCCTCCAAATCAGCATTTTGAGCAGATTCAAGATCAGTATGCATACCCATATGAGCAGCAGTGCCAAAGTCAGTTTGGCTATGGAGCACATCCAAGAGCAAGAGTATGCATATTATGAAGACCACCAGATGCAAGATGCTGGTCTGTTGGAGAAAATCCAAAAGATGGAGGCAAAGATGGTGCAGTCCAGAGCAACAGCTCAGATGAGAGCTTTCAGAATTGGTTGCAGGACTCCTTGTCCATGGGGAGGCCCTTTTCCAAGACACTTCAGCCCTCAAGAGAAGTTGGACTTCATGATAAAGATGCTGCCCCAACTTGCACAGTGGACAGCAGAAATAGAGGCCTATACATTCGGTGTTGAACAACCTTGTCAATGGGTAAGTTCTACACCATCATCTGGTTTTTCTCTTCCCATTACTCAAGCAGCATCATCTCATTTGGACTTGCAAATTTCAAACCCTCCATCTACTGTCCCAAATGTTGAATCTATGTCTCCACCTCTCAGTCTTCCATCTCATCTCGATTCTTCTTTCCTTTTCCCTTCCAAACAGTCATTCCCTCCACAAGAGCTAACAGAAACACCCCCTCCTCCAAAGAAACAAGAGGTTTCACTGCCTCCACCACCACAAAAAATTGTAAAATCAGTTGAGTTACAACCCATCCCTCCTCTTGCATTCCCAATTCCATGTGGGGAAGAAGAAATTACAAAAAATCATGAAGGACAGCAAGAAGAGGAGCCCAACAGAAAAGAAATGACAGACAACTTGAAGGTTTGGGCTGCCAAATTTGGGATGACAAAGATCCCCTTGATGGTTAAGCCTACAGAAGAGGCTAAGGTTGAACAAATGGTGGTCAGGACTGATTTTGTTGCAGCAGAAGAAGAAGATCTTGCAGTCCCAACTTGTCCTCTAGAGCAGCAGATTGAAGAGTTTGACTTGACAAACTTCATGCTGGAGGAGGAGTTTTATCAAGAGCAAGATTGCTTTCGAGTAATAGAGGAGGGAGAAGCTGCTCTAAAGGAAAAAGAAGAGGAGCACATCCCAGTGTGGAGGAGAAAAGTGCAGATCCAAGGGCTTTGAGCACAAAGCAGGCTACAGGAGAACCTTCAGTTCTTCTTTCCACTTCATCTCTCTCAAGTTCTAGTACTGAAGAGGAGTTTGATCTCTCAAACTCAATATTGGAGAGTGAAGGAAACCATGGTGGTCAAGTTGCAGATCAAGAGGACACCATGGAGGAAGTTGAAAACAAGCAGCAGGACAGCAATGAGGCAGTTTACCTGTCAGATTTGGAGGACTGTTTTGATGGAGAAGAGCCGGTTGAGTTTCACCATTCTCTCTTTCATCATCCACATTCCAAACACCAGAGCCTGCTGTCATGAAGGAGAGCATTCATTTGCAGCAGCCTGCATCTTATAGCAGCTCTTTGGAATCAAAATTGGAAGATTTAAATCTTCCATGTTCTTCATCGGAGGAAGAGAAAGGACAGAAGAATTCCACCATTTCTTCCACATCATCCATCTCAGAGGGTCTACAAGAAGACTCCATTCTTGGAGTTGAAAATCAGAGCTATGGGCATATCAAACGGATTAGACCTTGCCCAATCAGGTATTTGGCTTCATTGGAGCCAAAGGAGAAGCCACAACCGGTCATGCTTGCTTCTGAGCATGAGGGTGAGCTACAAAGTACCAAGGATCAGCTGTCATACCTCTTCAATCCAAATGCAGAGCAACTAAAAGAGGTATTGGATTTTTCAGTTGATACCTTGATGATTTGGATAGAAGAACAGCTTCTTGTTGATTTTCCATCCATCCAAACAGCCATGATCAGTGCCAAATCAATTGCATGGCTGCCAATTTTGAAGAAAGGAAGCTATTTTGCACAACCAGTTGTAGGGTTTGTTTAGCTTGCCTTTGCTTCCAGTTAGAGTAGAGTAGCTAGGTTTGCTTTCAGCAGAAGAAGTGCTTGTGCACACTCTGCATGTTCCATTTGGGGCATGTATGATTTTCAGTTTTGTACATAGTTTTTGGTGTTGCTGGTTTTGCTCTTGCACAGTTCTTTTCAGTGGCATTTTGGTGAGAACAACTCCATGCCCAGTGGGATTCAAACGGTTCAGAGGGAAGTTTTCAAAGTTCAGATCAGTTTTCAGGCTACTACTCATGACTCCATGCCCAATGGATTGCTTCAGGCAACTGGTCTTTTCATCTAGTAGGTAGATGACCCCGCTGAGTCGCCAAATTGTTATCCAATTTCCCCCCCAGGGTTGAATTGATAACATACATCAGGATTCTCAAGTCCCAGGAAAATTGATTGATCCAGGGCAAGAATCATGTTTCCATGGTCCCCCCATATTTTTTTTCCTAACTCTCTCATCTAGGTTGAAAAGAGCAAGCTCTGAGAAAATGTGAAAAAAATACAGAAAATAAGTTTGGAACAGAAAAAATTGTGAAAATTGGCTAAGTCTTAGTTCTCGCGGAAGTTGGGACAGTTGGGACATCAAGACGTGGATCGGCCAAAAAGCCTCCAGGTGGTCCGCGAAGCAATGGGACATCTAGGACAGAAGTACGTGGTGGGCACGACAAGCCGATCCGGCTGAAGGAGGATAGAAAATCGACTAACTGCTGAGCGGAAAAGTTGGGACATTTGGGCCGCGAATGCGCGGACGATGCAAATCGGCCGGTTCGGCTGAAAAGGAAAATTTTAGCACAAAGACAAGTGGGACAAAGGGACACACGGGACGCGGATAGCCGAAAAAGCCGAGAGCCAATCAGATTGCACCACGTGTCATCGGCAGATAAGGGACAAGGAAGCCCATTTCAGGCGGATCAGAGGTTTCTGTCCCAAACAGCACTGGGACATCTGGGACAAAAAGACGTGAAAGGTGCAAAAGAGCCGGCAGGCCCCGCGGACCAATCAAATCATGACACGTGTCACAAGGGAAAAGGTCAAAAAGTCAAAGGGCGAGTTTTGAAGGGTCAGCCCGAACCAATGGGATAGTGCCACGTGTCCCAGCTAGGGCCCACAAGGAAATTTCAAAGGAAATCCCATGGAAAGGTGGAGGAGAGAGAATTATTCAGTGAATCAGAGCCTGCCACGTGTTGTCTAGGTGGCGAAGCATGGAAAAATATTTCAAAATCCGTTTTGGTCTGTTCCGTGCCCTAAATCTTCAGATCGTCATATATTTTGATCCAGAGCTCGGATTTGCACGTTCTTTATATCAACGGAAAGATGTTGAAATTCTCTACATGATTCTAGGATCAATCTTCCATTTTGGTGTAGTCTAGAGAGAGAAAGTTAAGAAATGGACTCTGACGCATGGTAATGCCAGAAGTGACGCTTCAACAACCAGCTTTAATGCAGCAGACAGCCCACCGTTTTGCCAGGATCCGCCACTTCTACCATAATGAGATGATTTAAAATGTGACCTAGAAGTGGTTATGGTAGTTTCAAATTTCCTCTCTTCCCTCTCTCTTTCTTCCTATATATTGTATAGAGGGGCTTCTTTCAAAAGGGGAGACATAAAGAGTTGTTCATCTTTTCTGCTCTGCCCTCCCTTCTTTTCTTCTCTAGGGTTGAAAATGGAGCTCGAACCTCCTCCCTGCTCTGTAATGGTGTTTTTGCCTTTTACTAATGGAATGATGTTCTGTGCAAACTTCTGAAGCAACAAAAAATGTGTTTCGTGATGCATCTTTCCATCCTTGCTCGTCTCTTGCTTGTTTTCCTCTTGCCTCTCTTCATTGCAGGTATCTGTGCATGTTATGAATGTTCATTACAGGTCTGGAGCTGTGTTCATGGAGTTTTGGGACATTTTCTATGTGAAATCTATCCTTGGGCCTGTGATGCATCTGTCCATCCTTCCCATTGCTCACCTCTCTTTGTTCCATGGCAGTTTTGATAGATGTTCAACATTCTCCTTCTCTGGTGTATCACCGTTTTAGTGTAGGCTTTTGCTGTTTTTCCCTTCTCTCTCTCTCTGTCTCCTTGGCATGGTTAGATTAGGATTAGATTAGCTTTCCTGCACTGGAATAGCTTGTGGTAGGTAGTT
This sequence comes from Taxus chinensis, assembly GCA_019776745.2. Classification (NCBI taxonomy): domain Eukaryota; kingdom Viridiplantae; phylum Streptophyta; class Pinopsida; order Cupressales; family Taxaceae; genus Taxus; species Taxus chinensis. The sequence continues at coordinate 73,853,729 of CM034155.1, read as the reverse complement.
TAGGAGCAGGAACCAGCCTTCTCTGGAGATTCCTTTCTCATTTTACAGGTCCCACACCTGGAGAAAGGATTCAATGTTGTGCAATCACACTGGATGCCTGAGTGATCAACCTAGAAGCCTGATCTACATCTAGGGGTGCTGTGATTTTGCAACAACAATTACTTAATAGTATTTTTAATTATATATTTCCTTTTTACAGCTCATGGATCTCACATATTACTTCTATGTTGGGGGTTTTGGGAACCATATATTTATAGAAATGGGAAGCGATTAGACACTAAGATCTTAATGGATGATCAAAGGGATGGAAAATTTTAGGCCATTGAGAAGCATACCAAGAGATCAATATGTTATAATGGCATTGAATGTAGTATCAATGGAACTTATAGGCATATTCATTGTAAAGGGTCTCTAAGTCAAGATTCCCCTTTGATTCATTGACATGTACATTTTGTAAGTTGGTTCCCAATTGTGATGAATTCAAGATGCATTTATATCGTGAAATGATAAGCTCCACTAAAAGACATGGGAGAGATACAGGAAGAGGGAGAAGATTAGACTTTTTGAATCAAAGTGAACTCAAAAGAGTTTCACAAGATGCTAATACAAGCCTAAGAATAAAAATGTGTGCTCTTTGGTTGGAGAGGACAATTGTTGCTTCATTATCTATTAGAACCATATCCCTAAAGGAAAAGTTATTTGAATCTATGGAAAGGAAAGATGTATATCAATTTTGCAAAGATGTGTGTGAGGCACATAAAAAGGGAAAATTACAGGGTAAGGATGTAGTTTGGGAATTTGTACAAGATATCTTTCATAATATTGTACATTATAAGGAAGGAAAAAGGTATACTGAATCCACCAAATCTATTTACAAGATGATTAAGCTATGGGGAGGTCCTAGATTGCATAGCTTTCTTAGATTGAATCTAGATGGTCCTTCAATATCTATAACTCTAAGGTAAGTTCAAAAATCATTAACATACATTCCAGGGGAACATGAATACATTTTTAAGGCAATAGGAAATATTTATGCTAATTACAAGTCCAAGCATGGGATAGAAGGTCCAATTCTTGTATGCCTTGCTGAAGATGAAACAGTTGTGAAAAAATATATTAGGTGGGTTGCAAAAAGTGATACGTTGGTGGATTTTTGTGGAAATAAAGAAGAACACCAATGTCAATCACATTTCTTAGTGACGGTTAGTGAAGAAGTAGTAGGATATGAAAATATTGTTATCCAAAATTCACCCTCAAGGTAATTTTGATAACATGCATCATATTATTCATTCCCGAGCAAGTAGATTGATTCAAGGCCCGAAATCATGTTTTTGGTGCCCCCTCGGCTTCTCTATAACTCTCCCATCCAAGAATAAATCCCAACAAGTTGAGAAAATGGAAAAAATGCAAAAAATAAGGTTGCAGGACTGTTTTAAAGCATTTCGGGTCTGAAGGGTTCGGGTTGTACTGAGGTTCGTCGTACCAAGCTTGGGGCCGAAAAAACAAAGAAAATCGGCTAAGTCAAACATTTTTGTCCCAGGCGGTCCGCGGGATAGTTGGGAAAAAAGTACGTGGGGGACGTGAAAAGCTGAAATGGCCGAAAGCAAGGAAAATCATCTTAAGTATTTTTTTTCGCGGGGTTTGGGACAGCCGGGACAAAAGTACGCAAGGTACACATGGGACGCAAATCGGTCGGTTTGCCAAAAGACAGTCCATTTCGGGCAGTTTGGAGATATTCGTTCGGGACAGCCGGGAAAAAATTACGTGAGTGATGCATGAGATGTGAAAAGGCAAAAAAGCCACAAGTAGGGGCAAGGAAGCCCAAATCGGCTGATGCGGGAGAATGTGTCCCAAGAAGTGGCGGGGAAAAGAGAAGGACTTAGAAAATTTTCTAAGTTTCAGTCAAAGTTTTCAAAGGTAAAAGTTTTGGCCCGCTGCCCCCACCATCGAATGGAAACTTGACACATGTCATCCAAGTGGCAGAGCATGGGGGGGAAATGGGAAATTTTCACAAAGTGAAAAATGCCAAATTTTCGAAGGGCAAAGTGCGCCCCTCAGGCCCGAGCCAATAAAATAGTGCCACGTGTCCAAGTGGCAAAAAATTTTAAGGGCCCGAAAGAAATTTTCAAAGGATGAGCCCACGGATGAATTAGAGCCTGACACGTGTCATCCAAGTGGTGGAGTGCGTGGAAAATTTGAAAAAATTTCCAAAGACCAAATGGGTAAAAAATCAAACTTTTTGCCCGTCGATCCGATTTTGGCCTATTTTGCCCTAAATCTTCAGATTGCCATATCTTTCGATCCAGAGCTCGTTCTTTTGCGTTCTTTATATCAATGGAAAGATGGTGAAATTATCTACATGATTCTAGGGTCAACTTTTCATTTTGGTTTAGTTTGGAGGGAGAAAATCAAGAAACATCTCTAGCACGTGGTAATGGCCAGAAATGACGTTTCAACAACCAGTTTTAATGCAAAATGGGTCGCATTCTTCTTCACCATGGCCAAAATGTCAGGGGATGGGTCTGTAAGGATGCCCATGCTGTTTTAATGCATCTTCATTTAATGAGGAATGGATCCCACATTTTTTACATATTTTCTCTCTCCTGGGCTCAACCCATGCATTATAAAAAGCCAGATTTGGCTCATTTTTTGGGGGGAACATTTCTTTGGATAGCATGCTCCCCTTTTTCACCTTAGAAGTGATTTTTGGAAGTATCAGACCTCTTCTAAAATTGTAACAGGTTTTCTACCTCTTTCATGTTGTAATGCAGGGATTTTTGACAGTGGAAATGACAATGCAAGCTCTGTGAATGGGTTTCAGTCCTTTGTTTGTGTTGCTTGCTTCATTTCAGACCTCTGATTACATCTTATCAATTTGTGCATGATGTGTATGTTGCATTCCATGATCTATGTCTATCACTAGAACTAGAAGTGTTCACCACTCCTTTTCTGGTGTATCACTGCTTTAGTGTAGGATTTCATTTTATGCATTCTCTCTCCCTGGTCCCTTGGAAATTTAGATTAGCATAGTTAGTTTCCCCTACATTAGAGTAGATTGTGGCAGGTAGTTTAGGAGAAAGAACCAGCTTTCTCTGGAGGTCTATCTCAAGTAGAAAGTCCCACAACTTGGAGATAGTACCCATGTTATCCAATCACACCGTGAGTTCAAGTATATGCACTTGTATGAAAAGAAGGGTGCTGTGATTTGGTGATAACAGTTTTGGCACGCCCAGTGGGACCTTAGAGGTCTTTCACTTTATCTTTGACAGGTTGGTGTGTTCCTGTTAAAGATTCAACCTTTTGGAGGCACTTTCAAAAGCACATCTGGTGACTCCATCTGGTAAATAACTCATTCTCTGAGTTGTAGACCCGTTTTCCATCCATCTTTCTTTCCATCTCTTTCATTCTTTTCCATTCCATGAAGTTGTGCAATCATGACTTCATTTCCAACATGGAATTCACATTTTCAACAACAGCAGCATATCACACCTCCAACATGTTTTACAAATCCTCCAAATCAGCATTTTGGTCAAATTCAAAATCAGCATGTCTACCCATATGAGCAGCAGTACCAAAGTCAGTTTGGTTGTGAAGCACATCAAGAGCAAGGGTACGCATGCAATGAAGACAATCAAATGGAAGATGCAGATTTTGTGGAAAAAATCCAAAAGATGGAGGTGAAGATGGTGCAATCAAGAGCAACATCTCAAATGAGGGCTTTCAGAATTGGTTGCAGGACTCCTTGTCCATGGGGAGGCCCTTTTCCAAGACACTTCAGCCCTCAGGAGAAGCTGGACTTTATGATGAAGATGTTGCCCCAACTTGCACAATGGATAGCATAAATAGAGGCCTATACACTTGGTGTTGAACAACCTTGTCAATGGGTAAGTTCTACACCATCATCTGGTTTTTCTCTTCCCATTACTTAAGTAGCATCATCTCATTTGGAATCTCAAATTCTAAATCCAGTCAATGCTGCCCCAAGATTTAATTCCATTTTTCCATTCCCTAGTCTTCCACCACATCTCTATTCTTCTTTCCCCTTTCCTTCCAAACAGTCATCCCCTCCACAAAAGCTAATAGAAATACCCTCTCCTCCAAAGAAACAAGAGTTTCTACCTCCTCCACCACCACAAAAAATTTCCAAATCAATTGAGTTACAATCCACTTCTCCTCTTGCATTCCCAAATCCATGTTGGGAGGATAAAAATCAAAATGCCAGTCAAGGAAAATAGCCGCAGAAAGAAGAGCCAAACAAAGATAAAGAAATTCAAAGTCTGAAGAGTTGGGCTCTTAAATTTGGGATGACAAAGATCCCCTTGATGGTTAAGCCTTCAGAAGAGGTTGGAGTTGGAGAACAAGTAGTGGTTAGGACTGATTTTGTGACAGCAGAAGAAGAGCAAAAAGAAGAAGCAAATCAGCAGTCAGTTTTCTCAGAAAGTAGTGTCTATGTTGGCACTATGTTTGAAGGGAATGCTGATTCAATTCAAGTTGCACAATCAGCCATAGAGGAAGAAAGCTCAGAAGAAGATCTTGCAGTCCCAACTTGTCCTCTAGAGCAGCAGATTGAAGAGTTTGACTTGAAAAACTTCATGCTAGAAGAAGAGTTCTATCAAGAGCAAGATTGCCTTCAAGTAGTAGAGGAGGAAGAAGCTGCTCCAAATCCAAAAGAAGAGGAGCACATTCTATTTGTGGAGGAGAAAATTGCAGATCCAAGGGCTTTGAGCACAAAGCAGGCTACATGAGAACCTTCAGTTCTTCTTTCTACTTCATCTCTCTCAAGTTCTAGTGCTGAAGAAGAGTTTGATCTCTCAAACTCAATGTTGGAGGATGAAAGAAACCATGATGATCAAGTTACAAATCAAGAGGACACCATGGAGGAAGTTGAGCATTTGCAGCAGGACAACCATAAGGTAGTGTATCTGTCAAAATTGGAGGATTGTTTTGATGAAGAAGAACTGGTTGAGTTCCTACCATTCTCTCTTTCATCTTCCACATCCCAAATACTTGAGCCTGATGTCATGAAGGAGAGCATTCATTTGCAACAGCCTGCATCTTATAACAACTCTTTGGAACCAAGATTGGAAGATTTTAATCTTTCATGTTCTTCATTGGATGAAGAGAAAGGGCAGAAAGGTTCTACCATTGCTTCCACATCACCCACCCAAGAAGGTCTACAAGAAGACTCCATTTTTGGAGTTGAAAATCAGAGCTATGGGCATATCAAATGGATCATACCTTGCCCAATCAGTTATTTGGCTTCATTGGAACCAAAGGAGAAGTCACAACAGTCATTCTTGCTCCTAAGCATGAGGATGAGCTACAAAGAACCAAGGATCAGCTGTCATACCTCTCCAATCCAAATGTAGAACAACTAAAAGAGGTATTGAATTTGCCTTCAGCTGATACCTTGATGATTTGGGTAGAAGACCAGCTTCTTGTTGATTTTCCACTCGTCCAATCAGCCATGTTCAATGCCAAATTAGTTGCATGGTTGCCAATTTTGAAGAAAGGAAGCTATTTTGCACAACCAGTTGCAGGGTTTGTTTAGCCCACTTTTGCTTCCAGTTAAAGTAGGATAGGTAGTTTTTCTTTCAGTAAAAGAAGTTCTTGTGCACACTCTACATGTTCCATTTGGAGCATGTATGATTTTTAGTTTTGTACATAGTTTTGGTGCTGCTGGTTTTGCTCTTGCACAGTCCATTTCAGTGGGTTTCCAAGTGGCTCAGAGAGGAGGTTTTCAAAGTTTAGATCAGTTTGAAGGCTACAACTCATGATTCCATGCCCAATGGATGCTTCAAGTAACTGGTAACTTCATCCAGAAGGTAGATGACCCCTCTGAGTTGCCAAAATTGTTATCCAAAATTCACCCTCAAGGTAATTTTGATAACATGCATCAGATTATTCAGTCCTGAGCAAGTAGATTGATTCAAGGCCCGAAATCGTGTTTTTGGTGCCCCCTCGGCTTCTCTCTAACTCTCCCATCCAAGAAGAAATCCCAACAAGTTGAGAAAATGGAAAAAATGCAAAAAATAAGGTTGCAGGACTGTTTTAAAGCATTTCGGGTCTGAAGGGTTCGGGTTGTACTGAGGTTCGTCGTACCAAGCTTGGGGCCGAAAAAAATAAAGAAAATAGGCTAAGTCAGACATTTTTGTCCCAAGCAGTCTGCAAGACAGTTGGGAAAAATTATGTGGGGGACACGAAAAGCTGAAACGGCTGAAAGCAAGAAAAATCATCTTAAGTCTTTTGTTTCACACGGTTTGGGACAGCTGGGACAAAAGTACGCAAGGTACGCGTGGGACATGAATCGGCTGGTTTACCGAAAGACAGTCCATTTTGGGCAGTTCGAAGATATTCGTTTGGGACAGCTAGGAAAAAAGTACGTGAGGGACGCGTGAGACGTGAAATGGAAAAAAATCTGCAAGCAGGGGCAAGGAAGCCCAAATCGGCCGATGTGGGAGAATGTGTCCCAGGAAGTGGCGGGGAAAAGAGAAGGACTTAGAAAATTTTCTAAGTTTCAGTCAAATTTTTCAAAGGTAAAATTTTTGGCCCGCTGCCCCCGCCATCAAATGAAATCTTGACACATGTCATCCAAGTGGCAGAGTGTAGGGGGGAAATGGGAAATTTTCCCAAAGTGAAAAATGCCAAATATTCGAAGGGCAAAGTGCGCCCCTCAGGCCCGAGCCAATAAAATAGTGCCACGTGTCCAAGTGGCAAAAAATTTTAAGGGCCCGAAAGAAATTTTCAAAGGATGAGCCCGTGGATGAATCAGAGCCTGACACATGTCATCCAAGTGGTGGAGCATGGGAAAAAACTGAAAAAATTTCCAAAGACCAAATGGGTAAAAAATTCAAACTTTTTGCCCGCCGATCCGATTTTGGCTTGTTTTGCCCTAAATCTTCAAATCACCATATCTTTCGATCCAGAGATTGGTTTTTCATGTTCTTTATATCAATGGAAAGATGGTGAAATTCTATACATGATTCCAGGGTCAATTTTGCATTTTGGTTCAGTTTGGAGGGATAAACTCAAGAAACGTCTCTGGCACGTGGTAATGGCCAGAAATGACGTTTCAACAACCAGTTTTAATGCAAAATGGGTCACATTCTTCTTCAGCATGGCCAAAATGTCAGGGGATGGGTCTATAAGGATGCCCATGATATTTTAATGCATATTCATTCAATGAGGAATGGCTCCCATGTTTTTGACACGTTTTCTCTCGCCTGGGCTCGACCCATGCATTGTAAAAGGCCAGATTTGGCTCATTTTTTGGGGGAAACATTTCTTTGGATAGCAGGCTCCCCTTTTTCACCTTAGAAGTGATTTTTGGAAGTATCAGACCTCTTCTAAAATTTTGACAGGTTTTCTACCTCTTTGATGTTGTAATGCAGGGATTTTTGACAGTGGATGGAGCAATCAGATGCATCTGACCATCATTGCTCATTTTTTTCTTGTTTTCTTCTTGCCTCTCTTCATTGCAGGTATTTTTGCACATTTAAATGTTCATTACAAGGTTGGAGCTATGGTTCATAGAAAATGTTCAGCATTTTCCTTCTCTGGTGTATCACCATTTTAGTGTAGGCTTTTGTTTTTTTCTCTTTTCTCTCTCTCCTTGTCTCCTTGGAGGTTAGATTAGGATTAGATTAGCATGACAGCTTCTAGGGTAGTTTAGGAAATTCCTTTCTCATTTTTGTAAGTCCCACACTTGGAGAAACGATTCAATGTTGTGCAATCACACTGGATGCTAGTATGATCAACCTGGGGGATAAACTCAACAGGTCTACAAACTACATACAAGTTGTCTGTAAAAGAGAGGCGTGCCCATATCCCTTGAATTATCGGCATTAGAGATTTCTGGCAAGTAGCTAAAGTGGTCCATTTGAACCCATAGAAGTTAATGCAGAAATTGTCGAATTGGAAGAAAAAAGAGAGCATGTAATGCAAACCATGGAGAAGGATCAAGAATTTCAATATTTACAAGAAAGCCAAATCCATAACCTTCTATGGAGATGGTCATGTTGATAGGGTAAAAATGGGAAAACATTCCAAATTTGATGCTATATGGATTCCCCTACATAATCACAGAGTGCAACAGTAGCAATACTTTCTGACTGGATAAGTTGGATGGTGAAGAACAGATTCCAGTCAATGGAATCTATGGGTAAAATCTCACCCTTGTAAGGATTTTCATTCCTCCAAGTTCTTGTGCACATTGTCTTATGAGAGTAGGTGTCAATTTCCCTAAGTGCCTTGGGCACATAATTGATTTTAGAGTTGTCTTTGCTTCAGTTCGAATTGACAATATTATAGCAAGAAGCTAATTGCAAGAAACATGTTTTTGAAAATTCAGTTTCAGGATAAGGAGCCGGATTTAATGTTTTCTTCCTTTTCTCCTTCAGATCAATAGTTGAGTTTCTCATGTCCTTCCCAAAATCAGAAAAATAGTCTTCAGGCAGCTTGTTATGACAAGTCTCAGTTCCTTGCATGTTTACAACTTCTCTAGCCTTTCAACAATGTTCCGGGAAGCCTGTAGGAAGATGAAAATCAATTTTATAACAGCTCATATTACCCTCTAGGAATAGCCTATACCTCCAATTTTTTTGTGACTTATCCTTGTCAAGGGTTCATCAATAATTTTTACTTTATGATGATAGGGGATAAGATTTTGGATATTTCTAAGAGGAAAATTTTCAGTCCCATAGATAAGATTTCCAAAGGAATGAAATAAGGAAAAGAAATTTCAAATCAAAGTGTTTTTCCACCCATGAAACTTTTAATATTTTCTCATATAGCATTGGAAAATGCAAGCAATGGTAGTTGGCTCCAGTCTTAGGTAGTGCTTCAGTGACACAGGGACAATTTTTCAATTCAAATCAGTTTCAGGTGATCAAATAGAGGACTCCATACCCAATAGATATGTATGCAGGTCACTATCCATCCATCTAGCAGGAAGATGGCCACACAAGTCACCATTGTTATCCATTTTCACCTTCCATTGTGAAAATGGACATCTGGAATACTTGCATTGCCAGGCATTTGTCAATGGGATATTCCTTGTGGACCCGAGTTGGCCGCACATAATACATGGGCATAATATGGGCATGGAGAACACAACTCGGCTGATGAGGTAGTCAATGAAGTGAGTGCATGCGGTCAATAGATCCCCACAATGTTGATGAATGGGTGATGTGGGAAATCGTCACACCCAACGAGGGAGGATAGAATAGGTCAAATTATGGTGTATTCTTTGAACAAGTTTGGGCCCAAAATACATTACAAGGTAGTGACGAATGTGGCAGTGAGCTGTAGTTAAGGGACCCCACCGACCCAAGTGGTTAGAGTAAACACCAAGATGACACAAAAGGGTGTTAAATGTTGAGCCTGGCCAAGCTAGCGAGACAGGTCAATATGGGACTTTACTATTTTTAATGTGCATGCAAATCCCAAGAAATGCAATGGTTCCATCTTGGCTAGGCATCTAGCAAGCTCCAAGTTGGCCCACAATTCAAACATTAAACACTCATACCCCTCCCCATATTTTTGTAAAATGGTGGACCCCACTAAACATTTTAAAATGTCCCCCAACATCATCTTCATTATAGATAAGATGGAAAAGTGAAATAAATGCAGGCAACCCGAATTGAATTACATTCTTGTGAAAGAGAAGACAAGCCTAGAGATAATGAGTTGTTTGCACTCAAATGATCAATGCAATTTTCTTGTTTCTTAGTAAATCACACAAAATTGCACTCATTGGAATTGTGGCTCTGTATTCTACACTCAATGCAATAAATTAAAGGTTTTATGGAGTTTTTATGGTGAAAATGTAGAAAAAAGCCCCGGTTTCAAATGTTGACCTCCAGGTGTGACATTAAATGAGCAATGCTTCTACTATAAGTTACAAGATAGCAGGTATTTTTAGATTTCCCATCTGATTTGCAACCACTTATGGTGCCTTTCAAGTGGGTGAAAGGGAAAATAAAATATTTGTAACTTCTCCCCTTTCCCTCATTTTCTATAAGTTGTAATAATCCTTTGTGCATTGTAAAAAAACTCTGCCAAAATGTGTATGGGCCTTCATTTTTGACTTCTTGTAGGATGATCCAGTCGTTCCTATTGCATTGTAATTGCTAATGATGCAATAAACTTAAGTTTTTGGATATTTCTCATTTCCCTTGTTTTTGTTTTTTTCATTCTCTTTCCTTTCATTTTAGTTGCAAGTGTATTTTGTCTCTTTTATTCATTTTACAAGGTTTACTATTGTTGTGCCTTCATGGAATAGTAGTGTGCATCTTATCAGTTTGTGCATGATGTGTATGTTACATTCCATGATCTGTGTCTATCTGCAAAACTAGAAGTGTTCACCACTCCTTTTCTGGTGTATCACCGCTTTAGTGTAGGATTTCATTTTATGCATTCTCTCTCCCTGGTCCCTTAGAAATTTAGATTAGCATAGTTAGTTTCCCCTGCATTAGAGTAGATTGTAGCAGGTAGTTTAGGAGCAAGAACCAGCTTTCTCTAGAGGTCTATCTCAAGTAGCAAGTCCCACAACTTGGAGATAGTACCCATGTTATCCAATCACACCGTGAGTTCAAGTATATGCACTTGTATGAACAGAAGGGTGTTGTGATTTGGTGATAACAAATATTACAGATGCTTTTAAGAACAATTTGATTAGACACTATGCACATGTTATTATTGCAAAACCCTTACATGATATGCTTCCTCGTTTGGTTGTGGTTCTTCATCCAACATGCAATAGGTACAATGAAGGTTTTGTTCATCAACAATGGAAAACAATAGAAGTGATGTGGAAGAAACATGTAGAAATGTATTTAGGACCTATTATTGGCCATTCCTCATATGGAGATAGCAGAAGAAGACATCTTATGTTAAGGAATTATTCTTCAACAATGGGATCCAGATATCAAATTCCATGGGAAGGATGGAGGCTAACAGGTTCATATATTGATAAAAAAAAGTAACAAGACTTCATGATCAAGATTACATCCATAATGGAAAAAAATTAGTGAATCCTTTATTCAGTGGTCGACGGGATTTGATAGTTGGAAAAGAGTTGATTAGTTTTAATCATGTTCGAATGGTTTATAATAATTTTAAAGTGGATGATCACAAGTTGAAAGTTGAATATATAGAGAGGATAGATTGAAAAAATTGGGCTTCAACACAATGCATTGCTTCAAGGCATGTTCAAAATTGTTTGAAAGATATGAGAAGTACAATAAGTGGCAGGACAGAGAGGACATTAGGTAAAGAGATTTATTTATCAATTGTTGTTGATTACATTGACATTTTTTTGTATAATACTCTGACTCTTTGGGAAAGAGTGCGGAATGCATCAAGAGTTCCTCATTTCTTTATATTATGGTTGTGTTGTGTACAAAATCAGTCCCAAATAGATGTCAGCATTAATTTTATTAGCAAAGAGGCATATCTTGATGTGCAAATTTCTTGCCATTTTGTATTTTTATTGATGAAATTGTTTCAGAATCACTACCCACACTTACCATGTGTATTACACCTAACTGGTTCATATGTATGCGAAAAATTCTTTAGCAAAGTTGGTGGCATGGTTAGAGTAGAAAGGTCCTACGATTTCACTGATTTACTTCACACTGTTGGAACTCTTAATAGGGTTTCTGAAGAAGAAGCAAGTTCCCAAGGACTTCATTTTAATAAATCTCATAAGAAGAAAGAAAACATATGGAGTAAATTGCATCAAAACATGAAGTATAACCCTATTGTGTTGTCACAATATGATACAATATCAACTGATGATAAAATTATAGAAGCTCTAAAAAAAGGATTGAATGATGCACATGGCATTTTATCAAGTCTTGGCATGAAACCTATTAATAACACTCAATCTTCTTGGTGGCTTAAACCATGGAAAGAGGATCAAAATTATCCAAGATTTCAAGTTGTGGATGAAGTACTTCACGATTCTCTTCCAGAGCATTCTATCTCTATATTCCAACCTTCATCATTGATGGTAGTTTATGGAAGTGAATTTCAAACAATGGAAAGTGAGTGGAGGCATGAGTTGGATGAAATATTAGATTCCATTGAGGATAATGAAAGTGTAGCCATTAAACCAGTTGTTGATCTCGATGGTAAGGATATGTATAAATCATGTTTGGTTAGTCAATTGAATGGAAATCTAACATTATCCAAGGATAGGCTGACCAAAGTGAGAAATGGGGTGTACTTTGGACGAGATGAGAGAGCACCAAGAAAGGGTGTTTCAGTTAGCTTTGGCATTGGGTCAGATTGTGGGGTTTTATTTGACATTGATTCTATACCCATAGCAAAATGGACTACAAGAAAAGGGGTTTCTTGAAGTACAAATCACAGTGTTTCATGCGGAACATGGTACATTGGAAGGGTTCAAAGAATATGGAAAAAAGATGGTAATAAAGTGTTTGATTACCATAATGACATTGATCTTTTGGATAGACAAGAAGGAATTGAACTTCAACTTTTTTGGTATAATAAAATAAAGGGGAAACATATATACAAGTATGATTCTACAGACCATCTTTTTGTACAGCTTGAATCTATCATCGTGGCTGCCAACTTATCATATGATTCTAGGAGCAATACCTATAAAATAGAAGATAGTGATTACATTACTTTTGAAGATTTCACAAAAAACTTAAACAAGGTGTAGTTTTAAAATCATTTTGTCTTCCTTCTTTGAATTTATTTTTATTATAGATGATTTGAAAATCTTTGTTAATTTTCATTTTTATAATTTATCAATTCATTTGTAACCCTATAGCATTAATTTTATATTTTTTGGTATGTTCTGCAGTGAAAGGTTTGGATATTAATGAAAATGGTGCTTGATGATACCATCTGAAAATGATGTAATTTTAGATTTTATAGGTTAGTGTAAACATCCTCACTCTCCTTGAACCTATAGAAATATCTAAAACTTGTAATATATTTATTTGATATGTGATTTTATATAAAAGTAAAAGTAAGTGCTTGTATTATCATGCAAGGAAAATGAGAGTTCTGAAAGGTTGTTTAGTATGTGTCACTCTCCATGTTCTACTTTGGGTTTTGAAGAGCACTTAACCCGATTGGTGGGTTTGTTTGACATGAGTCTATTTTTCCCACTCAACTTTTTTTTGTTGTTCAATACATGGAGAAAAAAATAGCAGATACGATACTTTTAAAGCTATACAATTCATATGTTTCTAATTTAACCCATAATGGTACTGATTTTAGGACAGCTATTAGCCATATCTCTGTTTAGCACAGTTATCCATAACATTATGTTTATTTAATTATGAGAGTAGAGAACCATACTTTACCTTTGCTAGTAAATCAGAAATTTGATTTTTGTACTCGCTGCAACTATCCAATTACTGCTAAATTTACAACGTTAACTTGGGTTTTAGCGTGGTTTAACTCATTTAGATCTCAAATAAAGTGCTTGTATTATCATGCAAGGAAAATGAGAGGTCTGAAAGGCTATTTAGTATGTGTCACTCTCCATGTTCTACTTTGGGTTTTTAAGAGTGCTTAACCCGGTTGGTGGGATTGTTTGACATGGGTCTATTTTTCCCACTCAACTTTTTTTGTTGTTCAATACATAAAGAAAAAAACAACAGATGCGATACTTTTAAAGCTATACATGGAGAAAAAAATAGTAGATACGATATTTTTTAGAGATTATTTTAAAAAAATTGTTAATTTTCTTTTTTATGATTTATCAATTCATTTGTAACCCCATAATATTAACATTATATTTTTTGGCATGTGCTGCAGTGAAAATGGTGCTTGATGAGACCATTTGACAACGATGCAATTTTAGATTTTACAATTTAGTGCAAACATCCTCCCCTCCCATTGAACCTACAAAAATCTCTAAAACTCATAATATAGCTATAAGTGTTCGGTAAGAACTTTTTTAAAAATTCTTTTAGCATATAAATGGCTTAGCTTTTACACAATTCTTTCTTTTTTTCCAACAGTATGAGGCCATTAAAACTTATTTTATGGCTAATTTCTCAAATGTTGTATTTACAAATACCCTAGTAGATATTTATGTAAAATGTGGAAGCATACACAAGGCACATGATCTGTTTGACAAAGTGCCTCTGGATGCTCTTGAAATTTTTGAAGTGATGAAGCACTTCGGAACATACCCTGACCATTTATGTCATAAATTAGGGTAACAAATTTATGTCATAATTTATGGTATGACACCATTTATGTCATAAATTAGGGTAACAAATTTTTGGTAAGAAGTTTTTTGACCCCACCTTTTGAATCGTGGTTTGTGTTTTTTAGTTTGACATCCAAGAAGAATATATGGAGTCTTTACTGATAAATTATGCCCTTTTATTGTTATATTATTGAATATGATAGATATAAATTCTATACATGCTTCTAGAAGTGATCTCTTACTAGGTATTAAGTGTCCAAAGTCCTTTGGGTAAGGCCTCACCCAGCCATGCTGAAAATACCTTTTTGTTCCGTCAAACCAGATGTAAAAAAACCTTCAAGACAAGAATATTTGAAACCCAAAATTGCAATGTGCCTTTGGGGTGAGCCTAACAGATGTCGAGAATTCATCTAGTGTTGAATTTAATTTCAGATATTCATTTGAAAGAAAATAAAATTGAACTCTGTTCCTGGCTGGAAATGAATATCTTGCATCAGAAGGGCGTTTCAATATCCATGATGCTCTTATTTAGAGTTCCATTCAAAAGCAAGATACATAGCCAGTTGTGATGGTGGCGTCATGATTGAAGGTTTTTCCCACTAAGGCGATTGTTGGGAGCAGCTAACTATATGGGATATTGGGAAGTGATATCTGTGACGGTATTTCACTTGATTAGTATACTTGTTTTACAATAACATTTTCCGTAATATAGAGATCAAGGTACCATGAAGTGAGACTAAAAGTCCCTAGGTTAAACCCTCCACCTTAAGCTGCTACAACTATAAGTAGCTAAGGGATGACTCCCTGATTGTTTGAACTGAAGGCTCAAACCAAAAGAAAATAATTCAACTAAGTTATTAACAAGTGAATTTACACAATGATCTAACCATGGAAAGCTTGACTGCCATATATAAATCCATGATTCTGCAGCCAGATATGAATGCCATTCTTATTAGCACAAGTGAACTATAAAGCAAGTAAAAGAGACATGAACGCTTAAAAGGGAAAATATGAATATTTTGAAGTACACAGTAAAAAAAATGGCATGAGTTTGAGAAATCATCATTACTTTTCCCACAAGAGTGATTCCCATTATTGTTTTCCATATCAAAAGATGCTTTTATCTTCTTCTTCTTCTTATTGTTGTTGTTTCTCTTCTAGGAATCCTTTCCCTACCACCTTCCCATCTTGGCCTCTGGGCTACGCTTTGATGAAGACCCTTAGGAAAATTTGTAATCTTCGATTGGCATGTCTTTGTAGGGAGGGTTACCTTTTCATTGTGGAATTGATTGTACTACACTTCTCATGGGTCATAATACACCTCTGAGATTCAACCATTTTTTTTTTTTTGTATAACCATCTCTTGCTTATATAAATAACTTTGTCATCCTAAAAGGGAGATCAATAGTGTCATTTTCTTGGTGTGTAAAATGATCATCAAGATAACTACATTGTCTATATAACTTAGACAATGTCATTCTGTCAATGAGATTCCCTAATTTTGTAAGGGCCAATTTAGACTAGTCATATCTCCAAAATACTTGAAATAGGTGTCATTTGAATTCATTTAAAGGGCCGAGGGGCCAATCTCCCTCTCCCCTATCTATTGTACATATGTATAATTTATGAGCATCCAATGGATTAGTATTGAATTAGCAGCTAGGCAGTGCTGGGATATCTAGATGAATTAGCCCTAACATGCCCCCCCATCTATATTTGATTGGAAAATCAAATGAATAGTGCCCATCTAATCTATCTAGATTCCCCAAATTCGATTGATGACTTATTTTATGTTTCTAGAAGCATTAATAGAGATGGTGTGTGGAAAAAGGAGGTAGAGCTTCCAACTGGTGCTTAAACTAGTTGCCACCCCTACTCCTATAATTGAAAATATGGGGTGGGGGTGTGGAGAGAAAGTTGTGTCAATTAATATTTTTGAATCCTTATAGCCATATTAGATAACCTATATTATGGTTTGAGTTGACTTAAGGGAACCACCTATACATTGCAAAATGTGTACTGCATCTAATTTCTATGGATAGATGAGTAGATCTTTGATGTGCAAAATGTAGGATATTGAAAATCAAATAGGAGTACAAATGAAACCTATCGTGTTTGCAAAATATCACTAGTTATGTGGTCGTCACAAATTAAATGGCTCCTTTCATGACGGTCAAAATTATGGATATCATATAATCTTGTAGAGTAAAACAACTAGACATACTTGTGATTCTAGCGTGCATGCTTGCATAACATACCAATATAGTTTTTGAAGTCTAGTGTGAACGGAGCCACTTTTGGATCTTTGGTGCCTTGATGCTCCTCTATGTATCTTTGGATAGAACTTGGTAGTATTTAAGCATGTTTTTATATTCAACTTTGAATACATTAAAGTTTTGCTAGGTACCTTTGGAGGATGTGCCCTTCATATTCTTGAAGATATCAAGGTTCAATTTTGCTACAATTGGTTCTTTTGAATTCTTTACGTACCAATTATCAAGGTATCAGTAGTTTGTGTACCATTTTACTATAAGTAGAAATTAATACACTTCAGGCTTCTAAGCATAAATGGCCCCTAATTCAAACACTTTATCTCATGGATGTCTTTATCTTGCTTTCCCTTATGCCTTTTTATCATGCTTTTAGCTCTGCATCATGATTCCTTTTGTTGTGGACGTCGAAAAGTAGTTCATAGAGTTTTAGCTCCCCATCGTTTTCTCTTTGGTTACAATGGGCTTAGCTCTTTGAGGTGTACTTCTAGCTTGTTATGAAATTAATGGTATTCTTTTCAGTAGTCAAATACTTGTGTAATGGAGTTCACACACTGGGATAAAAATACAATAAATAATGAGCTCTTATAGGCTCTTCTCCTTTAGCAAGTATCTTTTACATCATTAAATCCATCACCCACTAATTTTCCATGTGTTGGTGTCATGTACTAAGCATTCTATGATGTGAAGGGGTTTTCATTGTTAGCCACAAATTCACTTTGATGCACCTTTCATCCTAGGTCATTTCAAATATTTAATGCTTTTATTAATGTATAGCTATGATTTTAAAACTTAAAAACCTTAACATATGCCATTTTTGCTTAAAGAATTGAGAATTCACAAGAGTAGCTTTGAGGGTACATTGGTGAGTTGATTGGATGATGTCGATAATAGCTTTGAGGGTACGTTGGTGCATTGATCTGATGATGCCGATAGTAGCTTTAAGGGTATGTTGGTGCATTGATCGGATGATTTCTATAGTATATTTGAAGGTACATTGGTGCATTTGTCAGATTATGTGGAGATGCATTGATTGGATAGTGAGGAGATGCATTAATTGAATGGCAAGGAGGGTTCAAAAAGAATAGAAACACTCAAGGACCACATGGTTGCATGCTCAACTGATTCCGAAGCATCATTTACAATCATTTGGAAGATCCAATTCACAGGTTTTAGAGTTTGAGGGAGTCTATCAAACAAAGAATAAGCCACATATGGCATATTTAGAGTGATTTGATGTTGATTTGTTTCTTTGAGAGGTTTTCCCTCTAAAACACCAATTTGAATTTTAGTATTGTTATGTAAATTCTTGTAAGAAAATCCTATGTAAGTGATAAGTGTAATGAAATGTCATAGGGTTCTAGAGGATGTAGCATGTAGATTAGGTAGCAAAGGACAACCCAGGAGCAACTGCTAGATAATTCTTCATTTATTGTTGAGGCAAATCCATATTAATGAATAATGAAGAGCTTAGTTTATGCTCTAACAACATTGCAAAGGCCCAAACTTTTTCGAAAGACATCCTTCTAGCTACAGATTGAAGGAGATTCAAAGCAAACTATTAAGGCACTCAAGAAGGACCTCTTTTAGAAACGACTTCCACGACATTATTTTCAGACATTAGACAGTGTGGTAACTAAGTGGCATATTACCTGGCTAACCTAGTGATGGACCAAAGTTGTAGGAAAATTCTTTGGGAATTATGGAAAAACCCCACTTTGATTTCAATGTCATGCAATTAGTTAACAAGGATAAACTTGAATGGAAAAAGATTGAGAATGAAGTTACATTTATTTCATAACCTGCATCTTTGAAATAATCTCCTCGTAATCAGTCTCAAAATTTTGAATAATCATTTCATAACTGTAAGTTGGTAGCACAATAACAGTGTATTCATGTCGAGAGCTACCATATATCCTCTTATTATTGTGATTATCCATCTTTGCAAGTGATTGTGTTCCAATTTTATTGTTGTTTTGCCCTAGTTTCTAAACATTTGGTGCTAGAAGTATATTTTATCATGTTGTTCCTTAGTTCAAAGCTTCCAATTGATAAGAAGTTGTTGAGGATTTTTGGGTTCAACGGTGAGTAAGCTTTTCTACCTCAATCAAGCTCTTCAGTTTTTTAATTACAATTTCCAGTGTATGGTGATTTTTCTATTGATCTTGTGGAATAAGCTGTAGTGGGTTTATCCTTTTTCCATTTTGTTTTCTTCCTTTACCAGACATGTTGGAGGCTTAGCTTCTGGTATTTTAGGGCAATACTTCATTAACATTTTCAATATAAAATTTTATTCGTACTTTTGCACGTCTTCTTTTCTAAAAGTAAGTAAGAAATCACTAGGTATTCCAATAATCACTGCAATCTTTGTATATTTTCCATTGCTTTGAAGAATAAAAGTAGGTGTTTTCTATGGTTGGCAGGAATGATTAAGATAGTACACTTTTGTGGGCAACATCTATGCAATGTTATAGCTATTAAGCAACGTATACTGTAAGAAGTAAGCTCAGTGCACTTTTGTAATCTATCAAGTTTTTGGGTTTCATATTGGAAAGGAAGTGAAATTTGTTATATACAGTCTTCCCTTAGCTTGTTGTACTATGTTGTTATTTTCAACTTGAAGGTGACTTGATCATGCTATAGACGGCCTTATTCATCGTGGTTTTTTATGAGTCTTTGAACATGGAAAAGATATGGAATAAGTTTCCTAAACTTTGTGTTTTCAAATTTTTGCTGCAACATGATGTATTGTTGAATATTGTGTTTCGGTGTTATTCTTTTTGAGATCTTGTGTAATTTCAGATGTTTCCAAAAAACATGATGATTTTTTCATTAGACTCAGTTGGATGCAGTCATTATGTACTTCTATCAAATTACCTAAATTATATATGAAAAGAACATTGCTTTGAAGTATCTCTTCTTGAGTTGTCCAAATGTGTGACACTAACATCCAAAGAGTGTTTGAATAATTCATAATTGTTCTAAACTTGATTTGAGAGGAGAATGCAATCAGTTGTATCAGACGCCTATAATAATTCAGTTACATTTGATAAGCAGTTACATGATCTTGTTATGCTTCCTAAATTGACTGTTGTCTCCATGGATAGTAAGCCTCAGTTCTATTTGGGTGAATTGTGTTAACAAAGAAGCATCATTTTTCCATGTATTCATGTTTGAACATACCTTGAATACTTTTATGTGTTAATTTTTTGATAGCCTGTTTCAAATAAGGTTTTTATAACTCGGCCTTGAAAGTAAAATGCTATTAGATAAAACAATTTAGTGGGAAATTATAACATCTTCGCTATATAGCATTGTTGTCTTTATACTAAGCTCTTTAGATCCCCCTATATATGCAGTTGTGTACTTGCATATACAGCGGTGTATGTAGAGATAGTACCTACATATGCAGCTATATACCTATATATGTAGGTGTATATGTAACGATAGTACCTATATATGCAGTTGTGTAGTGATCCCTCTACCTGTATAGTATAGTTGTATAATAATTGTATGGCATATGAAGCAATTATAAATCTCATGTTTTACCTATATAGTACAACTGTGTAGTAAGCCTTTCATCTATTTCCTCAAGGGCACAAGCCAATGCAATCTGAAGTATGACCCACCATTTCTTCCTCAATGTTGGGATTTCCATGTACCATTCCTAAACTGTTGCATCCAATGTTATCTTCATTCACTTGCACCAGTCCAAGGGTGATCTATTTGGACCCCTTTTTTTTGTTACAAAACACACAACAATGTTGAAAACTAAAATTTTCTCTTCAATGTATGCTTAAGTTTACTATCTTTTTTTTTAATAAATACAATTTCCCATGTGCAGTTGTTTACATATATGCAATTTTGAATTCAACACAGGCTCAAAATAATACAGCTACATGGATTCACAGGATTCAAAAATTATTAAAGGTTATGCAACCAAAGTTGGGAAGATGTTTTAATTGCAAAGGAAACTCTATTGGTGACAATCATCATCTCAAGACTATGAGTGCCAGTGGGAGGCTCACTAACTACTATTTCCAATAAAGACTTTCTCAACATTAACAATATTCAAAAAGACAATAAGAGTCCATTCATGCTGCTAAGAGATTTCCTCTAATGAACTGTTAATCATTAAGAACACATACATTCCAAATAAATATTCCATTGTAAAATGATTCTAAGAGGCAATGGATGTAAATTCAAACTCAATAGTGATGGTTTTTGTGAACTAATATCGATCCACTTATTGAGAAAACATTTATTTATTTAGTTGTATGAATTTATAAATATTTTGAACTAATGAAAAGAACATTAAGCTTATTTTTTGGAATCTCAAGATTCCTTTTTTGAGCATGTTACATCAAATTTTCATGATATGAACTAGTTCATTGTGTTTATGGCAATGGATAAATTCTTCATGGAACTTGATTTATTTTAACTGCTCCCTTACTTTTGCTAATCCATATTTCAATTTAGTTAGTTGTGTTGCATGTAATATATCTCATTTGAGGTTTTCTTTTATGATGAATTCAACAATGACATTGAATTAATTATCATTATCCTCATTCATTATAATTTCATGTATTAAATTAAATTCAATGCTTTGGGCAAATAAGTTTACATCCATTGAAATTATTTTATTTTATTTTATATGTAAATGAGTTTTTATTTTAAACTTGGGTATTTATACAGAAATATAATAATAAAGAGTCCATGACTAATAATTGATAAGTGCTAATTTAAAAATAGACTTATCTAAGCAATTATACTTGATAATCTTCTCAATTTATCTATCATTGTCTATTTGAAAGACTCAAAAAGTGCAAGAGGAGTGTGGTCACAAAATTAAATTATAGTCTCTTATTGACTAAGGAAATATCAATTAGAAGATTATTAATTAGGAAATATTGAGATGCAAAGGGAACATCCGATTTTTTTAGTAACTAAGATTGAGTATTATTTTCATCTTAAATAATATTGTTTCACCATCTTAATTACTTGAAAAATGATAAATTATTAAAGAATGGCATTAAGGTAATTGGTAATAGGTCTTGAATGTCTTCAAACCCACTTTCTATAGAAAATATGTATTATAAAACTAATATGCGAGTGAGAAAGATGATATATATTCTATTTGACATATAGGGGTAGAGATAACAAGGGGTAAATAAAATTGTAATGGAAAAATGGGTAAGTGAGGTACATGGAAAAAATAGGGGGTATTTTTTTTTTAATAATATAACAAGAGGGGGTATTATCAATTAAATAAGTAGAGGTAAAAATTAAAATCAAGGGTACTTTTTAATACCCTCCAAACGCACGTGCTATACCGTACTTTTACTAGGTGAACCCCCCGTGACTAGCACAAACCATTCCCTCAGACCATATTTTTAGGTTAGATATCCAAGTCATATTCATGAATCCTAACCACCCAATTGCCTCTTTGGGCTCCTGGATCTTTTTGAGTTAGGAATGATTTGATTTAGATCCTGGAACCATTACCATGGTACAAGAGTTGAGGATATAAAATCTAAATTTCTTCACATCTTTGACCACAACATAAACATGCTTCTCCATTTGAATGTATCTCAACTCATCATTTTTTAGTGGACTACTCATAAAAGTAATAGGTGTTTTGATTCCTTATTCATTCTTATAAACTAATATGGTTGAAAGTGTGTGTTTTGGAGCATAACAATACAAAATGAACTCTTTATCATAATTGGGACATACTAGAGTAGGGGCCTTGACTATTACTTATTTTATTGCATCAAATTTTTATTTTCCTTTATTATTCCACTTAAAACTTGTTTGAGGATTCATCATATTGGTGATGTGCTTAGTCAACTTAGCAAAATCTAAGACAAAGAGATGAAGAAATTTTACCTTGCCGAAGAAATAATTAACTCCCTTCTTGCTCATGGGCAAGGAAAATTCTTGAATTTCCCTTATCCTCTCTAGATCTATTTTCACCCCCTCCTTGTTCATGATGTGTCCAAGGAGTTTCCCTTCAGTAACACCAAAGATGCACTTCTTGATATTTAGAGAGATTCCATGTTGTAGGCACCTGATCAACACTTGTTCTAAATATTTCATATGATCTCCTCACTTTTTTTAAAATACCATGAGGTCATCAAGATATATGAAAATACAGTGTTTGAATTCTTTAAAGGTAGTTCCATCACCCATTGAAAATTTTCTCCAGCATTGATAAGACCAAATGGAATTATATTATAGGAAAAAGTGCCCCATGGAGTTGGAAGGTCATTTTTTGTCTATCTTCTTCTGCGACCTTAATTTGGTTATATCCAGAGAAACCATTGAGTAGAGAGAATATCAGATCTTGTGAATACCTATAGGATATGATCCATGATAGGTAGTGGATAGTTATATTTTAAAGAGGCCTTGTTCAAATTCTGAAAATTAACACATATCCTCATTTCTCTATTCTTCTTACACATTGGAATGATATTTTCCACCCAGGTGGAGTGGTGAATGGGAAAAATAATCCTTACATTAAACATTTTCAAAACCTCTTCCTTGATTTTATCTGAAATTTTTGGGTTGTAATGCCATTTCTTTTTCCTAAAATGCTTGGTTTCAGGCTTCAGTGGGATTGAATGGTGCATATCTTTAGGCTGGAATGACTTGATCTCATCAAAGGATTATGGAAAAACATATAAATATTTTCTTAAAATTGAGACAAATATTCTCCTCTTCTGGTGAAAAAAACTTACTAGTGTTTTCCATTCTTGGTTATTTTCCGGTACCGATATTCTCTTTCTCTAAGTCAGCAAGACACCAAGATGACTCTTTAGCTTTGTCCTTGATGTATCGGTCATGTTTATAAAAAAAGTCTTCGAGAGACAAAAGACATTTTGGAATCTTGGTTCCCTTAAATTTTATGACCCCTTATGATTCAACTCCATCTATCTCTTCTTTATCTTCATCTACAATAGACTCTCGATTTAGAGCATCACTTCCCTCATAGAAAATATTATCTCTTTGATCCAAGAAAGAGAGAATTTCACTATCATCATTGAATACATGTTAATGGTTTACATTTTCTAGCACACTCCTCCTAAAAACCATCTCAATAGTCACTTTTTATTTATTTAAGTATGGGTTTGGGGTCATAAGAGAGTCTAAAACTACGAGAGATTCATCTTTCTCATTTTTCTCATGGGGAACAACTTGAATAGAGAAAGCATAAAAAGATTCAATGCAGTCCTATACTTGATTCCTATAATGTTTGAGAATCATATTTTTTACATGGTATTGATTTCTTACTTTTTTTACAATCACCTCAGCATCGCTAAGACATTTCAACTTTTTTGTGCTTTTTTGGTCCGAACTGCCTAGTTTATCATCTTTGTTATTTCCTGAGTGCATTGTTCTAAGATGATGTTGTTTTTTAGGAAAGTTTCTATTTATATTAATTGAAGGAACTAGATACTTATTGTTTTTATAAACTTCACTTTCCCACCTCAGATTTAAATGAAAACAACTTCACTTGAATAGGCTCACTTTTGGGACTCTGTGCTCAAAATTTCAATCCAATTTGCATGTCGGAATGCTTAAAAATTGAAAAAGAATGAGCTAGGGTATAAAACTAGGGTTTGATGCCATCAAAAAATAATGGCATATTTGAATTTTTAATTTCTTTCATCTTTAAGATGCCTGGGATGGAGAATGAATGTAAAAATCTTATTCAAATTCATTCACCGGATTAAGAGATATGAATTTTTTAAGTTTTGGAGTATGTAGTCAATTTGGAGAATTTTCGACATGGTGTCTGGATAAATTTTAGGTTTCTTGAGTGTTTTATAGCAGCATTCATAGATTGAAGAATAAAATATGGAGTGGAAATGACTTGTTATAAGCTTGATATCTTCTCGACATTACTTTTCATTCATGGGAAAGAGAGCAAGAAGAAGAAATGAGTTTAAAACTTAGAGAAATTTTAGGTTTTCCACCAACTTGAAATGGGGTAAATGATTTTATCCCAAATTTCCCAAAGGGATGGGATAGATGGAGTAGAAAAAAAAAAATTTATGTGAGAATGAGAAGTGGCAGGATTTGATTGCTCAGTGTGGGACAGAGAAAAATCTAGCAATTAGCACTCGAGGGATGAGACTATGTCACAGAAAGGACCATGGCATGAGCAAGGGTGGGGAACATTTTTGTGTCCCAATTGTACCAAATGGATGGGATATATGGGGTAGAAAAATACACCCTAATATGATCTTAATAAGTGGCAAGTTGTGGTTTGACGTGGCAGAGAGAGGGAAGGGCTTAAAAATGCCTTGTGAGGCCTATTTCAAGTCATGTGAAGAACTATGGGAAAAGAAATGCATGGGGAACATTTTATTGTCCCTAAATTTCCCAAATGGATGGGATATATGGGGGGCATAAAAATGTGCCCTCACCCTAGGTTAACAAGTGGTAAACTGTGATTGCATGACAAAAGGGCTAGAAACTAGACAAAAGAGCTTGCTGAGACTTTTCAGGGTCATGTCGACGTCCAATAGGAACAACTGGGGTTGGGTGAATTTTTGTGTCCCAGTTGTCCCAAAGGGATGGGACAGATGGGAAAAAAATGTTTGCCTTAACATCAAGCTAACATGTGTCCACCAGTGAAAATGACTAAGTCTTGAAACTTTACCTTGAGGAGAGCCTTGAATACGAAATTTTTGGAGCTTCTAGAGGAATTTTTTAAAACTTATTTATATGAACTTGACTCTAAAAAATCTTATAATATTAATGGGATGGGTACCAAGATCCAATTCTACCTACAAACTCATAAAAATAGCCTTTTAACTCAGCACCGCAGGGTGTATCTGCTGAAAATGGGTTGTGGAAAGAATATCCTAGGTCTTGTGAAAAATATGAAGTACAATAATTTAGAGGAATTAATTTTTTTTCCAATAATTTTTTAATCTCTAACTCATTATGGATCTCCTTGAATCACCTTCCAAATCTCAATTGTTATTTTAGACTATTTATTCCTTGACCTTCAGAAACCCGCTTTCAATGTTCTTGTTCTTAAAACTCAAATCTTCCATAAAATTTCATAAATAAATTTTCATATGTTCTTATTTCCTCAATACCACTTCCCAATGATTTGGGAATTTAAATCTATCCCAGGGGGTGCACACCTATCCTAGAAAGGGAAAAAATAGCCTTTCTAGGCCTACTAAAGAATCTGCCTCGAGTAGCATTTCAACAAAAGAAACTCATGGACTTTTTTCCATGTTTCAAACATTTGGGAAAGGGATTTACAACACATGTGATAACTTAAAATACTAGTATATGCATGACACAAAGGTAAAATTTATCTTGATAAGTGCTTATGAGGGTTTACAAACAAAAATTTTGACACTAGTGTAAAGTTTTCATGTTTTCAACTTGAATTTTTCCCTTGCAAAAACACATGGCAGTAGGTTGTGATATGTAAAAGATGATTGGGTGATGAGAATATGGGAGAGGGATCAAGGATATACCTAATTATTTTGTCATGTAATGGGAAATCAGAGGATGGGAGGATAAGAGTAGGTCCTTGTTGGTTGATGATAGAGGGTTGATTTGAAGGAAGAGGTCCAAAGACTATTTGGGATTTAGGAGCTCTTTTATGATGGAGATGATGCAATTTGGTGGTTTTGACCTTATTATTTCCACAAAGGAACTTGATAGTGTGTTTAAAATATATCTTGGCACATCTTTTCTTGTCAATTATTCAATGTGGACACAAACATCAGTATTTAGAGGATTGGTGAGGATATAATAAGGCATTCTTGAAATGGCCTGAGGGCTGAAGAGAGATTTGATTTGGATTCATAGATGAAGATGACTCAAGGGATTAATTAGATTTGGATTGGGATGTCTCGAGATTTGAATTATATTTGGATTTGGGATAGGTTGGTATTATATTTCTTAGAAGATGGTTTAACACAAGTAGAAGAAGGGATTATTGTGGATTGGATCATGACATTCATGTCAAATTGGATATTTGATTAGCAGATTTTGGATTGACATGTATTTTTAATGAGGGAAGGTGTAGGTTAGATGAAATTTTATCCTTTAGGATAAATTCAATTGGGTGAGACCCATGGGTCTTAGTAGCAATGGTTTTTGGATGGAATTGATTAGGTGATGAAGGTTCACAAGTGAGGTATAGAACAGGTTCCCTATTTTCAGTGACATGAGGAATCATTATATATCTAGTCATGGATGGAATCATTTGATTGGAATACCTTAACTTAGATTTTTTGATTAAATTTCTTCATATTGAAGGAATCGCTAGGTCAATTTGAGTAGTGTAACAGCTAAAAAATGGACATTTTGTTAATATTTGGATGTTTATGTGAGTTTCCAAAGGGAATCTAAGGAAAATAGATAGCATAATGAATGAAAAATGGAGATTTTCCAATTTTAAGATAGTATAGTGGCATTTTTTTCCTATGGGATCTAGTCTAGGGCTTGGTATTGGAGGTAAATGTACCCCTCACTTCATATGAGCCATTCAAAAGTGAACCCCTACTTAGCAAAAAATGAATTGATCTTCCCACAAATTTATATAACCCATCGGTATATGGTATTTGTCCAAATGATTAGGTATTGACGTTCTAACCACCAAACCCTACTAAAATAGAAAAAAAATCAAAATTAGTTCTGATTTCAGAGATCACATTTCAACACATGAACAAAGAATACACAGTTAGGAAGAAGTAAAATCAAGAAGAAAAAGATGTCGAAGGGAAATAAACACCATTGAAAATGGTTAAGACAATGGTAAATTTGATATATGATATTTTTTGCAAGCAACCTAGATGTGTTAAGGTGGTAAATTAATCCAATATCTCTAACCAAGCAACCTATGCATTTAGCAATAAGATGAATCTAATAACATTAAGCCAATCACGAAGGGAAAATGTGATTTTGTAAGCAAAGTGTGAAGTAAAATGACTAAAGACTAATATTCACACAAATTGGTTTTTTTTTTTAATTGGTTTGTTTGTTTTGAGAAATATGTCTTTGGCAAGTGGATATGGAAACTTGTGTACAAGATTTAGTAGTTTGGAACAATAAAAATGAATCTAACATGCAAATAAAATGAAAAGTTTTAGGAGAAATAAAGACCTAAATTTTCTGTAAGGTGAAATCCCAAATTTATATGTTCATTGGATATGTAGTCTTTTATTTTACCAAGAACATCCCAAGGCGCGGTTGCACATCACTCGAAAAAATATGAGTGCTCACTCGAAGCACATAAGGGTACCAGGTCCCTCTTTTATAACATATTTTTCAAGGAGTTAGCATGACATAGTGCACATATAATCCATATCCATATTAACCATTCAAAAGTAAGCATAAACAAATCTAGAACACAACCATATGCAAGAATGAACTAAACAAGAATCAAGATCAGATTTACCATGCAAGAACCAGTTACAGATAAGTCAATAACCAATATCCAACCACAAAGTTACATTGTATTAATCACTGTAAAACATAGAAGTTAAATAAATACACAAGAGTATCACCATAAGTCATGTGCTCCCATAAACTATCAGCATAACTCTACTACAAAATGTCTTATCCAAACCGTGCAAATCAATACATATCTATAGGTAGTGGGGACTTTCCTTTTACTACTCATGCACTCTCAAAAATATTCTACATGCTAAGAATAGCCATGTGCTGATTACAAAAAGTAACTAGAAAGCATGTAAGCTTCAACGAATAATAGACTACTTATTAATAACTCCATATCTAATCCTATTATTAGCTTAACTCAACATACAGCTTGATCTTCCAATTATTCCCATGAACATCTTGGCATATCTTCTAAGTCTTCTACTAAAACATGCTCAGCATCCAATCCAAGACATTCCCCATAATCCAACTTGTTCTGAGCCCACATCATGCAAAATAGATAAATCTGAACTCTTACTTTTCCCTCGGTGTGCCATGTAACCGTTGATCCTCTACGCACACCTACACATCTGCTTCCCGTGCACCCCATCCTTATGCACCTTTAATACTTGGGCTATATTTTATCAGCCCAACATTACCCCACACTAATTTCATTGTCACCCCAGTATTGTGGAATCATGTTATGTCTCTTCATAAATAAAGAATAAGGAACAAATGAATAAATTTACACAAATAATGAAAGAATACATGGGTGCTCTATCATTCATAAGGTAACAATAACTCAGGGAGCCTTAATTCATTCTCAATGTACTTTCCATTTTCCAATTTGGGCTTAGGGTAGATGTATACCGTAGCTGCTCCATACTTCCCAATTGCCAAACTCATAGAATTGATGTTAATATCATTTGAAATTAACTTCTCAATGTAAGCAGACTTACCCAGGTAGACATATGTCTTCCTGAGTGTAAGATAGTCATATTCTGATTTATCTGTGTTAAAAGTCAACCTGTGCACATTTGAAAACTTGTGCACATATTCCTAGAAGTAGCGTGTGGTGAAGGCATATGGGATCTTACACCAAGGGCTCCCTTTTCCATCCTTCATATTAATCCGCCCTATGTAAAAATGTTTATATATGGAAAATTGGGCATTCTTCTCTAATACCGAAGGAAGATCCTTTGGGTATTCTCCATTCATATTCAAATGCAATGCAAAGGCACGCATAACAAATTTATATCCTTTGCTTATAGGGTCCACTCACAGATCCATCACATGTATATTTTGAAAATATATCTGCAACGAACTTCTTCTCTTTAGGGTATTACCAAATATTGTCTTTTAGCCTTTCGGGCACTCCAATTTCCTTAAACACAATGGACAAAAAGATATCACTAAAACTTATCATCTCCTTGGTGCACCTCTACAATGATAGTCTCAGCAATGAAAGATGACAAGTTGTAAATTACCCCTTATATCATCTTCTTGGCAATATGTAGCCATCTTTTGTTCACCTGACTCTATTGTTCCTAGTTATTCAGCTTGGTAAGGAGGTACGTAGCTACCTAGATCACAGGTTATTTTTCTATCTTGCAGATACCCATTCCACGCCCTCCTTTTGCATAAGCTAAAACTATTCTGATTTCCTCTACACCATCATCACCAAAAAGATCACTCTCGATCTCTATGCCTAGGCTTCTTAACCATGTCAATATCCTAATTAATGGTGTGGTAAGTCACATTCGTTTCCCAACAAAATAAAATATGTCCTCATGGACTCGGGTCATCAGCCACTAGTAAATATTTTCTGACTTTCCAAAATATGGGAGCTCATAGAGCTACAAAACTCCAACATTTGATAGCAGTTTCTCTCCTACATCATCATATAATGTCATGTCATTATTTTTTTGTAAATCTATCTTTGCCACCACCAGCTTGTCTAATTCATCCTTATTATCTTTAGTCTGATTATTGTAGTCACTCACTTTTCTCCATTTGATATGTGACTCCCAATCATGACCCATGAATACACCTTCTGGGTAGTACATTTCTAAAAATTGACTTTCGGGGGTATCTTCCACCTCTGCTTCCACTTATTTTTTCCTCCTTCCACTTGTAGTCACTCCAGGTGCTCAATAAGGTGTCATAGTGATGATAAAAATGCATTCTTGCATGAGATTCAAGCTTTGTAACTGAAACTTATGTGCCCTAGCTTTCAAATTATGTCCCCTAGCTTTTCTTTGAACCCTAACTCATAAATTTTCTACCTTGCACACCTTTTCTTCACTCAAACACTCTCTCTAATGGAGCACCAACCAATCTCGTGCACAAATCTCTCTATCACATCTCTCTTCACACTTTCTTATGTAACTCACTCTTTAGATCACTCTCCAACTCACTCGAACACTTCCTCTTCATAATGCAAGGTAACAATGATTTTGCAATTCCACCTTTTATAACATTTATAAATTTATCCACATTTATTTCTCTCCACCTACCGTTGTACTTAGCATTGAATTATGTTTCACTCCTTTTATGTGTTGATTTTTCAATGCCCCAGTCATAACGTTTTGGTGTGCCGACTACTTCTTGGCCATAGATTCCCTTACACACACCTTCCTACGCCGAATTACCTATCCACTGCATCTCACACCAAGTGGCTTCCCATGATGCTACGTACCTTGTGTTATAGTGTGCACCCTTCCATCTATGTGTGGTCTTCATCCATGAGAAAATTTTCTTTATCCACACCCTTACCTCAAGCACCTACATAAATTTTTCCTATGCATACCCATCTTCCAGAGGAAATAAAAAATTGGCCCATTTATCCTATATGCACTCCACCCCACAATATTTTCCAAATTTCTCATTCATAATGAAGTTAATGTACTAGCTACTAAAGAAACTAGAAACTCAAAAATGATAAAAGGTTTATGTTACCTCATATGTGATACAGGAATTAGATGATTAATTCTCGTTGCAACTTGATATACCTGTAAAACTGGAACAAAGATGGATAAGATAGATATATGCGGGGCTTTCCCAATAATACAGTTTGAAGAAGTGATTAGCTTCCTTCCATAGTGTTATCCCGTAAAATTGACAAGGGTAATTTTACCGATGACCATACCGAAAATTTTGTTCCGATCCCTCGTTAGGGATCCCTTGTGTTCAAAATGTTGTAAAATCCCTTCCCGGGAAATCTAGTTTTCGAACTTAGTCTTTTTGAGCCTTTTTTGGCTGGGCGCATGAAATTGCTTTGCAACACTAACTTTTGATGCGCCCCCTTAAAAGCCTTTGGCGCATGGTTTTCAATGTCAACACAACTTTTCATGCACCAAAGAATGTTGAACCTTCCCTGCGTGCGCCAAGGCGCATGCGCTTGTGTTGGTACAACTTTTGTTGTGCCACTCTTTGGTGCGCCGAAGGGCGCACATAATCTTAGTGCAACAAAAAGTTTTGGTGCGCCAAAGGGCGCACATAACTTCATGTCGACAATGCTTTTGGTGCGCCAAAGGCACGCTTTGTCTCCTGTTGTCAAATACTTTCGTGCGCCAAAGGGCGCACGCTTTCTCCTGTCGACAGCAACTCTCATGCGCCTTTTAAAAAGTGGGTGGTGCATTTATGACCAGCTTGCCTATATATATGTGTTTTGCGCGCCCAAATGTCATTTTCACTTTTCACTGAGCACGTGATTTTTCTGAGCCTGTCAGCCCCTGCCTCGTCATTTTCATCACCTTGTGGACCCGTTCCCGAGCTTTTGCTATTTATCCAGGTATGAGGTGTCTTTCTCTCTCGTGCGTTTTGTGTTTTCAGTTCTTGGTGTGTTCTTGGTCTGGTTTTAGCTTGCTAGTTGGTTTTGAAATATAAATGTGTTGGCCTAGCCTCCTCCATTTGCTGTCTGCCCCCCCATGCTATCCTTCCTCTTTCCAGATCTGCTGGAGAAGGACGTTTTCTTGAAACAGTGGTTGTGGCCCTCCTGATCTAGATCATTTTATCTACCCCACTGAGCCTTTCAAATAGGAACGAAGGAGTAGAAGGAACCTACATCATGTAAAACCCCCTTTGAGAGTTTAGTTCTCTGTTTTCCTCCTTGGTGCATCTGTCACCCCTGCAACATCATGAACATTTGCGCCCCTTTGGCGCATCTGACCACCTTGTAATCTGCAACATCCCTGCGCCAGAGGCGCACCCAGCCTACTTGTTGCATCATTAACCTCTGCGCCCTTTGGCGCGCCTCTTTCACATGCTACAAGTGTCAAATCTCGCACCCCTTTGGCGCGCCATCCTTTTGTGCTGCATCACGTTTCCATGCGCCCATGGCGCACCTAGCTTCCATGCAACACAAGCTTTATCTGTGCAAGTATGAAGCTATAAAGGCGCAGGCGCATCCCCGATTGCAATAACATTATGTTGTGTAAACTCTTCGTGCGCCGCGCCATATCCCTTTGGCGCACAAAAAGTCAATGTTACATGATCCATCCATGCGGCCGAAGGGCGCACCAAATCCCAATGCAACATGAAAATTCCATGCGCCCTTTATAAAATGCAATCTGCAACATCCATGCACCATGCGCCTTATCTATTTGGCCTGCAAGTTGCAATTTTCATGCGCCCTGCGCCCTGAGCCTTAAAATCTCTAACTCTTTCTTCTGCTGACATTCCAATGGAAGATCAAATGGCTAATTCAACCTTTTTGGATTGGGTCTCGCTTCTTCTTCATGCAGATCAACAACTGAGTTCGAAAGAACATATGTCTACATCCAGCAAGAGACCCACCAAACCAAGAGGAAAGGCTAAGCTTACAGAGGAAGAGATGAAGTACAAATATCAAAGGGTCAGGATGCCCGAATCACAGGCTGAATGCAGTATGGATGTCAGAGACTCAGAATTGGGTCACATTGACATGGAAGAATTCTGGGTTAGAACTCAGAAGGTTACAAGAAGTCCGTGGATGGACAAATTAATAGGCAGTGCCCTGCACTTCGCCGGAGGAATCCCCGTCAGTGCCGTCAACAATGAATTCATGATGGTGATTGCACAATCTTACAACAAGGACACAAGATGTGTCGAAAACAGCAAGGGCGAGGTAGTCATAAACCTCACTGCCCGTCATTTTGAGATAATGCTCGGCATCCCTCACCACCGGCACTTTGTGGCCGTCAGCCAAGAAGAGTGCATCAAGGCCTGGGAAGACGATGAAGACCAATGCATGCAACTGATGAACGAGGTATACTTGAAAAACAAGAAGGTGGTAACCCGGTGGCCCCAAATTATCCACCGCAGTGATTTCTCAGAAGAGCTCAGTGATACTATTACTTTCCTGAGCAGAGTCTTCAGACTTTCTGACGCCCACTACTTCCATAAATGGATGCTGAGGTACTTGGAGACAATGAATAAAAATTTGCCCGATCAACGCTTTTGCTGGGGGGAAATAATAAGCAGCACCATCTCCGAGCAGCTACAACAATTCACCACAACGGGAGTGTTCCATATGAACTCCTACGTAGTCTACGCTGCAGCGTCGGAGAGGGATTATCCAGGGCTAAACCGAAGTGGAATTTGGCCTCAGGTCAAAATATATGAATATTATCCAGAACTGAGGCTGGAGAATAGCATCCCTCAATTCGCCAAAATTAATGATGCTTTCTTCTATCACATCATTTTCCTGTTGAGGCCAAATCTAACTCATGGTCGCACGACCAAAAACATTGTGTCAACCGTGGAGAAGTGGGGGGCCCTGTTCACCCAATTTCCCACATTTACCTATCTGAGGGCGGTCAACTTCTTGGGCGAGCCAACCAGGCTACCGAGGTATGCTGGACCTAAGCTGATTCTACTAGAGTTATCAAGACAGCTGGTCACATACCATGAGAAATGCCTCAAAAGAAAGAAGGGCGGAACTCCTTTCCCCCTCACAGTGGGCCGATACACATGCTCCACCCATCACAAGGTGAAGGAAATGTTCGCAGAGCTGGAGTTGCTCAATTTGAAACATGACTTCCCAGCCAGGCCTACCTTTGACCCAAGGGGCTGCCTGCCAAGAGCTAAGCTTGATCCGATCCATGTCCCTCAAATTGAGGATATTTACATTGACGTCATCCACGAGGTGGAACTCAGAAGAAAGGATCATTCTCGCTTACCATTGGCGGAAATTATCCAATACGGAGTGGCCATTGTCCCCAAAGGCTTCCAAACTACGGAAGATGAAGTGGACAAAGTGTATAATGACACGGAAGGGGATGATTGGCCCTTCCCGGCCATTGACAGAAGCAAGGCTCCTCAAACAATTGAGGAGAGGGTCAAGGAGACTATGCGCAGAACAGAGCACTGGTGCCGCATGAACGGGCTGATCTACCTCGGGGTAGATTTCACAACCTCCCCATTGGGCAATGCACCTCCAAGGTCCAAGAAGCAGCTAAAAGGCAAAGGTGTAGAAGGTGAATCTAGCACCATTCAGGAAGAAGCCCCTGAAAGTCCTCCTTCCACAGCGCCAGAACAGGTTATAACTCTGGAGGAAGAATTGACAGAGGATAGTCCCATACGCCCATCCACTCAGGATGTCGGCATTGCTACGACCACAGAAGTCCCTTCTATCCCTTCTTCTTCTCTTCCTTCCCCTCCTCAAGTGACTCACACGACCACCCCTTTGGTCGCGTCCTCTGTCCCTTCTTCTACTCTTTCCCCCACCTCTTCGTCTATCTTCTCCTCCCTCACTGATTTATCTTCTTCCATTTCTTCCCTCATTTCTGGGCTCCCTTCCCTTCCTATGTCTTCTACAGCTGAAGTTTCCCTTCCTCCCGTGGACACTTCTTTGGCTATGCTTTCAATGCCGCTGCCGCGTGTCTCCACGTTTTTCCCCTCTTCTACTATTGCTCCCTCCTCCTCTGTCTCTGGTCCTTCTTCTATGGGACCAGCCTGGATCTCTCAGCAGCTGGGCCAGCAAAAGAGGAAAGTTCCCATCGCTCCGATGGACTTTTCAGTAATTCCAGCCAAAGGGGCAAAGAAGCAAAAGCCTGTAACACGCTTCTCTCAAAGTGCTGCAGGTGAGAGAGTTATGGAAATAGCATACCCTGATCCCCTCAAGGAGAAAAAAGATCTGTCTCTGACAGATTTTACTGTGACTCAAGTCACAATGGGGACGTCTTCTGAAAGTCTCCAGGGGGAAGCTCTTTCCGCAGTCGATGCCCTCTGCAAAAAGCTTCAAGAAATAAAAGAAGAGAAAAGGCTACTGAAGGAGCAGAACAAATATCTGCTTCAAGCCTTACAGAAGATGGGTAGTGCACCTCCCACGACTGCCGCCGAGACTTCTGAGCTTCTCAGCCAGGAGAAAATCAATGAATATTCAAAGATCGGCGAGCAGGGTATGGCCGTTTCTGCTTGGAGGAGCCAGATCCTCAAGGACAGTGAAAGAGTGATCGCCGAGTATGTCAATTCATATCTAAACATCAGAAAGGTGAACAAGGAACTCCAAGCATTAGCGGGTCCCATATCAGAAGAGCTAGAACATGCTAGACTCCAACATGAGACCTTTCAACAAATGTTTGACTGTTCAGTCGAAGATCTGGTCAAGTTCAGAGTTTTCGGCCATCCAAGGGCCCTCAACAAAACCATGTCCACTCTGGACTATCGGATAGATCAGCTGGAATTTGTTCTGGAAAAAATAGACAAGGTGAAGGAAGAGGCCCTGGATGCGATGCATCAAATGGAGCGAATTGTTCTTAACATGTCTCCAGGGCTGCTCACTCCTTCCTTTATCATGAGATCAGCTGATGAAACTATCCGGATCTTCAAGGAGATCGCTTCTCAAGGAACGGGGCCAGAGGTCACATTTGACACTGAATCTATCAACAACCTGCTGGCCTGTAGGGACTTCATCGGGTTCCTCATCGAGGCGGAGAAAGATTATTCTAAACTCCCAGAAAAGCTCATAGACGAGCGGGAGACTTGCGAAGCAATCAGCGAACGGCACAAGGATCCATCACAGGATCAATTTGGGCCCATGATTAACAAGTTTTTGGAATACCGCGCTCAGTTCCACATATCATCTCCTAAGCAGCATCAGAAGCAGGCAACCCCCTTTCGGCCGCAGGATGACGATGACGAGTAGCTGCTTTTTCTTCTTCTTCTTCTTCTTCTTCTTCTTCTCTCTATTCTCTGACTTTCTTGTTGGAATGTCTAAAGTGTGTTGGCACAAATGATGACATCATCCATGTTGCATCATGGGATGATGTCATCCATCAAGTTGTCAAAAGTCAACATGACTTTTAGATATTTTGTAAATATCTTTGTAAATAGGTGGTTGGCTCCTTTTTGCCTTCTTTCCTTCTCCTCTCTTCTATAAATACTGGAATACTTGTTGTATTCGGGGGTGAACATTTTTTAGATGAAAATAGAAGTGAGGAGAGAAAGACTTTGAGCTTTCTTGTAACAGAAGAAAATAGTAATACAAATATTAAGACTTTGTGCTCAATAGCTGTGTTATGCATTAGATCTTCCTTACGTTAGATCTGTATGTGTTTAATCTGTTGGATTCATATCTACTTTTCTTGTCATTTGCTCATCAGTATTGCTTTGTTTATTTATGCAAGTAGGTTTGGCTCTGTTTACTACCAACCCAAAAACATAAATCTTCTGACCTTTCTGCTTTGGAATTCATTTCTTTTCTTCCTTCGGATCTGTTCTTTCTCTTTTCCCTCTTTCATTCCTTTCTTTTCGCAGCCTGAAACACTCTACTGGGATGAGATCCCAAACCCCCGAAGGTAGAATCTGTGAGACTTGCATAGATTCCTGCTGGTAGAATAGCA
The DNA here is from genome assembly GCA_019776745.2 of Taxus chinensis. Classification (NCBI taxonomy): domain Eukaryota; kingdom Viridiplantae; phylum Streptophyta; class Pinopsida; order Cupressales; family Taxaceae; genus Taxus; species Taxus chinensis. The sequence goes on along the minus strand of CM034155.1, from coordinate 73,817,016 downwards.
ATAAACCAGTTTCACTTTGCTGACTCAAAGAGGGGCTAAGCCCTGCACACTGTTGGCTCGTCTATCCATAGATCTGTCCAGGCGACAGATTTTCAGACCAACAGTTTTTGGCGACTCCGCTGGGGATCGAATAGATCTGTCAGATCTACGATGGTAGTAAGATAAAAAATCAGAAAAAATCAGAAGATTGCTGCCTGTTTGCAAATCTGAACTTTTTGTTAAAAATCCAAAAATTTACAAAAGTGCTCAAATTGAAAAATTTTCTTCTGAGAGTCATAGATCTGGTCCAGTTAAAGATCTTTAGTTCGCTGAGTTTTTACAAAAAATCAGTATTTTGCCGTAGATCTGAGTTTTTGACTGTTTGCTAAAAAGTTTGAAACCCTCTGAAAAAAGTTAAAATCAGATCTGAAAATCAGCTTACTAATCTTCCCTGCCATCTTATCCTCATTGTTATTTGTCATTTAACCGCAATCGGTTTTCTCGAAGAGGATAGTTTTAAATATTTAGAAAAGTATTTGCTGCTGGTTTTTGTCAGAAAAACCAGAAAATCAGCAAGTACAACCAAAAAGAAAGTTTGAATCTGCGCCATAACATTGCAGATCTGGAAGGAACACTGGCGAGTGAACCTTTTACGTGCAGCAGGCGAGCCCGTGGAGAAGCTGATCCTACTTTCGATCTGCTTCAAAGGCACAATTTCAGCATAACACCGGCGCGTTTTTCAGCACTAAGCTCGGCTAGCCGGTCATCCAGGAGTGTCTCACCTTCACGAAGAAAAAGTCTTTTGCAGGGGGCATCCACATCCCTTTGTAGTGCCTTGCTACTCAGCGGAACTACACTTCCAGCTCATGTTCTCTTTCCAGCTTTTCAGATGGCGGTACCATGGGGAAACGCGATGGGTCCTTTGGCTTTACCACATCCAGTTCACGCTCTCCCTCACGGAAATCGAAAGAATTTTCCCAAATTCGACGGGAGTGGAAATCAAAGCATGGATTCCCACATATCTGCATTCATCATGTCGTGCAGTATTTTGGATGTGACCCACGAAGATGTGTCGGTTCACCTTTTTCTGGAAACCCTACAAGGGCCTGCAGCTGAATGGTTTCAGCATTTGCCAGCCGGATCTATCACCAGTTGGGCCACCTTACGGGATGCTTTCGAAGATAGATACAAGCCTTCAGAGGATGCATTTGCATTATTATCACGGATCACTCACCTGAAGAAGGAGGTGAATGAGACCATGCGCGATTTTGTCACCCGGTTCAATGCACTAATCAACCGTGTCCCTGTTGCCATGCTTCCAACGCCGGAAAATCAAAAGTGTTTCTTCGTAAATGCTATGAGCTTGAAAGTTAGTTTCTTGCTCCTTCAGGAACGAGTTGCCACCTTGGTTCTCGCCCAAGCCGCTGCCATTCAGCATAGAGGATAATCTGATAATATCTGGTGAATTAAAAAAGGAATCAGCCAAGCCTAAATCTTTGGGCCCTTCGCCCACCACTTCGTCTGATCCAGCATTCCAAAAGATGGCGAACGATTTGCTTGCATTGAAGAAGCAGTTGGCCCAGGCCTCTCCCAGTTCCTCATACCGGGATATTCCGCGGAGGAATTTCGTTCCTAACAATGTTTCACAAAGACCGCGCTTACCTACAGCTGCTCCGCGGTTGGCACTTGAGGCCCCTCCGGTCAATGCTCTGGCCGAGATTGAAAAAGAAGAGCAGTATTATGAAGAACCTTCATCTCAAGGTGAAGATGATCAAGATGTCGGTGAACCGACTGGCGACTCTACTATCGGGTATATGGAATTTGATGAGGAAGAATCTGATGAAGAAGAGGGTACTCAGGGCTATGCAAGCAGACAGTCATACGCTGTTTTTACTCGCTCGCAAGGAAAAGAAGCGGAAGTTGCTGCCCATGTCCAGCAGGAGAAGGCCGTGTCAAACGCACCTCCGATCATTGCTAAAAGAGGTAATCCTCTTCCTACTCAACTCCCTGGCAAATCTTTTACAAAGAAATCTTTTCCCCCTATCTCTCCTCCAAATCAATCCTCTCACATTCCTACTAAGACCACCAATCCTATTCCATCATCGCGAGGTGAGGGACTCATTCCTTTACCAACGCAACCCTTGGCCACGTTTGATATTATAGATCATGCAAAAAAGACCAAGATCCAAATGTCTGAAGCTGAGTACCTTCAGTCAAACCGTGAACAGCTTGTAAGATTGACTCAGTATATACAAAGTCAAGCTGTTATATCTAATCAGGTTTCCCCAAAAGGAATCCTTTCCACTCCCCCTGAATCCCATATAAATGTTGCTTCAACATCTGCATCAGGCAAGATAGAACCTTTCTATCTCTCTCTGCTAATCAATGGACACAAGCTGAGTAATTGCATAATTGATTCCGGGGCTTCTGACAACGTCATGCCGGCAAAAGTCGCCCATGCTTTGGGCCTCACTCTTACCAAGCCTTTCAGCAGGTGTTATTCCTTGGAAACTAAGCAAGTTCCGTTGGTTGGCCAAATCAAGGACGCGCAATTTGCATTTGCGGCTTTCCCAGATAAAAGAGTAAAAATGACAGTCCTCATTGCTGACATTCCGGCAGCCTATGGAATTTTGCTGGGAAGAAGTTTTTGCAGCGAAGTTGGTGGAGAAATTCATATGGACTGGTCTAAAGCTAGAATTCCAGTCAAAGGCATAATGCAAACTTTAGAGCCAGAATCACAAAAGAAATACTTGGTTACCAGCTCTGAAGACCCCAAAGCTCAAATCCTTTTTGAAACATCAAGGATGGGGAATTACTTCTTATCTACCGAGACGGATAAAACGGGTGTCTTCGTTCAGGAAGGAGATCTTAATAAGATCTGGACATTGCAATTTGATGGCAGCTGTGCAACTAGTGGATGTGGCGCTTGGGCCATGCTGATATCTCCTGAGGAAGAAGTCATTCCTCTCTCTTTCAAATTGCAGTTTTTCAACACTAACAATACTGCTGAGTATGAATCTCTCTTACTCGGTATGCAAGCCACAAAAGAAAGAGGAATTAAAAATTTAAAAGTACAAGGCGATGCTGAGCTAGTTGTAAATCAGGTCAAAAGGATTTACCAAGTGAAAAATGAAAGGCTCAGACATTACCGTAATGCAGTATGGGACAGCATCAAAGAATTTGATGCTTTTTCAATAAAGGTGATTCCAAGAGCCCAAAATGACATGGCTGATTCATTGGCTATTTCAGCATCTCTCATGCTCCCACATCCAAGTTTGAAAACAAACAAGTACACCATTGAGGTGGTTTTCTGCCCGAGCGTGCCAGATAATTCTCAGCATTGGCAGGTGTTCAATGACGATAATCAACTCATTGCTTTTCTGGAAAAGGCAGAAAATTTTAAAGAATTGCATTTTGAAGGGTCTACTTCCACTTGTCGTGAGTCAGTCACCGATCAAGGCAATGAATCTGAAGGTAACGATGGCATATGTCAGCTCAAGGGAAATAAAATTCCAAAGGGCCTGGTTTCTCTGGAACGCCTGTTCGACAGGCATGACCGTTTTGTAAAAAAGAAGAAGCGGGACGACCCTGGCTCATCCCCAGAAACTGAACCGGTCAATATAGGTTTGATAGAACACCCGCAATTTGTGAACATTGGCAAATGTTGCACGCCTGAAGAGAAGCGAAAATTTGTCAAGTTGCTGAAAAAATATATGGATGTATTGGCATGGTCCTATGCCGATTTAAAGTCCTTCAAGCCAAAGGACGTTCAGCACGATATTCCGTTGAAAGACGATGTCAAAGCCTTCCGCCAGAAGCAGAGGCACTATAATCCGAAGATTTCGGGCACCATCCAGGCCGAAATTCAGAAGATGTTGGACGTAAGAATCATCTTCCCTATCCATCACAGTACTTGGGTAGCAAATATTGTGCCAGTACGCAAGAAAAACGGCGAGATGCGCATAATGCGTAGACTTTCAAAATTTGAATCAAGCTTCGTTGAAAGACAACTACCCTCTTCCGATAATGGATCAAGTTCTGCAAGTAGTAACTGGATCAGAGATGCTATCCATGCTTGACGGTTTTTCAAGTTACAATCAGATTAAGGTTTCACCTGAAGATCGGTTTAAAACAGCATTCACTACTCCCTGGAATACATTTGCCTATAGCAAGATGCCTTTTGGCCTAACTAATGCTGGTGCCACTTTTCAGCGGGCCATGGACTTTGCACGTTCAAAGGTATGATGGGGAAAGTCATTGTGGTTTATTTAGATGAATTAACCGTGTTCTCTAAACAGTGAAATGATCATTGTGATCATTTGGAGCAAGTGTTGGCCAAGTGCCGAGAACATGGGATTTCCCTAAACCCAAAAAAGTCTGTTTTTGGAGTCACGGAAGGGAAGTTGCTAGGCCATGTGGTTAGCAAAGAAGGAACAAAGATAGATGCCGAAAGAGTTAAGGCTATTCAAAGCCTTACTCTGCCTACAAGCAAGACTGGTGTTCATTCTTTCTTTGGAAAGGTGAACTTTCTCAGGCGTTTTGTTCCTGACTTTGCCGAAAAAACCCGTCACATATTGAACATGATGAAGGGGTCACCAACTTTCAAATGGAGTGAAGAGGGGAAAAGGTCATTTGAAGAAATAAAAGCTTCCGTTGCTCATGCACCAGTCCTGGTATGTCCAGATTTCTCCAAGGACTTCATCATGTATAGTTACGCATCTCAGCATAATGTGTCCGCAATCTTAATGCAAAAGAACTCGGAGGACATTGAATCCCCGATTGCATTCATGAGTTATCCCCTCAAGCTTCACGAACTGAAAGATGACTCAATTGGAAAAGAACGCCTTCACCATTGTCAAAGTAGTGAAGAATTTTAGGTATTACATTCTAAACTCGCATACGGTAGTGCTGGTCCAAGACACGGTAGTAAAATCAATTCTAACTCAGCAGGAGTTAGGAAGCTTGCGAGGAAATTGGATCACAAAGGTCCAGGAGTATGACCTGGATATTAAACCAACCAAGCTGGTAAGGGGCAAAGGCCTGTGTCAGCTAATGGCTGAAAACAAAGATTCAGAAAACCCTAGTGAAAGGGGTGACTACACCGATGAAACACAGGACCGGCAGGAAGAGCCTGATTCTCTGCCTCTGGTTCTATTTGTTGCAACTAGTGATGAGTGGTACTCCGACATCACTTTCTTCCTTACCTACGGTGAATTCCTGATGCACCTAACTGCAAAGGAGAAATGCACTATAAAGCTCAGAGCGGCTAAATATGTCATCTGGGATGACGGCTTATATAAACGTGGGATAGATGGCATCTTTTTGTGATGTGTTGACAAACCCCAGCAAGTGAAACTACTGGAAAGTTTTCACAATTCAGCTTGTGGAGGGCATTTCTCTTCCTCCGTAACTGCACACAAGATCATTTGAGCCAGGTACTATTGGCCGACACTCTTCCAAGATACAGCCACCTGGGTGGTGAAATGTGAACCCTGCCAACAATTCGTTGGCAAGCCCAAGTTGGCTACCTTTCCCCTAAGGCCGGTCATTATCAATGAACCATTCAGGAAATGGGGAATTGATTTTATTGGCACACTCAATCCTCAATCGAGTGTCAGACATAGCTATGTCCTTACAGCAACGGATTACTTTACCAAGTGGGTGGAAGCCATACCTGTCAAGCATGCCACTTCTGAGGTGGTTTACAATTTCATTAAAGAAAATATCGTTGTCAGGTTCGGCGTTCCAAACAAAATCGTTGCTGATAATGCTTCTAACTTCTCCTCACGAGAAGTTATTAGTTTTTTCTATGAATATGGGATAACCTTGGCTCACGCATCTGACTATTACCCTCAGGGAAATGGCCAGGCGGAATCCAGTAACAAGAACTTGGTGACCATCATATGGAAGTTAGTAGATGAGAATCAGCAAATGTGGCACAAGTCTTTGTACGACGCTTTGTGGGCGGATCGTATTACTCCCAAGAGATCTCTCGGCATGTCACCTTTTCAAGTGTTATATGGCACTGATGCCGAGCTTCCCATTTCTGTGGAACTTCCTGCTCTACACTTGGCACGAGCCATAGAAGATGAAACTTTCCAGAAGTTCTCTAGAAAAGAGAATCATGTATTTGGCAGAACTTGAAGAAAAGAGGGTGAAGAGTGGTCGATAGAATCACTGAACATCAGAATCAAGTTAAGATGCTTTTTGATAAGAAGGCCAAGCGAGAGAGATTTTCAAATGGGAGATCTCGTCCTTTTGTGGGACAAGCGAAGACAACCAAAGGGCATGCATGGAAAGTTTGATTCCCTGTGGAGAGGGCCCTTCAAGATCAAGCAGCTCAATGGAGAGAATAGCTTCTATCTCTCATATCTGGATGGAACCGAACTCCCGCTTCCTTATAGTGGGCAGCATCTGAAGATCTTCAGGAAGTAGAGCTTGCTCTCTTCTTTGTACAGTTTGTTTTTTGTTGTGTGTTTTCTTTCATCGTGTGTTTGCTTTTAGTTTGTTGTGTGTTTTCTTTTGCTCCCCCTCTAGTCGCCCTTGTTTTTGACTCTGTTACCCAATGGATAGGCACGAGTGATCTGGGATTCTCTACCCCTAATTTTACTCAGGGATAGTCCCAAGAAAGAGCCAGCTGTTATCCCGTAAAATTGACAAGGGCAATTTTACCGATGACCATACCGAAAATTTTGTTCCGATCCCTCGTTAGGGATCCCTTTTGTTTGAAATGTTGTAAAATCCCTTCCCGGGAAATCTAGTTTTCGAACTTAGTCTTTTTGAGCCTTTTTTGGCTCGGCGCATGAAATTGCTTTGCAACACTAATTTTTGATGTGCCCCTTTAAAATTCTTTGGCGCATGGTTTTCAATGTCAACACAACTTTTCATGCGCCAAAGAATGTTGAACCTTCCCTGTGTGCGCCAAGGCACATGCGCTTGTGTTGGTACAACTTTTGTTACGCCACTCTTTGGTGCGCCAAATGGCGCACATAATCTTAGTGCAACAAAAATTTTTGGTGCGCCAAAGGGCTCACTTAACTTTATGTCGACAATGATTTTGGTGCGCCAAAGGTGCGCTTTGTCTCCTGTTGTCAAATAATTTTGTGCACCAAAGGGCGCACGCTTTCTCCTGTCGACAGCAACTCTCATGTGCCTTTTAAAAAGTGGGTGGCGCATTTATGACCAGCTTGCCTATATATATGTGTTTTGTGCGCCCAAATGTCATTTTCACTTTTCGCTGAGCACGTGATTTTTCTGAGCCTGTCAGCCCCTGCCTCGTCGTTTTCATCACCTTGTGGACCCATTCCCAAGCTTTCGCTATTTATCCAGGTATGAGGTGTCTTTCTCTCTCGTGTGTTTTGTGTTTTCAATTCTTGGTGTGTTCTTGGTCTGGTTTTAGCTTGCTAGTTGGTTTTGAAATATAAATGTGTTGGCCTAGCCTCCTCCGTTTGCTGTCTGCCCCCCCATGCTATCCTTCCTCTTTCCAGATCTGCTGGAGAAGGAAGTTTTCTTGAAACAGTGGTTGTGGCCCTCCTAATCTAGATCATTTTAACTACCCCACTGAGCCTTTCAAATAGGAACGAAGGAGTAGAAGGAACCTACATCATGTAAAACCCCCTTCGAGAGTTTAGTTCTCTATTTTCCTCCTTGGCGCATCTGTCACCCCTGCAACATCATGAACATTTGTGCCCCTTTGGTGCATCTGACCGCCTTGTAATCTGCAACATCCCTGCGCCAGAGGCGCACCCAGCCTGCTTGTTGCATCATTAACCTCTGCGTCATTTGGCGTGCCTCTTTCACATGCTACAAGTGTCAAATCTCGCGCCCCTTTGGCGTGCCATCCTTTTGTGCTGCATCACATTTCCATGTGCCCATGGCGCACCCATCTTCCATGCAACACAAGCTTTATCTGCGCAAGTATGAAGCTATAAAGGCGCAGGCGCATCCCCGATTGCAATAACATTATGTTGTGTAAACTCTTCGTGCGTCGCGCCATATCCCTTTAGCGCACAAAAAGTCAATGTTACACCGATCCATCCATGCCTTGAAGGGTGCACCAAATCCCAATGCAACATGAAAATTCCATGTTCCCTTTATAAAATGCAATCTGCAACATCCATGCGCCATGTGCCTTATCTATTTGGCCTGCAAGTTACAATTTTCATGCGCCCTGCGCCCTGAGCCTTAAAATCTCTAACTCTTTCTTCTACTAACATTCCAATGGAAGATCAAATGGCTAATTCAACCTTTTTGGATTGGGTCTCGCTTCTTCTTCATGCAGATCAGCAACTGAGTTCGAAAGAACATATGTCTACATCCAGCAAGAGACCCACCAAACCAAGAGGAAAGGCTAAGCTTACAGAGGAAGAGATGAAGTACAAATATCAAAGGGTCAGGATGCCCGAATCACAGGCTGAATGCAGTATGGATGTCAGAGACTCAGAATTGGGTCACATTGACATGGAAGAATTCTAGGTTAGAACTCAGAAGGTTACAAGAAGTCCGTGGATGGACAAATTAATAGGCAGTGCCCTGCACTTCGCTGGAGGAATCCCCGTCAGTGCCGTCAAAAATGAATTCATGATGGTGATTGCACAATCTTACAACAAGGACACAAGATGTGTCAAAAACAGTAAGGGCGAGGTAGTCATAAACCTCACACCCATTATTTTGAGATAATGCTCAGAATCCCTCACCACCGGAACTTTGTGGCCGTCAGCCAAGAAGAGTGCATCAAGGCCTGGGAAGACGATGAAGACCAATGCATGCAACTGATGAACGAGGTATACTTGAAAAATAAGGTGGTAACCCGGTGGCCCCAGATTATCCACCGCAGTGATTTCTCAGAAGAGCTCAGTGATACTATTACTTTCCTGAGTAGAGTCTTCAGACTTTCTGATGCCCACTACTTCCATAAATGGATGCTGAGGTACTTGGAGACAATGAATAAAGATTTGCCCGATCAGCGCTTTTGCTGGGGGGAAATAATAAGCAGCACCATCTCCGAGCAGCTATAACAATTCGCCACAACGGGAGTGTTCCATATGAACTCCTACGTAGTCTACGCTGCAGCGTCAGAGAGGGATTATCCACGACTAAACCGAAGTGGAATTTGGCCTCAGGTCAAAATATATGAATATTATCCAGAACTGAGGCTGGAGAATAGCATCCCTCAATTTGCTAAAATTAATGATGCTTTCTTCTATCACATCATTTTCCTGTTGAGGCCAAATCTAACTCATGGTCGCGACCAAAAACATTCTGTCAACCATGGAGAAGTGGGGGGCCCTGTTCACCCAGTTTCCCACATTTACCTATCTGAGGGCGGTCAACTTCTTGGGCGAGCCAACCAGGCTACCGAGGTATGCTGGACCTAAGCTAATTCTACTAGAGCTATCAAGGCAGCTGGTCACATACCATGAGAAATGCCTCAAAAGAAAGAAGGGCGGAACTCCTTTCCCCCTCACATTGGGCCGATACACATGCTCCACCCATCACAAGGCAAAGGAAATGTTCGCAGACCTGGAGTTTTGCAATTTGAAACATGACTTCTTAGCCAGGCCTACCTTTGACCCAAGGGGCTGCCTACCAACAGCTAAGCTCGATCCGATCCATGTCCCTCAAATTGAGGATATTTACATTGATGTCATCCACGAGGTGGAACTCAGAAGAAAGGATCATTCTCGCTTAGCATTGGCGGAAATTATCCAATACGGAGTGGCCATTGTCCCCAAAGGCTTCCAAACAACAGAGGATGAAGTGGACAAGGTGTATAATGACATGGAAGGGGATGATTGGCCCTTCCCGGCCATTGACAGAAGCATCTCCTCAAACAATTGAGGAGAGGGTCAAGGAGACTATGTGCAGAACAGAGCACTGGTGCCACATGAACGGGCTGATCTACCTTGGGGTAGATTTTACAACCTCCCCATTGGGAAATGCACCTCCAAAGTCCAAGAAGCAGCTAAAAGGCAAAGGTGTAGAAGGTGAATCTAGCACCATTCAGGAAGAAGCCCCTGAAAGTCCTCCTTCCACAGTGCCAGAACAGGTTATAACTCTGGAGGAAGAATTGATAGAGGATAGTCCCATACGCCCATCCACTCAGGATGTCGGCATTGCTACAACCACAGAAGTCCCTTTTATCCCTTCTTCTTTTCTTCCTTCCCCTCCTCAAGTGACTCACGTGACCACCCCTTTGGTCGCATCCTCTGTCCCTTCTTCTACTCTTTCCCCCGCCTCTTTGTCTATCTTCTCCTCCCTTGGTGATTTATCTTCTTCCATTTCTTCCCTCATTTCCGGGCTCCCTTCCCTTCCTATGTCTTCTGCAGCTACGGTTTCCCTTCCTCCCGTGGACACTTCTTTGGTTATGCTTTCAATGCCGCCGCCGCGTGTCTCCACGGTTTTCCCCTCTTCTACTGTTGCTCCCTCCTCCTCTATCTCTGGTCCTTCTATGGGACCAGCCTGGATCTCTCAGTAGCTAGGCCAGCAAAAGAGGAAAGTTCCCATCGCTCCGATGGACTTTTCAGTAATTCCAGCCAAAGGGGCAAAGAAGCAAAATCCTGTAACACACTTATCTCAAAGTACTGCAGGTGAGAGAGTTATGGAAATAGCATACCCTGATCCCCTCAAGGAGAAAAAAGATTTGTCTCTGACAGATTTTACTGTGACTCAAGTCACAATGGGGACATCTTCTTAAAGTCTCCAGGGGGAAGCTCTTTCCGCAGTCGATGCCCTCTGCAAAAAGCTTCAAGAAATAAAAGAAGAGAAAAGGCTACTGAAGGAACAAAACAAATATCTGCTTCAAGCCTTACAGAAGATGGGTAGTGCACCTCCCACGACTGCCGTCGAGACTTTTGAGCTTCTCATCTAGGAGAAAATCAATGAATATTCAAAGATCGGCGAGCAGGGTATGGCAGTTTCTGCTTGGAGGAGCCAGATCCTCAAGGACAGTGAAAGAGTGATCTGCAAGTATGTCAATTCATATCTAAACATCAGAAAGGCCAACAAGGAACTCCAAGCATTATCGGGTCCCATATCAGAAGAGCTAGAACATGCTAGACTCTAACATGAGACCTTTCAACAAATGTTCGACTGTTCAGTCGAAGATCTGGTCAAGTTCGGAGTTTTCGGCCATCCAAGGGTCCTCAACAAAACCATGTCCACTCTGAACTATCGGATAGATCACCTGGAATTTGTTCTGGAAAAAATAGACAAGGTGAAGGAAGAGGCCCTGGATGCGATGCATCAAATGGAGCGAATTGTTCTTAACATGTCTACAGGGCTGCTCACTCCTTCCTTTATCATGAGATCAGCTGATGAAACTATCTAGATCTTCAAGGAACGGGGCCAAAGGTCACATTTGACACTGAATCTATCAACAACCTGCTGGCCTATAGGGACTTCATCGGGTTCCTCATCGAGGTGGAGAAATATTATTCTAAACTCCCAGAAAAGCTCATAGACGAGCGGGAGACTTGCGAAGTAATCAGCGAACGGCACAAGGATCCATCACAGGATCAATTTGGGCCCATGATTAACAAGTTTTTGGAATACCGTGCTCAGTTCCACATATCATCTCCTGAGTAGCATCAGAAGCAGGCAAACCCCTTTCGGCCGCAGGATGACGATGACGAGTAGCTGCTTTTTCTTCTTCTTCTTCTTCTTCTTCTTCTTCTTTTCTCTATTCTCCGACTTTCTTGTTGAAATGTCTAAAGTGTGTTGGCACAAATGATGACATCATCCATGTTGCATCATGGGATGATGTCATCCATCAAGTTGTCAAAAGTCAACATGACTTTTAGATATTTTGTAAATATCTTTGTAAATAGGTGGTTGGCTCCTTTTTGCCTTCTTTCCTTCTCCTCTCTTCTATAAATACTGGAATACTTGTTGTATTCGGGGTGAACATTTTTTAGATGAAAATAGAAGTGAGGAGAGAAAGACTTTGAGCTTTCTTGTAACAGAAGAAAACAGTAATACAAATATTAATACTTTGTGCTCAATAGTTGTGTTTTGCATTAGATCTTCCTTACGTTAGATCTATATGTGTTTAATCTGTTGGATTCATATCTACTTTTCTGTCATTTGCTCATCAGTATTGCTTTTTTTATTTATGCAAGTAGGTTTGGCTCTATTTACTACCAACCCAAAAACATAAATCTTCTGACCTTTCTGCTTTGGAATTCTTTTCTTTTCTTCCTTCGGATCTGTTCTTTCTCTTTTCCCTCTTTCATTCCTTTCTTTTCGCAGCCTGAAACACTCTACTGGGATGAGATCCCAAACCCCTGAAGGCAGAATTTGTGAGACTTGCATAGATTCCTGCTGGTAGAATAGCAATAAACCAGTTTCGCTTTGCTGACTCAAAGAGGGGCTAAGCCCTGCACACTGTTGGCTCGTCTATCCATAGATCTGTCCAGGCGCCAGATTTTTGGACCAACACATAGATGTCAACCCCCATTTTTTTAGAAAGATTAATGTAAAAGATGAAATTGCAGAAGCATGCATAAACAATAATATCACTGAATCTTGAAAGATGACAGAAATTGATCTAAAGGCTAATTAGATGACAATAAGTGTAAATTGATGGTTACCTAGTCTAGGTTGATAGCAACCTGGGAAGGAAGATCTGGAGTGCAAGATGAATATTCAGACCTAAAGGGTTTGAATGCCAACTGGAGGATGACAAAATCTTGTGTATGCTATGAGTAATTTACATGAAATAACTAGATAGAAAATGACCAGAAATGACAAGGGAGGAAGTCTTATTGAAAAACTGGGCTTGGGTCGATGGTGACCCAGTCTAAATGACGACGACTGTATCAGAGTCAAATATGATCGAATAAAGGAAAGATAGAAGACTAACCTGCACATAGATAACTAAGAGAGGTGGTTGTTGAAGAATCTCTAAGTGTTGTTGTTGATGGTATAAACCTGTAAAATATTATATACGAGAAATTCCCAGATAATATGATAAAAGTTGAATAAAACAACATGATGATAACAATAAACCTCATAACAGATGATTGTGAGCGATGTAATCACACTGAAAATATGTTCATAAGGTCTGTAAATGTTTCACATATGTTCCAGTGTGGGGAAGGATGCTTAGCTCGTAAGAAATCCTAAAGTTGCATACATCTAATGATGAATAAAAAGAAAGCAACTAGTTGTATATGGTCAACGGTGACCAGGTTGGGTTACCACTGATTACAGGGAAAGTTTCTCCACTACGTTGTTTTTTGTGCTTTTGATGGGATATAAAACTTCTTAAAGAATTTAAGGACAATTTAAAGCACTTAGGCAGGCAAGAGATGAGATAAGGGTCATTAGGGCATAAAAATAGATAAATTATAGAAAATAAAAGGGGATGTGTGTGTAGGATAAAAGAAATATAAATGGAAAGTTGGTTAGGGAAATGGATGAAGATTAATTAATTAATTAATTAATAGAAATAAAAAAATCAATGTGGATGAGATAATTGGGCATGTAAGATATTAAATGATTAATTAATTAATGAGGATTGGGAGGGAATTTAATTAAAGGAATGGGTGATTAAATAAATATGTGCACGCAGGCAATGAGGGTATAGATATCGAATTTAGGTGTCTACATTTTTCCCCTTTTTGTTGAGTGGTTTGGGCTAGTAAGCCATGAGACAAAAATGATGAGAGTTGGATAAGGATAAAAATAATTGATGATGATATCCCCCTCAAATGGTGGATCGATGACATCAAGGGAAATCAATGACACATTTGAAAAAGGTAGATGAGAAAGGGTGGGTGGGGGAAGAAAAGATGGGTAAAATGATTACCAAGGTAAGATGCCCCATGCAAAAAGGATTGCAATAATGATGGGAAACTATGGTGGTGACTCCAATATCACATTGGTATAGGATAATTTCAATCTCAACAAAGATGAGCTACAACATTCTATGGACCAGTGAGTGGGTGAAGATCACTACAGTATGGATGCAAGCCAGGATGACCAATGGGTCATAGGAAAGTCATCAAATTATGCGCAACTATATGTGAGAATTATGCAAAATCCTTCTTACATGAGGAATCAAGTGAAAGGGTATGCATCCATAAGAGATGAGGATGAAATGTATGGTGCCCAATGGGACACAAAAAAAGGTCAGGAAGACAAAATGAAAAAGTGGGTAATGAAAGAGGAAGGTATGGCCAAGAAGGTGGAAATTGAATATGCCCCAAGTGGGGAAAGGTATGGCTGCAAAGGCAAAAAGGAAAAGTGTTCCCCAAAGGGGGAAAAAACATGGCCAAAAAGGTGAACTTTAATAAAAAATAATGGTGCCCCAAGGATGGGCATGAATATGACCACAATAGGTGGACTTGATATAATAAATTTAATGCCCAAATGGGAAGATGAGTATGGCCTTAAAGGAAGACTTCATGTGCGAATTGGATAGGATTATAAAGTAAAACACCCAAAAGAAGAGTTAGTATGGCCACGGGAGTGGACTTAGGGAATAGATATGATTAATATGTCTAAAGGAAAAGGAGATGGTTATAAATGTGGACTTGAAGAGTTACATATGCCCAAAAGAGGAATAGTCTAAATTTTGAATGAAAAATGCCCAGAGGGAAAATAGAGATGACCACAAGTATGGAATTAATGGTCAACAATAAATGATTCCCTAGAAAGGGATGCAAAAAAGAGGGGGAAAGCTCAAAATGATTACTGCTAAGGCCAGTCAATGGCGACTAAGCTCAATTAATGGTGACCCAAGGGGGTCAATGGAAACTAGGTTTCAGTGGGCTATATAAGCCCGAGGGTTAGTCGAATGTGTAAACTTAACAAGAGATAAAAGAGAGAAAAGAGAAACTAAGAAAATGGAGGCCACCAAAGTTGGGAGGAAACACTAGAGGGTGCGAAGGATGGTGAGTATCAAAACTCACACTAGTTTTTTATTTAGTTTCATGTTTTATTTATTTTTTTGTAAAAAATGAATGATGTTTGATGTAGCCTAGAATTTACCAGAAATAACCTAGGTGTGCTAGCACATCACTCATCCTAAACTGAGTGCTCACCCAAAGCATGGAAAGGTACCAGGCATCTCCTTAGATATGTTTGTGCAAGATGTGAACATGATGAAGGGTTAATGCATTCAGATCCATAAATAGTATAAACATTCTACATACCATATTCCAAATCTACATCTAAAGAGTAATGAATTTGAACAATAGCCATAATGAATCCAACCATGAAGGAACTAGTTACATTCATGTTTAACACCTTGATTTAGCCAATACACTCCATTATAGTAAACATAGTAAATACATAGAAGTTTCTTACAATATTCAGTATCATAAACTTATGCGCACATCAAGTCTAGGAGCATAACTCCATAATAGCTCACTAATCACTCTCTCTATTCTACACATATTACTACATATTTATAAGGGTGGGGACTTTCCCTTCACCACTTATATAATTCCCAAAATAGGTTACATGCTGAAAATAGCCATGCGCCTTTACAATAATAGACACACATGCAAGTGTGCTAATAATAGATTTCTTTTGGTTAACTATCAGTAGTAATTCTATTATTAAATCAAACCCATGCAAAGTGCTTAGTAGACACTCTTCCAAAAATATCTTATGCGTGTTGCACAAGTCTTTATCCGGTTTGTGTGCTCTACAAGTTATCTCCAAAAATAGCCTATAATCCTAAAAATGGCTAAGTCCTGAATTTTTCCTTGTATTTTGCATGTGTTTCCTTCCCTATCCTTGTGCACCTTTAAATGCACCTTGTTCCCACGTGCAAACCTTCGGTGTGCCTTCTGCTAAGTATCATATTTTTTCTGCTCAACATTACCCCACACTAAATTGCATTTCCACCTCAGGAATGGTTTTCTTTTGATACTTCAAAGAATAAAGAATCATAATGAAAGGAAATTAAAGAATTAATGTACAAAGAATGAAATTTCACCCTGCAACGTCATTTCTTTCAACTAGAAGAATTAAATCCAGATATTCGTCTTTGATCTCAACCTCTAAGGTTTTCCAATCACTTAGCACGACTTCTTCCTTTTCTAGAATATCTGATGCAATAGAATATAACTCCTCTTGTGCAATCTCTTCCTTCTCATTATGTAATACTATAACAATGTTGGACATTTCAGTCACCCTTCCTTCCAGAAGATCCATCTTCTACGCAATAAACTTTCTAATTTCATCCAGCCTTTCCTTATGTAGGTCTTAGGCTTCTGTAAGGGCCTCACACTTTTACTATACGAGTGCTAATCATTTCATGTGCCCCATTGTCTCATATTTCATCACCTTCAAGATCTCATTGTCTTATACCATTATCCTTATTTGGATAACTACTTCTGGAGTTGCACAAATATTCAATGTTTGGTCTGCTTTCTTTAGCTCTTCCTACAAAGTCTGGAGCAAGGCTTCATAAGATGAAATCTTTCTAAGTACTAAGGCCCTTGCTCTCTCCACTTCTTGTTCAGGGTCCTTTGGTTCTGGCATCCGAATTGGTCCTTCCTTAAGCACCAAATCAACTAAGGTACGTATATAATGCATAGCTGAAGGGAATCTTTTAGGTTCCTTGGACTCCAAGTGTGGTCTTGCTTTCATGACATGATTGCCAATCTCCTCTACCATACTAATGATAACTCCATTCTTCTTTTTCTCTAGGTACTTATATCCTTTTAGACGCATTATTTTAGCATCTTCAGCTTTGATATCTTCTCTTATCACTCTAATAAGTGCAGCCATATCTACATTCCACCACGCCACCTCTATAGATACCTTCACCTAGGCATTACTCACCTATTCATTAGACATAATAGTGGGCTTAATAGTTATGTGCATGTTTTTTGGTGCCTTTCTCATTCTTCTTAACACACATGACTCTTCACATACATCAAAATCAAGCTCATCCATCTCCATCAACTCCCATCCATACAAATCTTTGAGGCCTACTGTATTCCGGAATCGTGTGCAGATAATTTTACTTGTGTCCTCATCATAGCCCATGATCGGTGCAGCATACTCCCCACTTTCCCTCTTTGTTCTTAGCCCCTTAGGAACTTGAGTGCCGAGGTTTGGAGTTGGATCTTCTATGTTCTGAGTAGTATCTTGTTATGTTTCTCTTACCTCCTTTAATCCTTCTTCATCCTTCATTTCTTTGTCTCTGGGTTCCTCCACATCCTCTATTGGTATAGTAGTTTCAGGCACACTCTCTATAGACTCCTCCACCTCCTCATTCATCTTTAGATTTCTCCTTCTTTTCTCAACTAACTATTTTTGTGGAGAGATTCGTGGTGATATTTTTACTGACTGTGGAGTTCTCGTGCCATGTGTTCTTGTTCTTTTGAACACCCTCTTGAAATAGTGCTCTCCTTAGACTACTTCTAAGTCTTCTTCTTCCTCTTATACCTAATGTGGGGTACTTACGCGATCAGCCTCTACTTAATCTGTGGGTTGCGTTCAGCCTCTATGTTTTAATCCTTCAATGTCTTCATGCTCTTCTCATTATCTACCTCTATAGGTTTTGTAGGCTTTGGAGCTAGTACAGTCTATAGGAGAATACAGTCTATATGGGAGGTTTGAAAACTCCACAAATCTTCTTATGAACAGGAGAGAAGGGAGGGTGCAAAGCAGAAATGTCCAACACCAGAAAGAAACCCTTTCTCCAAGTGTGGGACTTGAATGAGAAAGGAATATCTCAGGCTGGTTCCTAAGGTGCACACAAAAATGGGAAAATCTAATCTAATATGCCAAGAGAAAGGTAAGAGAGAGGAATTCGAACTGCCCCAACCACCTCTAGGTTGCATTTAATTTGTCCATCATGGCAGAAGCGGTGGGTTCTGGCAAAGTGGCGGTTTGCCTAATG
Source organism: Taxus chinensis (assembly GCA_019776745.2). Lineage (NCBI taxonomy): Eukaryota > Viridiplantae > Streptophyta > Pinopsida > Cupressales > Taxaceae > Taxus > Taxus chinensis. The sequence goes on along the minus strand of CM034155.1, from coordinate 73,799,171 downwards.
GCAGAAGCGGCGGGTTGTCTGCTGCATTAAAGTTGTTAGTTGAGCATCACTTCTGCTTATTATTTCATGCCAGAGGCGTCTTCTGATTTTCTTTCTTCAAGCTGAACCAAAATGCAAGATTGACCCTGGAAACGTGTAGAGAATCTCACAAGCTTTCCGTTGATATCAAGAACGTGCAAATCCGAGCTCTGGATCGAAAGATATGTCAATCTGAAGATTTAGGACACGGAACAGGCGAAAACGGATTTTTGAATTTCTTCCCGCGCTCTGCCACTTGGATGACACGTGGCGCGCTCTGATTCGCTGAATAATTCTCTCTCCTCTGCTTTTCGGCAGGCTTTCCTTTGAATTTTCCTCGTGGGTTCTTAAATGGGACACGTGGCACGATCCTATTTGTTCGGCTCGGTGCTCGAAAATTCACCCTTTGACTTTTCTGACCTTTACTCCTATGAGGACACGTGGCAATTTCTCAATGGTTCTCGGGCCTGCCGGGTCTTCCGCATACTTCGCGTCCATCCGTCCCGGACGTCCCTTTTGATTTTGGACCTCTTGGGACAATTTCGGCCGATTCGGCCGGTTCGGGTATTTCTGGCCCGCTTGTTCCACTTTTTTTTTCGGACTGACTTGACTCCTTTCGGCCGGTTCGGCCGATTCGGGTCCTTTTGTCCTGCGCATCCCAATTGCTTTTGGGCTCCTTGTGCTGATTTCAGCCGGTTCGGACATTTCGTGCATTTTTGTCCTACTTGTCCCGAAGGTGATCCTCTTCAGTAGTTAGCCAATTTTTCTCCTCGGCTGGATCGGCTTTTCGCGCCCGTCGCATACTTCTGTCCCACTTGTCCCATTTTCTTTTGGACTACTTGTGCTCATTTCGGCCGAACCGGCCAGTTCAGGCATTTTGTCCCGCTTGTCCTGAGCAACACTTAGGACTAGGACTTAGCCGATTTTCGTGATTTTTTCTAGATTGACCTATTTGCCTTTCTGCAACCTTTGATGCATGTTATCGAAATTTTACCCTAGGGGGTGAAATGTTGACAACAATTTTGACGACTCAGCGGGGTTACCTGCCTGCTAGGTAGAAGATCAGTGGCCTTTTAGCGGTCCATTGGGCATGGAGTTAAGCATTATCCTGAAACAAGCCTGATACTGCAACTTCCCCTTCAGCAACACTTTGAACTGTAGAAAACAACCTGAGAGCAGCAAACCCTATGCCAAAACACTTAGGGAAAACAAAACTAATCTACAGCAAAACAATGTGCACAAGCACTTGGAGGAAAGAAAATCTAAACTAGTATTTACAGATGTAGTGAACCTCCCTCTAGAAGCAACGCTTGAGATAGATTCCATTTACTGGAATCTGCAGTTCTTCACCATCCAATGAGGCCAATTGGAAAGCATTGTTGTTCTTGCACTTTGTGACCATGTATGGGCCACTCCAAATGGCATCAAATTTTGAATGCCTTCCTGGTTTTGCCCGATCTGCATCCCATTTCAGAACTAGGTCCCCTTCCTAGAAGGTCCTTGCCCTAGCTCTCTTATCAAACCATCTTTTTACTACGGCTTGATCCTTTTCAATCGTCTGAACCACATGTTCTCTAATTTCTTCTAATTCCATCAATTCTGCATACCTGACCTCCATTGGTTTGAATTCAGATAACTCAAGCTGCTTCATGAGCTCCAAGGCTGGCAATTCTAATGATATAGGCAATACTGCCTCCTTCCCATAGACCAACTTGTAGGGAGAATTACCTGTAGACCTCTTTGGTGTTATTCTATCAGCCCATAACGCTGATTTTAGCCTTGTATGCCATGTTCTTTGATTTTCATTCAGAGTCCTTTTGATGATTTTTAGCAAATTCTTGTTTGTGGACTCTGCCTGTCCATTACCCTGCGGGTAATAATTTGAAGAGGTGCTCAAATAGATTCCATTCTTGACAGCCCATTCTGTAATTTTTGAACCTATGAATGCTAATGCATTATCTGATATGATGGTGGCCGGCACACTGAATCTGGTTATTATCCCTTCATAAAAGTCTAGTATGCTAGACTCACTTGCCTCTTTGAGCGCTACTGCCTCGGTCCACTTGGTGAAATAGTCTGTTGCTATAAGAATCCACTTGTGGCCTTGACTCGAATTGGGATTGATGACTCCAATGAAGTCCAATCCCCATTGCATGAATGGATGATCTACTGAAATTGGACGAAGGGGAAGTGCTGCTAACCTTCCTTTCCCTGTGAAGAACGCACATTTCTTGCATTTTTTAACCCATGAGTAGCAATCATTGAATACAGTAGGCCAATAGTAACTAGCTTTCATGATTTTGAGAGTTGTTACTCATGGGGTGAAATGGCCTCCTGCCTCCCCGTCATGGAACTCTTGTAAGATCCTCTCGATCTGACCTGTCCCGATGCATCTCAATAGAACACCGTTGATGTCCCTTTTAAACAAAACATTATCAACAAGCACATAAGGAATTGTTTGTAATCTGAAGTACCTTCTTTTCGCTTTGCTCATTTCTGGAGGGCACATGCCTGTTTGTAGGAAATGTATCATATTCTGAGTCCAACAGGGGGTGAACACATCATCATTTTCCTATTTTTGATCTTCTTGTAATAGCAGGACAGCGTCTTCTTCATCTTTTGGGCTGTCTGGTTGTTTGGAAGCGAGCTGCTCACACAAACCTTTGCCTCTTACCAGCTTGGTGATCCTTATCTCAATGTCATACTCCATGACACGGGTGATCCATCCTGCCCTTTTCTCATTCAAATCTTTGTTGAGGAGGAAGTCCTTAACCCCAGCATGTGAGACTAATAACTGGACCTTGTTATTTGAGACCAAATGCTTGAATTTCTTCAAGCTTCTGATTACTGCAAGCACATGCTTTTCAATAAAAGAGTACCTTAATTCGCAGTAATTTAGGCTCTGGCTGAAGAAAGCAATCGACTTCTCCTCATTATATTTGTTCTGTTGTACCAGAATAGCAGAAATAGTGTCATCACCTCCAAACCCATAGAGGATGAAATCCTTAGAAAATTCAGGGTTGATGAGAGTAGGTTCCTGGGAGATGGCTTCTTTGATTGCTTCAAAAATCTCCTTGCCTTCTGCCGTCCATTTGAAAACCATGCTTTTCCTTAACATTTTGGTGATGGGCTTGACAAGGGCTGCAAAGTTTGGGACAAACCTTCGAACAAAGTTTATCCTTCCTAGAAAACTCTGAAGGGCTTTCTTGTGACTTGGCAATGGTAGAGCTCTTATGGCTTCAACCCTCTCTGGATCAATGGCTAATCCTTCCTTGGAGACAATGTGGCCAAGGAGTTTCCCTTCATGTGCAAGAAAGATGCATTTCTTAGGATTCAAAGACACTCCAAACTTTCTACACCTCTGAAAAACTTGCCTGAGGTGAAAGAGATGGTCTGCAGCATTTTTTGAGAAGACAGTAATGTCATCTAAGTATCAGTACTACCTTATTGATCAAGCCTTTGAATGCCATATCCATAGCTCACTGGAATGTTGCTCCGGCGTTCGACAGTCCAAATGGCATCTTCTTGTAAGCATACGTGCCCCATTTAGTTGTGAAGGCTGTCTTGAATTGGTCTTCCTCCTTCACCATAATTTTATTGAAGCCTGAGTAACCATCAAGTAGCGAAAACCTTTCTGATCCAGCTACGACCTGCAATATTTGCTCCATGGAAGGGAGTGGATAATGGTCCTTGAGAGATGCCCTATTGAGGTCTCGGAAGTCAACACATAGCCTGATCTCTCCACTTTTCTTTCTGACTGGAACCAAGTTCGCAACCCAGCTTGAGTGCTTGATAGGGAATATAATTGCTGACTCAATCAGCTTATCCAGCTCCTTCCTCATGAGAGGCTCCATGTGTGGATTGACTGGTCTCTGTTTCTGCCTGACAGGCTTAGTATTTGGATCCAACTCGATGGTATGCTGAGCTAAGTTAGGATTGAAGCCCTTCAAGTCTTCATAGCTCCAAGCAAACACGTCAGGGAATTCTTGACAAAGCTGTATGAACTCATATCTCTCTTGCTCAGTTGTCATTTTTCCAATTTGCAATGGCTTGTTCTCTTTTACCAAGATGGATACCGAATCTTCCCTCTTGACCTGAATATTTGCTTTCTCCTTTCTAAACTGATCATTGGGGTTAAAAATGGACTCCAAGGTGACAAGTCCCTTGGGCAGCTTGTCAGTTCTCAGCTGTATCACCTGGGCACCATATTGCTGTTCCAACTTCTCTTGATTCTTAGCTGAGAACTCAGCTTCTTCCTGCAAGAAGCAGATGATTTGTTGATCATTCTCAAATACCTGCCAACTGACATCGTTATCCGGCACTGAAGGCCTCACAATCACGTGGATGTTTGGCTATACCTTGTCTTGTTAAATGTTTTCTACGATGTCAAAGGCTGCCCCTACTGCTCCAAGCCTGTCAGCAGCTTGATTCTCTTTTCTGGGAATGGCCTTGATGCCGAAACCTTCAAAATCCTCCATGAGGTCCCACACCCTGTTCTTGTAGCATCTGAGTAGATCATTTTTGGCAGCATGCTGTCCCTTGACCTGATTTACAATCAGCTCACTATCCCCAAAAACTTGCAAGTTATTTATTTTTCTTTTTATTGCCCAATGCATCCCCTGCACCAAGGCTTCATATTCAGCAATGTTATTGGAGCATGCAAATTGAAATCTAAAAGCTGAATAATACTTTACTCCTTGCGGTGAAATAAGCATGGCTCCTCCTCCTGCGCCTTGTCTACTCCTTGATCCATCAAAAAACAGTTGCCATACCTCGTTCTCATCCTTGTGGTTTGGCTTGGTGATGCTAGGAATAGGTTGACTTTCTTCGTGTATACAATAGACCCCCAGCTTAGATTCTTCTACTTCTTGATAAGGATCAAAAGCATGCACCTTGCTTGCCCATTCATCAAGAGTCAAATCTGGGATACTTCCAACCTTAGTGTCAGCTTCATCAGTGCCGAGGTGATCTTCTTGATCAAATGCTGAGCAATTGGTATTAATATGACTTGGAATATAGGGTTCAATGTGGAAGTCTGCAATAGGTTCTGACCTAATTGTAGCTTTAGTTCCATACCTCGTTCTGAACAGCATGTGTGACCAATCAGCGGACAAATATCCCCCAATCCTGGCAGTAAAGTCCCTTGACAAGCATAGGGCAAAGAGTGGTGGAAGGTCTATGACTGAGACGTCTTGCAAAACAACCACGTTGGGACATGCATGCAAGGTAAGACTCAAGTTTTTTATAATTCCAACTGTGGCTACTGCTGTCCCATCTAATTGCACTACTCCCTTAGTTTTTATTTCATACTGGAGCCCTAGCTGATCAGCTATCTATTTAGGCATTACTGAACTACTTGCCCCAAAGTCAATCATGCAATTATGTACCAACTTGTCTCCTATGATCAATGAAACATAAAATGGAGGGGGGGCTTCAGCATTTTACCTTGTTGTGCTCCATGATTTCCTTCAGGCTGGGCAGCATTTGTAAGCACTTTGTCTTGCCTTTGAACCTGCTGATTCGAAATTGGCCAGTCCTTCATAGCAGCTTGCAGCAGATCTCTTTGGCCTGGGATGGATAGGGATTCCCACATAGATATATTGACATTTGTTTTCTTCATCTGATCAATGATACTGAATGGTGATGAAGGATCTCTCTGTTGTCCCTTGATTTGCACATTTGCTCCTTGAATATGGGCAGCAACAGCTGGCATTTGATTTGGCCAAGGGGTTGTTCTTGGCTGCCCTCGTGCATTTGAAACTGGGTTTTGCTTGCCAATCATTTGTGGAGCTGTGGAAGGTTGTGGATTGGCTGGGGCTAACGGCTTTTCCTCACCCAAATTTCTCCTTTTTAACCTTGTGTTGGCTGCAACACCTTGAGAGACTGCCTGATTCATACCACAGAAATCCTCTGCCTGCCAATTTACCAATGTGGTGTCATTTGGGGCAGGTTGCTGTTGGAATGTTTCTTGTTGTTGGCTGTTTTCTTGACTACTTTCACCCTCCACACCAGCACTTGTTACCATTAAAGCTTGGGTTAAAGCACCATTATAGCACATGGATTGATTATGGGGTTCATTACATGGAAAACGCCATTCATACTCCTAGGCAATATTGTTTTGTGCTGGTACTAATGCCTTAGAGGCAGATATGGCATTTGGATTATAGGGCTGGAATGGTCTATTGACAGGAGGCCTTGTTTGATTCATATTTGCAGATGGATTAGGTGGCCTTTGAGGCTGATATGGCTGCCTATTAGGTTGAGCTTGAGGCTGATACGAAGGTCTAAAACCTTGAGTTTGCTGTCTCTTGAGTGTGACCAGCTCATTACCTAAATTTTGCAGTTGCTTCATGACTTCTTGAAGCTCATTTGGGGCACTTGGAGATGAAGTGGAAGCTTCATTTGAACTCTGATTTCTAGGAGTGGGAGAAGGAGCTAAGACAGGTGCCTGACTAGTACTTGGGCTCTCTAAACTTGGATATAATGGCATTGGAGGCCTAGGAGCTAGCTTGCCAGCTTGAATCAGACAATTTTCAGCTCTAATGGCAATACTATAAGCAGCAGGGATAGTTGTGCCTCCCATGGATTGAATCAACATAGAAATATCAGAATTTAAAGCTTTAAGGTATTATAGAAAAGCACCTTCTGCTGTTGGTCTGACTGCTACTGGAATTCTATCCCAAGATCTTTGAAATCTGAAGTTGAAGTCAGTTAGCTGCTCATTGGAAGCTCTCTTGATGGTTGTCAGCTGCTCCAAAAGAGACAAGTTGTCTCCCTTCTCTCCAAATTGATTATGAAGTGTAATACACAGCTGATTCCAGTTTGTGATAGAAGCAGCTTCAAGGCTCCTAAACCATTGCAATGCTTTTCCCTTGAATGAAGACGCCAGCAATTTGACAGCTACTTGCATCTCATTAATCTCATGGATTGCACAAATGTTAGCAATGTCCTTGACATGATCACCAGGAGTGGTCTGGTTTTCTCCAGTAAAATATGGAATGTTCTTCAATGCTGCAACTGGGATTGGATTTTGTGCATTGAGAGCAAGTGGGCTGCTGCCTGTGAAGTTGACATAAGGGTTTACTGGTTGCGCCATTCTGAGTGGTCTTAAAACCCTTGTATATTGAAAGAAAGGCCTGTCAGGTGGAGGAGTTGAGAGAGTTCTGTTTGGTGGAGATGGAGACCTTTGAATCCTTCTTCCTCTTTGCCTTCTTCTTGGAGATAGTTGCAGGTATTCAAACGGTACTTCCTCTTCTCCAGCTCTTGACCTTGTGTTTCTTCTCATAAGCTTTTAGGCCTGACTGCTGAAACTTAGTTGATTCTTCCCTCTGGAGTCACCAGATATGCAAATAATAGCTCTTTTTAAGAAAGAAAATTGCAGCAGATGCACATCAACCTTGCTGCAATAAAAAATGAGACCTCTGGTCCCACCGGGCGATCCAAAATTGTTGATGCAAAATCACAGCACCCCTGGATATTGATCAGTTTTCTAGGTTGATCATATTAATATCCAGTGTGATAGCATAACATTGAATCCTTTCTCCAAGTGTGGGACTTGAAGAGTGAGAAAGGAATCTCCAGAGAAAGGTTGGTTCCTATTCCTCTGTTCAGGTGCACACAAAATATGCAGAGGGTTTTCTCAAAATCTAATCTAATCTGCCAAGGAGACAAGGTAAGAAGATGCATAAAATAAATCTAAGCTAATAGAGGTGATGCACCGAGGAATGAAGAACATATGCTTTGCCACATTAAACACAGACCATGTAGATATAACACAACACCATGCACAGATAGCAAAAATGCAATGAAAGATCAAGAATGACAGTAATAAATATGTAAGAGGGTTTAGAAGCAACCACAAACACATATATATTGCTCAAGGATCGATTCAATACATTGCAATGGCCAAAAGCAAGAAATGGTGTTACAGTCTATATGGGAGGTTTGAAAACTCCACAAATCTTCTTATGAACAGGAGAGAAGGGAGGGTGCAAAGCAGAAATGTCCAACACCAGAAAGAAACCCCTCCTTACAATATATAGGAAGAATGGGAGAGAAAAGAGAGAGGAATTCGAACTGCCCCAACCACCTCTAGGTTGCATTTAATTTGTCCATCATGGCAGAAGCGGCGGGTTCTGGCAAAGCGGCGGTTTGCCTAACAGAAGCGGCGGGTTGTCTGCTGCATTAAAGTTGTTAGTTGAGCATCACTTCTGCTTATTATTTCGTGCCAGAGGCGTCTTCTGATTTTCATTCTTCAAACTGAACCAAAATGCAAGATTGACCCTGGAAACGTGTAGAGAATCTCACAAGCTTTCCGTTGATATCAAGAACGTGTAAATCCGAGCTCTGGATCGAAAGATATGTCAATCTGAAGATTTAGGACACGGAACAGGCGAAAACGGATTTTTGAATTTCTTCCCGCGCTCTGCCACTTGGATGACACGTGGCGCGCTCTGATTCACTAAATAATTCTCTCTCCTCTACTTTTCAGCGGGCTTTCCTTTGAATTTTCCTCGTGGGTTCTTAAATGGGACACGTGGCACGATCCTATTTGTTCGGCTCGGTGCTCGAAAATTCGCCCTTTGACTTTTCTGACCTTTACTCCTATGAGGACACGTGGCAATTTCTCAATGGTTCTCGGGCCTACCGGGTCTTCCGCGTACTTTGCGTCCATCCGTCCCGGACGTCCCTTTTGATTTTGGACCTCTTGGGACAATTTCGGCCGATTCGGCCGGTTCGGGTATTTCTGGCCCGCTTGTTCCACTTTTTTCGGACTGACTTGACTCCTTTCGGCCGGTTCGGCTGGTTCGGGTCCTTTTGTACCGTGCGTCCCAATTGCTTTTGGGCTCCTTGTGCTAATTTCGGCCGGTTCGGACATTTCACGCATTTTTGTCCCGCTTGTCCCGAAGGCGATCCTCTTCAGCAGTTAGCCAATTTTTCTCCTCGGCTGGATCAGCTTTTCGCGCCTGTCGCGTACTTCTGTCCCACTTGTCCCATTTTCTTTTGGACTGCTTGTGCTCATTTCAGCCGAACCGGCCAGTTCGGGCATTTTTGTCCCGCTTGTCCTGAGCAACACTTAGGACTAGGACTTAGCCGATTTTCCTGATTTTTTCTGGATTGACCTATTTTCCTTTCTGCAACCTTTGATGCATGTTATCGAAATTTTACCCTGGGGGGTGAAATTTTGAAAACAATTACCTTTCCCACCACTGATAGTAACTCCTTATAAATGTGCCACTCCTCTTCAAATGCCGCATAGAACCTATCATACCACATCTTTTCCCTCTATTTGAATGGCCCACTCATTGACCCTTCACACAAATATTTTTCAAACCTTTCTGCAAAGGATTTATTCTCCATGGGGTAATCCCAGATCTTGTCCTTTGACCCATCGGGAACTCCAATCTCCATAAATACTAAAGAAAGTAAAATAGCACCAAAACTAATTTATAACTTGTGCGCGCTTACTCGATAATGTTATCTACAATATAGCATGTTATGTTGTAGATCACTCCCTATGACATTCTCCTCATAATATGTAGCCACATTTTATTCACTTGCAACCACTTCTCTTGTTCATTCAACTTTGTTACTATATGTGTAGTTTCCTGAACTACTAGTTACTTCTTTAAATTATCAATGTCCATCCCGCGTAGACCCTTTATTTATCCCAACTCCTTACGTGTCTCTATGATTGTTGATTTATTAGTTAGATCACTGGAAATTTTTATCCCTATGACTTTTAATCCTGTCAGTGTTGCAATCAAGGCGGCTATCATTATGACCCTCTGTCTAGAAAAATAGAAGAAGTCTTCATGGAATCTTTTTATTAATCACAGGTATAATTGTTCATACTTTCCAAAACGAGGGAACTCATACAAATGATATACTCTAACCTAGTTTAACAACTTCTCCCCATCATCATCATATATTGGCATGTCCTCTGTTGTGCACTTGTTGGTCTTTGTGATCAACAACGCATCTAACTCCTTGTTATCCGATGTGTGGTGGTTGTAATCACTTATTTTACACTTACAGATGTGGGAATCTCATTCTTTCCCAACGATAAAACCTTATGGGTACTGCATCTCTGAAAAATTACTCTTGGGCACAATTTCAACTTCTGCCTCTACGTTCTTCTTTCCTTTGGCTCCTACGGAAGGTACTTTCTTTGGTGTCATCTGAAAAACCTCAACTTTCTTTCCTTTGTAATGTGTAAATTCTTTTCTTTCTATTTTCTATAGCGAGTAGGTCCAAACCCTAGCTCGATTCTACATGCCCTAGTTTGAAATCTCATGCCCTAGCTCTTTTACAACATGTCTTCTTCACTTAAACCCTTCACCAATGGGGATGAAAGCTTCTTCTATGCATAAATCTACTCCCGTGTCTATTTTTACACTCTCTGCACCTCAGTATATGTCTCTCATCTCAATTACACTTAGCTCTTTCAAATACTTGTGATTAAAATGGTAAAAATGAACTCGCATCATGTCCATATATAGATTTTCAAAAATTTAGTGCATTTATTGCTCCTTCACCTACCAATAATCCTCTCTTTAATTAACCATTTCCCTAATTTCCACACGTACATCTTTGTGCCTCATCTACAACCTTCTAGCACGCCTTCCTACCTTCTAGCTACATACTTTTATTCAAGGTGCTTCCATGTGCCTAAGTACCTCACCACTGTGCCTTCTCTTCGTAGTCTCCATGGTCGGTGCTTACCTCGCTTTATATTGTTCCTTCATTTATCCCCATCTATGGCCATCATTTAGAAGCAATTTCTCTTCTAAAAAACTCATTTCCAAACTCAATTAGCACCTGTAATAGTTTACTCCTTGATTTTTACCCAGTTGTAAACATCTACCCCACACCAATGGTATGTGCATTCCTCTGCACATAAAAATACTGGAAATGGTAATTAGCTTATGGCACACAAATGCGCTTATTGATACAAAACACCAACTAAATTGAAAAAGCATAGTGACAAAGAAGGAAATACATTAAGGCAATACATAATTGAAAACCTAATCTAAATGGCAACACTGCCTTATTACAAACACCAAGAAGACTTATTTATAGTAGGGCTTCAGCCTACTCCCATTGAAGTAACCTGGTAACCATATTCCATCAAGCACCTCTAACTGGAAAGCACTTGTTTCAAGTATGTGAGTGATAACATACGGTCCCAACCAATGTACTTTAATTTTTCCTAGATGGCGAAGAAACTTATAATCATAAAGAATCACCATTTGTCCAATCTCAAATATTTTATCCCTAATGTGTCGATCTTGCCATGCTTTCTACCTAGCCTTTTCTTTCTTCTGACTTGAACGTACTATTGCTCTTTGTTCATCTGGTTTGGTCAAATTTTCAATTCGATCTTCTAATGCTTGCTCATCAGCTAGACCTCTAGCGCATGTAATATGTAAAGAAGGTAACTTGAATTCCATAGGAAGAACTGCTTCTGCGCCAAACACCAACTGAAAAGGTGTGGCTTTTTTTAACCGCTTGTATGTTATTCTACATGCACAAAGCACAGTAGAAACTTTATCATCCCAATATTTTCTTCCAACATCACAGATTTTTGTCAATGTCTAGCTCAAAATATTGTTAAAAGATTCAACACTCCCATTTTTCTGAGGATGATATGGTGTAGTCTTATAGTGTGCAATCATGAACTCATCTAATAGAATTCTAATTGTCTCATTCAAAAAGTGTGTTCCCCGATCACTGCTCAAACTCAATGGGTATCCATACCTTGTAAGAACATTTTCCCATAAGAATCTGGTTGATGTAGCTGTTGTACAATCCTTGGTAGGTGCTACTTCTACCCACCTTATAAGATAATTTCTGTAAGTGATGATGTAGTGTGATCCAGTCCAATGCATGGATGGTGAAATAGGACTCACAAAGTCTATATCCCATTTTTCAAATGGTTTTGCACTAGGAATAGGTTGTAAAGGCATTTCATGTCTTTGTCATGGTTTTCCAAGGCACTGACAGTGATCACATGCCTTACAATATGCCTTACAATCCTTAAATAGTGTCTCCCACCATAATCTAGCGAGTATAATCTTACGCGCACTGGCATCACCTACATAGTGCTCACCTGCAATACCACCATGAGCCTCTTCCATGATATTCATACACTCATGGTCCACTACACATCGGCACAATACCTCATCTCGGCCTAACTTGTACATGTCACTATTAATCAACATAAACGGTGCTATGTGAATGGAAAGTTGTTTCTTCTGTAAGGATTACATTCCTCCTGCCATCATAGCTATACGGAGAAAGATAGAAATTTCCTCTAATTCTGATGGTGTGTGTTATAACCTGTATAACTATGCATCAGGCATGATGTCTTTAATTATCTACGTGTCTTCCCTGGATTGTATCCTTGATAAATGGTCTGGGCCAAAATTACTTTTCCCTAGTTTTACCACAACTGTAAAATCAAATTCTTGGAATAATAGCACCCATCGACATATGCACCCCTATAAGACTGGCTTATTTACCAAGTATTTCAATGCCATGTGATCGGTATAGAATAAAAAATGGTGTTGCTAGCAGGTACTGTCTGAATTTATGTAGCGCATACATCTTTGACAAAGCTTCATGCTCTGTAGTTGTATAATTTTTCTCTACATGAGTTAACTTTCTACTAGTAAAACAGATAGGATGATCGATAATACCATCTCAAGGTTGATCCAACACCATGTCAATGGTCATGTTAGAAGCATTCACATGTACATGAAACAGTTGGTCCCATGAGGGAAAGCGCAGAATAGGCATTGTAGTAAGTTTCTCCTTTAATGTATCCAATGTGCACTGCTCTGGATCCCCCTAATAAAATTTCCCTTTTCCTTTCAGTAACTCCTCTAAGGGTGTGGAAACCTTAGCATATCCTATGATTAATTTTCTATAATACCTAGTGTAACCCAAAAATCTGTGCACCTCACTCTTATTGGTAGGTTCTTTTAGATTGACAATAACTGAAACTTTAGCTGGATCTACCAACAAACCTTCCTTGTAGATAATATGCCCTAACAGAGTGCCAAAAGATGTAGAAAACACACACTTTTTGATGTTCAAAGAGATGTTTAACTATCTCCATCTTTCAAACATTAAGTGCAAATTGTCACAATGATCCTTGACAAGCCCATATATTGTCCAATCATCCTAGTAAACTTAGAAGAAAAGATAAATAAAATCCTGGAATGCTTGAATAACTATTCATGAAAATACAGCAGGCATGTTTTTCAGTCCTAACAGAATCACAATATATGCAAAATTTCCCCATTCGGTGGTGAAAATAGTTTTTTCCTGATCCTCCTGTGAAATCCTAACCTGATGATACCCATAGAATCCATCTGTAAAGGAATAGACTTTACGCCTTGCAACGCCTTCTAATATTTCCTCTGTGAATGGTGTAGGGAAAGGATTAGTCACACATACATCATTCAGCTCCCTATAGTCCAAAATATCCTAATTTGACCATCTTTCTTTATACTAATCACCATTGGGCTAACTTATTCTAACTCGTCCAAGGGCTTGATGATTCAATACTTCAACATTTTATCAATTTCTTCCTTTACCTTTTCACACAAGTTGGGTTTCATCCTATATGTTCTCTTCCTAACCAGGCACACACCTTCCTTAAGCTTGATTTTCATTTCTCCTAATGATGCATGTACTCACTTCAATTCATGATATCCCCTAGGAAATAAATCTTGAAACTCACGGAGCAACTCCACTATTTTTTCTACTTCAGATTTAGACCAGTAATCTCCAAGTATTGCCTCTTTAGGTTCAACATCTGTACCAATATTCACTTTCTTGGTCCTCATAGGTTCATGATAGGTTTGTGTGTGTTATTATCTGCATTGTCCAAGACCTCGCATTCACTTGTTGAATGGTCTATATCTAGTTCTTCTACTTCTTCATCATCCACTATGTAGACCATCTTCCCTTTTTCTTTCGCAAAGCAATCATGCTTAAGTAGTGTGGCATATGTCTCTATTTCTGCAGCAAAATGCGCTCTTGAGTCGTTTCCATCAAAAAAATCTTGCATGAGTTCTTCCTCCTTTGCACTATCTCCCATAGTTAACTACTTCATAACCCTTAATTTTTTTTCTACTGAAGGTTTAGTAGAGAAGTATTCAAAATTTTGGACCATACCTATAATCAAATCCTACCAATTTCCATTTTCTCTATATAAATCTCCATATACATACCAACCGTGTGTGTAGCCTTATAAAGTAGAATAAAGTTTGTACACCCATAGAGAAGGTAGTAAAGATTCTTGTCCCTCTATCCAAAGCCTCTCAAACTACTTGATGTGATGTTGAACATGTTGATTACCATGATCTGTGCAGATTTGAGTAGGTGCATTACTCCTGAAAAACTGAGTAAAAAGAGCAATCCTGATTTCAGCCCATTCTATAAGATTATCTCTGTGAACCACCCACCAGCACATTGTTGTCCTAAACAGGGTTTATGCTATCATACTTGTTTTCTCCAACTGTTCCATCCACTATTCCTCTATGTTACGCATGAATACTGTAGGTTCCCCTTCCCCAGTATACCAAGGTTCGGGGTTGTTACCTATTCTCCTGATATAATGAGGTTTATTGTTCCACATAAATGTGCTCCGTACTTTGTGCCCAATTGGTTCATAAGTACCATGAGCCCAATTATCACAAGTAATACTTATAGGATCACTAATAGACTGTGCATCTTCCCACTGAAGGATTCCTTCTTTAGATGGTTCAAGAACTTCTGGGTCCCAGATGGCGCATACATAAATCCTATTCAAATCTTCCTCACTCAAAGGCTCAACATAGGATGCAGATTTTCCATCTATTAAAGGGATAATAACTCTTTCCTCTTTGTTTTAAAAACTGATATGTCCCTTTTTGAACCAAAGATAAGTATTATTTTCATAACACCAAGGACGTATAAACAAAGTTGTGAAACTATCTACTTTTGCAAGGGCTAAAACCTCAAAATCCCCAGTGAACTTGGCCCCCTGTATAGTAATGGATGTGTCTTTTAAAACTCTGATCGGAGTGGCCTTAGTTCGATTAGCCATAAATAATACATTAGAGGATGGCTGCAATGTAGGTCTCCCCATTTATACCCATGCATCTAAAGTAAGCACATTGACTTCCGCGCATGTGTCAATCAACATATTTCTCCAAATCCATCCATCCAAAATAGCATTCAGAGTGATTTACTTGTTTTAGTCTAAGCTATGGGGGTAGGTTTGCATGCAGGTGCTATCACCCATTCTCAGTTTTAGCGTGCGGAGTGTTTCTCTTCATCCAAATCCCTAGTAATGGAATAATATTTTCCTGGCATAGAATTTTACACACCTCTTTCAAGCCATTAATATCATATTGCATAGTCTATGATGATTTCTTTTGTTCCATCTTTCATGATTGTTCCTTTAAACATTATATTTCACCCTGAAGATTTATGAGGACCTCCATGGTTTCCTAATAAACCTCCTTTTGATGGGTAGGATCTGGGTACCGGGCATGCAAAACATCATATTTAGTGATAGTAGGAATTTGTTGTAATGTCTCTCTAGCGCGCGTAGCTTCAACGCGGGTAGTGATCTTAATAGGTAACACCTCAGATTCTAGTTCCAACTTGGGCATCCACTAATTTTCCACAGCACATTGTATCCTAATCATCCATGTGCCTTTGTTTTCTTATTTATCTTGCTTACTAAGATATCCAAGTTCACACCACAACTAATATCCAAGTTCATAGGCTTCATTTGTAAAGGAGATAGCATACATGATGATCTGAGTGACAAGGAGGCCATCAAGTAGATTGTAGCCGCATATGACTACAAGAAGGTTTCACAATACTTTGACATTACTGAGATTCCATACCTAGGTATGAGGATGTCTACACACTTGGTGACCAAGCTCAAAGACTAGGAATGATGGACACAAGTGAACAGGGCATGGCTAAATGTATGTCGGAAGATATCTAAAGGAACCATCTACAACTTTTCCCCTTTCATTGCATATTATATTATAAGTAGCGCGTAGGACGGAGAGAAGACATTCTTCTGTAACGTCATCCTCGCCATTGTATTTTCAGAGATTGGAGAACCTGATGGGCCAGAAAAAAATTTGGGAGTATCCAGAAGAAAATCCCTCGCACACAAGAAGGTTTGTGAAATACACTTGTGAAACCATAACAAACGCTCAGAAAGTGCACCTAGAGAAGTGGCATAAGAAAATGCGTGACACATTCGGGGTTAAGTGGAGGATCCCAGAGAATTTTCCCATCCTCTTGGATGGAGAGGCTAAGTTTGTAGTATACCAACACTTCTGCATTAGTATACTTACATTAATAGATGGAAATATGAGTCCATGGTGAAAACTACCCTTCTCCTTCACCACGCAATACTTCCAAGCTGGAGTTAATCGGTTCCGGGAGGCCAAGATACTAAGGTTTGACCTTATTGAGGTAGATATAGACCACCGTGAGCTACACCAGAAGCTCAATTACCCAAATAAGAGCACATATGTGGAGAGATATGTCTCCTAGAGATACAGATGATGAAGCCTTTAACAATGTTGATTGCAGGAAGGACCGCAGCAAGGGTGTATTTGTGCATAAGGCAAAATTTTGAAAAATGCACTTACTTGGAGAATTATGTCTCTATTCTTGAAGACCCTATAGGAAGGAAGAAGGTTTTTCCTAAGAAGAGAGAGAGAGAGAGAGAAGAGGTACATAAGGAACCAAGTGTTCAAACCACACAAACGGTGAGTGCGCAAGAAGCAAGTGCTAAGCCTAGTACTTACGAGTGGAGAAAGAAGTATCTTGTCAAAGCAAAGACCCCAAAAGAAGATATTTCAAAGCATAAATATCCCCTCACCCATGACGAATTTCCAATGACTACATCACTTATCAAAGAAAAATAAATGGAAGAATCTCTTGTACTGGAATCCATAGTAATTTAGAAGCAGAAGGTAACTCATGAGGTAGATTCGGAAGAAACAAAAAGTCTATATACATACATTGGTGACAAGGATGATAATGATGAGCCAGAAGGAGGTGAATATCATCCTATCTTTGAGATACGTGATTCTGACGAATAAGGAGATGAGTATAAAGAAGGAGATGAAGAGTATAACGAAGGAGATGAGGAGAAGGAGAACGAAGAAGAAACTAAGGCCCAAGGCAAGGAGGTAGGTGGGGAATAAAATACAAAACATCAAAGGACCCCAAGCCTTACAAAGGAATTAAGTGGAGGATCCCAGAGAATTTTCCCCATCCCATTTTGGCTATAAGCTTTCCAAAAGATGCATACATATGGATGAAGAGTAAAGAAGCAGTGCAAGGTCAAATAATGGGATACATCAATGATCTAAAAAAGGTGTTGTAAGCGCACTTCCAGAGCACCATGCCAACAGAGTAACTCTTATCCATGACTTCATTTGATGAGGAAGGTGCATATCCTTGGACAAGGAAAATGTTATCATGGGCATTTGAATCTGTTGGTCCGAAAATCTGTCGCGCGGACAGATCTATGGATAAACGGGCCAACGGTGTTGCAGGGCTTAGCCCCTCTTTGAGACAGCAAAGCGAAACTGGTTTATTGCTACTTCTACTAGCAGGAACCTATGCAAGTCTCACAGATTCTGCCTTCGGGGGTTGGGATCTCATCCCAGTAGAGCGTTCTAGGCTGCGAAGAGAAAGGAATAAAAGGAGAAGAGAAAGAACAGATCCGAAGGAAGAAAAGAAATGAGTTCCAAAGCAGAAGGGTCAGAAGATCTATGCTTTGGGCTTGGTAGTAAACAGAGCCAAACCTACTTGCATAGATAAACAAAACAATACTGATAAACAAATGACGGAAAAGTAGATGTGAATCTAATAGATCAAACACATACAGATCTAACGTAAGAAAGATCTAATGTATAACACAGCTATTGAGCACAAAGTCTGAATAATTATATTACTGTTCTTCTCTGTTACAAGAAAGCTCAAAGTCTTTCTCTCCTCACTTCTATTTCTATCTGAAAAATGTTCACCCAGAATACAACAAGTATTCTTGTATTTATAGAAGATGAGAGAGAGAGAAGGCAAAATGGAGCCAACCACTTATCTACAAGATATTTACAAAATATCTAAAGTCATGTTGACTTTTACATTTTTGAGTGGATGACATCATCCCATGATGCAACATGGATGATGTCATCGTTGGCACCAACATACTTGAGATATTGCGAAAAGAAAGTCGGAGAGAATAGCGAGAGGAAGAAGAAGAAGAGGAAGAAGAAGAGAAAGAAGCTAGTCATCATCATCGTCCTGCGGCCGAAAAGGGGTCGCCTGCTTCTGATGCTGCTCAGGAGATGAGATGTGAACTGAGCGCGGTATTCCAAGAACTTGCTGATCATTGACCCGAACTGATCCTGTGATGGATCCTTGTGTGCCGATCACTGATTACTTCGCAAGTTTCCCGCTCTTCTACAAGCTTTTCGGGAAGTTTGGAATAATCTTTCTCCACCTCAATCAGGAAACCGATGAAGTCCCTGCAAGCCAGCAGGTTATTGATGGATTCGGTATCAAACGTGACTTCTGGCCCTGTTCCTTGAGAAGCTAACTCCTTGAAAATCCGGATAGTATCATCAGCCGTTCTTAAGGTGCGAGAAGGAGTGAGCAACCCTGGATTCATGGATAAAACAATTTTCTCCATTTGATACATCGCATCCAGGGCCTCTTCCTTCACCTTATCTATTTTTTCTAACACAAACTCGAGCTGATCTATCCGATAGTCCAGAGTGGACATAGTCTTGTTGAGGGTCCTTGGGTGACCGAATACTCCGAACTTGACCAAATCTTCGACTGAACAGTCGAACATCTGTTGGAAGGCCTCGTGTTGGAGTCTAGCATTTTCTAACTCTTCTGATATCGGGACTGCTAATGCTTGGAGCTCCTTATTCGCCTTTTCAATGTTCAGGGATAAGCTGATATATTCGGCGATTACCTTTTCGCTATCTTTGAGAATCTGACTTCTCCAAGCAGAAAAAGCCATGCCCTGCTCACCGATCTTTGAATATTCATTGATCTTGTCCTGACTGAGCAGCTCAGGAGTCTCGGCGGCAGTTGTGGGAGGGTGCACTTCCCATCTTCTGTAAGGCCTGAAGCAGGTATTTATTCTGTTCTTTCAGCAGCCTTTTCTCTTCTTTGGCTTCTTGAAGCTTTTCACAAAGTGCATCAATCGCGGAACGAGCTTCCCCCTGGAGACTTTCAGAGGACGTCCCCATTGTGACTTGGGTCACTGTGAAATCTGCTGGAGACAGATCTTCTTTCTCTTTGGTGGGATCGGGGTAAGCTATTTCCAGGACTCTCTCACCTGTAGCGCTCTTTGAGAAGCGTGTAACCGGCTTGTGCTTCTTTGCTCCTTTAGCCGGAATAACCGAAAAGTCCATTGGAGCGATGGGGACTTTCCTCTTTGGCTGGCTCAGCTGCTGAGAGATCCAAGCTGGTCCTATTGAAGAAGGACCAGAGACAGAGGGGGAGGCAGCAGCAACAGTAGAAGAGGGGAAGAACGTGGAGACACGCGGCGGTGGCATTGAAAGAATAGCCGCGGAGGTGTCCACGGGAGGAAGGGAAACCGGGGCTGCAGAAGACATAGGAAGGGAAGGGAGCCCGGAAAGGAGAGAAGAAATGGAAGGAGACAAATCAGCAAGAGAGGAGAAGATGGATGAAGAGGCAGGGGAAAGGGTAGAAGAAGGGGGAGAGGACACAACCAAAGGAGTGGTTGCTGACACCTGGGGAAGGAGAGGAGAGAAGAAGAAGGGACAGAAGGAACCTCCGTAGTCGTAGCAACGCCGACATCCTAAGTGGATGGGCCTTCGGGAACGTCCTCCATGAACTCCTCTTCCAAAGTTATGACTTGTTCAGGCTCCGAGGGAAGAGGACTTTCAGGGGCTTCCTCCTGACTGGTGCTTGATTCACCTACTGCACCCTTGCCTTTTAGCTGCTTTTTACTTCTTTGATCTTTGGAGGCGCATTACCCAAAGGAGAAGTTATAAAATCTACGCCGAGGTAGATCAATCCATTCATACGGCACCAGAGCTCCGTTCTCCGCATGGTTTCTTTGACCCTCTCCTCAATTGTCTGAGGAGCCTTGCTTCTATCAATGGCCGGGAAGGGCCAATTGTCCCCATCTGTGTTATTATACACCTTGTCTACTTCATCTTCCGAAGTTTGGAAGCCTTTGGGGATGATGGCCACTCCATACTGAATAATTTCTGCCAATGCTAAGCGGGAGTGATCCTGTCTCCTGAGTGCCACCTCATGGATGACGTCAATGTAAATGTCCTCAATTTGAGGGACATGGATAGGATCAAGCTTAGCCCTTGGCAAGCAGCCTCTTGGGTCGAATGTAGGCCTTGCTGGGAAATCATGCTTTAGATTGAGCAATTCTAGCTCGGCAAACATCTCCTTCGCCTTGTGATAGCTGGAACAAGTGTATCGGCCTACTGTGAGGGGGAAAGGAGTTCCACCCTTCTTTCTCTTCTGGCACTTCTCATGATATGTGACCAGCTGCCTTGACAATTCCAATAGAACCAGCTTTGGTCCAGCATACCTTGGCAACCTAGTGGGCTCGCCCAAGAAGTTAACCGCCCTCAGATAGGTGAATGTGGGAAATTGGGTGAACAAGGCCCCCCACTTTTTCACACAGCAGAAACAGTATTCTTAATTGTGCGGCCATGAGTCAACTTTGGTCGCAGCATGCATATAATATGGTAGAAGAAAGCATCATTGATTTTTGAAAAGTGTTGGATGCTATTCTCCAGCTTTAGCTCTGGGTAGTATTCATATATCTTGGCCTGAGGCCAAGTTCCACTTCGGTGCAGCCCTGGATAGTCCCTTTCAGACGCTGCAGCATACACTACGTAGGAGTTCATATGAAACACTCCTGTTGTGGCAAACTGTTGTAGCTGCTCAGAAATGGCACTGCTTATTATTTCCCCCCAGCAGAAGCGCTGATCGGGCAAATTTTTGTTCATCGTCTCCAGGTACCGCAGCATCCATTTATGGAAGTAGTGGGCGTCTGAAAGCCCGAAGACTCTGCTCAGGAAAGTGATGGTGTCACTGAGTTCTTCGGAGAAGTCGCTTCGGTGGATAGTCTGGGGCCACCGGGTCACTACCTTCTTATTTTTGAGGTAGACTTCATTCATTAATTGCATGCATAGGTCCTCATTGTCCTCCCAGGTCTTGACACATTCTTCTTGGGTAACGGCCACGAAGCTTCGGTGATGAGGGATGCCAAGAATCTTTTCAAAATGGCGAGTGGTGAGGTCAATGACCACTTCTCCCTTACTATTTTCGACACACCTGGTGTCCTTGTTGTAAGATTGGGCAACCACCATTATGAACTCATTATTAATAGCGCTGACTGGAATCCCACCGGCGAAATGTAGAGCACTACCCATCAATTTATCCATCCAGGGGCTTCTTGTTGCTTTCTGAGTTCTCACCCAGAATTCGTCCATGTCAATGTGGCCCAGTTCAGAATCTCTGACATCCATATTGCATTCCGCCTGAGATTCGGGCATTCTAACCCTTTGGTACTTATACTTCATTTCTTCCTCTGTTAGCTTAGCTTTTCCTCTTGGTTTGGCGGGTCTCTTGCTTGAGGTAGACATGTGTTCTTCAAGGCTTATCTGATGATCTGCACGTAGGAGGAGTGAAACCCAATCCAAGAAGCTTGAATTAGTCATTTGATTTTCAATGGGAACGCTAGCAGAAGAAAGAGTTAGAACTTTTAAGGCTCGGGGCGCAGGGCGCATGGAAAATGTATATAACAAGCTGAATAGACAAGGCGCACAGGAAAAGGACGCAACAGAGGTAAAATTGGCGCCAAAGGCGCATGGCGCATGGATGAAGCAGACTGCATTTTATAGAAGGGCGCACAGGAAATGCATGCTACATTGATATTTGGTGCGCCCTTTGGCGCATGGGCAGATTGTGCGACATGGGAAAAAGACGCGCCAAAGGGATGAAGGAGGAAAGGCGGGGTTTTGAGCGTGTTACAGGCCGAAAGGGTGCGCCTAAGAGCGCATGATTTTTTTAACTGCAGCATGCCGGGTAGACGCGCCGAGGGGCGCGACTGTCTTCATTGCAACATGACGCAACAGTGCGCCATGGAGAACACTTAATCATTTTTAGTCGTTTTTCAACTCAATCTTCCACCCGAAAGGAGGCTTGGTATGACAAGGTTTTTATAAGGAGGATCTCAGATGGTGCTGATGCGAAACCACCCCCCTTTTTCCAACAAATCCGGAAAGAGGAAAGGAGTAGGAAAATACGAATCCGACAGGACAGGGGAGAAACAAGCCCAACAAGGCCGGCTAGCCATTAAAGAGACAGACCATGCAAGCAAAAACAGACCCGCTAAAGAAATAAGCTCGAACGAGAGAAAACACAGACCAAGAACGTGAAAGCTTTCAAAACAAACCAGGAGAACCATCCCTACCTCCTCGAATATATATCGAAAATTTGTGGCGAGTGGGTCCACAGAGCAATGACGGCGACAAGGCAGAGCTGAAAAATCCAGAGCGATCACGTGCTTGTCAAAATAGAATGAAAATGACAGGGCGGGCACTGTTATATATAACAAAACTTTGTCATAAATGCGCCACCCACTATTTGAAAAGGCGCGCGAAAATGACTGTCGACAGAGGAAAGCATGCGCCCTTTGGCGCATGGAAGTAAACTGACAACAGGAGAATGGGTGCGACTTTGGCGCATCAAACGAGTTGTCGACATGAATTTATGTGCGCCCTTGGGCGCACCAAAACGTGGTGGTAACAAGGAAAATACATGCGCCTTTTGGCGCATGGAAAAGAGGCGCGACAAATGATATGTCAACATCGAGGCGCATGTGCCTCGGTGCACGCAAATAAGGCTTAACATGCTTTGGCGCACCGAAAGACGTGTTGACATGGGAAACCATGCGCCAAAGGCTTTTTAAAGGGGCGCACCAAAATGTGGTGTTACAGTGCAAATCCATGCACCCAGCCAAAAAGGCTCAAAAAGACTAAGTTCGAAAGCTAGATTTCCCGAGAAGGAATTTTAAATCGTTTCGAACGCGAGGGATCCCTATCGAGGGATCAAGACAAAAATTTTCGGTATGGTTATCGGTAAAATTGCCCTTGTCAATTTTACGGGATAACAGAATCCCACATTGATGAACCTGAATTTGAAATAAGCTAAAGGGAATTGTTGAAAGTTCCTAAAACAAAAGGAATACACCTCTTGGTGAATGCTCAAAAATTATCAGATGATAAAATCTGCAATACGCTCAACAAAGTCTCAGTTGAGGTCGAGGTTGAAGCCAGACTATTTGGAAGAAATGACATGGTGAAGTTACTAGAGGAAAATATGGAGAAAAGGGAGGAAGATATCCATAAGAAAAGTAAGGACCTAAAGTAGGAGGAAATAATCAGCACTCAATTAAGGTGTGAGTTAAAGGATGAGAAGGCAAGGGTGTGCGAGGCATACAAAAAAATAGAGATGATCACAGATGTCATTGTCTTGAAGCATCTAGACTTAACCCCACCCACAAAAAAATATGGATCATCCTTAGAGTGCCTGGAGGACTTAACATGCATACTCACTATGGATAGGTGGCCACTTACCTTAGTATCCACAGAAGAGGCATTGGTGCACCAAGAAAAAGAGAATAAGAATAAGGTTATGGAAATTGTTGCTCAGTACAGCAAAATCCTCGCCGATGTAAAAGCTGCCACAAAAATTACTGAGGCTACCTATGATAAATGCATGGATAGATATAGAGTGGTAAGTATCTTGGTTACCACCCATGAGGCAAAACTCAAGGAGTTCCATGAAAAAAACAAGGGGAACAAGGTTGAGTAAGACAAAATCCTAGCTGAAGTAGATAATAAATCAGAGGCCATTAAGACCTTGCAGGGCTCAATCAAGAACTGGATAAAGTAATTGTACCCCCAAATCACTCGGAGGATGGACGCTCTCGAAGATTTGGGAAAACAACTGGAGGGGATCGTAGAGATAATGAGCGCTAAGGGAGAGGAGCTGAGTTTTGAAAAAGTGAGCGCCCTTGTGGGTGACCTCTGTTAGCAAACTCAGAATGAGGTCAACACTTAGGGGAAGTTAGAATTAGAATTAGGGAATAATTTCCCCCTCCTCCAGAAATAAAAAACATTCCCCATTCTTTCATTATTTTCCCCCATTTATTCATTTCTTATTCTTCCATTCCAACCAATTGTAAGAATCTGCCACTCTTTATTTCTTTATTGAAGAGTGTTTTCGAGGACGGAGAATAGGCATAGTGTGGGGTGATGTTGGGCCCCAAAATATCAGCTAAGTATAATAAGGAGTGTGGGCACACGGGACCTATTTAAAGGAAGGTATGCAAGTTAAAGGCACGCAGGGAAGGTTTCTAGTAGGGTTTTATAGAACACACGGTGCACATGCAAGGTAAAACAAGTTTTGTACTTAGTTGTATCTAGCATCCCAGGTAGCACACGAGAAAATCATGACCCTTGTGGATAAGGTGCCAACCTAGCGACTGTGGGATCAAAAAAGGAATATTCCAGGCATGTGATGGAAGGTTCCAGAATACATAATTGCAAAGAATGGAGAGCTCATATCTGAGAATGTATGCTTCCATGGATGACCATTTCGACACTTGGAAACTGATCTGTAACTTCTGAAAGGCATGGTGGTGGGTGCTAAGGTTATAAAAACAAGCACCCGATGGAAGAAAAAGAGGAGAAGAGTAGAGTAGATAGAGTATAGAGGGTGCAGAGGAGAGAAAAGAGAGGCAAAGCCCTACATAAACATAATGGAGGATCTTCTGGGCTATGGATTAGGAAAAATCTGTAAGTAATGGAACTTCTAGGGGGATCGATTTTCGTTCTTTTTGTTTTTGTAATATGATGAGCATAATATAGCTCTGATGCATGACTTGGATCTGCATAGTTATATGAGGATCTGTTATGACCTCAAGGGATTGTAATGTGTATTATTCAACCTATTAAGATGAATATAAGGCTCTGTTATAAATTATATGTGTGTTCAAGAGTATAAAACTTTGTATTTCCTTTCTGTGTGAACCATTTCCTTATATTGCTTGTTATTTCTCCTTCTAAATGTAATGTGATAACTTGTTCTAGGTTCTTAAAATTTTGCATGGTTATTTTCTACTCATTTCTATTGGAATATTTGTTATAAGATGATGCATTCTTACAAGACTAACATAAAGGAGAGACTCAGTTCTAGCACGTGCATCAGGTGAGCACCTAGGGCCCAATGGGTGATAGGTCGGCACGCATGGGATTAGACTATTGGTCTAAGGGTATAAAATATGACTGCATCTTAGTTCTATTGCTAACACCTCTTTTTGAATTTGTTATGAGAAATGGCATGTATATTTGTCCCTGTAATGCATGATGACAGAGCGTTTGACCTTAGAAAGTGTTTAAACATGGTTCAAGAGCATGAAGGATGATTTTTTTTAGAGATTCAGCACTAGACTTGAGTTCAATGTGCGTAGATGGGTAGAAGAGAACCTATATTGTGATTTGTATGAGACATTCTTTTTATGCTTCCCAGTAGAACTATATGAATGGATTTTAGCATCCGCATCTTGATCAAGATGGTACTATAGATCACACGTATGGACCCAAGATGACTATCAAAGGCTACATGATGTAGATTTGACTTGGATGCATGTTTTTGATCACTGGTGTAAGGGAGTGTTGACTACTTATACTCTTGAATACGTCATTTCTACATATTATTTGTTTCACTCGAAATGTTTCAGCTTTTGGGAATAGAGTTGCTTCTATCCTTTCATTCCTTTTAGAAACAAATGAGGGTTAGGGCTAGGAGGAATACCTGTTGAATGTCGAGATGGTGTGCGCGTACCGTAGAGAGAGATCAGGTCGATTGCGAAGAACCCCTTTTTGTCTTGGAAGGACTACCTGCAAATAAGAACACAAGACCACAAGATTTTGATTAGACAATAAATGAGGGAACTGCCTTGGGCCCAGGAAATATAAAACTTCCTTTCGAAGGTGGTCAGTTCCCTGCTAATATGAATTAACACAGAAGATTGTAAAATAACAGTTTAATTACCTCGTTGAAACAAGTAGGGGGGAAGGCTGGTTTTTGGTTGTAGTCAGGATAACCGATACCAGTTTCTGCTAATCGATATCGGTAGGGGCTATGTTTGTAAAGGGGGTTGTAAGGTGGTTGTGTTGTTTGTAAGGCTGGTATATGAACAGGATTAGGTAATGGGGTGATGAGAGGTAAGTGGATGATAGTTAGGTAAAATGTGTTGCTGGGTAGTAGATCTAGGAATAGATTTATAACGGCTGTGATTAAAAAGTCTAAGAAATATTAAAATGAGAACACACAAGATGTAACTTACTGGTTATTGAAGAGGATGCAGGTCCAAGAACTGTGATGACAAAGGCAGAACTCAAGTAGTATGGCCTGATACCTAGAAGATGAAATGTCTCCCTCCCAATGATCAGATGAGTGTCACAGGGCTCTGAGTGGAAGTCTTGGGCTTGATCTCCTTTTGCTGCAAACTCTTCTTGTTTCTTCACTTGTCTCTGCTTAGCCAAGTAAAGATCTGGATTCTCTTGATCACTTCTGATGATACTGATTGATCCAAAAATCCTTCGACCTTTGTTTCTGATTAGGGAAGGTCATTTACAGGGAACCGATGGCAGTTACGTAACCGACGGCGGTCGAGTAGGAACCGGTATCGGTTAGGAAAAAGTGGGCTATTTTTAGTAAAATAGCCAACTTTCCCTGCTTTTCTCCCGAGGGATTAGTTGCGGGCTTGGTCAAGTAGCTACAAGGTCGGTTTTGGGTGCGAGTAAGGAGGCATTAGTCATGGGTGTGGATGTAAACCAAGTTTTAGGTCTTAATTAGGTTAGTTTAGGGTTAGGGCTAGGTCATGATGAGGTGGCAAAATGAGGTGGCAGGTAAGGCGACGTGGATTTATTAATTATAAAGTAATTAATAAATAATTGTGTAAGGTTTAGGTGATGGGGTTAGGTTGCGAAATGAGATGCGGGTCACAGGGGGTCGTAAAACACAAATTTGGTGTCTACATTAGCCCCTTATTGTCGTGTAGCTTATTTTGTAGAGCTGCACGGACAATAATATGAAGTGGTTACTCCTGTTAAGGGTATAGGTAATCCCCCTCAAATCTATCACAGATTGAGGTAGTGTGAAATCAGGGATAGGGTTGATAAAGGGTAAATGGTGTTGAGATGAGGGTGAGATGGTGGGGTAGGTCCAAAGAAGCAGACGCACGTTGAAATGCAGTAGTGCGACCAGGGTACATGATTTGACGAGCAAACCAGCAATGCATAGGCAAAGGTCGATAGTTTATCCAAACAAGGGTGATATAATCCTGGTATCCAAGGCATAGGAAGTAGCTCCAGGGTATATAACAGGTAAGGTACAGGAACGTTTAGGCATGTTCGGCAGTACCAAATGGTTGGTTTGGTTGAGATAAACGTCACGGTCTAGGTCTAGGCAAAGTTGGTCGACAGATCAAGTCAAGGACCCTAATCATGCTAAAACATGAACAGGTGCGCTGGATTGAACAAAAGGCTACTGGGTGGATAAAAGTGTATGTTGTTGATGTTGGGTGAAGTAGTTAAGTGGTACGGCCTTGGGTCGGGCTAATTGATGAGTGAGGGCCGTGGGTCGGGCCAAGTTGTTGGGTTGCGGCCGTGGGTCGGGCCAAATGGTTGGGGTGAGGCCTTGGGTCGGGCCAAATGGTTAGGGTGAGGCCTTGGGTCGGGCCGGATGGGTAGGGTGAGGCCTTGGGTCGGGCCAAGTTGTTGGGTTGCGGCCTTGGGTCGGGCCAAATGGTTGGGATGAGGCCTTGGGTTGGGCCAAATGGTTAGGGGGAGGCCTTGGGTCGGGCCAATGATAGGGTGAGGCCTTGGGTCGGGCCAAATAGGGTGAGGCCTTGGGTCAGGCCAAGGATGTTGGGTTACGGCCTTGGGTCAGGCCAAATGGTTGGGATGAGGCCTTGGGTCGGGCCAAATGGTTAGGGGGAGGCCTTGGGTTGGGCCAAGTGGGTAACAAAGGGTTTGTAGCAAAGGTTGATATAGGTGATGTTTGCGAGAAATTGGGGGAATTGATGAGCTGGAATAAAACCGATGTTGTCTATACCGAAACCGGTTATGTCCGATTGTCCTTAGGACAATATAACGATATCAGGTTAGGTGAGATACCATTGTTCCTATAGGGCACAATATACCAATAGGCTGACCTATCCAGTTGTCGGTTACAGGTTGGGAAAAACCAAGATAAGATCCCAGGCTGTGAGGGTGAATTGAGTATTATAGGTATATGGGAGATGGTGCCTTGCGTCATTGGAGGCCGTACGGGACTATTGGTAACAGAGAATGTGAGGGGTGTGAGTGATTGAGGTGGATCACGGGGCACAGGCCAGGTGAGTATGAGAGGATTCCTCTAGATCACGTGTGGCGACAATTTGGATTTGTGCAGGATATACCCCTGGCTTATAGACCATATATGAGGATCGACGTCGAGGCAGCATTCTCACCTCCCCGGCCAACACCTCCAGAAGGGCCAGAGGAGATAGCAGCCGATCGCAGGGTAATGGATGCAGGAACGACAGAGGCCTATAGATTATGGTGGGTAACAGAACTGCGAGGTGTACGTGATCGTCCTGACATAGCTATGATTACAGCGGAGAGAGATCGTCTGCAGAGTTTAGTTCATCAGCTCCAAACGCAGGTGACAGGCAAGAGGATTGTTAGCGGTTGCGGAGTCAAGCAGAGGGACTAGAGGTGAGATACCTCCATGCGAGGGAGCGTATTCATATGTTACAAGAGAGATTGGCAGATCAGTGGGTGGTACCAATAGCCGTGGTACCTTTGAGGACAGAGAGGCCCGGCGAGAGGCGTCGATGATCACGATCATCACCTGGTTCGGGATGAGGCGTGAGGGTCTAAATAAATGTTATCTAGGTATAAGAATAAATAAGGATGCCGACCTGCATGTCGATGATAGAGAAGATGTATTTGTTTAACATCTAAATAAAACTAGATATGTATGTTGATTTGAGTTATGATAATAATAAGAATGTTTTTTGTTTTGACTTTCAGTGTCTTGAAAAAAGGATAAAGAGGAATGTGATTGAATAGAAATACACAAAAATAGTTACACATGATAGGTTATGGTAGGGGATGGTCGAGCTAACCTTGGGAGACCCCATGTCTCCGAAGTGTTGCCTACATAGCCCATTGCACAAAGCAAGGAGGGGCCTCAGACCGATGTAGTTCTCCCTTTGGATCAAGGAGAGGTGAATTCAGGCAATTTTGTTGGTTGGTAAAAAAATATTGATATTGATATTGGTACGGTAATGTTGTTGGTGTTGGTAATGAATTGGTGATGTTGTAAAAGGTATAAGGGAAGCAAAAGTTAGCCTACCCAAGTGGTAGGGAACCATGTCCTGATTAAGATCAACACATAATCCTAGATGCGAGGCAAAGAGGAAAGAGTGTTCCGTAGGTGAAAAGAGCTAAACAAACCACATAATAACATAGAATCAGCTTGAACCCCTAGGTACTGTGCATAGACGAGAATTCAATAGGTGAAAAGAGTTGTATGATCACAATATATCGATTGTACGTCACGTCCCTTGAGTTTAAACAAATGGTGAGGTGAGGTGGATGGTATAGCTGTGGTACGAAGAACTTATTACAAAGTGAGTGTTCTGACGAAAGAGAACCTAACCTAAATAGACAAGTCCATGACTCAAAAGTACTTTTGAATGAGGCTTTTATTTTACTGAATATAGACTGATCGATGCGGGAAGTCTACAAGGGATATTGATTGTATTATTCTTGAGGTCTTCACGAAGCTGATCAATGCGAGAAGCTTCTGATAAAGGCTGACTGTGTATAGCTGTCCTTCAAGGGAGCAGTCTATTTATAGTAGCAGATGTGGCATTTGTGTATAGCTGTCCTTCGGGGGAGCAGTCTATATATAATAGTAGCAAGAATTTTGGCATATAGCTGTCCTTCAAGGGAGCAGTCTATGTATAATTTAGAGATCTAGATGTCCGTTAGGCATGAAGCATCTAGTTTTGTAGGAAGTTTGACTCAAGAAAATCCCATAAGCATTTAGTTAAGAATGTGTCATTTTAAGACTTTGAAGTCATGGACTAGACTAAAAAGGGGAAGGCATCATAAAGGGAAGATGGGAATCAAACCATGCGAGCTTGATTTTATTTTTAGATGTAGGAAACAATGTGTATGGTGGTGGTGAAGGAGCTCAAGGGATGAGCGGTAAGTAAATAAGAAGTGATATAACACTAAATTCAATAGTAGAAAGGTCTAAGATGCAAGGAATTAAGGGGTTCAGGCTCAGATTTACCGTTAAGCGAAGCTAAATGATAAGTGCCTGATCCATAAGTGTGAGTGATTATGTAAGGCCCAATCCAATTGGGAGCAAATTTTCCATGTTTGCTCTTTTCCAGTTTGGTTACATGTTGATTCTCTTTGAGGACAAGATCACCAACCTTAAAGGTACGCTCATGGAGTCGCTTATCATAAGCATGCTTAATACGTTTTTGATAGATTTGAAGGTGATCAAGAGCTGTAAGATGACGCTCGTCAAGAAGCTCCAATTGGGCTAACCACTCTTGGAGAAAATCATCGTTGGTAAGAATATCCTGAAGAGATATTCTGAGGGAGGGTATTTGTATTTTGAGAGGCAAGACAGCCTCGGTACCATATACCAAAGAAAAAGGTGTGGCATTAGTGGAGGTATGAATGCTAGTATGATAAGCCCAGAGGGCGTGAAGGGGATGTGATCATGCCAATTTCTTCCAGACTCATTGACAACTTTCATAAGGATTTTGGTTAGGGTTTTATTAGAAGATTTGGCTTGTCCATTCGCTTGTGGATAGTAGGGTGAGGAGAAGCTAAGTTTGATACCAAAGTTGTCACAAAGGTCTTGCAACAACTTATTTTTGAAAGATTTTCCATTATCCGTTATCAGGCGATGAGGAACACCAAAACGACAGATAATGTGGTGGTTAATGAACTCTACAATTTTTTCTTTTTTAGTTGAAATGAGTGGAATAGCCTCCACCCATTTCGTGTAATATTCGGTTGCTGTGATTATCCATCGGTGACGTTGCGAAGAGGACGGATGAATCTCACCAATAAGGTCTAAACCCCATTGTGAGAAAGGCCAAAGATCTCGGGCGACCTGTAGCGGGTGGCTAGGAGTATGTTGAAGGTTGGCATGTTGTTGACACATAACACAACGCTTAACATATTCGTAGCAATCATTATTGAGAGTAGGCCAATAATAACCTAGGCAAAGGATTCGTTTGGCCACGGCAAGGCCGCTAAAATGTCCACCACAAATACCGTCATGGATGTGTTGGATGGTATAGGTGACCTCTGCGCCGGTGAGACATCGAATGAGGATGTCATCAAACCCACGTTTATAAAGGAGTCCCCCCATAACGACATAACAAGAAGCGCGTTTAAGAAAAGCGCGTTTGCCGGTACTAGTAAGGTCAGATGGGAGAACAGAGGTTGTAAGGTAGTCATGAAATTGGTGATACCAGGTATCCCACGAATTAGCAGACACATTATTTATCATACAAACAACCAGGGCTAAGTAAGATGGGGCAAAGAGTTGTTGGACCAAGACAAAAATGTCAGAGTCAGTTGATGAAGCTGGAATTTGCAAGGCTAAGCAAGCCATAGTATCCGCAAATTTGTTAGTGGAGCGAGGAATGGTTTGTATAAAATAGTGAGTAAATAAGGCTAGAAGTGAATCCACATAGTGTTTATACTTTTAAAGTTCCGCATTTTTGCATTGGTAGATGCCCATAACTTGATTGACTACCAATTGAGAGTCGCCAAAAATATTGATAGATTTGACACCTAAGTGTAACGCAACCTGGAGACCCAGAACAAGGGCCTCGTATTCCGCTGTATTATTAGTGCAGGGGAAATCGAGTCGGAATGAGAGAGGCATAGGCTCAGCGTCGAGAGGAATGAGAACAACGCCAGCTCCTCCCCTGCGTTGGCATTTGGATCCATCGAAGAAGAGGGTCATTGGATACGACTCCTCACTGAGTGAAAGAGTGGCAATGAGTTCGTCGGGGAAAGTAAAATTGGTAAATTGTTCCCCAGGTAAAGGGGCTTCTGCAAGTTGGTCTGCGATGGTTTGTCCTTTGATTGATTTCTGGTGGACAAACTCAAGGTCGAGGTCGGCGAGGAGCATAAGCCATCAGGTGAT
The DNA here is from genome assembly GCA_019776745.2 of Taxus chinensis. NCBI lineage: Eukaryota > Viridiplantae > Streptophyta > Pinopsida > Cupressales > Taxaceae > Taxus > Taxus chinensis. Next base: position 73,766,795 of record CM034155.1, on the reverse strand, counting down.
GCGTTGGTTTAGATGAGGTTTGGCATACATATAATGGATGGGGTCCGTGTTAGTGATGACAAAAGTTTTGTGATTCAGAAGGTAGTGTCGGAGTTTGGTGGCCATGAATGATAGGGCTAGGCACAACTTTTCTACATGTGTATACCTAGTCTCATAATCTACCAAAGTACGACTTATATAATAAACGGCTTGTTCGCGGTTCTCGGAGTCACGATGTGCAAGCATGGCCCCTACAGCGTGGTCAGTGGCGGAAAGGTAAAGGTAGAAAGGGCGATCGTCCTGAGGTGGGATAAGCACGGGTGGCTGCAAGAGATAAGTTTTTAGAGCCTCAAAGGCTTGATGACATTCTTTGCTCCAGTGAAAGGCAATGTCCTTTTTAAGAAGGTGATGGAAAGGTTGACATCGATCCGAGAGTTGGGAGATGAAACGTCAGATAGATTGTAGCTTACCTTGTAAACTACGCAATTGTTTGAGATTAGTAGGTGGGGGAATTTCTAGGATAGCTTTGACTTTAGATGGGTCGACCTCAATGCCGCGCAAAGAGACGATAAAACCAAGAAGTTTTCCCGAAAGGACACCAAAGACACATTTCTTTGGTTGAAGGTGGACAGAATATTGTAACAGGTGATCAAAAATAATGGTTAAAACATCGAGATGTTCACTACGATGTTTAGATTTTCCAAGAAGATCATCGACGTAATCTTCAAGGATAGTGTGCATAATGTCATGAAAAATGTAGGTCATAGCCCGCTGATAGGTTGCACCAGCATTCTTAAGGCCAAATGGCATTACACGATAACAGAAGGTTCCCCAAGGAGTTATGAAGGCAGTTTTATGTTGATCGGCAGGGGCAACCAAAATTTGGTTATATCCTGAAAAGCCATCCATGAGAGAGAGCATCTCATGGCCTGCAGTGAGATCAACAAGTTGGTCAATACTAGGTAGGGGGAAGTCATCTTTAGGGCAAGCAAGGTTAAGATCCCAGAAATCCGTGCATATCTGAAGTCCCCCCGTCGCTTTAGTGACAGGTACGATGTTAGAAATCCATTGAGGATAGTCAATAGGCAGGATGAAGGAAATAGAAAGGAGTCGTTGAAGCTCCTCTTTGACCAAGAGGGCAATGCGTGGATGCATTTTTCTCAATTTCTGTTTAATTGGCTTGGAATCAGGTTTCAGGGTAATGTTATGGACAGCAATGTCAGGATCAATTCCTGGCATGTCAGCGTAGGACCAAGCGAAAGCTTGATTGCGAGCACGGAGAAAGGTAGTAAAGGCGACTTGTTCTGATGCATTAAGGGATTGTCCGATCTTCACAATGTGAGGATCCTCCTCTGTGTGGATGTTGATTTCTATAGTAGACTCGTTCAGCATGGTTTGAGTTTCAGATGGTAAGGTGCGTTGAATATAAGAGTCATCCGCACCAAGGTAAGTGAGGATGGAGTCATCATCCTGGCACTCAACAACGTTAATTGAAGGTGAGTCCTCTTCAATCATGTCTGGATATAGAAGGGGAATAGAAGAGGGGTCCTCATTATCGCGTTGATAAGTGAGAGGACCTAGAAAGATAGCATTTATGAAAAAAAAAAGTTAGGAGGGATAGATTCAGGATCTATCGACTCTGTGGGCGACGAAGGTAAAATGGGTGATGATGGTTCGGTAGGGGTGACATCGTCCTCTTCCAGAAGGCAACTGACACGAGGTTCCTTCGGTGTAAGTGTTCCTGGAAATCCGAGACCACTACGATCATTGTGCTTGCGTGTAGTTACGGGAATGATTGTATGTCGGCCTTGTTCATAAAGACCAAAACCAAAGCCTTTCCAAGCACAACGAGTCAAGAAGGTGAGGGCGAAACGATGATTTGTCAAGTATTGAAAATCAGATTTGAAAGGAACCACACCAAGAGGAGGTTCAGGGGTAACGGAAGATGCGTCAACACCCCCATATGTTAGGTTGGTGCGGCAATGAGGTGGTCCGTAGGGGATTACTTCCCCCACACGACGGTCATAGGTAGGATGTGCATGTACTTGTCCGTACTCCTGTGGGGTAGGGAAAGAACTAATGTTATATAGGTGATACTCCCCCAGTGTAAGGCATTGAAAAACATCCACTAAGGGATCTGAGGTTGGGATGTCGTCCGCGGGGAGGGAAGTGGTATTTGCAACGGTGGTTTCATTGGTTGAAGGCGTAGGTGCGGTTGATGTGGATGGTTGGGTTGGATGAATGGGTGTCTTGATTGGTACAAGCACATCATTAGGGTGATATAACATATTGTAGGTTTTGAAGGGGGGAGGATCAGCTTTTACGGTGTAGGACTTCCCCTCGTACTCAAATTTTATACATCTATGTAAGGTGGAGGGAACGCATCCCATAGCCCGGATCCAGGGGTGGCCTAATAACATGTTATATTGGAATTCTCCCTCAAGGACATAGAAGAGCTCAGGTAAAGTACGTGGTCCTACACGAATGTTAAGGATCACGGTGCCTAAGGTAGAGGTAATAGCATCATTGAATGACCGCAACATGATGGGGTTGGCACACATGTAGCTAGAAGGGATATTCATTTGTTGGAAGGCTTTTGAAGAAATGATGTTTAGACTAGCGCCCCCGTCAATCATCACACAACGTACCCGGATGTCCCGAATGTAAGCTGAGATGAAAAGAGCAGGATCAGGATCTTCTGTACCAAAGTCAACAATTTTGTCTTCGGAGAAACTGACAGCAGCAACTTGTTGTACAGAGACAGAAGGGGTGGTTGAGGTGGTAGGTTGTCTAGTGAGGGATGCAACGTGATTGGGTGTTAGAATGGAGGTAACAGGCATGGTTTCATTAGGTAAGACCTCAATCCCTTGAAGAATTTCAACAAGAGCTTGTCGATGAGATTTAGAAGTCTGAAAGAGATCATATAGTGTCATTTTTACGGGTGATTGGTGAAGTTGTTTGATCATGGCTCGGTGGGAAACTCCATTAGAGACGGGGTAAGCGGGTCCACGAATAACCACTTTGGGTGGTGGTGCAATCGGGATGGTGGACGGAGAAAGAGAGGACGCAGGTGCACTTTCTTTCGCTTTCTCGTTGTTTTTCTGCGCTCGAGTAGCAACACTAATCATATTAATTTCATGGACATGAGATGAGGAAGATGGTCGGGATAAATCATGGTCTTCGAGAGGTGGGGTTGTAATAATGATAGATACTGGTGAGGCGGGGATAGGTGGTATAGGAGAGGGAATTGAAGCTAAAGGTCTCTCCCTTCGTAAGTTGTCTTTCTTAACCTTTCTATCTGAGAGAGGTGACTGACGAAGGATGGTTTTTAAAGCTTTGCATCCCTCCACATCATGTCCTGGTGTGCGGTGGTAAGCGCAGATTTTAGACTCATCATAACCTATAGGTCGAGGTTTAGACGGGTCATAAGGTCTAAGTGGGGGTAGGGAAATGGTCGCATTCTCCACCAACATAGCAAGGATTTTGGCGTAAGATCCTTTGAGTGGGTCAAAATCGGAGGAGGATGAGGGTATTGATTGAGCAGATTTCGGTAATGTTTTGGCATGGTTGGTTCGTACGGGTGGTGGTTTAGCCAAGGGGTGTTGACACGTGGTTTTCACTAAACGTGGTTTCTTTGGCGCAGGAGCTACGTTCAATTGGTTAGATGATGAGGCTACAGATGACGTGGTAGCGGGAAACAACCACGGAGAAAGGGGAGTGACAGAAAATAAATCCTTTGATGATGGAGTTTGTTTAGGGTTGATGGGTGAACAGGATACGTGGGGTGACAATGTTGATATACCCTTAGATCTCTGTATGGGTGCAGAAGGCGTAGGTCGTTTTAAAGAAAACGCAGGAGGTATGATATATTGATGCAAGGTGGAGGGATGAGGTCCCAATATGGAAGGTAGGTGTGACGATGATGGTTTTGATTGTGATAGAGGCACGGATTGAGTTTGTCTCCTAAGTGGAGGGGCGGCTTTATTTTTGGATAAATCTAGTCGCTTAGGCGGGTGTGTTAGACTGGGTATTGGTGAGGTCCCAAGTGTAGGGGAAGATTTGGTTAAGCTGACAGAGGTGGATGAGATACTTGGTAGAGATGCGGGGGGTGATGATGAGGACATAGGCATTTTGAGTTTCTGTAAACACTTCGGGTATATGGTAGAGGCATCTGGATCGGTCATCTGCATTTGAGTAGAATAGGGGGTACCCAAACGTTCCCATAGGACCTCGTCTATCTTCTGGAGAATGAAAGTCTTCAGGTGTGAATGGGAATTTTGTATGGAAGAAAGGTGGGTTGTGATTCCGGTCCACTGTGGGTGTGATACAGGGGGTAGATGAGGCACTGTATCAATAGGTGTTAAGAGGTCAACCGGTCGCTGAAAAGATTTAGGCGATGAAGAACTAATAGGTAGGAGGGCATGTTTAAGAGGATCCGTCATGGTTAAAGAATTTGGTGATGTCGGTGCAAGGGGTTTCTCGTCTAAGGATGTCAAAAGGAGTGGCGAGCCTTCCTCTTGTGCAGCAAGAGCGGTAGAAGAGGACGTTTGGGAAATAGATAGGTTAGATAACATCTGCTCGCAGTCTTGTAGGGATGTGGTGTAAGAAGACTCATCTATGAGAAGAGAACTCTGGGCAATTAACTCCTTTATAGGTAAAGGAATGATTTTGCTTTGGCTTGATGGTGGTGAAGGAGGTTCGGGCCCCTGTGTCAGTGAAGAGGCTTGATTCAAAATTTTCTCGATAGAGGCTTTTGGCTGGGAGTCGAAGACTGCATGGATCTCATGAACACTCTCCTTGGCTAAGATATCCTGGTTTACGTTACTGTTAGAAGAGTGATTCGGGAATGGTTTGTTGAAGATTTTCAAATTTCAGTTGGCAGGGGCATTAGGATTATCGAGGGTTATATCCCCTGCGTCAACCATTTCCTGCACTATGTTTTTCAACATCTTGCAGTTTTCATGACTATGTCCTTTCACGCGGTGAAAGTTACAGAAGTCATTTTCTTTGTACCAGGAAGGTATAGCGCGAGTGGAGTCAAACCCGGAGTGAGGTTTAACAGGAGGCAAGGTGATAGCTCCGGCTTTGAGCAATTTTTCCAAGATGACACCATAAGTTTCTCCCAAGGGAGTGTAATTGATGGGCTCAGCTTTATACTTATAGGTGGTTTTTAGTGGAGTATTAGACGGTGCTTGAGATTTGACCATCACCGCGTGGACAGCTCCTTTTGATTTAGAAGAAGTGGATGCATGAGGAGTGGTGGTGTTTGGTTTGTTGGTAGAATCTGGAGTTCGGAAATTGGGGTTTTTGTTGCGCAACCGCAATTTCTCTTCTTCTAAGGCTCGAATTTCTAGCTTCTGAGCCATGGTAAAGGCCTCGTCAAATGTGCGGAAAGTTTGAATTTGAAGAGTAGGAGAAATGTGCTTAGCACATGCCCACGTAAAAAGTTTGATAAGTTCAGTCTGAGGCAAGGCATATGTAAGTTGGTTGATAAGGCCGCGCCATCGTCCAACGAAATCTGTGATAGATTCGTCTTCGAATTGTCGGATGGCATAAAGGTCGGTGATAGATACTTTCTTGGCAATGTTAATGGAGAAATGATCCAAGAAAGATTGGGCTAGTTGGTTAAAAGAGAAGATTGAGTGTTGGGTTAAAGCACTGTACCACTCCAAGGCGGGTCCTGATAAGGACATGGGAAAGGTGCGGAGTAGCAAGGCATCATCATGAGCAATCAAATAACAAGCATGTCTAAATGATCGCAAGTGTTGTTGAGGATCCTCTTTACTGTTAAAACGAGTAAATTTCGGCAATTCCCATTGAGGAGGATATGAATGAAGGGGGACAGAAGGGTGAATAGGCTCCCGATAGACTTGCTCATATGTCAAGGCGCTACGACTTCCTGAAACAGAAGCCTCCAGATTTTGCATTTTGTCCATCATTTGTTTAATTAAATCCGTGGTTGGATGAGATGATGGTGCGGTTGTGGTAAACGGAGGCAAATTGGGCCAAGGGCCACCGCTAGACAATGGTGGGGTTAAGTGTTGATAAGGTGTGGAGGATGAATATGTCGAGGCGACCGAATAGGGATGTCCCATATAAGATGTTGAGGTCACTGGATACGTGTATGGGAATGAAAAGGTAGGCGGAGCTTGAGAAGGAAAGCTCGTGTGGATAGGTGGCAGAGAGCAAGTCATGAACGGAGCAGTCTGCAAGAGAGATGAGGTAGGATCAGTCAGTGGTAATGATATGTGGGGTCCAAGATTAACCAAAGGAAAGCCAATCTGTGTCGTATGAACCTCTGAAGCCATCGGATTGGGAGACGGGGCTAGAGATGCAGGGAGCAATGCGGTGTTATCAGGCGGAGTGGGAGCTAAATGAGCAGCTATACTAATGGGCATGCCAACAAGGAGTTGACCATCGGGCGTACGGTCAGGGGCATGAGACAAATAGTATTGTACAGTGCTAGGGTTAGCATCCAGAAATTTGGCAAATTCCTTATCTCCTACAGGAATTTTGGGGATCTCACTGGTGTCCGTAGGGTTCCCTATAGAATGTGAAGGGGGTGATTCAGGCAAAGGCACAGAGCAAGCATGTGAAACCATGGCGGCGGCTTGCTTTCAGGTGATAACAACCATGGACAAGAATACACAGTAGGGCTTCAATCTATTAGGAACAGAAACAGCCTTAGAATGGTGAAATTGGTAGGTTCCTGGTTTGTCAGGAACTGTAAAAGATAGTAACCGATATCGGTCTGCTAACCGATGTCGGTTAGACTATAGCCGACGTCGGTCAATTAACCGATGTCGGTGTAATAAGACTACTATAAGAAAACATAAGAAGCTGCTGATTTGATTGTTAACAACGCTCAGTGCATTTATCAAATTGTTCTAAGGTAATCACAGAAGACAGTGTATAACAGAGAAAACAGAACTGAAAACAAGCAAGATGCACACGCAAATCCAGAGACTAACCCTAGGGTTAATTTTAATTATTGTGGGCTTATGCCTTTAGATGTGGAATGATGTCAATCCTAAACAAAAGACTTAGGGGAAATGTCAAGTTTGTTTTGGCTTATAAGGTTACCTCAATCGGGCGGAGGAATACCGCGGAAAAGGGGGGATGTTTTGAGCTGTTGATGTTAATTGTGAAGTGATTCGGTATGTGTTGTGCAGTGAAAGTAAGATCAATATCTTGTCAATACCGTGGATATCACCCCCACGTGTACGACCTGTTACTTAATCTATGTTCACTAGAATTGAAAACAGCAAGCAGGAATGTGATGCACGTGTTTTAAACCCAAATCGAAAATGATATTCGATGAAGCAAAAGAGACGACTTTCACTAATGCAAGATGTAAAAGCAAAGCAAGTTCTTTTACCAAAATAACAAAATACCTTGTGAATATCTTGTAAAGAAGAAAACAGCAAGTATGCTCCCTATATGAAAGCAAGCAAGAAAGAAAGAAACCCAAATGGGTCCCACCGGGCGTGCCAAAATGTTTCGCTCGGAATGTTTCAGCTTTTGGGAATAGAGTTGCTTCTATCCTTTCATTCCTTTTAGAAACAGATAAGGGTTAGGGCTAGGAGGAATACCTGTTGAATGTCGAGATGGTGTGCGCGTACCATAGAGAGAGATCAGGTCGATTGCGAAGAACCCCTTTTTGTCTTGGAAGGACTACCTGCAAATAAGAACACAAGACCACAAGATTTTGATTAGACAATAAATGAGGGAACTGTCTTGGGCCCAGGAAATATAAAACTTCCTTTCGAAGGTGGTCAGTTCTCCTGCTAATATGAATTAACACAGAAGATTGTAAAATAACAGTTTAATTACCTCGTTGAAACATGTAGGGGAAAAAGCTGGTTTTTGGTTGTAGTCAGGATAACCGATACCGGTTTCTGCTAACCGATATCGGTAGGGGCTATGTTTGTAAAGGGGGTTGTAAGGTGGTTGTGTTGTTTGTAAGGCTGGTATATGAACGGGATTAGGTAATGGGGTGATGAGAGGTAAGTGGATGATAGTTAGGTAAAATGTGTTGCTGGGTAGTAGATCTAGGAATAGATTTATGACGGCTGTGATTAAAAAGTCTAAGAAATATTAAAATGAGAACACACAAGATGCAACTTACTGGTTATTGACGAGGATGCAGGTCCAAGAACTGTGATGACAAAGGCAGAACTCAAGTAGTATGGCCTGATACCCAGAAGATGAGATGTCTCCCTCCCAATGATCAGATGAGTGTCACAGGGCTCTGAGTGGCAGTCTTGGGCTTGATCTCCTTTTGCTGCAAACTCTTCTTGTTTCTTCACTTGTCTCTGCTCAGCCAAGTAAAGATCCAAATTCTCTTGATCACTTCTGATGATCCTGATTGATCCAAAAATCCTTCGACCTTTGTTTCTGATTAGGGAAGGTCATTTACAGGGAACCGATGGCGGTTACGTAACCGACGGCGGTCGAGTAGGAACCGGTATCGGTTAGGAAAAAGTGGGCTATTTTTAGTAAAATAGCCAACTTTCCCTGCTTTTCTCCCGAGGGATTAGTTACGGGCTTGGTCAAGTAGCTACAAGGTCGGTTTTGGGTGCGAGTAAGGAGGCATTAGTCATGGGTGTGGATGTAAACCAAGTTTTAGGTCTTAATTAGGTTAGTTTAGGGTTAGGGCTAGGTCATGATGAGGTGGCAAAATGAGGTGGCAGGTAAGGCGACGTGGATTTATTAATTATAAAGTAATTAATAAATAATTGTGTAAGGTTTAGGTGATGGGGTTAGGTTGCGAAATGAGATGCGGGTCACAGGGGGTCGTAAAACACAAATTTGGTGTCTACACAAGGGAGAAGTATTGTTAACCTAGTTGGTATTGGTGGGAGTAACCGATCTATGCCCAAGAGATATAATTTCTTGTTTTTAACATCCATGGATGTGCAAGACAATCCTGTATTTGGAGGAATCTTTGGATAAGGTGTAAGAATGCAAGGATTGGGTATCACATATGGGATTGGCACGGGACATGCAACTGGTAGTGGGAAAATTTCACAAACCATCAGTGTGTAATTTAGTGGGGCATTGGGAACACTAGGCATGACCACTTTAGGACCTTTGGTGACTATAAGAGGTGGGCCTGGTGGGTCAGGAGGTGTAGGACCTGGTGGATCTGGTGGATCTAGTGGTGGAGAAAACACCAGAGGAAACCAAGGCTTTGGATCAGGAGGACAAGGACCCCAGCCACCTCCCAAAGTTTTTTTCGAGATTTCTTTACACTTACTAGAATATAGGGGTATTGAAGATGCTACAGAGAATGTGCACAAGTGTGAGTTACTATGGTCTGTGAAGGGGATCACTACCCCAGAGTGGAAGGAAATCTAGTTTGCAACAATGTTGCAAGGGCACATGCATAGTTGGTATAGTAAGTATGACCCCCATCAGAAAGTGGTTGACTACACCACATTGAATAATGCCTTCCTATAAAAATTCCATAACACTGAGTTTGAGCAGAAGAACATCAGCACTCTAAAGGAGATCCAGCAGGGAATGGAAAAAAGTGTGCAGGAATATGATACGCATTTCAAGACTCTCTTATCTAAACTATCTTATGGCATTCATCCTTCTCAATGTGATCAATGGTTTATCAGAGGATTGATAACACCATTTACAAGGCATTGGAAATTGCCCTACACATCAAAGCTGTTGGGAGTGTTGATATTGGTGTTAGTTATTTTCTGGAGGCTCAAATGGCTACAATGGCCAAGTAGTTGGAGAAGTTGTCTACAAACTCAGTGTATGAGGTTCGTAGTGGGATTTGGTGTACAGACTATGAAGTGGAGGGACATGCACAGCATATTTTCCCTCATAATTTTATACGTGCTATATTGGTAGACTATGAGATTTTCCATGGGGATCATGGTGCAACTAGATTCCCTCTACTCCAACATGTAATCAGGAAGAATGTTTCTTTCTATTACAAGATTTGTACCTCTACGACCCATGATACCAAGGATTGTAGACTGATTGATTAGATGCATGATGCTATTGATTTGGGTGTACACCAAACTAGCCTTGCAAGCAATTCTAGATATGATGATTTTTGTTATGAACAACATGTAGATGGAGGAGTGCATGGAAGATGTTTTCACATAGCATTTGTGGTCGCAGTAACCACAGAGGATGATGAAGTGAGTTCCCACAAGGAACCTGTTATAATTGTGGATCTACATAGCATTACAAACGTGATTTTCATGATCTGTTGCAATGCTCATGGTGCAGAAAAAAAACACAAGTACGAAGAGTGTCTAGAAATTTATGAGCATATGAACCAGTAGCACCAGAAATAAAAAGGCATTGGGATGGTGAGCATCAAGAAGCCTGATTTTTTTATCACTAAAAAATAGCACCCTCTGATTTTTCATGCCTGTGTGAATGAGGAACCGGTGTTTTTGGGTAACATTGAATCATTTATCAAGTTGTGGGACTTGTGGGCTTGAGATGATCCTCCAGAGAAGGTTGGTTCCTCTACCTAATCCTAGCACTAAACTACTTCTAAGGAAGGAAATGGGACTTTCTACTCCTAATCTAACAATTCCAATTGACCAAGGAGAGAGAAAGCATGAAAATTAAGAAATCCTACACTACAGAGGTGATAGTACCAAGAAAAGGGGGTGAAATATCCTGTTGAGGGAGAATACAAAAATACAATGGATTTGACAGAGGTCAGACCAATGTGACACAGACCTATATATTCAATTACCACTAAATCTCCATGAAACACAACATCTTTCACCTACAAATTAGACATACATGAACAAAAAATAACAACAAAAATATAAGGGCAAGGAGATGCAACAAAACAAGGCAAGGGTTGAAAGAACAGCATGAACACAATTTTATTGCTCTTAGAATATACACAGTCCATTACATTGTTGAAATAGAGGCACACATACACTTTCCAGGCCCATGAGAGGGTTTACATCTCAATGGTGTTGAGAAACAAATTTTACAGAGTTTCCCCACATCCTGAAATATCTCCCTTCTCAAATGAGAAGTGTTTACAATATATAGAAAATGAATGAGAGAAAGAGAGAGTGAAACTCGTATTTCTTCTCTCATTAACCAAAAAATGTCATTAAATGGTCAAAAAATGGGATGGGCACCCTTAAAAATCATCTTACATATGTACTTTAGCTTCTAGAAGAAGAAATGGGGTGGCATACTTCATTAATTGTGGTGGTTGGGCATGTAACTGTGATTTCCATGTTGGATACGTTTTCCAATTTTTTACACATCTAATCTCAATAAAATTGAAAATTACAATTTACATTACATAGATAATGTTGAGAACTTTCCAATGATATAAAGTTTGTCAAATTTTAAACACTGGATCAAAAGTTATGCCCATCTGAAGTTTTCGCGTGAAAACTGTCATTTTCCTTTGTTCTACAGATTTTCCAGTTTTCTGCAACATTCTGCGGATTTACTTTTTTGTGGCTTCCACGAAAATTTTTGTGGATGTTTATGTGGCTTCCAATGAATTTTCTACAGCTTTTGCAGATTTTTTTACGGCTTCTGCAGATTTTTCTGCGGCTTCCAAGGATTTTTCTGGGGACTTTTCTGCAGATTCCGCAGACTTTTCCTCATTTTTTTCACTGACTCCTTAGAATTTTCTTGGATTGGGCAGTTAGAAAAAATGAAGTAGAGTGCCTTAAAGCCACTTTTTCCTAATTTTACTCAAATTTCTCAAATTTGGCCGAGAATTGAACTCATTTGCCTCTAAAAACCTCAGGGTTCAACCATGAAGCTTTGTCAACTTCTGAAGTTTGGTTTTCTCTAGTTATCCATTTTTACCAAAGTGGGTAAAAATGGATAATAATTTGGTGACTCACAGGGACATCTTCCTACTGGATGAAGTGATCAATGGCCTTGAAGTATCCATTGGGCATGGAGTCAATCCTGATAACACAATTCTAATCTAAATCTCTAAAATCTGGTCCTTGAGCCACTTGAAACATTACTGGAACTTGAGTTGATCTCACCAAACGCTGCCACCAATGAACTATGCATGAGAAACAAAACACCACAAGACACTATGTACTAAAGAGAAAGAACATACATGCCCTAAGTGGAATATGTAGAGTGTACAAAAGCACTTCTTCTACTGAAATTAAACCTACCTACTCTACGCTAACTGAAAGTAAAGGGAACTCAAAAAAATCCTACAACTGGCAGGGAGAAGTAGCTTCCCTTTCTCAAAATAGGCAACCATGTATATGATTTGGCACTGAACATGGCTTTTATTATGAGTGAAAAACTGACAAGAGGCTGATCCTCCACCCAAATAACCAAAGTATCAACATCAATCAAAAATACCTCCTCAAGTTGCTTGGCATTGGATATCTAGAGGTGTTGATGGTGACCCTTGGTGCTTTGATATTCATCATCATCCTCAAGAGAAAGCATGACTGGTGTTGGCTCCTCTCTTGTCTCTAGTGAAGCCAAGTACCTAATTGGGCAAGGTATGATCCGATGGATGTGCCCTTTGCTCTGAAATTCAACTCCAAAAATGGAATCTTCCCATGGACCTTCTTGAAAAAGGAGGCTTCTTGCATGTTGATTTTTGTCTTGCATTGGTTCTGTAAGAAACTTATCCTCTACCTTGATGACTAGTGTGGAAATGGTGTCATTGTTGTTTTCTTCCTCCTCCTAAGAAGAACATGGAAAACTAAGATCCTCCAACCTTGGTTCCATAGGGTTGTTATGAAGTGTAGGTTGTTTTCCTTGAATGATCTCCTCCATGGCAGCAGACTCATGTGCTTGGAAGGTGTATGATGGAGGAGCAAATGATGTGATATCCACGGGCTCCTCACCATCGAAGAAATCCTCTAAATCAAAAAGATAATCTACCTCCTAATCTGTAACTTGCTCACCATGGTTCCCCTCATCCTCAAACATGAAGTTTGAAAGCTCAAACTTTTCTTCAACATCATAACTTGGAGGGGATGAAGTGGGAGGAAGAATTAAAGGTTCTTCTATGGCCTTTTCTATATTCAAAGCCTCTAAAACTATATGGTTCTCCTCCACAACTGGAATGCAATTCTCCTATTTTGGATTTGGAGTAGCTTCTTCTTCCCTAGCTTGGAATGATTGTGTAGCTTGAATTGGATCAGCATTCTCTTCAAATAAAGTGTCATCATGGACACTGCATTCAGAGCATATGAACTGTTGATCTTTTTGTTCCACTGCTGCTACAAAATTATCCTTAGCCACTACTGGCTCTTCAACTTTGACCTCATCCATTGGCTTAACCAACAAGGGAATATTTTCAATTCTGAATCTAAAAGCCAAGCTCACCAAGCTTTTAATCATTTCTTCTTTTCTTATTTCTTCTTCTTGCTACTCTTCTTGATTGGATTTTTAAGTCTCTTCCTGACATGGACTCGAGAGAGTACGAGGAGTGGTGGGTGGGGTCTCCACTATTTGTTTCTTTATTTGTCGTGGAGGGGAAGGTATTGTTATTAGATCTTGTGGAGGGGACTTGGATTTAGAAGGGAAAAGGGTAGAGCAATTAAGATGGGATGAAAGGTTAGAATATGGAGAATGGAATTCAACACTAGGGGAAGCAAGTGAGAAACTAGACTCATGACACTACTGCAATGATATTGATTTAGAAAGAGGAAAATAAAATCTATGAGGTGGCAGACTTACCTATTGAAAAGGTTGTCCTGTATCCAAATCATAAGCCTTAATATCCTTAGTCCACTATGCAAGTTGAGGAAGCATTCCAACCATGAATTCAAGCTTCTCTTGCAGGCTGTAATGTCTTGGAAAAGGGCCTTCCAATGGACAAGGTTTTCTAAAACCAATTTTTAAAGCTTTCATCTGTGTTGTAACCCTTGATTGAACCATGTAATCCTCCATCCATTGAATCTTCTCCAGCAGATCGACATTATCCATTTAATTGTTGTCATTGTATGCATACCCTTGTTCCTAATATATTTCATAGCCAAATTGGTTTTGAAACTGCTCATATGGGTAAGCATAATGGTTCTGAATCTGATCATAATGATGATTTGGAGGAGTTGATAAATACATTGGAGGTGGACTACACCACTACTGCTATAAGTATGAGTTCCAAGATGGGAATGAAGTCATGATTGCACAACTTCATGGAATGGAAGAAAATGGAATATATGAAAAGAAAAATGGATGGAAGTGGATGAAAATAAAGGTTTGTAACTCAGAAATTGGTTGTTTAGATCAGTGGAGTCACCAATCATGCTTAGAATGTGCCTCCAAAGGTTGAAATTTTATCAAGAATAAAACAACTTGACAAAATGAAGTGGTAACGTGCTTCAAACCAGTCCCACCAGGTGTGCTAGAATTGTTATCACCAAAAACCAGCACCCTCCAATTTTTTCATGCCTGTGTGAATGAGAAACTGGTGTTTTTTTGTAACATTGAATCATCTCTCAAGTTGTGGGACTTGTGGGCTTGATATGATCCTCTAAAGAATGTTGGTTCATCTACCTAATCCTAGCACTAAACTACTTCTAAGGAAGGAAATGAAACGATCTACTCCTAATCTAACAATTCCAAGGGATGAAGGAGAGAGAAAGCATGAAAATTAAAAAATTCTACACTACAGAGGTGATAGCACCAAGAAAAGGGGGTGAAATATCCTACTGAGGGAGAATACAGAAATAAAATGAAGTTGAGAGAGGCCAGACCAATGTGACACAGACCTAGATCTTCATTTACCACTAAATCTCCATGAAACACAACATCATGTACCTGCAAATGAGACATACATGCACAAAAAACAACAACAAAAATATAAGGGCAAGAAGATGCAACAAAACAATGCAAGGGTTGAAAGAACACCATGAACACGATTTTATTGCCTTTAGAATATGCATAGTCCATTACATTGTTGAAATAGAGGCACAAATACACTTTCCATTCCCATGAGAGGTTTTACAAATCAATGGTGTTGAGAAAAAAAATTTACAGAGTTTCCCCACATCCCAGAATATCTCCCTTCTCACATGAGAAGTGTTTATAATATTTAGAAAATGAATCAGAGAAAGAGAGAGTGAAACTTAGATTTCTTCTCTCACCAACCAACAACTGCCATTAAATGGTTTGAAAATGGCATGGGCACCCTTACAAATCATCTTACATATGTATTTATCTTTTGGAATAAGAAATGGGGGGTCATACTTCATTAATTATGGTGGTTGGGCTTGTAATTGTGATTTTTGTGCTGGATAAGTTTTCCATTTTTTCACATATAACCTCAATAAAATTTAAAAAATACAAATTCCATTGCATAGATGATGTTGAGACCTTTCCAATGATATAATGTTTGTCAAATTTCGAGCACTGGATGAAAATTTATGCCCATCCAAAGTTTTCGCGTGAAAACTGTCATTTTCCTTTTTTCCATAGATTTTCCAGTTTTCTGCAACGTTCTGTGGATTTACTTTTCTGTGGCATTCCATGGCTTTTTCTATGGAATTTTTTACAGCTTCCATGGATTTTTCTGTGGACTTTTCCTCATTTTTTTCGCTAACTCCTTATAATTTTCTTGGATTGGGGAGTTAGAGAAAATGAAGTAGAGTGCCTCAAAGCCATATTTTCTCGATTTTACTCAATTTTCTCAAATTTGTCTAAGAATTGAAATCCTTTACCTCTAAAAACCCTAGGCTCAACTATGAAGCTCTATCAACTTGCCAAGTTTGGTTTTCTCTAGTTATCCATTTTTACCAAAGGGGGTAAAAAATGGATAACGGATTCACAGTGGATGTCAAGAGTGGCATGTGAGTCAGGGCTAGAACCTATGTTGGTGACAACACAAGAAGAGGCCATGCACACCAGGGAGATGCCAAGATAAAGGAATCTAGTTTTAAGGGAGGAAGTAGTGAATGGAAAATATCTGAACCCTTCTCATCAAAAGGAGGTGTATCAAGAGACTATGGACGTGATTCAAAGTTTGCAAGGGGATATCCAATGTCTAAATGAACAATCGAGGTGGTTAGAGAAAAGGAAGGATGCGGAGGCTCCAAAGGATGACCTGGATGAGTTCAAGGAAGTTTTTAGGATGTTAAGGCAAGAAAATATTATCCCCTTACTAGGAGACTAGCTGAGAGAGAAGGTACCATGCACCAGAGTAGAGTGTGAAAGGCAGGTTTTACATGCAAACCCTCCTCCTCACAGCCTCGACTATGATAAGGATATTACTTTGAATGATGTTGTTGATGGATGGATTCTAAGAAATATTCTCATTGACATAGGAGAAAAGGTAAATTTTCTTACCTTAGATGTCTGGCATCAAATGGGAAGGCCCGCGTTGCATCCATCTTTGAAAGTATTGTAAATGACAAAAAAACTAAGGAAATGCCCATTGGAGTCCTAAAGGATGCAGTTATCACCATCCAAGGGGCCAAGTTCACTAGAGAATTTGAATTCTTGGTGCTCGCTGAGGTAGACAACTTTCTAGTGTTACTTGGGCCCCTATGGTGTTACAAGAACAATGTCGACCTGCAGTTTAACAAAGGGTATATCAGCTTTGAGAACAAGGAAGAAAGGGTGGTCATTTCATTGATGAATGAGAATTCAGAACCCTATACTAAGCCCTTAGGAGAAGAAGTCCTAGATAGAATCTATGTGCGCTCCATTAAATACCCTTAGATAATTCACCCCATGGAAGGAGTCATCTAGTTTTAAGATGCTCAGTCCTTAAGTGATACCACTAGTGTGGCATGCAACAATTAGGTGTATGGAACCTATGAGTAGATTGGGTGACAGTTGAGAAAATCGGTAAAAAGGGTAATAAGGGCACACTCACTTAGGTGCCTAAGGGGAAAGAAGTTTCCAAGTTATTCTAGGGGAGCATACCCTAAACCTTTCTTACGAGAGATGGAAGCTTAGTGGAAAAATGAGGACGAGAGGAGATGAATTCTCAACAATAACCTACTTGGAACTACAGCGCGCTGGTAGGCTATACATCGGGAGAAAATCCTAGAGTGCTGCGAGGTGAGGATCACATTTTCTATAATTTTCTCTAGGAATAATGCACCCACTATCATACAAGACTACCAAGGTAAAGAGACCACCTCATTTCATATCCAAGCAGTCTTGCTGGGAAGTGCATAAGCATTACCGCCTTTGTTATGGGTGCATAAATTTTATTCCACCTTACAAGGTTGTGTGTTTACATGGTATATTCATTTGGATATGCATCGTCAAACAGGTAATTGGTAGGAGTTGGCGACTGATCTCATTCAATATTTTGAGTATAGGAGTACCAAGCCATCAATTGATAAGGTGTTACAATTAATCAAGTACCTCATGATGGGAGATAGTTATATGGTAGAGGATAGGCTACTGGAGTTACTGGGTGAGCCTTATTTGGAGGCACGTCTTGATGGAGAAGAATCAAAGGAAGTACATCTTGAGCATGTGTGCATGGAAAAAGAAAAAGGAAAAATGGTCTATGTAATAGACAGAGAAGAGATGGAGACCTTGGATGTTAACCATTCGAAAGGTATGTGTGAAGTCATAGACAGTGCTCTTGAGTCAGCACACACCTACCATGAGCCCTTGAAAACAAATAAGGTTAATATTGGGACTGAAACAGAACCTAAGGAAGCCATCATTGGGGACTATTAGTCAGAAAATAAGTTTCAAAGGTCATTGATCTATTGCGCGAGTTCTAAGTTTTTTTTCCTCTTGGGTATCATGAACTCAAAGGCGTTCAACATTTCTTAGGAGAGATTAAGATAAATTCGAAGGAAGGTACGTGCCCGATTCAGAAGAGGCCTTATCAGATGAATCCAAATTTACATGTACAGGTCAAGGAAGAAATAGACAAGATGATAGCATTTGGTATCATTGAGGAAGTGGAAGAATCAAAATGGATAAGCCCAATGGTTATCAGTATCAAGAAGGATGGAAGGATAACAATCTATGTTGACTACAGTGATATGAATGTAGTATGTGTCATTGATCCTTTCCCAACCCCCTTTACTGAAGAAATTTTGGAGGGATTATCCAGGCACAAAGTCTACTCCTTCACAGATGGGTTCTCAGGGTATCACCGAGTCAGGATTGCAAAATAAGACCAGAGAAAGACAATTTTCACCACTGAATGGGGAATTTTTTCCTACATGGTTATGCCTTTTGGATTGAAGAATGTTCCTACTATGTTCTCTCACATCATGGTACAAGCATTTCAGGACTTCATCCATAAGTTTCTTCAAGTTTACCTGGATGATTGGATGGTGTATGTATTGGTGAAAGATCATTGTGATAGTTTAAGGCTGATGTTTGAGAGATGTTGGAAATTAATGATATCCCTCAACATTAAGAAATGTGTCTTTGCTACTCCATTTAGAACTCTGTTAGGAAACATTATATGTAAAGAAGGTTTGCTATTAGATCCCGCTAAAGTTGTAGTTATTATAGGGATAGGGGAGCCTACTAATCAAAGTGCAGTGCGTGGATTCCTTGGGAATACAGGGTATTACAGGAAGTTCATCAAGGGGTATGCCACGATCATCACGCCCTTGGAGGAATTATTAAAAAACAAGAGTGTCTTTCATTAGGGAGAGGCGCAGTAGAAGGCATTTGACACTTTGAAGGATATGTTGGTCATGGTGCCCATATTACATTTTCCTTCTTAGGATAAGTCTTTCCATGTGCACATTGATGCCTTAGGAAGTACTATGGGAGTAGTACTAGCACAACCTAGTGAGGGAATTGTTGATCATCCCTTATGCTTTGCAAGTAGAAAATTAACACCAACATAACAGAGTTACACAACTACTAAGTGTTAAGCATTTTCCATGATCTACGCGCTCCACAAGTTTAGGAATTATCTATTGCCAACACCATTCATATTCTACATGAACCACATGGCATTGAAATACTTAGTCAAAAAGGACATTCTGCAAGGGTGCATGTCACTTGGTCCTATTATTTCAAGAATTTAAGTTCATAGTGGTTGTAAAACCATGAAAAATCAATTTATGAATTTACCACTTATCAAGGATTAACTCAAGGGATGACATGCAAAGTATTAAGGATACCATGTTAGATGCTCAACTGTTTAGGTTGCAGCACATGCCCTCAAACTTGGAAGATATCGTAGTATTCTTAAAAATAGGTGTGCCGCCAGAAGGAATGAAGGCTCTGGAGAGAAATCAATTAGCAATACATGTTACACCCTACATGTTGATTAGTAAAGACCTGTATAAGTTAGGTCATGATGATGTTCTATGTTGATTCCTATTAGAGCATGAGCACATGGAAATTATGGAATAAACACATGGTGGGATTACAGGAGGACACTATGTAGGAAATGCTACCACTCATAAGATTTTATTAGTAGGGATTTGGTGGGAAACCATCTACAAGGATTGTATTGAGTTTTTCAAGGCTTGTGACCATTTCCAGTGCCTTGGAAAACCTGGAAAGAGAGATGAAATTCCCTTATGACAGATATCCATTGCTGAACCATTTGAAAAATGGGAAATCAACTTTGTAGGGCCAATTGCGCCAGCTGCGTGAAGGAATGGTTCATGGTATATCATCACTTGCATTGATTACTTGACACGGTGGAAAGAGGTAGTTCCTACGAAGGATTACACCACAGTGATAGCTACTAGATTTTTATGGGAGAACATAATCAACAAGTATGGTTGTCCTTTAAGTTTAACAAGTGATAGAGGTACACACTTTCTCAATGAAATGGTCAGGATTCTGTTAGTAGAATTTATGGTGGCCCATCACAAGACTACCCCCTATCACCCTCAAGAAAATGGAACTGTTGAGGCATTTAACAAGATACTAAGTCACACGTTGACTAAGATCTGTGACGTTGGAAGACAAGATTGGGATGACAAAGTATCAGTCATTCTATGGGCATACAAGAAAACCTATAAAAGGTTGAACAAGGCCACACCATTTCAATTTGTGTTTGGTGTGGAGGTTATTTTTCTAGTTGAATTCATGTTACCATCATTGTGTATAGCATGCGTAGGAGGATTAGTTAATGAGAAAGCGTTGGAAGAAAGAATTGATAAGTTAATGCAGTTAGAAGAAAGGTGATCACTTGCTAGATGGAGTCAGAAGATAAAAAAATCAAGACAAAAGGCATGGCATGATCATCATATCAAGAACAAGAAGTTTGAGGTTGGGAAGATGGTGTTGTTGTATGATTCCAAGTATCTGCGTCATCCTAGGAAGTTGAAAGTCCATTGGTTGGGACCCTACATCATCTTGTACATTCTTGATTCAGGCACTTGCCAGTTACAAGTGCTAGATGGGACGAGGTTACCAGGTCACTTCAATGGGAGTAGGTTGAAGCCCTACTATAAATAAGTCTTCTTGGTGTTTGTAATAAGGTAGTATTGCCAGTTAGCTTAGAATTTCCCTTTATGATTTTTCTTTCTTGTGTTTCCCTTTCTCATTGCTTGTTCCTTTCTTTTTTTTTTCATTTTTGCACCTTGTGCACCAGTAACTAGATTATTTTTTTTCCAAGGTTGTGTATGCATAGAGGACCATGCATCTATTTTAGTGTGGGGTGGAGTGATGCAAAGTATAGGCCTGTAATACAAGTTGAGTGGCCCAGTAGAAGGAAGCGCGTAAGGTGGAGAAAGCATGTGAGGAAATGGTGGATATTGGACTATGGTGTCAAAAAGGCTTTGCAGAAACCACATACAGAAAGGATGAAGAGCGCATGAACAACATGAGGTAAGTGAGGGAAAAAATAGGGTAAATGATAGAAGAAATGCCTTTGACGTTGTAGACACGTGTAAGATTCTTCGGTTGGGTTGGATTTTTGCGCACCAAAAGGTTGTAAAGGGGTTTTCATGTAGGATGTGGCATGTGGGTAAGGGCGCTTGAAGTCGGCTTAGTGGAAAAAGCCTCATTTATGTTAAGGTACGTTAGTAGGTGATATAGCATTTAATGTTAGAAATAAGGAAAAGCTATAAATACAAAGTTGGGAAAGTTATTTGTTACCTTACGATTACGAAGTGAAAGAAGCTCTTGTAAACTAGAGAATCCAGAGATAAATTTGTGTGAAGAAAGGAGAATCTGAGAAATTTAAGTGTGCATCTAGAGTAGATATACAAACCATAAGGAAGGAGTACACAGGCGTGAGAAAGGTTGTGTGAAGAGTGTCATCTTGTGGAAGGATTTCCTGGTTAGGGTTTGATAGCTAGGACATAGAGAAAGAAGGATTCATTTCAAGAGTTGAAGCTTTGCAGTAGCTTTGGGATTGAGTAGAGTAGCAAAGAGTAAGCAAGAGGAAGGAGCATTTAAGTTCAGTCCAACTAGAAAATATGGCACCTAGAAAACCAACCATTTCACCAAAGAAAACAAAGGGCAAGGGCAAAGGAAAGCAGACCGCTACCATCATAAGCTCAAATGAAAAATGGTATGCAGAGATGTAGTAGCTAGATGGGGTATTGCTAGGAAAATAGAGGGATTCAAACTTACGAAAGATGGCTGTGAGTGATTATAACCATCTCAAAATCACAATTGAGAAGGAAATGGTGCTAGACTTGGTCTGACCAACTAATAAGAGGACACCAAACAAGATGCCCATGTACAACGATGAGGTAAAAGTCAAATTGGAGAAGGTTGGATTATTGCAACTATATGAGTTGTCATACTTTGGCAAGCCTAAGCACCTTTACCAATGGTTGATGTCGCGCATGCATGAGGATCACTTTTACTTTGTGGAGCACAAGATGCGCATCACACTAAAAATTGATATCCAAGTTCATAGGCCTCATTTGTAAAGGAGATAGCATAGATGATGATCTCTAGTGAAAAGGATGCCATCAAGGAGACTGTAGCCACATAAAACTATAAGAAGGGGTCGCGATACTTTAACATCACTGAGATTCCAAACCCAATTATGAGGATGGC
This sequence comes from Taxus chinensis, assembly GCA_019776745.2. Lineage (NCBI taxonomy): Eukaryota > Viridiplantae > Streptophyta > Pinopsida > Cupressales > Taxaceae > Taxus > Taxus chinensis. The sequence goes on along the minus strand of CM034155.1, from coordinate 73,744,892 downwards.
CACGCACTTGGTGACTAATCTCAATGACCAGGAATGATAGACACAAGTGAACAAGGCATGACTAAATGTATGCTGGAAGATATCTAAAGGAACCATCTATAACTTCTTCGCTTTCATCGCAAATGAGATTGTAAGTAGTGCACAGGAGGGAGAGAAGATACTCTTCAGTAAATTCCTCCTCATCATTGTATTTTTAGATATTGGAGTGCCCGATGGGCCAAAAAAATTGTTTGGGAGTATTCAAAAGAAGATCCCTCACCTGCAAAAAGGTTTGTGAAATACACTTGTGAAACCATGATGGCCGCTCACAAAGTGCACCTGGAGAAGTGGTATAAATGATGTGTGACACATTTTGGGTTGAGTGGAGGATCATAGAGTAGTTTCCCTTTCTAGTGGATGGAGAGGCAGAGTTTGTAGTATACCAACACATTTGCATTAGCATATTTACATTGACATATGGGAATATGAGTCCATGGTGCAAACTACCATTTTCCTTCACCATGCAATACTTCCAAGATGGAGTTAATCATGGAGGCCAAGAGACTAAGGTTAGACCTTAGTGAGGTAGATATAGACCACCACGAGTTTCACATGAAGCTCATTTACCCAAAGAAGCACGTGTATGTGGAGAGATATGTCTCCCACAAGATACAGATGATGAAGCCTTTAACATTTTAATTGCAGGAAGGACCACAACAAGGGTGTATCTGGACATAAGGCCAAAATTTGAAAAAGGAAATTACTTGGAGAATGATTTCTCCATCCTTGAAGACCCTACAGGAAGGAATAATGCCGCTGATGAGGCCATAAATTGGCCATAAATTACCATTATTTTATCCTTCCAAGTTACCTTTGAAATTGGATTTAAATGTAATCTAGGAACTTATAGTTTTCTTAAGATAGAATATAGGATATATACATTTCATTCTTTAGAAATATTTTTTTATCTATTTTATTTACTAATTCTTTTGATTTTTTGGGAAAAGATGCAAAGTCTTGTGTATGTAGGCCATAAAGGAAAGATAATGCTAGTATTGGGAAAAATGGATCTGATCATGAACAGTACATGTAAACTCAAATATGATTTCATATTCAGATTCCTCTCAAAAAATTATGCAATTTAAAAAAAAGAATCATCTCAATCCAAGATTACATGTAAAATTTATAGTTGTTTTAGTTAGCTTTGGAACCATTGGAGTTAGCTCCATAGCCTGCAAAGTTAGCTCAAGAACTTGCAACGTTAGCTCCAGAACCATTGGAGTTAGCTCCGGAACCTGTAATGTTAGCTCTAAAACCATTGAATTTAGCTCCAAAACCTACATCAACAAAGTAACGTTATCTCCGGAACCATTGGAATTAGCTCTGGAACCTGCATCAATAGAGTAACATTAGCTTCGTAACTCAACGGAATAACAGTTTTTGAGGAATTGTGAAAAATTAGAGAATCCAATAGGAAATTTGAGAGAGGTTTTTGTTCATATAAAATTTTTTAAAAAAAACCTCATTCATATTTTCTACAGGTTTTACAAATGAAGATAAATTTAACTTTTAGTGAGCTGCAGTCTAACGAAAAGTGTATCAGACGAGCACTAAAAGTTCCATAAACAGAAATAGAAAAATTCAAACAGAAAATTTGAGAGAGGTTTTTGTTCATAGAAATGTGTTTAATGAAAACATCATTCATATTTACTACAGGTTTTATCGATGAATATAAATCTAACTTTTAGTGAACTGCAGTACGAGGAAAAAGCGTATCAAACAAGCATCAAAAGTTCCACAATCAAAAATAGCAAAGTCAAATGGAAAATCTTGGAAAGGTATTTGGTCAAAATCATCTTTTGAGGAAAAACTTCCTTCCAATAATGTAGGAGAACAAAATCATTGTGATTCTTGTTACCAAAAATCAAGAAGAAGATTTGGGAGCAAATCTTCCTAAAATAAGTAAGATAAGATATGACTCCAATAATATATCTCTCTCCATATTTTGAGGAGATGGAGATCTTAGAAGAGGATCCCTCAATAAAGATAAATCAAATTTTATTTCCTAAAATACACTTGGTTAAATGCATGAATTATAACTCACAACCTTCCACACTGAGAGAAGTGGTATAAGAAATAAAGAATGTTCTTGATGCATTCAAATATTTTGTAGTGGAGGATCCCATAAGATTTAAATCCTTTCTAAGGAATGAGTTGGCCACTCATTTCAAGGAGAGGATCTATATATTTATGTTTATGTTTATTCACTTCTCTGTAATTCATTATGTTGTATTGTTTTTATCTTTGTATTGTGAAAATTCAGTATGTTGTGAACCTGCAGGTCTTTCATTTAATTGTGTTTATTTCCAATTCAGAAATTTCAATTTATGTAGAAAAAATTATTTCCTACAAGTTTGATTTCCTTCATGCAAGTGTGATTTATTTCATTCAAACTTTATTTCTGCATAGTGGAGAGATATTCTCTAAGTGTGATATAGATGATGAAGTTTGGATTGTGTTTAGGAAGGACCGCATTTTCAAGGGTTTATCTTCTCTTAATGCATACAAAATTTGAAAAAGCCCTGGATTGACTTACTAATGGAGAATGATGTCTCCATCCCTAATCAGTCACACCTAGGAAGAGAGAGAGAGAGAGAGAGAAGAGGTGCAAAAGGCATCAAGTGTTCAAACCATGCAAACAGTGAGCATGTCGGAAGCAAGCGCTAACCCTAGTAATTACATGGAGAGAAAGAAGTAGCCTTTTAAAGTGAATACCCCAAAAGAAAATGTGTCAGAGCGTGAAGAGCCCCTCACCCATGAGGAATTTCTAATGAAGACATCACCTATCAAAGAAAAAGAAAGAGAAGAATCTCTTGTACTTGAATCCCTAGTAAGGAAAAAGCAAAAGGTAACTCATGAGGTAAATTCAGAAGAAACTGAAATTCTAGATGTCTACATCGGCAATGGGGATGATGATGAGCTAAAAGGATATGAAGATCATCCTATCTATGAGATACATGATTCTGAGGAAGAAGGAGATGAGTATAAAGAAGGAGATGAGGAGTATAATGAAGGAGATGAGGAGAAGGAGACCGAAGAAGAAACTTAGGCCCAAGGCAAGGAGGTAGGTGGGGAAGAAAATATAAAATATCAAAGGACCCTAAGCCTTACAAAGGAACAGGTAGACAAGGCCGTGGAGAGAGAAGTGGTGAAAATCATCACGGACCTAGTGGAACAAGAGATAGAATGCAATGTAGATGAGGTGATGAAGGAAGTTGAGGAGGAAAGCATAGGAAAATAATATGGTAGCATGGGAGGAGATCCCAGTTTGGCTGTAAGCTTTCCAAAATCCAAACACACATGGAGGAAAAGCATAGAAGTAGCGCAAGGTCAAAGAATGGGCTACATCGATGATCCAAACATGATGTTGCACACACGCTTCCAGAGCACCATGCCAATGGAGAAACTCTTAGTCATGGATTCATTTGATGAGGAAGGTGCATATCCTTGGACAAGGAAAATGTTATCATGGGCATTTGAATCCCACATTGATGAGCCTGAATTTGAAATAAGCTAAGGAGCATTGTTGAAAGTTCTTGAAACAAAAGGAATAAACCCCTTGGTGAATGCTCAACAATTATCAGATGAGAAAATATGCAACGCACTCAACAAAGCCTCAGTTGAGGTTGAAGCCAGACTATTCAGAAGAAATGACAGGGTGAAGTTCCTAGAGGAAGAGCTGGAGAAAAAGGAGGAAGAGCTCCTTAAGAAAAGCTAGGACCTGAAGCAGGAGGAACTAATCAGCACTCAGTTAAGGTGCAAGTTAAAGGACAAGAAGGCAAGGGTGCATGATTTATACAAAAAATTAGAGATGATCACAGATGCCATTATCTTGAAGCATCCATACTTAACCCCGCCCATGAAAAAATATGGATCAGCCTTATAGTGCCTAGAGGACTTGACCAGCATACTCACTATGGAGAGGCAGTCACTTGCCTTAGAATCTACAGAAGAGGCATTGGCATGCCAAAAAAAAGAGAATAAGAAAAAGGTTGTGGAAATTGTTGCTCAGTACAAAAAAATCATTATCGACGTAAAAGTCACCACATAGATTGTTGAGATTTCTTATGATAAGTGTGCAGATAGGGATAGAGTGGAAAGTATCTTGGTTACCACCCATGAAGCAGAACTCAAGGAGTTCCAAGAAAAAAACAAGGGGAACAGGGCTGAGCAAGAAAAAATCATAGCTAAAGTAGAAAAGAAATCAGAGTCCATTGAGACCTTGCAGGGCTCAATCAAGAGCTGGTTAAAGGAATTGTACCCCCTAATCACTTGGAGGATGGACGCACTTGAGGATTTGGGAAAACAACTGGAGAAGATCATAGAGACAATGAACACTAAGGGAGAGGAGCTAAGTTTTGAAGAAGTGAGCACCCTTGTAGGTGACCTCTGTCAACAAGCTTAGAATGAGATCGAAACTTGGGGGAAGTTAAAAGAAGAATTAGGGAAGGATTTCCCCCTCCTCCTCTAGAAATAAAAATAGTTCGCCATTCTTTAATTCTTTTTCCCCAATTCTTCATTCCTTTATTCTTCTAATCCAACCAATTTTAAGGATTCACCATTCCTTATTTCTTTATTACAGAGTGTTTCTAAGGATGGAGAACAAGCGTAGTGTGGGGTGATGTTGGGCCCCAAAATATCAGCTAAGTATAAGAAGGGCACGTGGGCGCACGGGACCTAGTTGAAGAAGGGCGTAGGTTGAAGGCACACAGGGAAGGGTTCTAGTAGGGTTTTAATGAACATATGACATTCACGGAAGGAAAAATAGGTTTTGTACTTAGCGTATTAGCATCCCAAGTAGCACATGAGAAAAGCATTACCCTTGTGGATAAGGTGCCAACCTGGTGACTGTGGGATCAAAAAGGGAATATTGTAGGCATGCGATGGAAGGTTCCAGAAGACATCATTGTGAAGAGTGGAGAATTTGTATCTGAGAAGGCATGCTTCCATGGAGGACCATTTTGACACTTGGCAACTAATCTGTAACTTCTAAAAGGCATGGTGGTGGGTGCTAAGGTTATAAATACAAGTTCCCAATGGAAGAAAAAGAGGAGAAGAGTAGAGTAGATAGAGTATGGAGAGTGTGAAGGAGAGAAAAGAGAGGCAAAGCCCTACAAAAACATAATGGAGGATGTTCTGGGTTAGGGATTAGGAGAACTCTGTAAGTAATGGCACTTCTAGGGGGATGGGTTTTCATTCTTTTTGTTTTTGTAATATGATGAGCATAATATAGCTCTGATGCATGACTTGGCTTTGCATAGTTATATGAGGATCTTCTATGACCTCAAGGGATTGTAATGTGGATTATTGAACCTATTAAGATGAATATAAGGTTCTGTTATAAATTATATGTGTGTTTAGGAGTATAATACTTATGTATTTCCTTTCTATGTGAACCATTTCCTTATGTCGCTTGTTATTTCTCCTTCTAGATGTAATGTGATAACTCGTTCTAGGTTAGTAGAATGTTGCATGGTTCTTTTCTACTCATTTCCATTGGAATATCTATTATAAGATGATGCATTCTCACAAGACTCACATAAAGGAGAGACTCGGAGTCCACACGTGCCTCAGGTGAGCACCTAGCGCCCGCTGGGTTTTAGGCCGGCACACATGGGATTAGACTATTGGTCTAAGGGTATAAAATATGACTACAAGTGTGTCTTCATCGCAAACCATCCTGAAAACAACTAAAAAATAGGTCCTGGCAACAGAACCAATTATGCAACCTAGAATTCACCATAAATAACCCAAGCACACTAGCACATCACTCAACCTAGACTGATCGCTCACCCAAATCACACAAAGGTACTAGGCCCCTCCTTAGATTTGTTTTCGTAGGATGTGAACATGATGAAGGGTTAATGCATTCAGATTCATAAATAGTATAAACATTCTATGGAGTATATTCCAGATCTAGATCTAAAGAGTAATGAATTTGAACAATATCCACAATGAATTCAACCATGCAATAACTAGTTATGTTCATGTTTAACACCTTGATTTAGCCAATACACTCCATTATATTAAACATAGTAAATACATAGAAGATTCTTACAATATTTGGTATCATAAACTTATGCACACATCAAGTCTGGCAGCATAACTCGATGATAGCTCACTACTCACTCTCTCTATTGTACGCAGATTACTACATATTTATAAGGGTGGGGACTTTCCCGTCACTACTTACATAATTCCCAAACAAGGTTGCATGCTAAAAATAACCACATTCCTATACAGTAATAGAAACACATGCAACTACGCCAATAATAGATCTCTTCTAGTTAAATATCAGTAATAATTATATTATTAACGTGAACTCATGCAAAGCACTTAGTAGACACTCTTTCAAAAATAGCCTATGTGTGTCATGCAAGTATTTATCTAGTTTCTGTGCTTTGCATGCTATTTCCAAAAATAGCCCGTAAATTTGAAAATGGCTAAGTCTTGAATCTGTCCTTTTCTTTCACGTGTGTTTCCTTCCCTATCCTTCTATGCCTTTAAATGTGCCTTGTTTCCATGTATGAACCTTATATGTGCCTTCTTCTAAGTATCATATTGTGTCTGCTCAACAGCGTTAGGGGTAATTGGCAGCGAGTCAAGTGGGTTGACGTCGATCCAACCCTAAGGCATGTTGACTGACCCTAAAATACGTCGACCCAACCTGGGTCGGCATCAGCTAGGGTTAGATTAGATAAATATGGATTTAAATGGACTTTAATTCACTTTGGATGGATTTTTGGATCAAAGGTCTAATGTATGTATGTTATGTTTTTTATTGCATGCCAGAGAGACCTTATATCTGAGAGATGCCAACTCTATATGAGCATATCAGAGGGAATATGATAGATGCCGAGTGGGATCATTTATCTGTAATTGGACTAGGAGGATTTAGACATTATCAGAGGATCCCACGGGATGTGGGTCTTATGATTGCTTTGGTTGAGTGGTGAGATAGGTAGACATGTACATTTTGGTTTAGGACAGGGGAGATGAGTATCACCCTGGTGGATGTGTATTAGATTCTTAGGTTGTCGATACATGGGGAGAAGATAGTTTCCATTATTAATGATGACATATTGGCAATTTTGACATGGCTATTCAGAGCCAATGCACCCAAGATCAGGTTTTCTTTAGGGGCCTTTGCATATGAGATGAGATATGAGATTGGGGTGGCACTCAGTTGGTTAATCTATATGGTGATGATGGCAGTATCGTGTCATTCTTTTCTAAACTCAGGAGGAGCTCAGTTTCCATGGGAACTAGTTGGCATAATGTCTAACATTATGGACCACCAGACATTCTTTTCATTTAGGACTGCCTTATTATCTCATGTTTACCATGAGCTATCTGAATATAGGGTAGGTAGGAGGTTAGGGTTGGATGTAGGCTTTTTGCTACACAGTTGGGCTTATGAGCATATCGCAGTGATTAGGCCACCAGGGATTCCCTAGGTCAAATGAGACCATATTCAATTAGAGGTGGGATTTCTAAGATGGAGGGCTAGTCAGGCCTTCAGAGACAGCAGTGAGATAGGGTGGATTGGTACATAGACCAGCTTTCAAAGTTGGATGTTGATCACATTAGATGGCAGCCATATTGGGATTTCCCCACCTAGCCTAGTGTGGATGTGGAGCTAGTGGGGATGAGGAGGATGAGATGGGTACAAGGGAGATGGCCGGAGATGATAGAGGTCGTTCAGTTTAATAGGGTGAAATGAAAATTTGGATTCATTCATTCAGTGCCTCATGATCTGATTTTGTATAGGAGGGAGGAACTAGATAGAGAGTTATCGAGTCCTACTATGGTAGGCCCATTGGAGGAGGAGGTTGTACCATGGGACAATGTGGCCAATGTTGGATTAGGAGTGAGATACTCTAATTGGAAAATGGTAGCATGGGCATCTCAGGTGGTTTAGGAGGGAGGAGAGGAAAAGATAGAGGAGATGGAGTTTGAGATTGAGGTGGCTCTAGGAGGCGGTGGAGACGGAACATGAGAGGCTGCAGAGGTGGTACGCTTGTGTGCCAAGCGAGATCAGATGAGATTAGATAGAGATACATCCTTTTAGTAGTAGGATGTGATCACTCAGGAGAGGTACCACATAATTTAGGATAGGGACCGCTATCGCAGGAAGAGGGAGGCCTACAGGGCCCGTTTTGGAGATTTAGATACTATTGTAGTGACAAAGTCATCTAGTGGTGTCTAGGAAGCACCACAGGGATCAGTACAGATGGAACCCCTTGGCATGATTGAAATTGATAGGTACTTAGCATTGGCCATTGAGGCCAAACATTATGAGTATATTTTGATCTGTAAGATACCTCGGATGTTAAGATACTGGGAGCATCTCTAGAGGAAAGAAGCAGGTGGATATAGGTCATTAAGGAGTACATCGAATGTAGCTCTGCCATAGTAAGAGGAGGGAGGCCAGGAGGGTGGTGATGGCATGCAGGGTTCAGGTGTTGTACCTTCCCCAGAGGGAGAGGACTTGAGAGCCTCAGATATTCACTTCACCGATTTTGATAGCATCTATGCTTTGAGGGAGCCCCCTAGAGGGTTGTGATGTACTGATATACATTTTGATATATGATATATGGTTTTGTCATGGATTATCATGTGTTCATTATGTGATGTGATGGATTTTAATTTTGATGTGGTGATTATTTTAGATTATATGTCATGGTGATGGCTTTTATATTAGATGTGATAGTGATTTAAGATTGTATGTTTTTTATACTCGATGATGATGGTGAAATAGATGTATGATTAGATTATTATCTTAGATGTGCATGTGTATGGATGATGATCTAAATGTGAAATGTGGTAATATGATTTAAATTTAATTGTGATCATGATGATTAGAACATATGTGGGTAATATGTGATGGAAAAAATTGAGAATCAATGTGATTAATGATGGATGTAATTTTTGATAAATGTGTTATAAGATAGATAGATAGCATATAGGTGATTGAGATGAAGAAAGATGTGTTGAAATACATATACAATAAGATTACGATAAAAATTCCTTGAAATGGTGGTAACCTATAGGTATGGAAAACACTACATTATAACGAGGAATGTACAAGGAAAATATGCCTCCAACTGCATTGGAGGTAAACAAAAATGGGATCTAGGTATTGCAAGGCACATGCGACCAAAAAAAATGTTAGTAAATAACCAATGATAGTTAGTCATACCAAAGATCACAAGGAAAAAATGGATGAGATGATCTCATAAACCTAATGTTGACATGGAAAAGAGGTTTGAGATGAAACTTGTACAAGCAAAGAGGGTTCTCCAAAAATGGTGTTCCCTAAAACTATGCCTCAGCTCTAGGAAGGGGAAAGAGAAAGTTGATCAATGTGGGAATCTTTCTTAGAATGCTAATAAAATGGAAGGCTTATCAATGCAGGAAGCCTTCAAATTTCATAAGGAGTATTCATTCTTTGAGGGTATGGTCTACTTTATACAATATATAGATGGCAAGAATAAATGATAGTTGCCCTTTGAGGGATCAGTCTATTTTTTTATTTTGATTTTGATTTCATGCTTTTGATTTTTATTTTTTTCTATCTTTCTTCTCTCTTTTTTTACATGAATAGTTATCCTTCAAGGGATCATTCTATTTTTTATAACATTGTTTTTTTATTCAAGCATCCATGAATTTATTTTTTACATGGGGGAGATCTGGGACTAGTTAAGTAGACCTCTTAGGAGGGGATAAAGAGTGTACACTTTGCATGGTTCCAATAGGTTAATAAGAGGTTGATGGATGTGATGATCACAAATTTCTCACCAAAGGGGAGAACCTATCCATAAGGAATATGCTACGGGTAGAGTCATGGTGCCCATATTTAAGGTCATATCTAGGAAGTGACAGAAGACCACATAGTTCCAAATCATCATGATGAGATATAGAAGGGGCTGAGATGGAGGAATGATATAAATACATGACTAAGGGCACATTGGTAAATGACCTAACAATAGAATGGTTGCAAGTGCAATGTGTTAAGTGATTCCATGTCTAGTTTATCATAAAGGGAAGCCAAATGATAGGATCCTAACCCATTCTTTTGTGTAATAATGTATGGTTTGATCTAGTTAGGGGAAAACTTTCCACATTGGCTCCTTTCTAGAGTAGTGGCATTCTAATTTTCTTTAAGAATGAGGTCAATGACATTAAATTCATGTTAGGAAATATGGGATGAGATGAACAAGCAAAAATAAGAACAAGCTCTGCCTATTAAGGAAGCAAATGGTATGCGTTTAAGATGAATAAATGGTCCCCCTAGAGGGACAAGATAAATCAGGATCAGATGAGATGAGTTAAATAAAGATTATGAAATAGGCATTGTAATGGTGGGTTTTAGATAAAGCCATGGTGCTTTCAAAGGGAAGCACAGATATGGCCACTAAAGTGGTTGTAGGAGGAGAAGATAGAAAGTATGGTCGGATAAACCGAGCTAGATGAGATAGGATGATATTGAATGTGGAAAGGAAATAACTTGTGAATAGAAAAATCCTAGAAATAAGTCCCCCTAGCATGGGAGGATGAATTGAGAATAAGGATGTTAAAATAACAATAATATGGGGAAATATGTTCCCCCAGCAAAAGGGATGTGGATAAGATAGTGGATGTTAAAGGATATAGATGTCAGGAAGATGGTGTATCAAGGTGAATAGTATCAATGAACAAGGGAGGACCCTCATCAAGAGGAGTGATAGGAGATGATGTAGATGGGTGAAGAGACCCAGGAAGCTGAACGGATGAAGATGTGGTAAAAGGGATCAGATGGGCTATGGATGAAGTAGTAGATGGAGAAGGGGACTCATCGAGGAGGTCCTCTCACTCAATAAGATCATGGAAAATAGTTTGAAGGGCCTTACAATTCTCAGTGTCATGGACCAGAGTGTGATGATAAGCACAGATGCAATAGGGATCAAACCATGAGGGCTTCAGATGGTTTAGGTCAAAGGCCCTGATAGGTGGGAGTGTGATGGTAGAAGTCTGAAGAAAATGTTGGAGGACCTTCACATATGATTCAATGTGGGCACTAGGGAAGGTTCTGTAAGATGTTGTGGATGGTAATGGTGAAGGTGGATTGGGTCAAGGTCTAGGTGGTCTAGAAGAAGATGCAGTGGTGGATGATTTAGGCTTGGATGGATGGATAATTGGAGGTATTTTTTATGAGGGGGTTGGCCCTAGGAGGGAATCAAACTGTTCAGATTTGGATTGGTTGATTGGTCACGATGGAGGAGGGGGTCCTAAGATAGAGGGATGTGGCCCCAAGATGGAAGATGTAGATTTGGTCTTGATTGGAGGGATGTCAATCTTCTTGTGAGGATGCTCAAGGGATCACTGTGGAAGGACACCCAAGGTTTTGGATTTGGATTATGGAGGAGTGCCCTTGGTAGGGATAACAATGATTTTGATAGGAGGATCAGAAGGTGATGTAGTGGCAGATGGTGTGAGTAATTTTTTCATGATTTGTTCCAAGGAGGATGGGGATTGGTTCAATGTGGGAACATCTGGTCATGTGGATGAGATAGGAGGATCACCTATGGTAGTTATGAGTTGAAGTGCTCTCCAATATTTCTCAAATGATGTAGGTGGTGTAGAATAAGAAGGAGATAATGGGGATGTGGTCATGATAGTCGATGCGGTAGGTGTGGGAAGAAGCACAAAAAGAGGAACCTGTATGGAATCTAAGGATGGTATGATAGGAAAAGGTGGAAGAGATGTGGATGGGGGAATAGGGTCTGATGCAGTGGATTGAGTAGATTCAGGCATGGAATCAATAGTAGGAGTAGATGTGGATATGGAAATAGAAAGGGGTGTTTGGATCATGCAGTTAATAATGTCTATGTAGGAGGGGGATGATATAGATGATGGATGAATCAGTGTAGAGATGAGGGGTTGTGTGGGAGAAGTGTGAATTCCTTTTTTGTTTGTCTTAGATGTCTCAAGAGGTATTAGTGGATTATATGTAAATCAAGAAGATGTGATGGGAGATGTAGATGTGGGAATGGTAGATGTTGGAGGACTAGATGATGTGGGAATGGGAAAGAAATATGTGATAATAATGTTGAGGTATACTGGGGTGGATTCGTGGATGTGGAAGAAATAATTGTAGTGATAGGTGTGTGTGGGAGAGATGTAGATAATGGTCTAGGCATGATAGGTGTGGATAGAGAGATGGGTGCAGTAAAGGCTAGTGTGGATGTGGTAAGAGTAGGACTAGTTGTAGATGAAAGAGAAGAAATGGAGGTTAAGGTGGTATGTAGTGGGATCTGTGGATATGGTGGATGTGAGGATAATCCCTTGAAGGGGCCAAGTTGGCACAATATCTAAGATAGGGTAGATGATGAAGATGGTGAAATAGATGTGGGAGAAGATGTCTGATGTATGGTGTTGATTGAGAATGGGTTAAATTGATGTGATGTAGAAGGTGAAGATGAACTCGCTGGTGGGGGATTAAGAAATGGATGTCTGAAAATGTCACGTGGTGAAGATGGGATTTTTTAGGGGGGTATAGGAGCATGGTGATAAGTAAGGTCATGGTAAAATGACAGGGATGGGACAAGAATAGGAAGGTCTGATACAAGAGGCTCATAAGGGATGTCCCTAGGTGAGACAGGTATGTCAGATGAAGGGGAATGTCATAAGGTGAAACATAGATCTTTTGATTGATATCTACAGAGGAGGAAGTCATGGATGGGGTTCTCATGGGGAACATTCATAAGTGAAGTGGGTATGGTGATGTCAGATGACCTAGGAAGGGCATGAGGTAATAAAGACAAAGATGGTGGGGTAGAAGCAGAAATGGTGTGAGGTGATGGGGATAAAATGATGGGCTACTGGTTGATGGATCAAGAAGTAGAGGGCCTACCAGATAGAGATAATCATAGATAGGACTCGAAGAAGGTCTGGAAGTAACCAAGGGTTTGGATGGGGTCATGGTGGACAGCTAAGAACTACTCAAGGAAACATTTGGTTCCATTATTAAATAGACAAGACAAGAAAACAATTCCTTTTATGTTTTGATTAAGAATGTGAAAAGAAAAGGGGGCTGGATAACAAAGGACCTAGGAGAAGGTGAACTATGTTTGGTTTCAGGTTTTTTGTGGCTAGGGAATGTCTGAGGTGGCTTCCTGTTGGGTGATCAAATCCCAATCAGTCTACTGGGAAAGGGAGTGTTTTGATGTGTTAATTTGATTTGTGAGGTTTAGGATGTGTGTGATAAATGTGTGATGCAGAATATTGGACCCCTATTTAGACTATGTGAGCAAGAAGGATGCTAAAAGAATATTCTTTTTAAGCCAAAATATAGTTTTATTTTCGATGAGAACACAGACATGAAGGGAAAGTACAATGCAATAGGAGTAAATAGGGAAAAGAGAATACCTGGATATACATTTTTCCTATTTATCTACACTTTTGAGTGATGAGCGATCCAAGCCATGAACCCAACATGAAGCAAGCAATAAAGTGAAGCCTCACGCTGTGTTAGTGGAATGTTAGTAGAAAAAATATAAGAATATAGAAAATTTGAAAGAGACCACATAAAGGGTTGTCCCACCAAGAGTGCTAGGAATGTTGTCCAAATTTCTCATTCATAATGAAGTTAATGCACTATCTACTAAAGAAACTAGAAACTCAGAAATGATGGAGGGTTTATTTTACCTTGGATGTGATACATACGTGCTAAATGGTTGGATACCACACTGTAAATTAGATATACATGTAAAATTGGAGCAAAGATGGATTAGATAGATATATGTGGGGGTTTCCCGTTAATGCGGTTCCAAGAAGTGATTAGCTTCCTTTTGTGGATGTCAACCCCCATTTTTTAGAAAGAGTGATGTAAAGGATGAAATTGTAGAAACAAGAATATCACTGAATCTGGAAAGATGACATAAATTAATCTAAAGGCTAATTAGATGACAAGAACTATAAATTGATTGTTACCTGGTCTAGGTCGATGGCACCCAGACTGTGTAGAGGCAGGTTAACGATGACCTAGGAGGGAAAATCTAGATTGTAAGATGAATATGTAAACTTGAAGGGTATGAATGCTAACTGGAGGATGACAGAAGCCTGTGTGTGCTGTGAGTAGTCTATAGGGAGGGACCAGGGGCAGAAAACTCTAGGAAATGGCTGAAAACAACAATAGAAGAGATCTATTTGAAAAAATGGACCTAGGTCGAATGGTGACCATCTAACTGGGTTGGTGGTGACTGTAACAGAATTGGATAAAGAGAAGGATAAATGGAAGAAGAGAAAACCTGCAAGAAGAAAAGGAAGAATAAAGGGAAGGTTGTTGGAGAAGCTCTAAGTGTTGTTGTTGATGGTCTGAACCTGGAAGAGATTAGATACTAGAAACACCCAGATAATATGATAAAATCTAAATAAAGCAACACGATGATAATGATAAACCTCACGATGATGATCGTGAGTGATGCAAGCACCCTGAAAAGATGTCCCTAAGAAGATTTGTGGATGTTTCAAGTATGTTCTAGCGCATGGAAGGATGTTCAGCTCACTAGAAAGCCAAAAGTTGTATGCATCTGATGATGAATAGAAAGAAAGAATCTAGTTTTATAGGGTTGATGGCAACCAAGGTTGGGTCACCACCGATTACATGGGGAAAGTTTCCCCGCTGGGATTTTTTTCTGTGCTTTTGACAGGATTTTTAGCTTCTTAAAGAATAGAAGGATGATTTAAAGCACTTAGGTAGGCAAGAGATGAGATAAGGGTGGTTAGGGCATAAAATAGATAAAATCTAGAAAAGTTAAGGGGATGTGTGTGTAGGATAAAAGGAATAGAAATAGAAGATTGGTTAGGGAAATTAATTAACGTGGATTAATTAATTAATAAAAAAATAATGTGGACAAGATAATTGGGCATGTAAGATATTAAATGATTAATTAATTAATGTCATTTAATTAATTAATGAGTATTAGGAGGGAATTTTATTAAAGGAAGGGGGGCTATTAAATAAATATGTGCACATGGGCAATGAGGGTATAGATACCTGCCATCTAGTACCTGTAGCTAGAAAGTTCTTGAATAAACTATGTAAGTCAAAACATACAGTTCCAACCAATGCTTTTGGAACTTCCCAGGGTGGTGAAAAAACTTTAAATCATATAAAAGGACAATCTATCCAACTTCAATCTACTTATTTTTAATATGCCTATCATGTCGTTCCTTCTACCTGGCATTTTTTGTCTTCTGGATCCAACGAGCTATAGTGCACCTTTCATCTAACTCCATCAGTTTATCAATGCACTCTTCAAGTGATTTATCATCATCCAATCCACCTATGTGCACAATACGTAGGGAAGGTAACATAAATTCCATAGGTAAAACAGCCTCCGCACTAAACACCAACTGAAAGGGTATGGCCTTATCTAACCGCTTGTAAGTTTTCATGTATGCCCAAAGTACTAAAAATGCTTTATCATCCCAATCCTTGCTTCCAACATCACAAATATTAGTCAATGTGTGTCCCAATATTTTATTGAAATCCTCAGCAGTCCCATTAGCTTATGGATGATAGGGTGTTTTTTTATGGCGTGCTACCATAAATTCTGCCAACAATATACCGATAGTCTCATTAAGAAAATGATTTCCCCTATCACTTGTCAAGCTCAGTGGACATCCATACCTACTGATTATGTTCTCCAATAAGAACCTTTTTATCATAGCTACCGTGTAATCATTTATAGGTATTGCTTCTTCCCACCTTGTAAGATAATTTGTATAAGTTATAATGTAGCACGATCCATTCTTATGTGCATGTCAGGAAATAGGACCTACAAATTTAATTTCCCACTTTTTAAAATGTTCCACACTAGCAGTAGGGCTGAAAGGAATTTCATCTCTATGCTCGGGATTTCCAAGGCATTGACAATGGTCACAGGATTTACAATATTCTATACAATCCTTATAAATTGTTTCCCACTAAAGACATTCCAATAGAATCTTATGTGTGGTAGCATTCCTTGCAATCCCACCATGAGCTTCCTCTATAATGGTAGTACGCTCATGCTCAAGTACATAATGGCATAAAACCTCATCCCAACATAACTTGTATAAATCTCCACCGATTAACATGTAAAGCACAATGTGTATAGCAATTTTTTTCTTCCCAAAAGCCTTAATCCCTTTATGTGCCACACCTGTATGTAAGAATACAACAATATCCTCTAATTCAGAAGGCACATGGTTCAATCTGACAAAGATGGGCATCTGGCAATATATCCTCAATGTTTTGTGCATCCTCCCTTGATTTAATCCTTGATAATTGATTTGGTCCTGAGTTACTCTTGTTTGGCTTCACCATAACTATAAATTCAAATTCTTAGAACAAGAGAATCCACCTTCATATGTTCCCTTGCAAAATGGGCTTATTGACCAGATACTTAAGTGTCAGGTGATCCGTATAAAATATGAACGGATTTTCCAACAAGTATTGTCTAAACTTGTACAGTGCATAAATAATGGACGATACTTTGTGCTCCGTAGTTGTATAATTTTTTTTAGTCAAGGTCAATTTCTTGCTTGCAAAGCAAATAGGATGATCAAAAATACCCTCTCCAGGTTGGGCTAATACTACGCAAATGGTCGTGCTAGAGGTGTCCACATGCACATGGAATGGTTTGGTCCATGAAGGAAAGCACATAATAGGCGCAAAATTAAACATTTTCTTCAATGTCTCAAACGTGCGTTGTTGCATCTCTCCCTAATGGAACTTTCACTTACTCTTCAACAATTCCTCCAAGGGCATGGTTATCCTAGCATAACCCTTGATAGAATTCATGTAATAAACTATGTGCCCCAAGATTCTACGCACCTCACTCTGTATAGTAGGTTCCTCTAATCCTAAAATGATAGCAACCTTATCAGGATCTACTAACAAGCCTTCCTTACATATGATATGTCCGAATAGAGTTCCAAAAGTTGTAGTAAAGATGCACTTCTTGATGTTTAGAGATATGCTCAACTATCTTGACCTCTCAAACATAAATATTATAATAGTGATCCTTTACTATCCCATAAATTGTCCAATCATCCAAGTAAACCTGTATAAACTTATGAATCAAGTCCTAGAATGCTTGCACAAAAATGTGTGAAAAGACTGCAAGCACATTTTTCAATCCAAAAGGCATAACTGTGTATGAAAAACTTCCCCACTCAATGGTGAAATTTTTATTCTCTTGATCTTCTTTATCAATCCATGCCTGATGATATTCAAAAAATCCATCAGTGAAGGAGTAGATCTTGTGCCCTGCAACACCTTCCAGAATCTCCTATGTAAATGGTGTGGGAAAGGGATATATTACACAAGCAACATTCAATTCCCTATAATATACACATATTCTTATCTTTCCATCTTTTTTTATGCTTCATACCATAGGGCTAACCCACTTTGACTCCTTAATGGGATCAATGATTCCAGACTTTAACATCTTATCAATCTCTTCTTTTACCTTGAAGACATATTAGGATTCATCCTATAAGGCCTCTTCCTAACCAAGAGCTCACCTTCCTTTAACTTTATTCTCATCTCTCCCAAAGAGTGACGTACCCCTTTCAACTCATGATAGCCTCTAGGAAATAATTCCTTGAAGTCATGCAGCAGCTTAATTATTTTTGCAACCTCTGAGTCAGACCAATAATCTCCAATGATGGTGTTATCAGCTAATTTTGACTTCATAAAATTAATTATTAAAAAAATGGAAATTTTAAAATTGTTCAAAAGTGTTACTTTGCGTGATTTATTGCTCTCATCATGATCGTCTCATTTTTGTGATTGTTCCGGTCTTTGTTTCGTCCATTTCAGGCGAGAACTCCTCCCGCCAGGTCTTAAAATGCATTAATAATTAAGTAATTAATATTTAATTAATTTATTATCCTTTATTTGATAAAATCATTTTTTATTAAATTTGGGGTTTTTAATTAATTAACTATTAATATAATAATTATTTAAAGTCATTTGACAAATTTTTTATTTTATTGCCGAGGAAGTAAGCTTGTGCTTCCAACTACCGGGAATGCCAAATTGGCTTCCCGAACCCGGATTTCCCCTTTCCTGGTGAATTTATTTTAATTTCTCACTTGTGGGATTTTCTCCACCAATTGCCAAATCAATGAATTGGCAAACGGGAAAGAAATCTCCCAATTTCCCACATGGGAAAATTGAATGGATATTGTCATCCCACTTTTCCATTTCCATTGGAAATTGGTCATTGCTTTCCCCATTCCCCCTGGCAATTAATTCCACTACCGGGAAGAAGGGAAGTTGGATTAATCCTCATAAATTTCTTCATTGAACTCGTTGGAAAGATTCATGTGAATCTTTCCAATTGCTTCTTATTTCTTCTGAAGGAACAAAGTAATATTTTATCACATCCCTCAATGAATCATCACGCATTCACAAAGCTAGATATTGAAGAGGCTCTCCACCTGAAGGAAAAATAATACAACTTCCATCCAGTCCAAAAAACCACGCAAGAGTAGTTTAAAGATCACCACGTTTTTTATTGAAGGATAACAGTCCTAACAAATTCCCACGCAGTCAAAGGATAGTCTAAAATAGAGAGGAAGAGATCCACGCATTTCTCTGAAATCTGCCCACAGCCAGTAGAAGGAGGTCTCCACGCATGCACAGGTAGTCATGAGAATAAAATAAAACAAAAACAAGTTTCCACGTGCTGAAGGCTGGAGGAAAGAGACAACAAGAAGACAAAGGTCTGCACAGGTTTCAAAGGAGAGGACAGTCTAAAATATAAAAGAAATCATTTTTCACACATTCATCAAGAGGTACAGTCCAACCAAGAACTAAACATCATTTTCCATGCCACAACAAAGCCAGGACAGTCCACGTTTCAGAAAGAAGACAAGAAATCAATTAATACACATTTCTCATAAGAAAAGAATAGTCCAAGAAAGAATACCACGCACCCACCAGGTCTGTCCACGCTAAGAGAAGAAAGGAAGTTTCCACGCAGGTTAAGGAAGGTTCTTTTAGAAGATCTTCATGCAATCAAAGTCTACAACAAAATATAGTTTTAGATGCCTGGAAAGGAAGAAAAGAAGACCCACGTTTGCATAAGAAAGAGACAGTAAAAGCTAGAATACCACGCATTTTTTAGAAGGAGAAATCCATGCATTAGCAGAGGGGGACAGCAAAGTAACAAGGATAAAAGCATATATTTTCAATGCATTTTCTTGGAGCAAGGAACAACTGAAGACAAGACCACCGTTTCAACACCTAGAGAAAGGACAACAAAAATAATAACTCACGTGTTGGAGGATTAGAGGAAAACAACAGATGTATAAATAAAAATAAATAAAAGCTTTGCCCACGCATTCACCAAATCAGGCCAAAATGCCGATGTAGGTGAGAGAAATGAAAAGAGGATTTCAACGCTTGTAGGTGAAAGCATAAGCCAAAATCTCCACACATTCCCAGAATCACACCAAATTTTTTTAAAATATATATAATAAAAAAATTGTAACTCAAGATTTATTTTTATTATAATAATAATAATAATAATAATATTCAAATAAATCATATTGTTCTTGCACTGACGGGGGTTTCGGAGACTGAGACCCGACCCCGTTTGCATTTTTTTACGTGCCTGAGTCCTTTTTCTATGAAATTCATAATGGCTGAAAAATCTAATAAATTTGCAGGAAAATCAAGGAAGCAAATAGAGAAATCAAATAAGTTCGTGCTCAAGTATGAATTTCAAAGAATCATCCTTCCCAATTCAATCAAGTCTATCTATGAAAATATCACTGATACAAATCTTGGCCACAAAAACGTGTAACAATTTTGTGAATCAAGTGAAAGTTGAAGGTAAAACCATATTCTCGGATAGGCTCTACCATAGCGGTCCACCCCAAGCAGTGGTATTTCCTAGTCTCAGTGCAATTTCCTAGAGCTGGTTATCGCCTGCGCAGAGCATTATGATCCTGAGAGACGAGGAATTTATAAAGATAATTAGTGAGTCTTTCCTCTTAATCACACCAGAGCATATTGAGGAGTTGTTTAGGCATACCTGACTTCCCTAAGAATGTTGACATCACTTGACTAGTCAGTACAATATTTGTGGGATGGAGAACCCATCGGGTGGAGCAAGATGATTAATAACAACTGGTTAGTGACTAAGAGGCCTCGGGCATTGACCCGACTTCCTAAGGAATTGTACCATGCATTGAGTTCATGGAGGAAATCGGGGACATGATCACTTTCCTGAGTTAAGTCTTCAGATCTACCCTCTGTTAGGATTTTCCACCCATGTATGTATTAGTTTATCTGTATCATCCTTACCAAGAAGAGAGTTTTTTTGGATTGGGCCACCACCATCAGTGATACTCTTCACAAACAATTGATCGAAGTCAAGATGACTGGATGCTTCTACATGACATTCGTATATGACTTATGCAGTAGCTAGATTAAAGCTATTTTCGGGGCTAGAAATGAAGAGGAGTCATGGGTCCTTCAAATAATGCCTTTCATTATCATCCGCAGTTAAGTTTCAAAAATAGCTCTCATCATTTCAGGAGAGTTAACGATGCATTCAACTTCCACGCGATTCAAAACTTGAATTGGAATACAGAGGAAAGAGTTCTCCAAAGAGGCCATGGAGGGTCATTTCCCAGTGGGGAACATGGTTTATTCAATTTCCATCCTTTTCCTACCTTCATGTGAGTGGCTTTGTAAGTACTCCTGTGGAAGCTTCCTAAGTACGTCAATGACAGAGTGGGCATTAATGGATCTTGCGCGACAACTATTCCAAGTTCATTGTCTCCTCAGTGATAAACATCGTTCAAGAATTCACTTCCCAATCCAAACTGGGGAATACCAATGTCCAAATCTCTTCAGTGCACAACTCATGGAGAAAGAGTATTTCGCCCTCATCGGTATTCATCCATATATGAAGAGATTCCAGTTTGATATTAACGGATATATGCAGAATATTCTTCGAGCGAAGTATCAACACAACCCTACCATGGAAGATTTTTGGGCTGCCTATTCAGAATGAACACGAAGTAAGAAGGTGAGAGTTTTCTCTGCCTAACCCTTTCTTAGATCAAGGCCTTTCACATCAATAAACCCTCCAGATTCATTGGTAGATGATGATGAAAATTTTATTGATCCCTCATATGATGTCATTGCCTTTAATCTCGTTGCCCCAAATTGATTAGACCAAAAGAGATGAATTTTCTCTTGATAACAAGAATCAACCAATCCTTGAAAGAAGCATATCCTGGTATGAACAGAGAACTTGCAAAGTTACCATTAATCCAAGATCATACCTCAGGATTACAAAAAATTCCAACATCGAGGAAGCATTCATCCACCCGACCAAAGCTTCTTCTCAGTCAACCTTTGTGTCATCTAGCCATACACATCAAGCAAGAAAGGAGTGGTTGCCAAAATCCACTTCACCAAAGTAAGGTGTCGCAAGGTGAAACATCTAAGGGATCTTAGAACCTGAGTGAAGGAAGAGAGCATGTATCGGGAATTTCCACTTCAAGTAGATATTCTTCTACTCACATTGTTGATAGTTCGCAAAATCTCATAACAAACAATCCTCAGTCGTGCCTTCGCACAAGCAGTTCATTCAAATGTAAGTAGTCCAGATATCAAACACTTCTGAAGCATACTATTTCACGAAGAGATTTCTCAAAGTCTACCTGAATGTTCAAGAGGTCGATGTCGAGGATATTTCACCTCAAGAGATTGAGGTCGCCGAAAAGATTCTTATAGCAGGACCTAATGATGTTGAGAACAATGGGAATGTTGACTTTGAGACTCTAGGCTTCTGTAAGCAGAAGTGGTGAAGGATACTCATTTTTGGATTGATGGTGAGATCAATAAAAGGAAGAGGGTTGTCAACCCAATTGATATTGAATTTTATGCACTTTTCAAGCTTTCGAATGAAGTCATTTCTAAGAAGCCTAAAGTGCTTTCTTGCAAATAACGGTAGATGATGACAGAGAACAGATTTATGGATCTTGTCATCCCACAAGTTGACAAGGAACGTGGTGCCATGACATCTTCTGATTATGAAGTTTCCAGACTTAGACTTGGGAAGTCCACGTTAGAAAGTGATATGGTGATGACCCAAGATTCAATTGAATATCGTGTTAAAGAGGCTTGAGAAATATAAATCTCAGAACTCTCAGCTCAATGTCGAAAAGAATCAATTGGTGGATTATGTTCAACATCTGATAAATCCCATATCATCCACTTTCCCAGTACTTGATGCAGTGGCTGCCCCTCGATGATGAAACTCTCAATTTTTCAAAATAAATAAACACATTGGGTCATGTCACTAAATCTTGGCTTTCAAGAGATTCTTGTTTTTGGTAAAAAGACGATCAAAATAGTCATTAAGCTCCATGAAGATATGTCAGTGCATATCTTGATCTAATTATTTATTTTAACGAAAATTTTGTTTATAACATTTCAAATTTGGATGAGATATTTCCGAGTCTATAGGAGATGACAAGTATGGAATCTCCAACTTTAGGCCATTGAAGGGATTCTCGAATTTGAATATCGATGGACACACTTTCTTTGGTGTCTACATCTCAAATCAAGAAATACACTTCTTGACAATTTTATGATCCATTATGAGAGCGTATGCAATGAAGCCTTCACTTCACTCGCCTTGATTCATGAGTTCATAGTTGAGATCCCTTGCGATCTTGTAAATGAGCAAAATCAAATGTATTCATCAGAAAATGTGGAGGAGACAATTTTCACAATTGTTTCAAAGACATGTATACTCTCGCCATCAATTTCTCTTCAGCTTCAATGGAACATTGTACCAAATTAAAGAACTTATTTGAGGATACGCTCAATCCAAAGATGGTCAATTTGAATGATATGCCAGGTAGGATTCTTGGAATTACAAGTGTTTTGTGAGGCTATGTGCTTTGACCAAGTGAACCTCCTGAGGAAGAAAAGATGTTTGAAACATTGGGAAGGTTCAGATCCTTTCAATTGGCGATGGTGGCGGATCCTAATTTCAGTTGATGGGGTTCAAGGAGATAGCTTTCTATAGTATCTAACAAAGTGGGAGAGTCCATTTCTCATACGTTTGAGATAGATAGACCTCACTTCATTAGGATAAGGCACTGGTTTTTGTCATGTGTCAAAATGTTACTTTAAGTGGGTCATTGTTAAACTCACTTTTGACAAACTATTAGATAACTTAAGTGATTTCTATTTTTAGTTGCTTCTTTAATAAATTCAGTTGAAAAAGTCAAAGGTCAATTAATATGCCCTATTTAATGATGCATGTAAAACCCTAACTACTTTGTAACCAAATTTTAGGTTATAAAAGAAATTCATGGGATCATTTATAAGGGTGACTTTGAGAGAGGAGAAGAAAATAATTTTATGTGAAAGATTTATTTCAAAGAAAGAAACTTTGTGTTCTTTTGAGAAGACATTTTGGAGTTAATGAAATATGAATTTTGTGGCCTATTCATCGTCTCTTATAGCATTTGATGTTCTTATGTTCATTAGATGTTAGGTGTTTGAATCTTGCATGTAAATATTGTCTTGGATCTTATTGTCAATGCTACTAATATGTTGTTCTAGTTCACAGTGATCAAGCTCTGATTATCTACTTACTCACGTGTGTTCCTTTTTACTCATTCTCGTTTAGCTGACTGAAAAATCCATTTTATTTTTGTTAGTTATTTACCTGTTCTTCTCCATGCAATATTAGGTGTCTGTTTTTACCTAACTATTGGATGTTCCTTCCATTCATTCCTTTCTCGTTCCTTTCCTTCATTCCATTCCATCTCCCTCATTCACTTTTCTTTCCATTAATGTTCCAAAACACCCCCCACATACAATTTTTAATGTACATGATGTAAATATATTTTTTGGTTTTCAATAAAGGTAGCCTCACCTTCATTGAGGAGGGACTTCGTTTCCACACTGATGCATGTCATTTACATGCGTGCAAATTCATATGCTAATATATGGCCACCTTAGGTTTTGCATATGTACCAATGTTGACCTTCTTTAAATTTCTACGAGGCTTAACGATAGGGATGCACCTTCTCATCTGCACTATTCCACAGACCATTTAAGAGAGTTTCGCACACAAACATTAATAAGACTTTTACGTTTGTGTATCCTTCTTGACCATTCCATCACACCCATGTCAGGTTAGAGAGGCCTTTTAGTTATCATAGCCATGCACACCCATGATGTTCTTCATGATAACTCTGTTGTCTTCATAGCTAACCTCCAGATCGGATTCACCTAGTAATTTCATTCCACATAAGCTCATCTATCCATTCTACATCAATCGTCCCAACAGTCGAGCACTTCAGGGAGGTCGATAATGCGCTTGAAGGTCACGTAGTTGATTTAGTAGAAAAATCGTCACAGGGACTGAATCATACCTCAAATCATTTCTATACCACTGCCCTATATATCTATTCAACTAGGGGTCAAGGGACTCAATGCAATAGATAGGCACTGCAAAGTGATAGGGGTAGAGGGTAGGGATCCCACAGTCACGAAGGGTGGGAGGGCCTCATGCACTTAATTGATTCGAGGGTCCCTTCATACTCTTGAACGTGATATGAAGTGCCCAAATATCCCATGAAATTCAGATAGTATGGGGATAAGCGCAATCTATTCCTAAGATATCTAGTAGAGAAGGTGATTATCATCTAATAACCACGCTAGAAATACTATCTCTATGTGCAATCCACCAGCATAGTTCAGTATAAGGCCCTTGGAAGGTATCCTCCTAACAGCAGCGTGTTCGGGTCTTCCCTTACCCTTGATCTCTCCATATGGTCTAGGGCATAACATGCATAAATGGGGCCTTGAAGATTTCCTAGGTGATCGAGGAGGACTGATGGCAGCTAAGTTACTACCCAAGTACCTAATATAGTGCATGTCTAGTTAGAATGCTATAAAATGTACTATTAGGCTTTTCAAGCACAAATGCATTTTGCATGTAAAATGCTTAAAGAGTTCCAAAACCCACCAAGGTTTTACTCTACTGTATTGTTAGATATCGGGGTATCACTCAGAGACTATGCATCATACACCAACTTGCAATAATGCTCACCTTAGTTTTGAAACCTGGCTCAATAACTACATAGTCTCTAATGATACAGAACATTTGGTGCATAAATGTAAGATCCTCCTCACTTAATGGCTCCACATAGGGTGCATATTTTCCATCTACCAAATTAATAATGACACGCTCTTCCTTGTTCTCAAAATGGATATAACCTTTATTGAAGCACAAATTATAATTATTTGCATAACACCAAGGGCGCCCAAGTAAAGTTGGAAAACTAATGCTACTTCCACGATGGACTAAGACCTCACACGTGCCCAATAAACTTGGCTACTTATATGGTAATATTGGCATCCTTAAATACTCAAATGGGCATGGATTTAGACGAGTTATTCCATATCACACTGATGTACTTGAAAAATGGCTGTAACTTGTTTTTCTACCCAAATCTCCTTGCATCACATTTTCCAAAGTGAGTACATTTACTATGTGCACCTTTATCAATGAAAATATTACTCAAGAACCATTATGTAATTAGGTGCATAAACCAATTTTTGCAGGTTTTTGTTTGATTTTGAACTCTCATTTTTTGCAAATGAGCCTTTGTCTTTGCAAGGTTTAGGGTTTTATCATTTTTTTTCCAATTTTAAAGTGTGTTTGTTACGCCCTTAACCCTAGGTCATATATCGGGATATGGATAGCCTACCTATGGCTAGCATAATCTCTTATCATGTCATATCATATTAATTTATGCTTTTATATGTTTTTCCTGATCTAGATTTTGTGACTACTCTTTCAAGCATTGTATCTCACTCTAAAAAATTCTAATAACCTCCATAGTATCCTAATATAATTCCTTATGATGGGTAGGATCTGGATACTTTTCATGTAATACCTCCTATTTTGTAATAACATGTTCCTTCTTCGAAGTCTCACAAGCACGCATAGCCTCAGTGCGTGTAGTTACCAACTTGGGTATTATCTCAAGGTCAGCTGCTAACTTCAGCATCCACTAATCTTCCACAACATGTTGTAATCTAACCATTCTAGTGCCCTTATCCTTCTTTTGTTACTTGCTCATATGCTCATTCAAATCTGGGCATTCCTAAAACTTGTGATTCTTTCCACACCAGGAGAAAATAATGTTCTGAGGGCACTTGCATGTATAATGATCAGGGGATCTACATGTATAACAAGTCCCTCATGGAAATTCACCTCTTCCACTACCATGACCTTGGCCTCTAAATCCTCCACAGTAACCTATACCTCTACCACCTCCATTAGAGTGCCCTTCATTGTGATTATGATTATGATGTTCACCTTGTTCCTTAGAATTGTTTGTAACACTAGTCTGACATACACCAATTTCAATGGCATCATGAATCTAATCAATCAATCTCCAATTCTATGTATCATGAGTGGTAGATTTAAAAAACCTTACAATAACAAGACACATTATTCCTTATCGTGCACTGCAACAGGGGGCACCTACTTGAATCATGTTCCAAATGACATATCTCACAATCCAAAAACATGGCATGCACTGATTTACGAGGGAAAATATCCTTAGTATATCTTTCCACCTCATAATCCATACACCAAATACCATTGCACGTCTCATGGGATGAATTAACAGATAATTTTTCCAACTATTTTTCCATAGATGCAGTCTGAGCTTCTAAAAATGGGCTAACTCCAGTGTCTACGCTCCCAACTACCTCAGCGCATAAAGATACCTCAAGTTCCTCACGCGTATTTGTAAATTTATTGGGGAAAATCACTAATGTTTTGGGTAAATAACTAATGATTCCTAAGAAATCGTCAGTGATTCATGTTGAGAAGGATACCATATCATAAGATATCTTTGAAACCATAGTTTTGACGCATTTACATCGGTACTTGTAGCAACGGAGCTCTGGTTCTCATACCTTATCATCAAATCTCCTTTAGAAGTGGGTAATGTATCTGTCAGATTCAAAGCTTCAGGAATATGTAATTCATCTAACAATATTTGCATTATGCAGCCTGGTATAATATACTACTCATTTTGATGGGGGTCATACTTCTGGTAACCAGAGGTATGGAGGAACACCCTAGCAATGTTGGAGGTCAATCTGAATTTCCTTCCGTTCCAGGGTAGTGATCACCTACAACGGGGCACGCATCAAGGTTTGGTGGCACATTTTGTTGTATGTTTACTGTTCTGTTGTGGGTAATGTGTTTCATTTCAGTGTTCCTGTTCAGGTATGATGCAAATACATGTTCAAAAAAGAGTTGCTAATGCAATTAAGCTCCTTTTCTAGATGATTCAGGAACCTTGATTCCTCTCCACCACCATGATCCATTAGATCCACCAGTGCACTGTCCCTACTTGACGTCACCAAGATGGTCCAACTCCACCAGAATATGTTCTAGTTCCTTGCAATGGTCCACCATGTACAACAATAGATCTAACTAACAATCATCCAGCTCAATATTATGTCTTCAATAGTGGTTTGCTTCCTTAGTGTCTCCACTGTCGCGCTGAACTACACGCACATTGTGGGGGATATTAACATACTACATCAGATGTGTGTCCCATTTCCATTTTGTGCCTAAAACGGCTAATGTCTAACGCAAAGATGCAAGTGGTACCTAGTACTTTTCCTATAATGTCATTGTAGATCGAGTGGAAACGATTGATAATAATGGCTTCAACTAAGAATTTTTTGCATTCTATAAAGATGTGCCAATGTGAAATATTTCCAGTACCTCTTTCAGTTGTGTGCATTATGTTACTTCCATTGTGTTTTAACTGGTTTCTATTTACATATGAGTTGGAGTGTGCAGTGCTTAGATGTTGTGAAGACTAAACACCATGTTTTCATATGTCATCTTCTTAGGTGGATTGATATGTGATGCCAATGAGTTGATGGATGTACTTGGCTTCATCATGAAGTGGTATGTCTAGGTAAACCACTCGAAAAGCATTAACTATTGTGCACTTTGTGGTAAACCACTCGAAAAGCACACCATACTGCTTAGGTTCCATGGTCCTTCCAAAAGAAAACTATTTCAAATGCCTTGGTTTGCAACATCTGGCCAATTGATAAATCACCTCACTCTTGGTAAATTCTGCGGTATCTTGTCAACTAAACCATCTCCCGAGTCCTTGGTATACTGTGATTCATCAATCTGAAAATCACCAATTCATGAATTCGTAAGGTGCCAGATACATGTTCCTGATGCCCTATATTCCCCATGTTCAACACTAAGGGGAAGAATGTTATCTAAACTATAGTTAGTGCTTCGCAATATGATTATATGTTACTTA
Organism: Taxus chinensis; assembly: GCA_019776745.2. Lineage (NCBI taxonomy): Eukaryota > Viridiplantae > Streptophyta > Pinopsida > Cupressales > Taxaceae > Taxus > Taxus chinensis. The sequence continues at coordinate 73,716,449 of CM034155.1, read as the reverse complement.
TGGTAAATATCTGTGAAGGTTAGATAAAGTTAGTAAAATGTAAGAATTAGGTAAATGTAATTAGTTTTTTCATGAAGTTGTTACATAAACCACTCTCTGGTTTGGAATATGTAGAAATTATGTATTTCGAGGAGTGGTTGAACTCATTCATATGGTTTCTACTCCATCAAAGATCAAATATTTTGTTACATCCTATTTTAGATGTGTTTACTCCCTATGCATACCTATGATAGATTTTCTTGTAATCAAACAATGAGAAATCTAATAGAAGATCATTCTCTCTTTGAATCTATGGTGTTGCTCTTACTCTGTCTTTGCATCCATTCATATAACTCATATGTCCATTTCAACATTAAAGGAGGTCTTATTTTTAAAACCCTATCTTTTGTGCGTCACGAAGAAGATTCTTCTATATGGAAAGGCGTGCAGGTCAGACTGCTAGAGAATGGTGGTTTGAATCTCCAAGAAGATTTATTTTTCACCTACGTGGACATGGTCTTAGCTTAATGGTCGAACAAAGAGGTGAGTCTCTTAATTGAATCAAGCAGTGTGTCATCATGTGGCATTATCAAGGAACAACTTTGAACAAGTTTTCTTGACTATATGGAACCAGGTTGTACTCATTATTTTACCCATAATACTTTTTTCTAACCCAAATCGCACCGGCCTATCACCTAGTGGGCACTAGGCACTCACTCAAGGCACGCGCGGGCACTGAGCCCCTCTTTTATGTGAGCTTTGTGAGAAGGTTCTGCCATTAATACGGGTTTATTTACAGAGATATAAATACAAGCATCCTAAAAGAAGAACATAAGACTAGCAGATCCACATACACACCCAGGCATCAAAGAAGGTATATAAACATTGAATGAACCATTGGAAAATAGATCTAAGAAATAACCAGTTATTAAAAAGTCAATAACCAATATCCAACCACAAAGTTTCATAATATTAATCACTGTAAAACACAGAAGTTGAATACATACACAAGAGTATCACCATAAATCATGTGTGCCCATAAACTAGTAGCATAACTCTACTATAAAATGTCCTATCCAAATCATGCAAATCAATACATATTTATAGGTAGTAGGGAATTTCCCTTTACTATTCATGCACTCTCAAAAATATGCTACATGTTAATAATAGGCATGCACCACTTACAAAAAGCAACTAGGAAGCATGCAAGCTTCAGCTAATAATAAACTTCATAATAATAACTCCAGATCTATTCCTATTATTATCTTAATTCAGCATGTCGTTTTATCTTCCACTTTTTCCCAAGAATACCTTGTTGTGTCTTCCAAGTCTTCTACCAAAACATTCTCAACACCTAATCCAAAACTTGCCCCACACTCCAACCGGTTATTAGCCCACATCATGCAAAATAGCTAAGTCTGAACTCTAATTTTTCCCTCGGCGCACCATGTAACCATTGATCCTCCATGCAAACCTACCCACCCACTTCCCGCACGCGCCATCCTTATGCACCTTTAATACTTGGGCTATATTTCACATCCCAACAAAATAGTTTGTCTCAAGACCTTTCCATCAAAAAATGGAGTCATTTTAAGTTTGGGATCAAAAGTTATGACATAAAAAGTCACACAAACACATGTGTAGTCACAAAAATTCACTTAAAGTCATGCAAATGTAGGTATAGTCATAAAAATGCACTTAAAGACATGTAGAAACATACACAATCATAGAAATGCACTTAAAGTCATGCAGATGCATGTACAATCACAAAAACGCACTTAAAGTGAGGTAGACGCATGCACAGTCACAAAAATGCAATTAAATTCACGCAGACACATGCACAGAAATAGAAACATAGGCTTGAGTATGAAGATGCATTTACAGTAACAGAAACACACTCTACTTGTACCTGTTAGAATTCAAAGATTCTAATAAATACAAATTTAATCAACTTACATATACATAATGTTATGATAAATATTTAAATAAAGATTACATCATAACATAAGTAAATAAAGATTGACAGAGCCCTCAAGTAACGGGCTGATGTGCTGTTGTTTTTTGGCTGTGATATGGCTGTCATCGGGCGGTTCTAGAGCTGTTTTTTGACGGAGCTCTGTATTCTGTTTCTCTTTTGGTTTCTTTTTGAACTTGTCTCCTTTGCTCTGGATCTCTGTACGTTTAGATCCACTCTTCACCTTTATTGTAATATCTGGCTGCTGAGCCTTTCTTAATTGACTGTTTTTCCCTTCTCTGGGATGCTTTTCTCATGTTTATTAGCTGGCTTTTGAGCCCTTTTGTACACAGGGTATAGTCCCTTCAAAACTATTTGCCCTTAATAAAAAAACATAAGTAAATAAAGAAATACTTACACGAAATAAATAACACAGGTGACACAGTATTTATAGTGGAAAACTCCAATAGGATAAAAACCACTTTGAAAATAACATTTTACTTCAGAGAACTTATTTTACATCCAGTAAGATCACCTCCTCCTTTGAAACCCTATTTACCAAGGGTAAAACCAAATCACTTGATTTACACACCTTTGATATATTTCTCGAATATATTAAATGAGGATCTAAAATCCTTTTTATATAAGGTGATCGGGTATGTCTCCTGACCCACCTTTTCAACCTAAAATGGTTGACCCATACACCTAGGTTTATAATATTTAATATTAGAAATATAATCATTTCGTGATATTAAATATTTAACCTAAAATATATACCTAGGTTAGCATATTTAATAATAGAAATATAGATATTTCATATTATTAAATATTAACCTATATATTAGTGATAGACCCATATACATTAAGAGTTGGCCAAACCACTTAATCATTATGTTCCAACACTCCCCTTAATGTTAAGTGGGATAACATAACATATGTCAATAGATTACCTACATGTTGTACACTACAGGGTTTACAATCCTTAAACCATAAAGGTTTTAAGCTAGCATATCGGTTGAAAGAATTATAACACCTTCATCGTACTCGATTTACCTTTTGGTAAAAAAGGATTTGGAATCCCAAAGATCATCCCATGATCAGTGGTTAAGTATGATTTGTGAGTTTTACATGTTCTCACAAGTTCTCATAAAAGGTTATTGAACCCAAGCATATAGGAGCCTTTTACAACCAAGGACCTCCTTAACAATATGCTTAAACTGGATGTTTACTAGTAAACTCAATAGCACTAAATATTTTACTGAAGACCGTCTTTAAGATCTTTCTACACTTTTTTCTTAAAAAATTTGAGGTATACATGCCCGAAGGTCTTTTTACACTTATCAAAAGGTCTTTCTTTACACTAACTGAAGGTATTTTACAAATGCCCGAAGGTATTTTTTTTAAAACCAAGTTCCATTTGGAGGTGACATTGTCATGCACACTCCTCCTCAATGGCAACTCTGACAATCCAAGCTTTTCACGAAAGTGATAAAACTTTGCAGCACTCAGGGACTTTGTGAAGATCTCAGCAACCTGCTCTTCAGTCAACATGAACTTGAGATTTATCTCATCACTTTGCACCTTCTCATGGGTGAAGCATATGTGTATCTCAATGTTCTTCATCCTCTGATGTTGAACCATTTCTTAATCAAGATTAATACAACTCTGACCACCACATAGAAAATAAATACTTCATTTACCTTCCATGTGTATCTATACCAACAGTCGTTACAGCCACATGGTTTTTTTACTTCTTCCATTGTAATTCTTTGCCTCAGTAGAAGAAATAGAGACTGTTGATTGTAATTTTTTGTTCCAAGTAATGGTTCCTACACCAAAAAACTTGAACAAATATCCAGTATATTTTATAACACAACATCAATATGGTTAGATTTACAAAATTTATATAAGATATCATTTTTATTTTTAGTATAATGCAACCCATAATTGATTGTTCTTTCCAAATATCTAAAAATTCTTTTTGCAAGATTCCAATGATCTTTAAAAAAGGTTCCTGCATAAACCTTGAAGTAATTCCTATCGATAGGAAATATTTGATCTAAGTATAGTTAGATAAATCAAACTATCAACTAACTACATATAAAAAATAGGATCAACCTTTTTCATATAGAGATTTAGGATCAATATTTATTCAAACTTTCATTGAAGTAGAAAATGGTTTACAATCAATCATAAGAAACTTTTTCAATACAATGGTTGCATATTGTGTTTTGAAAAATAACAATGAAATGAAATACAGCCATATAAATAACATGATGTGAGAGACCTAACTCATTCATTTCAAAGTACTATTTTAATTTCTCTTTAATCCTATGAATTAAATCAAAATTGTCACCAGACATAAGCAAATCATCAACATATATACATATAATGATAATATGCGAGCCTTATTACTTAATGAATATATCATTGTTAGAAAAATAATTAACAAAACCTAACAGTTTAAAGAAGGAAATATTTTTTACATACCAAGCTCTAAGAGTCTGTTTTAAACCATACAAGGATTTCTCAACTTACAAACATAGTTTTCTTTACCAGTTTCTTGAAATCTTTTAGGTTAGAACATGTAAAGTTCTTCTTTTAAATTACAATTCAAAAAAGTTTTTTTCTTATCTATTTGGTGGATTTCCCACCCAAAGTGAGCAGCAATTGCAAATAAGGCCCTAACATTACTTATTTTAGCTACAGGAAATGTCTCAACATAATCAATGCCAAATTTCTGAGTAAAACCTTTAGCAATAAGTCTAACTTTATTTTTGTTAATACTATCATCACCATTATATTTTACATTGTATATCCACCTAGACACCCTATAATACTTCACGACTCAGGTTCATACAAGATAATTAATACATAGTATATATGATGGCTTCTAGTCATTTTCCTAAGGTTAATAGGATTTGATTTTTCTAACATAGATTGAGCCCAATTTAATTTCTTATCTAGGAAGATAAAAGTTTCAGAAACATCTATAACATTAAAACATCATCATAACCATTTCTTAAATCATAATCAAAACCAGCATTTAGAAACATTTAATGAAGTAACTTCAAGAGAAGAAGACAACACATGTAAACCTTTCACTAGACTATATCTATACATTTCATATAAGCTTTAATAATTAACATGTCATAATCTTCCATGCCATAGTTTTGAATTATTCAAACTTTGAGATATAAAATAAGATGCAGAAGAGAAATCATCAAAAATGTATAGATCATTTCTTTAATCTCCTTCAGCTATTATACTCTCATTACTATCCTTAATATACTGAGTATCCTTCATGCATGGATTCTAGTTGTGTCCATACCTCTTTCAGATGTTCGATATTACCAATGTGTAGAAGGTACTCATCGTTCACATTGCATAAAAAGAGCATATTACATTCATTGCAAGAATACATTCATGTTATCTACAGTTTCTTGACGACCAGTGGGAGCAACCTCAGATCCAGAAACAATCGTGTAGATTTTTCTCTCCATACATTTTATTTTGACCCAAATGTTGTAGTTGGTTTCATTCAGGATTTAGGTTTTGTCAAGACAGAAATAGTTGGACGTCATTATTTTCCTAAACCTGTAAAACACCTCATTATAATATACAATGTACCACAAATTTAGATACATATTTATCGATAAAAATAACACTTTAATAGAATAAGATCTAAATTTTACAGATCTAAAGAAATTATTTGATCATAACTAATTTTATCATTACAATGCATACTAATTAACCTCCCATGATCAAAATAATAACCCGCATTATAAAGGGCTCTGCATTATACCTCAGATTTATATAAAAAATATTTCTGACCATATAGAAGTGAAGAAGAGACCCCTAAGAATGCACAAATTCAAATTTCTGAAAAAATTAATGTAGACAAAAATCTGGCCAGCTTAAATTTGACATCTAAATGACCGTCATAATGGCTTATTTTGTGGTCTATCATGTAGGTCATTTGACCGTCAATTTTAACACAGTTAAAGTTTTCTAGAACCTATGAGCTTGAATTTAACGTCCAAATGACCGTCATATTGTCTTATGTTTGGTCTACCATGATGGTCATTTAACCGTCAAATTTAATGAAGCCAAAACTTGTTGTGTATTTTCAGAATGTGAAATTCTAGAATTTCTTCTTCTGCATAATATTAGGGAGGTTATATTTTAACAAATTATAGTAACCTATTATAATTTATAATATAAAAATATATACATTTTTTAATAAAAATATATATATAATTTATAGAATGAAAAATTAAAAAAAACATATAGTTCATAAAAATTATAAACTATAGTATATTGTTTTTATATTAAAAACACATAACCCTTATTAAAAGGGTTTAAATTACCAAGTGCAAGTAGATTTATGAGAGTATAGATTAACCTACATTTTTTACAGAGGGGACAGGTAATTTCACCTGACCAATGAAATAAATTGAAATCCCTATTTTCATGAACCTTGTCTTCTCCCTTCATTTACTCTTAATTTTACCCTACATACATTTAAAACCATGGAAAGATTGCAAAATATTTTATATAATTCTTGCAAGCTAAAAACTACTTTAATGTGGCTATAACTACCACTATTTTAATAAATATTTACCACACTTCACGTGGACCACCAATAAACTAGATTTTTTTTAATTCTCCATTTATATCTAAGAATTCTACATTTATACCTGAGATATTATGTCATTTTTATTCTCCACTCCCACTTGTATATAAAAGAAAACATTTAAATAGGTTTATTTATATAGTTTTTATAAACTATAAAATATAAATGAATGGGGTCGCCCTCTTACATGGATAATATAAATGGTTAGGAACACATGTTAGGTTTTATTTAATAAGTATTGAGATTTGAAAAATAATCCCTTCATGGCTAAGAAATAAATGTATATTTTAAACAGTTTAAAATAACCATATATATATATATATATATATATATATATATATATATATATATATATATATATATATATATATATATATATATGATTCAAACTTAGGTTTGTTTCTTTTTTTAAAAAACTATATATGCCTAGATTTATAATTTAAGTTTAAATATGATTTAAACTTAGGCTTAGAATATGATTTGTTGACTCTTCCCTCAATCCCATGTAATTTTAATATGGTTTAAGGCTTTTAATATATAGAATTTTTTTCAAAACTATATAAATTTTAATATGATGTTTATATAAATTATTATATAAACATTATTCTATATTATATATATTTTTATTTAAAAATAATAATATAGTTTTCAAATTATATAGCGCGTATATATAGATTAACTATAAACTATAGTTCTTCAAATCAATTCTTTTAGAGAGGACCAAAGAACACGGGTATGAATTTACCTTCTGAAATATTTAACCTGCAAACATTTAAAATTATAGAAAATATGAAAATTATTTCATAGAGTAATAAAAAAAAATTTGTATGTGATTTTCACATAGGTAAATAGTTGAAGTTCCTTTCACCTTGCACACGTCAATCTCCAAACAAACATTAATTCCATATAATTTATAAAATGTAAATGAAATTAAGAATCATATCATATTACATCTCCTCCCAAAAAAATTAGGGATTTAAAATTGAAAAACCCTAAAAATTTACCGAGAGTTTAATTACACAAATGTAATATCAAAATAAATTGGGAAAAAAAAAAAGGACTAGATACTTTTAAATACTCTTTCGGGTTAGTTGAAAATATCATTTGATCTTAATTTATTAATTTACCGCGCTCTGTTACCATGTTAGAATTTGAGGATTCTAATAAATATAGATTTAATCAACTTACATATTACATAATATTACGATAAATATTTAAATAAAGATTATATCATAACATAAGTAAATAAAAAATACTTACAAGAAATAAATAACACAGGTAACACAGTATTTATAGTGGAAAACCCCAATAGGGTAAAACCCACTTTGAAAATAACCTTTTACTTCAAAGAACTTATTTTACATCCAATAAGATCACCTCCTCTTTTGAAACCCTATTTACAAAGGGTAAAACAAAATCACTTAATTTGTACACCTTTGATATATTTCCTGAATATATCAAATGAAGATCTAAAATCTTTTTTATATAAGGTGATCGGGTATGTCTCATGACCCACATTTTTAACCTAAAATGGTTGACACATACACCTAGGTTTATAATATTTAATATTAGAAATATAATCATTTCATGATATTAAATATTTAACCTAAAGTATATACCTAGGTTAGCATATTTAATAATAGAAATATAGATATTTCATATTTCTATTTTAAATATTAACCTATATATTAGTGATGGACCCATATATATTAAGGGTTGGCTAGACCACTTAATCATTATGTTTCAATAGTACCTTCACAAAAAATTTCAAAATACAGTCAAAAACAACAAAAAGTTTAAATATTTCTCGTAAATATTCAATTTTGACAACACTTCACCTCCTTTATACCTGCAAAGAATACTCAACACTACTAAATACCAACATACATGCACAAAAACATAGAAATTTCAATAAGTTGAAAGAACTTGCATTAAAATGGTAAATGAAGCTGAACTAAAAAAAATGTGCATGAGACAAAGGGGTCTCCCACTGGGCATGTCATATATATGCATGTGAAAGTAAAATAAGCTAATGGAATGGATTTAACACCAAGTAAACCCTTTACTTAGTTCATTTAAACAAATACATCAAGATTGGGCTAAAAAAGAAAAGCTTAATTAAATTGCACAAAATTAAATCTAACACTAAATGCAAACCTCCCTTTTGATTTTTAGATTTGCTCCAATATGTAGATTCTTCTATATATCTGAACGCAAGTTACGTATAATCAAAGGTATTATTAGATTGGAAGATATCTCATCAATATGTCTAAAGTGCTATTTTTTAATCTTCTCCTACTAAATTTAGTAAAGGGGTTTCTCAATTTAGTAAGTTTTCTTATGATAGAAATACCCTCTTGAGATATCAAATTTCTTACAAGGACAAGGTGCAAAGGGTGACAAGGTGTACTAGGTTTCTTATATAGCTTTTCTATTTCGGAGAAGTTTGTAACTAGTGAATATGGGATAAATTGAATGTAGAATTAGAAAATGATAAGTATGATTAGAAAATATTAATTAGAGATTAGTAACTCATGGGAGTTTGGGAAGGTTTAATTTATTAATTGATATTGATTAATAGGATAAGTTTAATTGATAAAAGTTAGTTGAAGATTATTTGGAGGGAAATTAGTATATTTGGAGGGGTTTGAGAGGGGGATTAACTAATAATAGGGTTTATTAATTAGATATAAGGATTATGAAAGGTTAATTAATTCATTAAAATCATATTTTAACTAATGAAGTGACGTTAATTGGCATCCAAGATGAGGGACAAGGCTAGTTAATTAATGAAATGTCGCTAATTGACAAAGAAGATGGGGAATATTATCTAATTAGCGTAAAATCACTAATTATAACAGAATGAAGAGAAAGAAGACAATTAGTGTAATTTTAGTATTAAAATTGTGTGGTTGAAATTAGGTGTCTACATCCTCAAAGAGGTCATATGTGGAACCTATCTCAACATTAGATTCAATATCTTCACGATTAGTCATTCTATGAGAAGATGCTTCACATGCGGAAGCATCGAGGTTGTAACCTAAACCATAGGAGTTAATTTTTTATGATGAGATAATGGGATCTAAATGACCTTGCTCATACCAAAGCCAAAACATGATGTTCCTTCCATTGCATATTTGACAAAATGATTTAGTGAGATGTCACCTCACGAAATATTCGGGTAATTCATAACTTATAGAGGACATGGGCATCATGACATCCTCGAAGACATCTGATAGATTTAGGAAATGGGTAATGGCATCCTCGAAACATTGATAGAAGGAAATGGGCAATGACATTTCACAAAGCATTGTATATGGGAGATGTTTCACCAAATGGCAAGTGTCATTTACATTTGCTACCATATATTGTGTTAGTGATAAAGGATTTAGGTTTCCTCATCTTTATCTGTATTATCGTACTCAGGATATTCCACCTCACTTGGAGCTTCGCCTACATCCTTATAGGACATGCTTGCTTGAACATGTACACCTAATCACATTGTTTTAGTTAGTAGGTATATTCTACCCTGTGGCCACTTGTGGATTAGCATATGATAATGGTGGATTATTAGATGTAGAAGGTATGGAGTCACTATCATAACCCTTTGTGCTAGTTTTTTAAATGAACATTCTAGGAGGAGTGTTACACAGGTCACCTACTTATATGGTTTCATCTCTTGTATTATTCTATTTGATTGTATTGAGTTCAAGATATATCTTTGCGTTATTGGCAATTATTCTCTCCTGTATATCTTCATAATTTGTAATTCTTGTATGTGTGCAAAAGGTTTTGTCTTTGGACAATGTCACGTCTCCCTTTATTCACCTTTGTGATGGAATCTTCGATACCATTGGTAGAAGGTGGAAGGTACTTCCTCCGATTACATGGATATCATGAGCGACCAAGCTGAGTAATAAGCCTTGTTTGGTTTATTCAACGTCCACGACAAGACAATATTTCTCATGTTTGCGGTCCATTATTTACAAGTATAATGGGTGTTTATTCCTGGTGCATTGTCTTTGCCTGGTTTGTGGATCATATATCACTATTAGTGATAATATTTTGAGGTTTTTAAAATTTCCTCGGTATAGTGCATATACAGTCTTGGAAATTATTTTCATGGAGAAAATATTTATGAGATGTTTTACATGCCCTATAAGCACTCTGTTGCACGTTCCCTGAAAGAGTTAGGTGACTGCTTACAGACGTGATTTAGGACCTATTAGGTTGATTTGCATACCTGTTCTCATCCTTGCATGTTTGTCAGGAACCCTTGAAGGTTGCTATAATAGGACTATTGGGTGAAATATTTGAGATCAAGGCTTCAAATTGTTGAGTTTTTATATCCATAGGAACATGTCCATCATGTAGTGCACAAGTAATAATTTCTTTAAGTGCGGTTGATTTCTTGAGTCAACTCGGTAGAGCTACACTTAGATATGTGGCTTATTCTAAGGGCAACAGTGGAGATAATATCTTAAGATTTAACATGGCCAAAGCCTGTAGTATTGGATGGAAAAAGAATCTATCGAGACCTAAGATTATATCTCCTACAACTACTATTTTAGGTAAAAAAAAGTGCATTTTGTCAAGTTAGTGAACATTCATTTAAAATAGGACTGTTAATTTTGATAGGAACCCATTGATTAAACTAAAATATGATTATTCTAGTGTAATCTAATGTTATAGAAGTAGTAATATAACTAAATAAATGAAGTAATAAAATACTAAAATGACACCCAAGTAAGGTAAGAAATAAAATGTGAAACCCTAATGTGTAAAGAGTGTTAAGAAAGCCTTATTTGATTCAATGATGTTGCGGGAACTATGTCACAGTGGAGACCGGATGAATACGAGGAGGAAATTGTCACACAAAAGCCTGACAAAGTGCAGATCTGAACTATCTGGCTATACTAGGGCACCTCGAGAGGGGTAGGGGTATCTTTGGGATTCCCTGATCTATAAAAATGACCAAAAAACCTACTTTGAGGTGTCATTAAGTGTTCACCTATTGTTTTCTTCTTATTGCATGAGTTTCATTATGATGATTGCCAATGTCATTTTAGACCTGCAATGAAAGAATCACCCGCAAAACCCCAAATGAAGCATCAAAACCCTAAAAAAAAAGATGCATATGAAGGTTTCAGACTGTCCTCATTTGCCAAATTGATGGACTTATCATTAATCGTTGCACTACAACTTACACCTAATGTAGTTCTAGGTGTGTGTGTGTGGAATTATGCCCCAGGTGCTCTTGTGTCAATCACAATTTGTGAATTAGCGAGCAAATAACTAGATGTAGAATGTAGTAGATGTGTGCATGGAAACAATAGACTCCTCTCCTATGAATTGTGATGCAGATGAACCAACCTTGTGTGCCTTGTAATGGAGTTAGATGGATGCAAATGTAGCTAGAGATGGATTTGATGGTTACAACCTTAGGTGGTGATAGTAAGTGCTTAGTTCTTGGTCCCTTATTATGGTCACATAAATTTATATTTATATGTTTCTCTTGCTTCTAATTTTGCAATTAACCCCGAAAAGGCCAACCACCAAAAATATAAGAATATCAAATGGCTAGAAAGTACCCAAAAGGTGAGAGGAAAGTGTAAAGAGGATCAGGGCACCCAAAAGGGACCATGGCACCTAGGGCACCCCAATACTGGTTGGGTGCTCCAATTTGAAATAGTAAAAATGCAGTATGACAAGTACATACTAGGCAAGTACTTGTGTAAGATCAAAAATAACAATAGAAAGCAATGTAAAATGGCTAAAGACATGGGTTAGTTATTACTCTTTTCACTTAAGATCCATATGAATATTAGTATGAGACCAAGACTAAATAATGACTCAAAGTACGTGATTTAGTGTTTACAGATCCCATATCAAGCATCCTATGTTGAGTCTCTTGTTCATTATGAGTGTATGCATGTGATTGAATTAATCTACGCTAGATGAAAGGAAACTAACACCAAGTAGATGATCCTAGAACACGTATTTAATCAAAAACATAAAGTGTCAGTGATAAAGCTAGAAATGAAAATGGAGACTAATGATACATAAAACATTAAAACATTAAATGCAAAACCTATCCTGAAAGTTTATAATGTAGAGAATAATGTGTGTAGTTGTAGATATGCTTCTTTAGCATCGTGTGTGAACATAGTTACGTATGATCAAAGGATTTATCCAATGAGCCAGAGGATCCTCAAAAGAGAAACATTGATCAATGATAGTCTCAAAATAATTCACATAGTAGTTACATGTATGTAGATAAAATTTAGAGCTTTCCAGCGATATCTTGTTTACTAAAAACATGAAAGCACGTATGCAAAAGATATAGCCCGCTGAACATTTTTGCACCTGATCTGGAAAGAAATATGGACTGCATGCAAGTGATCCTATGGATGTATGCACATCTACCAAGTGGAATAACAAAATCTCACGACAAGTGGCCGAAGAAGTGGTATGAAGAAAAATTTGGTTTTTGATGCAGGTCTTCGTACACTCGTTCCCATGGATGAAGGTGGGCCCCACTATTTATTGGCTGATCTGGCCCTCAGCCATGGTTGTAGGGAGACACTCTTTGCCTATGATCTTCATATTACCTTTGTTGAGCTATATGCTCATGATTTTATTAACAATGATTAATGTGGGATAATTTGTTATGTATTGTAAACATTGTGCATTGTAACTGGCTCAGTGGACAGCCTGAATCGCAAGTTGAGCTGACCCAACTGTGTCAACCAAGTCAACCTGCCCACCTCAGCGCTTAACCACCTATTTGTTATAGTTCACCTCTTATCTTCCAGGCAAGAATGCCTTACCCTCTAGCTCACCTTATGGGGGCCTCTAACTTCCTCACCATACCCTCGTAATGCTCCTCCACACAAGGACCAACATAGCTTATTCAACTCATTGTTAACCTCCACGTGGCCAAAATGTAGCCCATTTACTAACCAACACACAACGTATCATGGGAAACAAGTGGTCTATTAAACAAGTGTAAATATTAACCACCACCCAATGTAGAAACCACTTTTCTAATCCTTTTCCCGTGTATTTGGGATTAGCTTCCCACACTTAGCCAAATGTATAGCAAATGATGCACATAACAAGGTTCAAACTCGAGTCAAACGTGGGATAAAAAGATAAGAGCCTAACTAGTATGCTTATGGTGTTGAAACAATATAAGGCATGGTGTTACTTCTATTTGAAGGTTAATTAGTAGCAAAATGTGTATGTTCAAAGGCTTGTTATGGGAGCTAGGAACAAAATTAGGAGAAATCTTCCAAAAGTGACTATGGCTTAAATTTTCAAGAGTACTAATTGTGGAAATTGGAGAACCCATATGGATGTATTTTTTAAGCATATATAAGTGTATGTAAGACATTATTTTAATATATCATTCGCATTGATATGGACCCAGAGATGCAGGCTCTAACGTCGAACTCTGTAGTATCAATTGCAGTGACTCTATTTCTCTATGGGACTTAGTCTGGTTTTTCTTTGTTTTTACATTGTACTTGCATATTGTTTAAAAATAAATAAAAAATAATGAACAATGTCATTATGGTGAATTTACTGACATAAAATCATCATTTATCTAGCATGTGTAATAATTTTGGACATGTAATATTGCATTTTGCTTATGATTTTTGAGTCAATCCAAGGAAGAAGAATGAGATCTCGCCAATATGGCTTGGTTGTCATTTTTTGCTCTTATCTTACTACTCTCAACCAAATAGAAAAGGGAAAATGTTGGTTATGCAATAAGCCTTCAAATATTGAAATGCTCCCTTATCAGTATGTAAATGTCCATACAAGGACAGTGGTGTAAGTTTGGTCAAGGTGTAGTAGGTTCTTTATATAGCTTGTCCAGTTGTGTGGAAAAACATGCAACCTGAGTGTAATGTGGGATAAAGGGAACGTAGACATTAGAAAGAGATAAGTATGATTACTAATAGATTAATTAGTGATTAGTAACTCATGGGAATTGGAAGTGATTTAATTAATCAACTAGGATATACCATTAAATGAGGCCAAATTAAATGCTTATAGAAGCTATTTACGAGATGATGGTAGAGGGAAATTGGTAGACCATTTAAAGGGTTTAAAAGGGGGATATATCACTAAAAAGAAGGTTTATTAGTTAAATACAATATTGAAAGGCTTAATTACATTACTAATGGCTAATTAATTAATTAAAAAAGGATTATAACCTCAACAAAGTGTCATTAATATGGCATCCAGGATAAATTACGAAGCTAGCTAATCGGGTAATGAAGTGTCAGTTAATTGACCAAGATGAAGGTGTTAGCTGTAGCTAATGTGGGAAAACACTAATTATAATTAAGTGATGGGAAAGAGGATAATTAGATGCAATTTTAGTATTAAAGATTGTGTAGTCAGATTTAGGTGTCTACATTTACCCCTCTTGTAATGTGGTGTAGCACAAGTAATGCCACTTCAAAGATAGTAGACAATTACAGAAAAATAAATTTCATAATGGCAGAAGAAAATTTAGTAGGATGGAATATTCCCCCTCAAGTGACAATGGGGTGATAGAAGAGGTCAATTGACGCTCTAAAAGAAGAAAAAATATCACATCAAAAGAAGAAGACACTTCAGTGACTGGGATTCAAATTGGACCTGGTTGGCTATTGTTCAAATTGATTTATTGAGTAAGATCCCATGCCTCAAGTGGAAGAAGCAAGGTAGGGGGAATAATTGGAAAAATGATAGGTAGAAAGTGAATTGGAAAAATCATAGGTAGAAAGGGAATTGGAAAAATGATACTAGAAAGTGAATTGGAATGAAAGATAAGATATATGGGGAAAGGGAAGATCACGATATAGTCAGCGTACCATCTGGCTTGGAAGTAGATATTTATTTGATATAAGCATATAATAAATGTGTAAAATGACATGAAAATCCATAATACTAATTTTTGTTCATTATTAAAGAACTGACTCAAAGCAAAATACATAAATCAAAGCAATTTGAGAAAGTAAACAAGAAGGAATGCAAATAAACAAGAACACACAAACATACTCAAACAAACAATGTTCAAGAGTGTTCTACCAATGTTTTTTAATCCAGATTCAGTTCCCAAATGTTCAATTTATATGACAATGGTTGAAATTATGCCCTAAGAAAGGATACATATAAGGGAATATACAGAGGACATAAAAGTCCCATGAAGAAGCATTGTGCACTATGAAATCTCCCTGAGTAATGATATATGCAAGGGAAGACAAACATAACAAGAAAACTAGTTTTGTTAATGAAGGAAGATCAAGATGATTTGCATGTCATGTGCTAGAACAAGCAAGCACTAAATTAAGATGTTATGTAGGATAGTTTTCAATTTTTAGGATTTTATGTTTTGTGAATGTTTAGGATTTTGATGTTTTACCAATGTTTTGGATTTTTGAGGTTTTTACCAATGTTTTGGATTTTTTAAGGTTTTACTAATTTTTTTGGATTTTGTAGGTTTTACTAATGTTTTGGTATTTTGGAAGCTTTTCTAAATTTTTAGGGTTTTTTTAAAAATTTCTAAAGCTATGTACAGGAAAATGAAGATGTAAAGATTCCCCTAGCGAGAGGTGAGAATATACAAGGGGAAATCCCACACATATACAAGAATATAATCCATAAAATCAAGGCCAAGATGGATAGGTTCAACATGATGATGAACTCAAACCAATGAAGCGCTAGGAAGGAGAGAGCATGCCCCCAATGCAAGGTGGATAAGAAACAGATGATAGATAGAAGTAGAAGATTTTTTATTGAAAGAAGGGGCAAAATTTCCCTCAAAAATGGTAAAAATTTCATCTTATACACATGGATGTTTTGAACGAATTAGAAGAAAAATGTGAATGCTATGGATAGATATGGAAAATTTAGTTAGAAGACTCGTGATGAAAAGGTGATGAGCCAAAGGAACAAATTTTGAGACAAAATAAGGACTAGAACAAGATTATAAACAAGGTCCAAAAAACACCTGGTAAAATACTAGTCATGTTACTCATCAAGATCTAGTGTGTGTACTGGCAATTAATTTCCTCTTGAAGTGAATATTTAATAGGTAGTGAGGAAAAAATAGCCAAGGTGTACGAATTATTGATTTAGAAATTTTATTGGTGAACGGAGGATGGAAGGATAGGCATACATTCTCTACTACCAGCCAGGCATTCATATCCCCAACAAAGATGTATTTGATTCTAGTAACAACATTGCTCTACTACCAGCTAGGCATCCATAGCCCTGATAGAGATATTGGAAATACCCTAAGAGAGAGTTATATATTGTTTTGATTTTGATTTTTGAATTTTTGATAGATATTTTTCTTTCTAAAAATTATTTTAGCTCTCTTGATTGTTTGAAAAGGGGTTAAGAACCATTGATGGCTTGAAGGAAGGATGTTGAAGTGATTATGATGACAAAATTGGCTAGTGTCAACAAATACTCCTAAATTTCTTCACAACAAGTTTATTAAATGTGTGACAGTAAGAGGATCATTAAGAGGTTATTCATTCTTTAATTTACCAAGGTGATGAAATACCAAGGTCAAACGGATACCATAGATATAAATGTCGCACAATGAGCACAAATAGAATAACCAAATGATCATCAAAGGGATGAAAATGGTTGTTGACTTGCAGAGGAATACAAAGAAAGGAAGGGAATAACATTCCTATGTACAAGAAGCTAAGGGTAAAAGAATCCTTCAAACTAAGGAGGAAGAGGGGGTTATTGCTGAGGTCTACAAGAAACTTCAGTCCTTAGATGGCAGATTGAGGAATGCTAAAAGCCACAATGACTACATATTATTTGCCCTCAAAAGCATTTATAATTTCATTGAACAACATGTCCATAGTGTCTACAGTTTAAGTGGGGTTAATGAGAAGATTTATGGTCCTAAAGAGAAAATGGATATTGCAATTTCCCAAGCAGATATGCAAGACTCCTCTCAGGATACTTCCATTGCCTTCTTCATGTCACTCCAGGCTATCAAGACCAAGATTGACAAAGCCATCAAGTAACGGGTTGTTATGATGCTATTTTTTGGCTACGATGTAGCTGTCATCTGGCGGTTCTGGAGCTATTTTTTGGTGGATCTCTATATGATATTTCTCCTTTGGTTTCTTTTTTATCTTTCCTTCTTTCTTTTGGATCTTTGTACGTTTAGATCCTTTTTTCACTTATATTGTAATATTTGGCTGTTGAGCCCTTCTTGGTTGACTGTTTTTCCCTTCTCTGGGTTGTTTCTCTCATCTTCACTATCTAGCTTTTGAGCCCTTTTGTATACAGGGTATAGTCCCTTCAAAACTATTTGCCCTTAATAAAAGAAAGAAAGATATATCATGCAGCAAATTTTGGAGAGACTGTATGAGGTGTGTAAAGGCCATTACAGAATTATCATTTTCTATATGTATGGCATGAAGGTTTGTTTCTAGTGTTTGATGACAATCTGCTACACTAGGCAAGAGGTCATAGAGAGAAATCTTAGCTGGTGTGTTTTTAAGTTTTTCTATGATGTCATAACCCTTAGGAGGAGTCCAATGAGCCAATGAGGTGATATGTGGAGGAAAATTAATGGGTGGGACTGTAGGAGGGTGAGTGCGCTGAGTAGTAACTATATTAATGGATGAATCAGCCCTTTGAGTAAAAAAGTGAGGAGGATTTTGATTACGCACTTTCATGAAATCAGCAGCAATAGTGACTATATGTTATGTTCCTTGGGATATGATATTATAATGTATATGGGTTGATGGATATGCTGACATGTGGCACACATCCCCTTAGTTATATGTATGGGTTCACATGGGATATAATATTATAATGTATATGGGTTGATGGAGATGCCAACATGTGGCACACATCCCCTTAGTTAGTTATATGGGCTCACATAGGAATTAATTATATTGGGTAATGGGTCGGCCTACATTGGTATTAGGTGTTACCCATCCTATTTAAAGGATGTGAGTATCATTATGAGAGAGTCATGGATGTATGATTTGAGTCTTCTACTTGGTAGAGGTATATTGGAGGTGTCCCCCTCGAAGTGGATTCCCATCTTGGGAGATTGTGGAGTTACTCCTTCCTTAAGGAGCATTGTTTGGTGTTGCCCTGCCTTAAGGGTATTATTCTAAATATATTGCATATTAGGGCATCTTGGCCCCACATATATTTGGTGTTGTGTTATCTTCTGCAATTTATTGATTTATTATATGCAAGGTTCTTATCATCGGCGGAATTCAGAGACATACACGTGACAAAAGGAAAACAAATGTGAACCTCTTGTGACACCTCGGAGGAGGTTCTCTGAGCATCTACGCATACCAGGGTTCCCATAATCCAGACCAGGGTGCTCACATATGCCCCTACACCTTCTTCCAGGTAGCCCCAGTCTCAAATCCATATCTATCGAATCTACATTTTTCCAGGCTTTTGATACTGACAATCCTTTCATTAGGACTTTTAACATCCGAATCTCCATTGTAGAGACGACTCTAGTGACCTCTTCGAATCAACTAAGGCTCTATCTAACCCTCATATGCACATTAGGGTTTCATATTTTCCATTGCTTAATTGGTTGGGTATCTCCATTTTACCCATTTACATTATAATATTTATTTACATGTGAACACTTACATATAGATTAAGGCTATGTATATTACATTTTAGTATAAGCATCAATCACTTATACATGGTATGAATATCATACCTCTCTTATAAATGTTTACAGTTGGAGGTACCTACCTCATTAACATGTTTCGTACTTAATTAATCACTTTAGATATTGAAGCCATACAAATGAGTGTGACTTAAATTATTTCACAATAGTCACCATGTCTGGAAGTCCTGAAAAACATGCTTATAGAATGAATCCTAATGGTGATGAATTATATGGTTGATAAATAACCTCCCTATTCCATTGGTTTCATCTGATTCACATCCTTTTAGCATATGTGATCCTCCTCGAAATCCATGCATATCCATTTATGGAATTTGATTCATGTGAATTATGGGTCATGATAAGTTTGATTGTTTCAAAGTTGAAGCCAAAATTCTAGTGTATAGTCGTTTGTATTTCTTAAGATCCTCCAATTCCCTGACCATTAATTTCTATAGATTTCTGACTCTTATGTGGCCTAATTGTCAAAATTTCAAGCAACTTTAAGAACAAATAATATGATTTGGGTGACTATTATGAAAAAAAACCACAATGGTCGGTGCCATTATTTTAAATCTTTTCCTCTATGTGGAGACAATGGTGTTGTAAATATTTCTACACTAATGGCTTCGACCCGACTAATTATTATCGCCCTTGATATGTTCCACACCAATGTTCATCATCGACTTGATCGGTGTTATTCGGGTGTCTTATTCCCTGTCTTCACCTTCTTCAAATTGGGATCTTTATGATCCTAACTTATTCCCATTAGTTAATAAAATAAATGCTAAGAATAAGATATCATAAAATGTAATATACATGTAAATGTAACCTTATACTTCAGAATTTCATGAATTTCTATTGCACATATAGAAATTCAATTGTTCCCAATGTCTGCTAACCATTTTGGAGTTTTTTTAGAGTAAGAGTCCATACCATTTATAAGTCTAAAGCATCAAAATATTATTTTAAAACATACTTAGTCCATAGAAAGCTTTCAACATCTGATCATAAACATGAGTCTGGCTGTACCATCCATTTGAGATTCCTTGACTGTGCTGTTTGGGGAAAACCATGTAGTTATTTAATAGGGTTTTAGACCTTTTGGATTGGTTGTTGATATTCTCTACTAGGGTTTATGCAAAAACCTTGCCCTTTTAGTTTGATTGTGCCCTTCAAACTAAAATATTTGAAGCATCCCTCCTTGGAGTACCCCCACCTTACAAATAAGGTGTATCTCAACTTATGGTCTCTCCTTCTAAATTTTGGGTTGTAGTGAATGTGGTGAACCTACATAATTATCTTATTCTTATTACGAACCTTATTCTTCTTCATGACTTCTTCTGAGTAGTTAATCCTCTTAATGAATATGTATCCTGAAAACCTATCTACTTCATCTTTCTTTTCTTCGTGTGAAACCCATCTGTATATGGATTAACGTGTTCATATGGTTCCTCCAGATATGAACTATGTTAGAGTTTGGTCTTGTTTCTTTACTCACAATTTGTTGACATTATGATGGTTGTATTGTCAATCTAATCCTATAACTTGCACATAATGAAATGATGACTACTGGTTTAGACCTACATGTTGATTCCTAAATTAGAGTTCCACACATTTTTGTAGTATGAGTGTTGCCATCTACATGAAATTTGATGTCCAAACATGATCCACTATACGAGTGACATAGGTATAGTCACTCCTATCGAGTGTAACTCTTAACATTAATCTAACCCTTTAAGGATGTTATTCCCACTTCCCTTAGAAATCTTTTTATCATATTAGATTAACTACAATCTTGACTTGTTGATCTATTTCCATTGAACACATGTGATAGGTGATTTAGATAAATTGATACAATTGCGGCATACTGGAGTACATTATTTATATTAGCATGACATGAAAAACTGCAATTAATTTGACAAAATAGATGTGTGTGTTATGAAATTTGTGTACCATGTGTGTGTATGACAAGTGTGTGTGTGTGTTGTGTTTGTGTATTGGTAGAGAAATTATTATCGAGGACAATGCATCCTGGTAAAGCAAATTTCTTGTCAACGCTCTAAGCATGCAATAACTCCCTCTACTTAACTGGTGCAGTTTTCGTATATACATGCACAAGTAAAAAGGTGGATTGTTCCTGGTGAAACCATTACGAGCAACTTTGGATCCAACAAGGGAACTCCACTGACCGTGAAGAAAATTCTAGCAATCTCAATTGCTAGGGAAGACTTTTTCTGAATCAGTGAGAAATTAGAGGTTTGGAAAACTCAATGTTGTAGTTAGAAAATCGATATTCTTGCACACACTAGTTAAGAACGTTTCATATAATAAATCATTAATTTGCAGAGGATAACAACTCTGCAAGTAGCAAAATATACCATTGGTGAGCCAATTTGATGCAGCAACATGAAGTATATTCATAGATAATACCCTTAAGGTCAAAGCAACATCTAGAAACTCCTTCTTCTTAAGTATTGATTAACTCCACAATCTCCCAAGTTGGGAATACACTTCGAGTGGGGAAACCTGGAGGAAATTTGAGAATGAGGAGAAAGGAAGAATTTGGCTATCTCATTTGTTCTCTTAATGCACTTTTGATTTTATAAAACCAAACACCAACCATTTGAAATGGGAATGGCTTTACAATTTATAGAATGAGAGATGAATCTTCGTCTACCCCCTAATGCCTTTTCATATGCCTTATTACAACTTATGACCTTTTACATTCTTAGGAAAAGATTAAGTCCCCTTTTATGACTTAAGGGTGACTTGTTACATTAAAAAAAGTCATTTTAAATTAATTAAAGGCATTATGAAAAATTACAACCCAGCAACGAAGAATTAGAATGGGGAGAGAGAAAGTGGGGGAAGAGAAGAGAGAAGAAGGGGAGAGAAATAACTAAGGAGGAGTCCCTCATATCCTTGTCAAATGATCCATTGAAGTGTTCCACTGTAGTGAACTCTACATCTCCAAACTCTTTGCACCTTAAGAAACTGTTGATGCAAAATCACAGCACCCCTAGATGTTGATCAGATTTCTAGTTTGATCATACTAGCATCCAGTGTGATTGCACAACATTGAAACCTCTCTCCAAGTGTGGGACTTGTAAAATGAGAGAGGAATCTCCAGATTAGAGGCTGGTTCCTCAAAATCCTCTGATTAGATCTATTATTTGCACAACTGCAAAGGTTCAGATCCTAATTTTATCCTAATTTGCAAGGAGACAGGGATAAGAAATGTAAAAATTGAAACTAAACTGATAAAGGTGATACACCAAAGGAGTGGTGAGCACTTCTTGCTCATGCAAATAGACACAAATCAGAAATTGCAACATAAAACATCATGCACAGGTTGATAAGCTGTAATCAAAGGTTTGAAATGAAACAAACAACACATACAAAAGACTGAAAGAATTCACAGAACCTGTATTGTGATTTTCAACATCAAAATCCTTGTATTCCAACACCAAAGAGGTAAAAAATCCTGTTACAATCCCTGGAAGGTCTGATACTTTCCAAAATCACTTGTTGAAGGTGAAAATAGAAGCTTTCTCTGTAAAAAAAGTGTTCCATCTTTGAAAAATGAGCCAAATCTGGCTTTTTACAGTGCATGGGTCGAACCCAGGAGAGAGAAAACGTGAAAAAACGTGGGAGCCATTCCTCATTGACCAAAATGCATTAAAAACAGCATGGGTGACCTGACAGACCCATCCCCTGACATTTTTGACCATGCTGGAGAAGAATGCGACCCATTTTGCATTAAAATTGGTTGTTGAAACGTCAGTTCTGTCCATGGGTGCATACCAGAAAAGTTTTTTTATTTTATCCGTCCAAACTAAACCCAAATTCAAAATTGACCATGGAATAATGTAGATAATTTTACCATCTTTCCATTGATATAAAGAACGTGAAAATCCGAGCTCTGAATCGAAAGTTATGGCCGTTTGAAGATTTAGGGAAAAAACAAGGCCAAAACGGATCGGCGGGAAAAAATTTCAAATTTTACCTCTTTGATATTTTTGACCTGGACACGTGGCGAGTTCTGATTGGCTGCAGACCTTGCAAGGGAAAATTTCCCACAAAAACTCCACCGAGCCATAACTTGAAAAATACGTGGAGTTAGGAGGAAAACTTTACCTTTCTGGAAAGCTGAGAAAGAGCTCTATCCAATGGTGTCATTTCCAGAAGGTTTTGAATGCCTAAAAAGTAAAAATTTATGACTGAGGCACAATAGAAGGAAAGAATGAAAGGGAGTTAGCCACAAAATGAGCAGGGGGCACATTTGGATAACAATTTTTGGCGACTCAGAGGGGGTCATCTACCTGTTGGATGAATGATCAGTAGCCTGAAGCAATCCATTGGGTATGGAGTCATGAGTAGTAGCCTAAAAAACTGATCGGCAACTTTGAAAACTTCCCTCTCAACCACTTGAATCCCACTGGATATGGAGTTGTTCCCACCAAAATTCCATCAAAACGAACTGTGCAAGAGCGAAACCAGCAGCACCAAAACTATGTACAAACTGAAAATCATACATGCTCCAAATGGAACATGCAGAGTGTGCACAAGCACTTCTTCTACTGAAAGCAAACCTACCTATCTACTACTCTAACTAGAAGCAAAGGTGAGCTAAACAAACCCTGCAACTAGTTGTGCAAAATAGCTTCCTTTCTTCAAAATTGGCAGCCATGTAAATGATTTGGAGCTGAGTATGGCTGATTGGATGAGTGGAAAATCAACAAGAAGCTGGTCTTCTACCCAAATTAGCAAGGTTTCAACTAAAAACAAATCCAATACCTCTTTTAGTTGCTCTGCATTTGGATTGGAGAGGTATGACAGCTGATCCTTGGAACTTTGCAGCTCATCCTCATGCTTAGAAGCAAGCATGACTGGTTGTGGTTTCTCCTTTGGCTCCAATGAAGCCAAATACCTGATTGGGAAAGGTCTGATCCATTGAGTATGCCCATAATTCTGATTTTCAACTCCAAGAATGGAGTTCTCTTGTAGACCTTGAATGGATGGTGTGGAAGCAATGGTATAACCCTTTTGCCCTTTCTCTTCCTCCAATGAAGGACATGAAAGATTAAAATCTTCCAATCTTGGTTCCAAAGAGCTTCTATAAGATGCAGGCTACTGTAAATTAATACTCTCCTCCATGACAGCAGGCTCTTGTGTTTGGAAGATGGATGATGAAAGAGATAATGGTGGAAACTCAACTGGTTCTTCTTCATCAAAACAATCCTCCAAATTAGACAGGTAAACTGCCTCATTGTTGTCCTGCTGCAAATGTTCAACCTCTCCCATGGCGTTCTCTTGATCTGCAACTTGAGCACCATGGTTTCTTTCATCCTCCAGCATTGAGTTTGAGGGATCAAACTCTTCTTTCAGTACTAGAACTTGAGAGAGATGAAGTAGAGAGAAGAACTGAAGGTTCTTCTATAACCTGCTTTGTGCTCAAAGCCTTTGGATCTGCACTTTTCTCCCCCACAGTTGGAATGTGCTCCTCTTCTTTTGGATTTGGAGCAGCTTCTCCTTCCTCTTGCTGTCCCTCATGACTGATTTTTGCAATTTGAATTGGATCAGCATTTCCTTCAAATAGGGTGCCAACATGGACACTATATTTTGAACAAATTGATTGCTGATCTGCAACTCCTTTTTGCTCTTCTTCTGCTGCAACAAAATTAGTCTTGACCACCATTTTTTCTTTAACTCCAACCTCTTATGAAGGTTTCATCAGCAAAGGGATCTTCTTCATCCCAAATTTAAGAGCCCAACTCTTCAAAATTTGAATTTCTTTATCCTTGTTTAGCTTCTCTTTTTGTTGTCCTTCATGACTGATTTTTACAATTTTTTGTGGTGGTGGAGGAGGTAAAACCTCTTGTTTATTTAGAGGAGAGGGTGTTTCATTTAGCTCTTGTGGAGGGGATGACTGTTTGGAAGGGAAAAGGATAGAAGAATTGAGATGAGGTGGAAGACTAGGGGGTGGAGAAATGGATTCAACACTTGGGACAGCAGATGGAGAGTTTAAAACTTGACACTGCTAAGATAAAATAGATTGGGAAAGAGGAAAAGAAAAGGCATGAGATGGTGGGCTTACCCATTGACAAGGTTGTTGAATACTCCTCTCATACACCTTTATTCATTCAATCCACTTTGCAAGCAATGGCAGCGTTGCAATCATGAAGTCAAGCTTCTCTTGAGGGTTGTAATGCCTTGGGAAAGGTCCCACCCATGGACATGGTGCTCCACAACCGATTCCAAATGCTTTCATTTGTGCTTGAGCCCTGGATTGCACCATGTTTACCTCCATCTTTTGGATTTTCTCCAACAGACCAGCATCTTGCATCTGATTGTCTTCATTGTATGCACACCCTTGCTCTTGGAAAGCTCCATAGCCAAACTGATTTTGAATTGCTGCTCATATTGGTATGTATGCTGATTTTGAATTTGTTCAGAATGCCGATTTGGAGGATTTAAAAAACATGTTGGAGGTGGGAAACATTGCTGCTGTTGTAAATGTGAGTTCCATGATGGAAATGAAGTCATGATTGCACAACTTCATGGAATTGAAAAGAATGAAAGAGATGGAAAGAATAATGGATGGAAATGGATGAAAAACAGGTCTGTAACTTCAGAAATGGGTTGCTGATCAGATGGAGTTGCCAGATGTGTTTGCAAGTGCCTCCAAAGGCTGAAATCTTCACAGGAACACACCAACCTGCAAAAGATCAAGTGGAAGACCTCTAAGGTCCCATCGAGCGTGCCAAAACTATTGTTGCAAATCAGCATCACCCCCTGGATGTTGATCAGATTTCTAGTTTGATCATACTAGCATCCAGTGTGATTGCACAACATTGAAACCTCTCTCCAAGTGTGGGACTTGTAAAATGAGAGAGGAATCTCCAGATTAGAGGTTGGTTCCTCAAACTCCTCTGATTATATCTATTATTTTGACAACTGCAAAGGTTCAGATCCTAATTTTATCCTAATTTACAAGGAGACAGGGATAAGAAATGTAAAAATTGAAACTAAACTAATAAAGGTGATACACCAAAGGAGTGGTGAGCACTTCTTGCTCATGCAAATAGACACAAATCAAAAATTACAACATAAAACATCACGCACAGGTTGATAAGCTGTAATCAAAGGTTTGAAATGAAACAAACAACACATATAAAGGACTGAAAGCATTCACAGAGCCTGTATTGTGATTTTCAACATCAAAATCCTTGTATTCCAACACCAAAGAGGCAGAAAAAACCTATTACAATCCCTGGAAGGTCTGATACTTGCCAAAATCACTTGTTGAAGGTGAAAACAGAAGCTTGCTGTGTAAAAAAAGTGTTCCACCTTTGAAAAATGAGCCAAATCTGGCTTTTTACAGTGCATGGGTCGAACCCAGGAGAGAGAAAACATGAAAAAATGTGGGAGCCATTCCTCATTGACCAAAATGCATTAAAAATAGCATGGGTGACCTGACAGACCCATCCCCCAACATTTTTGACCATGCTGGAGAAGAATGCGACCCATTTTGCATTAAAATTGGTTGTTGAAACGTCAGTTCTGTCCATGGGCGGATACCAGAAGAATTTTTTTATTTTCTCCCTCCAAACTAAACCAAAATTCAAAATTGACCATGGAATCATGTAGATAATTTTACCAGCTTTCCATTGATATAAAGAACGTGAAAATCTGAGCTCTGGATCGAAAGTTATGGCCGTTTGAAGATTTAGGGAAAAAACAGGCCCAAAACGGATCAGCGGGAAAAAAATTTGAATTTTACCTCTTTGATATTTTTGACCTGGACACGTGGCGAGTTCTGATTGGCTGCAGACCTTCCAAGGGAAAATTTCCCACAAAAACTCCGTCGAGCCATAACTTGAAAAATACATGGAGTTAGGAGGAAAACTTTACCTTTCTGGAAAGCTGAGAAAGAGCTCTATCCAATGGTGTTATTTCCAGAAGGTTTTGAGTGCCTAAAAAGTAAAAATTTATGACTGAGGCACAATAGAAGGAAATAATGAAAGGGAGTTAGCCACAAAATGAGTAGGGGGCACATTTGGATAACTATACCCAAGCACAGTAAGCTAGAATATGAAACCCTAACGTGTAAAAAGGGGTAAGATATCCTTATTTTATTAGAATATGTTGTGGGAATATGTCGTAGTATAGACTAGGTGAACAGAAGGATGAAATCATCACACAGTAGCCTGAGAAATTGTAGATATGAGTTGTCTGAATAGACCATGGCACCTGAAGAGGGATAAGAGTGCCCTTGGGCACCCTGGTCTAAGATATGGGTTCCTTGGTCTATGAAAATGGCCAAGGAACCTCCTCTGGAGTGTCGTTGGATATTCACATGTGTGCACTTCTTGTCGCGTGAATGTCATTGTGTGATCACTGAGACACTAGTAAACCTGTAATGGAAGAATCACCTGCAAACCCCAAACAAAGCATCAAAACCCTAAAAATGAAATATGCATATGAAGGGGTCAAATTGTCCTCATTTTCCAAAATTAGGGACGTATCACTGAGCATTGTACTATATCTTAGACCCAATATAGTTATAGGTGTGTGTGTGAAATTGTACCTTAGGTTGCTCTTGTGTCAGTCGCACTTTGTGAAGTAACGAGCAAGTAACTAGATGTATAATGTAGTAAATGTGTACATGGAAACAATAGACTCCCCTCCTATGAAGTGTGATTCAAATGACCTAGTCTTATATGACTTATGATGGAGCTAGATGGATGCAAATGTAACAATAGATGCCTTTGATGGATGCAACCTTAGGTGGTGATAGTAAGTGTTTAGTGTTTGGTCCCTCATTATGGTCACAAATTTATATTTATATGGTTCTCTTGTTCTAATTTCGTAATTAACCCCGAAAAGGCTGACCACCAAAAATAAATAAATCTCAAATGGCTAGAAAGTTCCCAAAATGTGAGAGTAAAGTGCAAATACGATTAAGGTGCCCCAGTCAGAAATAGGAAAAACATAGAATGATAATATAGACTGGGCAAGTGTCAGTGCAAGATCGAAAGTAGTGATAGAAAGCAAAATAAAATGGCCAAAGACATGGGTTAATTATTACTCTTTTCAATTAAGAACCATATGAATAGTAGTATGAGATATGGAATAAATAATGACTCAAAGTGTGTGATTTTTTGTATACACCCACAATGTTGGGTTCATGATCAAAAAATGATATGATTGAATCATACTCAACGTTGGTTGATGTTTGGTCCTTTTGAATTATTATTTTTCATCATGTTTCAAAAAATGGTCTTAGAAACCCTTCAAAACTTCATTACCTTTAAGGTGTTTTCGACTTCTAGACATTTGTGGTCAATTAAATCTTGAATATAATTTTGAAGTTTCATACAATGATTTGTATGGTCTTCATTGATATGATGCTACTCACAATATTCATTTTCTTTGTACCATGTTTGAAGGGTCTTTAGATTGGATAATTGATCATATCCGCACTTGCTAAGTGATAGAATACGCTAGAAATAATTTCTCTAAGTGGTTTGAATTGTATTCATTTTAATACACGAGGAGTAGTGTCTTTACTAGGAATGATGAAATCTAGTTTTGATTGTCGTGTTTGAACATTATGAGAATTAGTTATCCTATTGTTCACAATGTTACAATTTTGATTGATGAATTTTGATTTTTCATGATTTTTAAAAAAGTCTCCTCATTAGGTTGATCCCTAGAAGGATTTTTGATTAGGCCCTTCACAATGAGGGCCCTGTTATTTGGGTTCCTTTCTCAATTACTTCCTCAAAGTTGGTTAAGAAATGAATTTGAATTTTGAATGATAATTCAGTATTGAGATTAGGTATGAAAATACTTATTAATTATTTCTCAAGAATTGAAAAAGGGAATCATCTTGTGATCCCTTGCCATCTTTGGAGAAATGATGTGAATGTTTCATTATTTATTTTTTTTGTTGCAAAGGTTCATCATAGTGACCTCAAAATTTAAGTTAAAGGAAAAATATTTGACAAATTTTTTCGATAAGTCAGAGAAAGTAGTAATGGATCCTTTAGGAAGGTGTAAAAACCAATCTAAAGTTTGTCCTCCTAAACTCTTAGGAAAATAACGCAAAGGTATATATCATTATAATCTACTTGGAATGCCATGAATAACTCTTTTATGTGTTCTCTTGGGCTGTTCTTTCCTTTACATTTGTCAATCATAGGAGTTTCAAAGAATGGAGGAAATGGTCTGCGCAACATGTCTTTATCAAATGGATAAGGACAAAATCTCTTTGAAGTTGAACTGTTTGGTTCATTTTTACATTCCCATTAACATCTATTACATGCTCTTCCACTCTTGTGCAAATAGAGATTTTAGTTAAGGGGTTTCCATAACATCATGGGTTTCTTGACTAGGTTGTTCTTTCTCTTCATCATTTATGTTTTTGGTAACTTTAGAAGCTATATGATAAATTTGTTGTGTCATCTCATGGATTTTTGCTAACAAGGATTCGTTGGATATTTTTGTTGAATTTTTAAGGTCTTTTTATGTTTGCTTGATTTGGGTTTTTCTAGGAGATGTTTTAAGTTCTCGTCACTAAAATCTAAGGGTAGTTTCACTCCCATTTCTAAATATGTGAAGAAGGTACCGCTTCTTGTTATCTTAAGAGTGTTATGTTTAT
Source organism: Taxus chinensis (assembly GCA_019776745.2). Classification (NCBI taxonomy): domain Eukaryota; kingdom Viridiplantae; phylum Streptophyta; class Pinopsida; order Cupressales; family Taxaceae; genus Taxus; species Taxus chinensis. The sequence continues at coordinate 73,686,526 of CM034155.1, read as the reverse complement.
GGAGCCTATTTTCATGTTAGAGTGTGGTACACCTTCTATGTGTTACACTCAGGTATTTTTACAGCGGTCCCACTTGTCGGTGATCAAGTCAGGGGGTTCGGGGGGGTGAAGCCCCCCGATCGATGGGGGTTCGAGGGCGAAGCCCCCAAAGCAAATTTTCATGGGTGGTTTATTAACCCATGGGTAATGGGTAACCATTATGGGCTGTTTTTGGGCCCATGGTTTTTTGGTACCTATTGTTTTGATACCCACGGTTTTTTGCCCATGGTTTTGATACCCACGGTTTTGTATCAAACTGCTTAAGCATTTGTCTATTTATATGGTCTTATGCATATGATAGATAGACAAGCAAATGTATTGCAGATGTGCTTTGAATTCAAGTGTGAATTATGTAGAGTTTGTTGAGCATAGCTCCAAACGGATCTGGGTATTGTATTGAGAGAGTGGAGGCTTGTAATAAAATATGAGCAAGTGATTCTTGGTGGACGTAGCCCAAATTGGGTGAACCACATTAAATCTTGTCTCTCTGTGTTTTGTTATTTATTCTACACTTTTATTTGAGATCTGTAATATTTTCTGCATATTAGTTTCTACTGTTGCGATTTTGTAAGGGATTATTCCGCATATTTTATCTCTTATTCCCTAACAAAGAGTTCGTTTATTTGTTATGTTTCTTTTGTAGTGATTTTGGGTTTTCTTGTGTCATTTTCTTCATCAAAAGTGTCTTTGTCAAGAGGGTTGGTTCTATCAAGGTCCTCATAGATATTGTGGATTTTTTTGCGAGTAATCACCATTGTACTAAAGGAAATAACCTAAAGTGAAAGTTTCTTTGTGATTTTTCAAAAGCTTGATAAGTTTGATAAGTATTGGACAATATTTAAGCTCAAAGAATAATAGTGGGTATGGTTGCTTGGTTTGGACTTGTAAATGTGTTTAAGGAATCAAGTTTAGTTTGATTAAAGGGTGTGTATCCAAAGGATAAGTATGTTTTTTATTGGGTAGATTATATTTTGATTGGATTAAATTGGTGTTTATTTGGATTGTGTTGTGGAACACAATTTTTGATCTACAAGTTTCGATTCAAATTAATGTTTACAATAGTAAGTAAGAAATGATTTTTTGATTTGTTTTGGCTTATAGGAAAAAATACCATTGGGCAATGTAAAGTTTATGAGAATGCAATCAAGTAGAATGTCGTGATATGGATGAATGCAAAGGCTCTTATAAATCCAATAAATGCATCTTTCAATATACCTCAAACTTGATATACCAAATCCGTATAGGGACAGAAGCGGTATGGGTAACCCTTGGAATATTAAAAGAGACTCACCTAATTAGTAGTATCCCTATTAGAATAATGAATCACCACTCCAATGATGGGTTTTATGATTTGTTATCCCGTAAAATTGACAAGGGAAATTTTACCGATAACCATACCGAAAATTTTGTTCTGATCCCTCGTCAAGGATCCCTTGCGTTCGGAACGTTGCAAAATCCCTTTTCCGCGAAATCTGGTTTCCCGAACTTAGTCATTTTTGGTCTTTTGGCTGGGCATGTGGAATTACTATGTAACATCAACTTTTGGTGCGCCCCCTTTAAATCCTTTGGCGCATGGTTCTTCGTGTCAACAGACCTTTTGGTGTGCCTTGATATGTTGAGTCTTTCCTACGTGCGCCGTGGTGCATGCGCCTTCGTGTTAGCAACCCTTTTGTTGCGCCACTTTTTGGTGCACCAAGGGCGCACATATTCTTATGTCGACATCACTTTCGGTGTGCCAAAGGTGCACATAACTTCATGTTGTCAGGTGCTTTGGTGCGCCAAAGGGCGCATGCTTTCCTATGTCGACAATGATTTCCATGCGCCACTTGAAAAAGTTGGTGGCGCATTTATTACTGACTCACCTATATATATAGGCGCGCCTACAATGTCATTATCACCAGAGCAATCACGTTTTTCTTATTATATTCTCTGAGCCTGTCAGTATCCTGCCCTGTCACTTTCAAACACGTAGTGGACCCGTTTGCACGTTCTTCGCTATTTATCCGGGTAAGAGGTTCTTATCTCTTTCGTGTGTTTTGCGTTTTTGGTTCTTTGTTTGCTTGTTGGTCTGGTTTTGGATTGGAAAGAATGAAATATTGAACTAGCTCCCCCCCCCTGCTGTCTTTCCACATATTCCTCCCCCTCTTTCCAGATCTGCTGGTAGAGGAAGCTCTGTTCTGAATTCATGGTTTGAACTCCTTTTGTTTAAGCACGTTTCATTACAAAAATGACCCTGCAAAAAGAAAAGAGAAGCTAAACCATATGATGGAAACCCCTCTGAGAATAATTAAAGCTCTAAGAGAGACTGTATGTTTCCTTTTCCCCTTGGCGCATAAACTGTCACCCCTGCAACATGATCAAAACCTTGCGCCAATGGCGCACCCATCATGCCTGTTACATCAAGAACATTTACGCCCTCAAGGCGCATTTCCTTCGCATGCTGCAAGCGCTAGCCTTGCGCCCTCTTTGGCACCAACCTTATTTGTTGCATTACTTAAACATGCACCTCTTGGGCACACCCTGCACCTGTGCAACATCAGCTTAAATTTGTGCCAAGTGCAAAACTATCAAAGGCGTGGGCGCATTCCCCATTACAGTAACATCATGTTGTGTAGACCCTCTATGCGCCACGCCATAAACCTTTAGCGCACAAAAGGTACATGTTACACCAACCATGTATGCGCCTTTGGTGCATCCTGTCTCTATGTAACATAAGTGTCTCCATGTGCCCTTTACAAAAATGCACCCTGCAGTGTCTATGTGCCATGCGCCTTTGGCACTGATTTAACCCGTGCAACACCTTTTTCCTGTGCACCTTACCTATTTGGCCCTGTAAGCTGCAGCTTTCATGCACCCTGCGCCCTGAGCCTCAAAATCGCTAACTCTTTCTTCTGTTAACACTTCAATGGAAGATCAAATGACTAATACAACCTTTTTGCGTTGGGTCTCGCTTCTTCTCCATGTAGATCAGCAATTAAGCTTAGAAGAACATATGTCAACATCAAGCAAGAGACCTACCAAATCCAAAGGCAAGGCCAAACTTACAGAAGAAGAGATGAAATATAAATATCAGAGGGTCAGAATGCCTGACTCCCAGGCTGAATGCGACCTAGACATCAGAGACTCAGAGTTGGGTCACATTGATATGGAGGAATTCTGGGTCAGGACTCAGAAGGTAACAAGAAGTCCATGGATGGACAAACTAATGGGCAGTGCCCTACACTTCGCTGGAGGAATCCCAGTCAGCACCGTCAACAATGAATTCATGATGGTGGTTTCCCGATGCTACAACAAGGACACAAGGTGTGTCATAAATGACAAGGGCGAGGTCGTCATTAACCTCACTGCCCACCACTTTGAAATAATACTCAGCATTCCTCATCATCGGCACTTTGTGGCCGTCAGCCGAGAGGATTGCATTAAGGCCTGGGATGACCAGTGAAGATCAGTGCATGCAGCTGATGAACGAGGTCTATTTGAAAAACAAAAAGGTAGTGACCCGATGGCCACAAATCATTCACCGCAGTGATTTTTTGGAGGAGCTCAACGACACCATCACATTCCTGAGCAGGGTCTTTGGGCTTCCTGATGCCCACTTTTTCCATAAATGGATGCTGCGGTACTTAGAGACTATGAACAAGAATGTGCCCAATCAGCACTTTTGCTGGGGAGAGATAATAAGCAGCACAATCTCTGAGTAGCTTCAACAATTTAATACAACAGGGAGATTCTACATGAATTCCTATGTTGTTTACGCTGCAACATCAGAAAGAGACTACCCAGGCCTGATGCGGAGTGGGGTTTGGCCTCAGGTCAAAATATATGAATACTACCCAGAGTTGAGGCTGGAAAATAGCATCCCTCAATTCACAAAGATCAACGATGTGTTTTTCTACCACATCATCTGCCTATTGAGGCCAAATATGACTTACGGTTGCACGACCAAGAGCATAGTAGCAGCCACTGAGAAATGGGGGGCCCTGTTCACCCAATTTCCCACGTTCACCTATCTGAGGGCAGCCAACTTCTTGGGAGAGCCAACTAGACTGCCAAGGTATGCTGGACCCAAGCTGATTCTGCTAGAGCTGTCAAGGCAGCTGATCACCTATCATGAGAAGTGCCTCAAAAGAAAGAAGGGTGGAACTCCTTTCCCCCTCACAGTGGGAAGATATACATGTCTTACCCATCATAAGGCAAGGGACATGTTTGCGGAGCTGGAGCTGCTTAATTTGAAACATGATTTCCCGGCCAGGCCTACCTTCGACCCAAGAAGTTGTCTGCCAAGGGCTAAGCTAGATCCAATCCACATCCCTCAGATCGAAGACATCTACATCGACGTCATTCATGAGGTTGAGCTCAGGAGAAAGGACCATTCTCTCTTAGCCTTGGCAGAAATCATCCAATACGGGGTAGCAATTGTCCCCAAAGGCTTCCAAACTACGGAGGATGAAGTAGACCAAGTATATACTAACACAGATGGGGACAATTGGCCTTTTCCAGCCATTGATAGAACTAAGGCACCTCAGACGATTGAGGAGAGGGTCAAGGAAACTCTGCGCAGAACAGAGCATTAGTGCCAGATGAATGGATTAATCTACCTCGGGGTTGATTTCACAACCTCCCCATTGGGTAACGCACCTCCTCGATCTAAACAACAGCCTAAAGGCAAGGGCAAAGGCATAGAGGGTGAATCCAGCACCACTCAAGAAGAAGCTCCTGAGAGTCCTCCTTCCGCGGCACCCGAACAGGTCATAACTCTGGTTACGCCAGAGAAAGAAGCAGAAGAGGATGTTCCAATAGGCCCATCCACTCAGGATGTCGGCATTGCTACAACAACCGAGGTCCCTTCTGTCCCTTCTTCTTCTCTTCCTTCCCCTCCTCGAGTGACTCAAGTGACCATCCCTTTGGTCGTATCCTCTCCCCCTTCTTCTACTATTCCCCCCGCTTCTTCGTCTATCTTCTCTTCCCTCGCAGATCTTTCCCCCTCCATTTCTTCCCTCATCTCTGAGCTCCCTTCCCTTCCTATGTCTTCCTCAGCTGCAGTATCCCTTCCTCCCGTGGGCACTTCTTCAGCCGTTCTCTCCATGCTGCTGCCACGTGTCTCCACATTTTTCCCTTCTTCTACTGCAGCTGCCCCCTTCTCTGTTTCCGGCCCTTCTCCCATAAGTCCAACCTGGATCTCCCAGCAGTTAAGTCAACAAAAAAGGAAAGTTCCCATCGCTCTGATGGAATTTTCTGTAATCCCATCTAAGGGGGCAAAGAAGCAGAATCCCGTCACACGCTTCTCTCAAAGTGCTTCGAGAGAGAGGGTAATGGAGATCGCGTACCCCAATCCTCTCAAGGAGAAAAAGGATCTGTCTCCGACAGATTATACTGTGACCCAAGTCACAATGGGGACGTCTTCTGAAAGCCTTCAGGGGGAGGCCCTTTCTACAGTTAACGCCCTCTGCAAGAAGCTTCAGGAAAAAAAAGAGGAGAAAAGGCAACTGAAAGAGCAAAATAAATATCTACTCCAAGCCTTACAGAAAATGGGCAGTGTGCCTCCCACAACTGCCGCCGAGACTTCTGAGCTTCTGAGCCAGGAGAAAATTAATGAATATGCAAAGATCGGTGAGCAGGGTATGGCCGTTTCCGCTTGGAGGAGCCAGATCCTCAAAGACAGTGAAAAAGTAATCACCAAGTTCTCTGACTTGTATTTGAACATCAACAAGGCGAATAAAGAGCTCCAAGCGTTAGCGGGACCCATATCAGAAGAGCTGGAACATGCTAGACTGCAGCACGAGACCTTTCAACAAATGTTCGACTATTCAGTCGAAGATCTGGTCAATTTCAGACGTCTTCGGCCATCCCAGGGCCCTCAACAAATTCACGTCCACTCTGATTACCAGGTGGATCAGCTGGAATTTGTCCTAGAAAAGATCGACAAGGTGAAGGAAGAAGCCCTGGACGCGATGCACCAAATGGAACGGATCATTCTCAACATGACGCCAGGGTTGCTTACTCCTTCCTTCACTTTAAGAAAAGCTGATGAAACCATCCAGATCTTCAAGGAGATCGTTTCTCAAGGGATGGGGCCAGAGGTCACTTTTGACGCAGAGTCTATCAACAACCTGCTGGCCTGTCGGGACTTCATTGGGTTACTCATTGAAGCGGAAAAGGACTATTCCAAACTCCCCGAGAAACTCATAGATGAGCGGGAGACTTGTGAGGCGATCAGTGAGCGGCACAAGGATCCTTCCCAGGATCAACTAGGGCCCATGATCAGCAAGTTCATGGAATACCGCTCTCAATTCCACATCTCGTCACCTGAGCAGCAGCAAAAGCAAGCTACTCCCTTTCGGCCGCAAGATGATGATGATGAATAGTGGCTTCTTCTTCTTCTTCTTCTTCTCTCTCTTCTTCGACTTTCTTTTTGGGAATATCTGGAGTATGTTGGCACAAATGATGACATCATCCATGTTGCACCATGGGATGATGTCATCCATCAAGTTGTCAAAAGTCAACATGACTTTTAGATATTTTGTAAATATCTTTGTAAATAAGTGGTTGGCTCCTTTTTGCCTTCTTTTCTCTCCTTCTTCTATAAATACCCCAATACTTGTTGTATTGGGCATGGGTGAATATCTTTCAGATGAAAAATAGGAGTGAGGAGAAAAGACTTTGAGCTTTTTGTAACAGAAGGATTATTAATACAATATTTAGACTTTGTGCTGAATACATGTGTTATTTGCATCAGATCTTTCTTATGTCTGATCTATGTGTTTATTCTGTTAAATCTGCTTCTATTTTATTGTCATTTATTCATCATCAGTATTGCTTTGCTCGTTTATGCAAGTAGGTTTGGCTCTGTTTACTACCAATCCCAAAACATAAACCTTCTGACCTTTCTGGTTTGGAATTCATTTCTTTTCTCCCTTCGGACCTGCTCTTTCTTCATCCCCTCTTCCTTTCCTTTCTTTTCGCAGTCGGAAACACCCCTACTGGGATGAGATCCCAAACCCCCGAAGGCAGAATTTGTGAGACTTGCACAGATTCCTGCTGGTAGAATAGCAATAAACCAGTTTCGCTTTGCTGACTCAAAGAGGGGCTAGGCCCTACACACTATTGGCTCGTTTATCCATAGATCTGCCCAAGCGACAAATTTTCGGACCAACATGATTAAGTGGTAGGGTGATGAGGGAATTATATGTGAATGGTGTCTTTATTTCTCCTCAAATAATTTATAAGTACAATACCACAAACTTCCTTGTTACAACTATTTTAGGCATATGCTCTCAGTAACCCATCATGACAGCTTTACCTATAAGCAGGGGATAGAGGTGAGGAAAGCGTCGAACATTGTTTAAAACTAGGTCTCAAGTGCAATGCAATGTAATATGAGTGGTGTATGGTAGTGAATTCCACATCACCGTTGTAGCTAAGTGGTGATGAAATCCACATTGCTATGTGCTAATACAAGTATGAATAATTAACATACATGTTCTTTCCAACTTTGTAAAAATAATGAGTGTGAAAAATGAATAAATCAAAGTTATACCCGAACTTTTATAAAAAAAATTACGCAAGAAGTTCATGCATGTAAATGGATTAGTAGTTTGATTTGGTTTTGTTTGATATTTACCTAGTCTGACAATCTTTGACTTAGTGATCTTGAAAAACAAGGTTAACTAAGTACAATATTTATATGAACAACTTCAATCGTTTCTGATTATCAAGTTTACCTAAGGGGTGCGAGAGAAGAGCATATGCATAAATGATATATTAACAACTAAAAGCTTAAAGATAAAATAAAACATGTTATATTAATTATAAATATAAGTGAAGTTATATAATAATATTAATCATTTTTTATTATCAAGTTCACCCAAAAAGGGTGGGAGAGAAAGTCATATGCGATTTAGAAAGTAAGAATGAAATGTGAAAATAATAAGACAGACAAGAGAAATGATGGAACTTAGAAAAAAAATGATTCAAAGATTAATTTTATTTTTTCTGTAAAAAACCTACATGAAAATGTTAGAAGACCGAAGAAAATAGCAAGGCATTAGCCGTTGGAATTTTAGAAATATGAAAACAAATTAAAATTTCACACATAATGCTAATGCAGATTAAAAAAACACAAATAAAATGCATGCAAACGCAGTATATGTATAACTTAGATGCATCTTGTTGCAACAGAAACACACATAATAAAATGTAAACACACTGAAGTTGGCGTTAACACAGGGACAGTGATAGAAACACATACCTGTAAAAATAAATTTAGAATAGATATGCTAGCACAAATAATATAACAAAAACACACACAAAGGCACGTTGATGCAGATACTAGAATAGAAATAGATCCACTAGTACATAAACGTGTTCAGTTTGACAGAAGTACAGATTGTAGAACTCAAGCGCATAGAATTTGACACTAGTGCAAACCTACAAAAATATTAGAAAATAGAAATAGGCTAGAGCATATCATGAGCTACGATAGCACAAAGAATGCTATGAAAATGTAAATCACTTGTATGTGTAAAAAAGTTAGGCTATGGCCAAAAGTCTCTGAATTTTACAAACTTCTCTTTAACCATCTTATGGAATGACTTGAAAATTGTTCATTGACCTTTAAATAACACAGAGAACATGAAAATAATGTTATATTTGCAAAAAAATTATTTAAAATGTTGTGGGAGTCCCACCGGGCATACCAGAATGTATACAAGAGAAAATGCAAACAAGAGAAAAAAACAAATAGCAAACTAAGTGTAAACCTTTCTCAAGCAAGCTCCTTACAACATCTGATTGGACCAGCTGAAGAGTGGGGTTGAGTGACACTTTTGTTGGATCTGGATGAAAGATCTATTTATGGATGCTTCGATATATTCCAAATGGAAGTGAAGTCAAGCTACAAGCAATAATGATTGATTTGGTGATCAATTAGACAACATAACGATGTGCAAAAGTGATTTCCAATAGAAATTTTGTAGAGTATCACTGCAAATTTGTCAAGCTTCCAATGATGATTTGAGAGGAATGGAGCTTTTTATTTATAGATGCAGAAGAATTCATGGATTGAGAAAGGCGGAATTGACTGAGTTGCAAGATATTGGTTTCATTCTCCTTATTTAGTATGGTTGATTTATTTTGTGCAGTTGGCTCTTTAAATGAGAAATAAAGAGAGCTTTATTTCAAATTAGTTGGCTCTTGAATTATTCCAAATTGTACAGGCATATTTGCTTCCATGTTTCTAGGATTCTAGAACTTGAGTGGAGTGACTAGTCAGCTTAAGTGAGTTGGCTAGTGAAGTGGAGATGAGTGGAAAATGAGTAGATTATTGATTTTTATTTATTTAAATAGTTAATTAAATTAGTCAAATGGGTGTATAGTGTATAGTGAGTGTAATAGAATAAATTAAATTAATTTTAGAAGTGGCATATGGGTGAATAATGAATTTAATATTATTTTTGGACGTTTTAACACGTAATGGATATTTTTATGTTGTCTACATGTTATCCCGTAAAATTGGCAAGGGCAATTTTACAGATAACCATACCAAAAATTTTGTTCTGATCCCTCGTCAGGGATTCCTTGCGTTCGGAACGTTGCAAAATCCCTTTCCGGGAAATCTAGTTTTCTGAACTTAGCCATTTTTGTTCTTTTTTGGTCAGGCGCATATAATGACAATGCAACATCAAATGTTCATGTGCCCCCTTTAAAGCCTTTGGCGCATGCTTTCTTGTGTCAACAGGCGTTTTGGTTCGCCTCTCTATGTTGAGTCTTCCTTGCGTGCGCCAAGGTGCATGCGCCTTCCTGTCAACATATCTTTTGTTGCGCCTCTTTTTGGTGCACCAAGGGTGCACATATTCCTCTGTCGACACCACTTTCGGTGCGCCATAGGCGCACATATTATCATGTTGGCAAGCATTTTGGTGCGCCAAAGGGCGCATGTTTTCTTGTGTCGACAGCTCTTTTAGTGCGCCACTTGAAAAGTTGGTGGCACATTTATTGCTTCCTCGCCTATAAATAGGCGCATCTGCGCTGTCATTATCACCAGAGCAATCACGTGATTATTTTTATTATTTTTTCTGAGCCTGTCAGCGTTCCTGCCCTGTCGTTTTCAATCACGTCGTGGACCCGTTTGCACGTTTCTTCGCTATTTACCCGGGTAAGAGGTTCTTATCTCTTTTGTGTGTTTTGTGCTCTGTTTCTTTGTTTACTTGCTGGTTTGGATTGGGTTTAGTTAAAAATCTGTCAAAATGGACTCCCCACCTTCCTTGTTGTCTTTTCCATTCTCCCCCATGATCTTCCCCCTCTTTCCATATCTGCTGGTAGGGGAAAACTCTGCCCTGAAATGACTGCTTAAAACTCTTTGTTTTAAGCCTCTTTATCACCCAAAGCACCCTCAAGAAGAAGTTTGAAAGAATGAAACCCCTCAGAAAGAAAATCAAACCTTAAAAATGAATTGTATTTTTGTCCTCCTTCGGCGCATTGGCACCCCCTGTTACATAAAAAATAGTTGCACCAATGGCACATTTTTCCTGACTGCTGCATAATGAGAAGCTGCGCCCTCATGGCACACTTCCCTCATTTGATGCAAATGCTTCCCGTGCACCCTCTTAGCGCACCAAACTTGTAGCCTGTAACATTACAAAATCCTGCGCCCACTAGTGCACCCTGGGTCAATGTAACACCAACTTTATACGCGCTAAGAACAAAGCTATAAACGGTGCAGGCGTGCCTCCCTCACTGCAATAACATCATGTCATGTAAACCCTTCATGTGCCGCACCAGGTTCCCTTTGGCACACAAAAATATGATGTAACATGCGCAAAACCTGCACCCTTTGGTGCATCCTGTATCCGTGTAACACGCTATTTCCATGCGCCTGTTATAAAATACATACATATGGCGCAGGCGCGCTTATTCTTACAACAAAAAAATGCAACATGCAATATCCATGCGCCCTACGCCCTTTGGCACTGATTTACCCCTTGCAGCATCCCTTCCCTATGTGCACCTTACTATTTAGCCCTGTAGCCTGTAGCATTCATGTGCCCTGAGGCCTTTAAATTGCTAACTCTTTCTTCTATCAACATTTCAATGGAAAATCAAACAGTTGACATGGCTTTCTTTAATTGGGTTTCACTTCTTATTGTTGCAGATCAGCAACTAAGTTTAGAAGAACATATGTCAACATCAAGCAAGAAACCTATCAAATCTAAAGGCAAGGCCAAGCTCACAGAAGAAGAAATGAAGTATAAGTATCAGAGGGTCAGAATGCCCGAGTCCCAAGAAGAGTGTGACCTAGACATCAGAGACTCGGAGCTGGGTCATATTGATATGGAGGAATTCTAGGCCAGAACCCAGAGGATCACAAGAAGTCCATGGATGGACAAGCTGATAGGCAGTGTCCTACACTTTGCTGGTGGGATCCCGGTCAGTGCCGTAAACAATGAATTTATCATGGTGGTAGCCCGATGCTACAAAAAAGACACGAGATGTGTCCATGGTGAGAAGGGTGAGGTTATAATTAGCCTCACTACCCGCCACTTTGAGATAATGCTCGGAATTCCTCATCACTGACACTTTGTGGCTGTCAACCGAGAATATTACATCAAGGCCTGGGACGACAATGAAGATCAGTGCATGCAGCCTGATGAATGAAGTTTATCTCAAGAACAAAAAGGTAGTGACTCGGTGGCCACAAGTCATTCATCGCAGTGACTTTTCAAAGGAACTCAGTGACACAATTACGTTCCTGAGCAGAGTCTTCGGGCTTCCTGACGCCCATTATTTTCACAAGTGGATGTTGCGGTACCTTTAAACAATGAACAAAAATGTGCCCGATCAACGCTTTGAATGGGTAGAAATCATAAGCAGCACAATATCGGAGCAACTATAACAACTCAACACAACAAGGAGGTTCTATATGAACTCCTACGTGGTCTATGCTGTAGCTTCAGAAAGGGACTATCCAGCTCTGATGTGGTGTGGGGTTTGGCCCCAAGTTAAAATATATGAATACTATCCAGAGCTGAAGCTAGAAAATAGCATCCCCCAATTCACAAAGATCAATGATGCATTCTTCTACTTCATCATCTGCCTGTTGAGGTTGAATATGACTCACGGTCAATACAACCAAGAGCATAGTAGCAGCTACTGAGAAGTGGGGGGCCCTGTTCACTTAATTCCCCACGTTTACCTATCTAAGGGTAGTCAATTTCTTGGGGGAACTGACTAGACTGACAAGGTATGCCAGGCCCAAATTGATCCTGTTGGATCTGTCAAGGTAGCTTGTTACTTATCATGAAAAATTTCCTAAAAAGAAAGAAGGGTGGAACTCCTTTCCCCCTCACAGTGGGTAGATATACGTGTCTCACTCACCACAAGGCAAAAGATATGTTTGCAGAACTGGAGATACTAAATCTGAAACATGACTTCCCGGCAAGGCCCACCTTCGACCCGAGAAATTCTTTTCCTAGGGCCAAGCTCGACCCAATCCACATCCCTTAGATCAAAGATATCTACATCGACATATATCATGAGGTTGAGCTCAGAAGGAAGGATCATTCTCACTTGGCCTTAGCAAAAAAAATCTAGTACGGGGTGGCCATCATCCCCAAAGGCTACCAAACTATTGAAGAGGAAGTGGATCAAGTGTATCTTGACACAGGTGGGGACGATTGGCCTTTCGCGATAATTGATAGAACTAAATTCCCTCAGACAGTTGAGGAGAGAGTCAAAGAAACTCTGCATAGAACAGAACATTGGTGCCGAATGAATGGGCTCATCTACGTCGGGGTCAATTTCACAACCTCTCTATTGGGAAATGCACCTCCTTGAGCTAAACAGTAGCCAAAGGGTAAAGGAAAAGGCAAAGAGGGTGAATCCAGCTCCACCCAAGAGGAAGCTCCTGTAAGTCCTCCTTCCACTACACCCGAACAAGTTGTAACTCTGGCTTCCCCAGAGAAAGAAATAACGGAAGATGTTCCAATAGGCCCATCCACTAAGGATGTCGCCACTGCTATAACAACTGAGGTCCCTTCTGTTCCTTCTCCTTCCCCTGCTTCCCCTCCTCAGGTGACTCAAGCGACCATTCCGTTGGTCATTTCCTCTTCCCCTTTCTTCTACTGTTCCTCCTGCTTCTTCATCTATCTTCTCTTCTCTCGCGGATCTGTCCCCCTCCATTTCTTCCCTCATCTCTAAGCTCCCTTCCGTTCCTATGTCTTCTTCTCCTGTAGTATCTCTTCCTCCCGTGAGCACTTCCTCAACCTCCCTCTCGATGCCGCCTCCAAGTGTCTCCACGTTTTTCCCTTCTACTACTGCAGTTGCCCCCTTCTCTGTTTCTGGCCCTTCTCCCATAAGTCCAGCTTGGATCTCCCAACACCTGAGTCAGCAAAAAATAAAAGTTCCCATCACACCGATGGACCTCTCCGTGATCCTGTCAAAAGGGGTAAAGAATCAGAAGCCCATCACATGCTTCTCTCAGAGTGCTTCGGGAGAGAGGGTAATGGATATTGCATACCCCAATCCTCTTAAGGATAAAAAGGATATGTCCTCGATAGATTACATAGTGACTCAAGTCACAATGGGGACGTCTTCTAAAAGCCTTCAGGGAGAGGCCCTATCTGCAGTCGACGCCCTCTGTAAGAAACTTCAAGAAGCAAAAGAAGAGAAAAGGCTACTGAAAGAGTAAAATAAACATCTGCTCCACAGCCTTACAGAAGATGGGTATTGCACCTCCCACAACTGCCGCCAAGACTCCTGAGCCTCTGAGTCAGGATAAAATTAATGAATATGCAAAGATCAATGAGCAGGGCCTATGGCAGTTTCTGCTTGGAGGAACCAGATCCTCAAAGACAGTGAATGCGTAATCGCCAAGTTCACCAATTTGTACCTAAACATCAACAAGGTGAACAAAGAACTCCAGGAGTTAGCAGAACCCATATCAAAAGAGTTGGACCATGCTAGGCTGTAGTGTGATACCTTTCAAAGAATGTTCGACTGTTCATTTGAAGACTTGGTCAAGTTTGGCATTTTCGATCACCCCATGGCCCTCAATAAAATCCTTTCCACTCTAGATTACCGGATGGATCAACTGGAATTTGTCCTTGAAAAGATCGATAAGGTAAAGGAAGAAGCCCTGGACGCAATGCACCAAATGGAACAAATCATTCTCAACATGTCTCCAGGGTTACTTACCCCTTCTTTCACCTTAAGGAAAGTTGATGAAACCATCTAGATCTTCAAGGAGATCATTTCACAAGGGATGGGGCCAGAGGTCACTTTTGACATAGAATCCATCAATAACCTGCTGGCCTGTCGGGACTTCATTAGGTTCCTAATAGAAGCAGACTGAAAGAATATTCCAAACTCCCAGAGAAGCTCATAGACGAGTGGGAGACTTGCAAGGCGATCAACGAGCGACACAAGGATCCTTCCCAGGATCAACTAGAGCCCATGATCAGCAAGTTCATGGAATACCATGCCCAATTCCACATCTCGTCACCTGAGCAGTAGCAGAAGCAGGATACCCCCTTTCGGCCACAGGATGATGACGATGAATGAATTATTTCTCTTCTTCTCTCTCTCCTTCGAGCTTTCTTTTTGTAAAATGTCTAAAGTATGTTGGCACAAATGATGACATCATCCATGTTGCACCATGGGATGATGTCATCCATCAAGTTGTCAAAAGTCAACATGACTTTGAGATATTGTTGTAGATATTTTGTATATTTTATGTAAATAGGTGGTTGGTTCCTTTTTGCCTTCCTTCTTCTCCTTCTTCTATAAATACTCAAATACTTGTTGTATTTGAGGGGTGGATATCTTTTAGATGAAAAATAGAAGTGAGAAGAAAAGACTTTGAGCTTTTTGTAATAGAAGGAAATATTAATACAATATTTAGACTTTGTGCTAAATACATGTGTTATTTGCATTAGATCTTTCTTATGTTAGATCTGTGTGTTTATTCTGTTGGATCTACTTCTGTTTTATTGTCATTTATTCATCAGTATTACTTTGTTCATTTATGCAAGTAGGTTTGGCTCTGTTTACTACCAATCCCAAAACATAAACCCTCTGACCTTTCTGCTTTGGAATTCATTTCTTTTCTTTCTTCGGATCTGATCTTTCTTCAATCCTCTCTTCCATTCCTTTCTTTCTGCATAGTCACAAACACCCTACTGGGATGAGATCCCAAACCCCCGAAAGCGGAATATTGTGAGACTTGCACAGATTCCTACTGGTAGAATAGCAATAAACCAGTTTCGCTTTGCTGACTCAAAGAGGGGCTATGCCCTGCACACTGTTGACCCGTCTATCCATAAATCTACCTATTCGACAGATTTTCGAGTCAACACTACACAAGGACCTTGTCTTGCAACCTACATAGGCAACCTTAAGAATTTTAAGGTGTGGTCACCTTGGGGTGATGATGGACTCGCCTCCAAAATCATCCTCCTTGTTGATCATGCTAGTATGGAGTGTTATACTATAAATTTGTGAACCCATTTAATTTCAATAGCACGACTAGGAGATGATTGTTCATTTAAGTTTGCAAGAACTTTGAGGTAATGATCAAAATTTATGGTTCATATTATCTAGTCATTAAACTAGGTTGACAACACATGATAGTTTTTTTCTTTTGCAATTGAATTACAATCGTTGCCTCCACTATACGTCTAAGGTGAAAAGCAATACTTTTCTACTAATTAAAAGCATTGTTTTATTATTGTTATGTTTTAATTTATAAATATTCAATCCTATTAGTGAACACATCATTCGAGTACAAAGAGTTTTATAGCAATATTTCACTTAAAATATTAAAGCTTTCCCCTTGACAACCAACATTGGGGAAATATCAAAAAAATAAACCTACTGAAACAATAATCACCAACTGAAACCACAAATTCAGTTGGTGATTATTTTTCTATTTGATTATAAGCTTTATGTTATGTATGGAGCCCCACACCAACATGGGATATTTGTTTTAAGAGGATTTTGTTATGCTAAGGATGTACCTATCATGTAGGGAAGAAAATAAAATTCTAGATTTGTATAGAGTCAATGTGTGAGAAGAGCCAATCATGTGCCCCATATCGTGATGTGACCATCCTCAATTCCTAAAATGCCTCACATGGTGATTCCACCATCCTCCATTTATAAAAATTTTGATGATTCCTCTGTCGATCACTAATACTAAAGAGGATAGATTATTATTGTTTCTAAATTGTTTGATGATTATTCGTCCCATGAATAATACTAGTAGTTACTCCCCCGAGGGGTGCAACGGTATGCCCTTGGACTCAAGTTTTGTCATATTATGTTGTGCCCCACCTCTGGATATAATATTTGTGGAAAAAATCGGTGCATGTTTTTTTTGACAAAACATACTTATGTCTATACCGGTTTTAATACCAAAAAAACAAAACAAAACAAATTATATATATGTTTTTCGCATTAAATAAAACAATGCAGACCTATGTCAGTAGGATTTGAGGAGGTGTGAATACAAATGACCTCAGTTATGTGTCTCTCCATCAAAATCATAAACACATTATCATTATCTGCAATGATTAACTCTCACATAACAAAACAAATAAGCATTCATTATACGCAATTACCTACTTTTCTCCCATGTAGAAGCATCACGGAGCAATGGTTGAGCTAGGAGAAGGTATCAATAAGCTACAAAAACCAAAATTTAGAAGTGGTCCATTTCATCAATTTGAGCAGGACATTTGAGTTATCCTTGAATTCATTTACAATATACAAATAGAACGTGTAGCACGTAAGTTATTGTTTCATTCTATTTTAATTATATTTCAAAACATTAGTGTAGTTATATCTCCATTGGCAAAAAAAGTTTTAGTTTCCCTCTTTCCTCGTGGTCCCATCCCTAATCATTATTTAAATTATCAGATGAATATTGTTTGAGAATGGATGGACTTGCACAATCATATCAACCTCTGTGTAAATTTTGTGCAAGTAAACTGGGTCATAAAACAAGCCACATGAGACTAGTTTTTGGTTGAGAAATTATGGCTCTGTATGGATACAATCGAAAAAAAGGTTTTGTTATCATTTTGTATCAAATTATAAACACCAAATTTTAGTTCTTTTGACCCTCATCCCGCACTCTCTCCCCTTTGTCGTCATCTTGCACATTCACACCCCCATTCCTATTCAAGTTCATATTTCCCTCCTAAATCCCATTTATTTCATCTAAATCCCTATTTTCCTTTCCTAATCCCATCATTATTTGATCCATCGTTATTCACCCCTAATCATATTTAATTATCCCTAAACATGTTTATTATCCTAACCACATCCCTAAACACCTACATTTATCCTCCCTAGACTCTCATCTACATCTATTCCATGCCTTTTCACCCATCTAACTACCTTTTATCATCACTATGCAACCCTAACCCGCCTAAACCACTCGAAACCCTAATCTAGTCTTATTAAGGCCTCTTTTCTTGAGTTGTGCATCATCTCCACCGCCCAAATCAATGGTCCTATGCATTCGACGATCACCCTACTGGGTCGTCGGTGACCTATAAATATACCACTACCCCCCTCCTTAAGGACGATGAAATTTTGGATAATTCTTCCTTCTTGCGAGCTTTTCTTGTTTCATTTTCTTCTTGTGAGTTACAATCAACATTTTGAAGTTATCTTGGAGCCATCATCAATCATATTTGGATATCTAAAGCTTGGAGTGTGCATTGGAGCCCTATCTTGGTTTCATCATCTTCTCATCAAATTTGCAAGTTTATTCGTCGTCATGGAGATTTGTCATCATATCAACCATCCCTATTTATTTTTTATAGTCCCTTTACCATCTATTAGCTCTACCAAACCCTAAATCCCACCTCGGTCGTCGTTGATTCTGCCCTGGCCATCGTTGACCCGATCTATATAAGTCCTTTTTTGTATTTTGTCAACCTTATTATCTATCTCTCAGTTTTTGTGTCATCTAGATCCTTCAGATCCTGTAAACTCTTTATTTTTCCTATCCAATAGCCCAGATCTCACATTCCTACCCCATTCATCGTCGACTGTCCTAGATCTACCCCCGGTCACTGTCGACCTGATCTACATCCATTACTTTTACCAGTAAATTTACATCCTTTCTATTTCTTGTGCCCCTGCATCAAATCCAGGACATCCTTGACATCTCATAATCAGTTCCAGATCCACTTTTTCACATCTTTTGATCTTCTCTACTACAGTCTTCGTCAACTATCTCTGTCTATCTCAATTCGTTGTCAACCTGATCAAGTTTGATTTCTCTTATCTCAATTTATCACCATCTACATTATCTGATTTTTATCTAACATATTTCTAATCTTCGTCCCATTATGATGTCTTATGCATGTCCATTTATCCATTATTTTCAATTGATCTTGTAATTACGTGGGTTGACATCCTCCATAAGAATTTTATCACTTCTCGGGACTAACTTTGTTAGGAAACCCACCATATAATCTACTAATATTTTTCTTGTCTATTTTTCCCTTTGTTGTGTAGGTTATCGAGCTCGTCGAGGAGAGGATCTTTGTGCTCATACCTCATCCTTCATCATCATCACACATCAAGAGGTATCCTTAAACCGTACCATATTTCAGATTTTCTTGTTTTCTTGCATACTATTTCATTAACTTGAAATAGGAGTGAAAAAATCATCAAACAGAGATTCAACCTGGTCTTACCCCCCATATTTGGCAATTATAAAACAAACAAACTGGCATAATAGTAGATGACCATAAACAAAAACTAAACCTAATAATCCAAAATATAGAAACCCACAAACTGACCTCATAGTGAAGTATTGTTTCCAACTGATATCAGCAGCCTCTGGAATTGGATCGTCAAACAGTAGGCTTTCGAGATTATTTAAGTCATGGCTTAGTTGCATGAAACCACCTCGGTAATACCACTCTATCATATTTTTTCATTGTTTATTGAATAGCAAGATCAAGGGCACATCCCTATGACATACTCAAACATTGTTGCAATATCATCGGCCCTTCAAGACTTGTCTCTTTTCATCGAATCCTTCAGCCTCTGCAAAAACATTTACAGGCCTATAGCCTAGTGGGAAACCATTTCCCTCCTCTGGCCTATTCGACCTTCTTCACACATAACATAACCTCGTCATTTTATAAAGAGCTCGGCATGAAGAATTTTTACAATATAAAATATTTAACTAATCTAAATAAAAAATTATTAGAAATTTACAAATATAACATAATGTTTATTATATCTAAAGTGTAAATAAAGAAAAAACTAACTTAACATTAATCTTTGTAATTGAAAGCAAGTGCCAGGAAAAAGTAAAAAATTATATTAAAAACTTTTTAAAAAATAAATAAATAAACTTTCATGATTGCAATATGAACACTTTCCACAAAGTGCATAATTGATCTCCTAATCCAACAGTTGTGGTGGATCCAAGCCGACTACCACATGTAAAGACCATCCAATGGGTCAAACTAATCCGGCAAAGACTGACGTCTAATAAAAATTGCATTGACTTTTGGCAAAATGAACATGAAATTTTAAAGAATTATGTGAGAAAATGGAGTGGGTACGTGACTCACTGTCGGATGTCAGTATATGGACATGTAGATAGCGAACATGAATCAGAAAAAGGAATCAGGGAAAAACTTAGCATAAACAAATAAAAACAGTAAACCTTTCCCCAAGTTCTTCCTTGCAAACCTCAATAATAAGATTGTTTAAGTGTTAAACTTGTAAGAAATTTGTAGTTGTTGGATTGTGGATGCTCTAAATTAGTCTCCAAATGAAGGAACGATAATGCTATGAACAAAGATAAACACAAGGATGCAGATGATAATTTTGGCAGAAATTAGCTGCAATTACACAAAACTTCCAGGGATTTTCAAGAGAATTATTGCAAAGGATATGGCCTGTTTTTATAGCTGAGGGAGAGGCCATGAAAAATGGATCAAAGTTTGAATGAGTTCTAGGTTCCATGAATGCACTAATCATGAAATAGCAAGTGGATTTGGTTTGTGCAGTTGCAGCTTTGAAAAGGTAATGATTATTTGGTTGGTAGTAAGATTTCATCCGAGAAAGTGGTTGTATGTGCAATTTTATTGCCCCCACCTTTGTAGGATTCTAGAAATGGAGTGGAGTGGAGTGACTAAGATAGTGGAGTATGAGTCTGAGTGGAGGATGAGTTGGAAAACAGATTTAATTTCTATTTTAAATAACTAATTTAATTAGCTATGAAGTGTGAGAGGATAGTTAACCATTTAATTAAATAAATGTTTAATTGAATTTAGCTAAAGGGTGTAGAAATTAATTTAATTAATTCCAAAGGGTTGTGATACTCAAAGATAATTTAATTAATAAATTCTAAATGATGTGAATAATTGGGGATAAATTGAAACTGACGATGTATTTTTGGGGTGTCTACATTTAGTGACTAAGATAGTGGAGTATTAATTAATTTAATTCTATTTATAACTAATTCTAAGGGGATAGGAAATTGAATAAATTAGCTAAAGGGTGTTAGGGATAATTTAATTAATTCTTGTGAAATAAGTATGTAATTTTGATGTGAATAATTGAGGATAAGTTGAAACTACATTATTTTTGGGGTGTCTTTAAAGTGTTATTATAAGTAATAGCATTTTAAAGATAGTAGTCGCATGTAAGTCAGTGAGCAGAAGACAGGGAAACGTGATGGTAGATGCTTGATATGCCCTGGTGAAGCATTTGGATGCCCCAGCGAGTAGAATGGTAAGGGAATGCCCACTCAAGAAGGTGTGCGACGCTGCAAAGTGGTGGATAGCCGCTTGATAGGAAGAAGGCAAGGAATTTGAAGGAGGATGGGAGGGATTGTGCTCGTAGCATGAGCGTCATTTAGAGAGTGAAAGTTAGAGCAACCTTATTTTGTTGTTGCACAATAGAGTTGTCACCATGATTATGAAAGAATCATGATGTTTAACCCATTATGTGTGTAAACAAACACACACAAGAAAGAAAAGATAAAAAAGGAAAATAAACCCAATATACACTGTAAAAGTATGCACCATGGCTATAAGGAAGCCAAGATGATAACAAAATACATGTAATTGGTCCAAAAAGTAATATCAACAATGCAACACAACTTCGAAAAGAAGACAATTAACTATGCCCTAATGCGTGCCACATTGATGATTAAGCAGATGTAAATGCTCTCAAGCACTAAACTTATGAAATGCATGGGGATAGGATCAGACTGAAGAGCGGAGTAATCTTAGATACTCCAAATGAATACTCTTGTTGGACCCAGCATTGAAAATTGATCTGAGAGTTGAAAAGGATTATTGCCTGCGAGCATTAAACTTATGAAATGCAAGGGACGGAATTAGAGCTGAGAATTGCCCCAAGCAAAGTTATATCACGAAGGAAAAACAATTGATTTGACTTGCCCCAAACAGAGTTAGTAACATGCAAAGGGGAGATGATGTAGTGTGATATTCATAAGATTGGAAGGATCACTAGGGTAGTAGTTAAAATTTTGATTTTATCAATATTGTGTTGAGTTGTTGAAATATTTTCATGTGTTTGCAAATTGTTAGATTTTGTGAATATTTGAAAAAACCTCACCAATTCAAGTTTTATAATTTTTCTTTTTTTGCAATATATGATTTTTTTTTTGAAAATCTTGATGCAAAGGAGGGGAGCATGTTTTTGGTACACCTTATATGTATTTGGTGTAAGTATTGGTGTGCCCCAGACATATGAAATTAGTGGAGGAAAACTTGCCCTGCAAGCAAGTGAGCATCACGACATTATATGCCAGTTAATCACATGAGACTTTATCAAGAAGTTGTGCGAGCAAATCATCCAGGCTTTAACTGGAAAATAATGATGTTTCCCAAGGAGTGTTTTGATTTATTATGGATAAAGGATGTTGTTATATGTGTAATGATGGTATACATGTGATATTGTCAACAAAGTACTTGCAATGAACACAAATACAAAGAAATGTAAACATACCTAATTTCACAACAAAAGAAAAAACCACGCCATGGCTTATTTAATAACCCAGGATGATAACACAATATGTATGAGTGACTCAAAGACACAAAACAAACATTGCAAACAAACCCAATATGAACAGGAATTAACTACACCAAAGTTATATGTGAACTAAGATGTTAATAATTTTCCTACAATTGGTCTACAATAACAAAGTACAGTGAAATAAAAAACTAACACGCTAACAAAAGCATCGTCACAATGTTGAAAAACTACAACCTTAAAACACAATTTGCAATAACGACGTCTAATGACACTCCTAATGTGTTCCACATTGAATAATTAGACAGATATGAACACCCCCAAGCGATAGTTTGGAACTCAATGGAATTGGATTGAGCCAAACAGCGGAGTGATCTTAGATACTCCAAAAATACTCTTGTCAAATCCCATTGAAGTTTGATTTGTATTGGATTTTAATCCAAGTGTATGCCCAAGAAAATTTATATTGTGAAGGGTTAATTGATTGTTTTGCCTCCAAGCATAGATATACACCACGGGCAAGAAAAGTGATTATCGTAAGATGATTTGGAACGATCAGTAGGATTGCCATCAAATGACGATATTGTTGAACTGTGTTATTTAGTTGCTGAGATTTTGTCAAACATTTTTTGAATGTTTTGTTTTTTGATTGTTTCAAGTTTTATATACTATTTCAATGTTTTTTTTTTCGAACACATTTTTTTTTTATTTTTGAAACATATTTGAATGTTTTTTTTTGAACATATTTGGATGTATTTTGTTTTTGAACATATTTCAATGTTTTTGAATTTTTAAACATATTTGAATCTTTTTGGGGTTTTAAACATATTTAAATTGTTTTTGGAGTTTTAAACATATTTGAATGTTTTTGTATTTTTGACTTAGTAAAGGGTGCACTATCTAAACTCATGTTCAAACAATTGTAAGCATTTCATTCCATTGGTAGAATGTAGATGATATAGTGATAG
This sequence comes from Taxus chinensis, assembly GCA_019776745.2. Classification (NCBI taxonomy): domain Eukaryota; kingdom Viridiplantae; phylum Streptophyta; class Pinopsida; order Cupressales; family Taxaceae; genus Taxus; species Taxus chinensis. The sequence continues at coordinate 73,663,484 of CM034155.1, read as the reverse complement.
GATGTCTCACTCCACTCGTGACTCCACAACTAGGAAGATGCGAGGGCTCACCATCGAGAGCCAAGAAGGATGTGAGAACTAGAGAATAGTGATATGAAAATGAAGATGATGGATGCCAAGACACAAGGTGTAACAATGATCCATTTAGAAAAATGTGACTCATCTCCAGTCAAGATTACTTGACCAATTCCAAGATGATTTCACTTTATAGGTCTTGACTAGACTTAGATCCATTGATGGCCTACTGATTGAAAATATCCGGTTGAAGGAATTGTTGTCTCTCTTAACATGAACAACTTCTTGGGATGTGTATGATTAAGCACTTTTGATGCATATTTTTTGAAGGCTTTATTTTGTTTGATTTTTTTTGAAATGACCCCCTACATCTTGCCCCATGCCACCAATAAGAGGCAAGGGCTCAACACCGAAGACAAAACGTAGGAAAGTAAGGATACCTACCTCCTTTCCTAGTCTCACACTACTAGTAAGAAGTATGGGCTCATCACTGAAGACTGTGAAGGAAAGAAAGGTGTAATGATTGATATTTTTTTGTATTTTAGATTGATTTTTCCTTGTATGTTGATATTGTGCTTGTTAGGAAGGAACATTTTGCACCCAAGTCTTAGCCTCATAGTGACTAGTATGACACAAGGGTTCAACACTGTAGACTGAGATGGACAGTTAAAAGGTTTGAGTAAATAAGTTTGGTGCTTTCTGTTAAAGGAGAACTTATTTGAAAGGAGGATTTTCCATCATTAAGCTTCTAGACAAAATTGTAGGTAAAAATATATGGAATGGTATTAACTATAACAATGATGAGATACAAAATGCCCAATAGAAACAAGGTTAACATGTGTTGTATAAGTGAAGAATGTGGAGAGATGATGAATGTCATGATAAGATATATGCCAATAGATGAAACAATTAAAATTATTTGTTAGATGAGTTGATACCATGTACAAGAGGACCTCCCCTAGTGTGGAGAGTACCGTGGAAGAAGAAGATGGTCTTACTTTTATTGTTTTTTATTTTCAAATAGTGCTTTAAGGAAATGGTTTGATATGGATTTTTATTCTCTTTTTACACTTTTTTAATTTTTTTAGTGTTTGCGGATGAGGGTTCGCAATGGACTTATCCAAGTCATTGGAGTAGATAGTCCATTTTCAATGAAATGATTAAATCGGTCCATGAGTTTAGGACTTGGGCGGACTAGGTCCAAGTCGATGGAGTAGTATAAAAAGGATTGTCGATGAAATCCATGATTTGATGAGTTTTGATTTACAGAGACTTGGGCGGACGAGGTCCAAGTCAACGGAGTGTATTGAAAGATTTTCAATGAATCTATTGATTCGAAGAGTCCTGATTTACGAGACTTTGGTGGACAAGATCCAAGTCAATGGAGTGAAGCGAAAGATTCGACGAGTCCTGATTTACGAGACTTGGGAAAATGAGGTCCAAGTCAGCATGAAGTGAATCCTAAGATTCGATGAGTCATTATTGTACGAGACTTGGGCGGACGAGGTCCAAGTCAATTGGAGTGAATCAAAAGATTTGATGAGTCCTGTTGTATGAGACGCGAGCAAACGAGGTCCAAGTCAACGAAGATGTGATTGGATAATTTTTTTATGAGATCAAAAAACCTATGTGATGTTAGAGGCAATTCGTCGATGCGGAGAATACGTTAAAATTAATATTCACCCATGAGTAGAATGATGTGAAGCACGAAGAATTGATCCCTAGATGTGCATCTAAGGCACCGTATAGGCCATAGAGAAAATATTCGATGTTGCTCCTTCCAGGTATTGGATTAATTTGTTTGATGATAGATTTGCAATTAAAGCTCGAAATGGCTGTGTAATGATATTCCTAGGTATACACACCTCATGCAGTGCACGCATATAGATGTCTTGACACAAGTATCATCGTTGATTGTTTAATAATGTTATGTAAAATGCAAGAAGACTCTGCATCGGATAACTGTTGTGAAACATTATTAAATTCAAGATTGATCGTTTGAGGTATTATGGACATAGAAGGCTGCGTTGTTGCAAGTGTCCAAACTTGTTGTGTCTCGACAACAAGACTAAGGATGTCGGGCGTAGGATCTAGCATTAAAAGGATAGAATCAAGCTCAACGGTGCTTGATGATTGACCTGCTTCTCTAGAGTCTTCATGTGTATCATGGAATGAAAAGGAGTCGTGAATCATGTTCAAGTTCTCATTTGACATTTGGAAATAGTTGTTTGAAACACGTTCAATTTCTGATTGAGCTAACAGAAGAACATATGGAGGAGAGATAGATTGGTTTTGTTTTAGAGACACTTGACCCTTGTCATCTTGATCTCGTTGAGATTTATCATGTAAAGAATTTTGGAAAACATTTACCTCATCATTAGAAGTTGAGGTAGTTGACGTGTTTTTGATTTCGATAGCTTTGTCGTCGATTTTTATAGTAATGACTCCATCAATTAAGTCTTGGACGTAATGGCGAAGATTTGAACAATGATCCGTAGAGTGGCCTTCGATGCGGTGGCATTCACAATATTTTGATTTGCTATACCACTTGGGCTTAGGTTCTCCTTTATAGAAGGATCTTGTGATTGGATATTTTATCATTTTAGGCTTTGTTAATTGATGAAAGGAACACTAGAGAGACTTTCTCTTAGGGGTGTAAACTGACAGTTCGACTTTGCGTGGAGTAGTGTCTTTTCAAAAAGTGAAATAATGGAATTGAAAGTCAATGTTGTTTGAAGATTGACCTTGTTTGGGAGTTTTGCCAGTTTGTACCATGCTTAGGGAATGGATTGCAAAACACCTTTATATTATTATTGGATGTTTTATTTGGTGTTACGTCATCGACCGCTATGTCTCCATCATCAATGAAGTCTTGGATGTAATTACGGAGTTCCTTGCATTTGTTTGTTTGATGACCATCAATGTGATGAAGATCGCAATAGGTACTGGGTTTGTACCAAAATGGCTTAGGCCCCCTTTGACAAAGGGTTTCGTGATAGGGTAAGTGACCATATTGGCACTTGTTAGTTATCGCAAGATGTTTGAAAGAGTCTCTCCCAGAGATGTGAATTGTTGTCGTTTATTATCATAGGGGGGAGGAGTTCATTTGCTTGGAATGGTGATGGCTTGTTTTGACTTAGTCTATTTTGGTTGATTGTTATGTATGTTGTGCACATTTCGATTATCCGTAACACCATCATTAACAACATTGCGGCTTCGATTAATGTATGTAGGCTTGTCTTGGTGAGTGTTATTGTTATTATTGTGCCCATTATCTTTGGAATGAGGCTTAATCAAGTCTTTCACAATGAGGGCGTTTTCAATTTGAGTCCCTTTCTCTATAAATTCCTCAAATTTGTTGAGGCAATGCATTTGCATGTGAAAGGAAAACTAATTATTAAGATTTGGTACAACGATACTAACTAACTGCTTCTCTGGAATGGAAAATGGGAAGTGACTTGCAATTCCTCTCCGCCGTTGTAAGAATTGTGCAAGGCTTTCGTTGGTTCGTTGTTTTGCATTACACTAATCCATCATTGTGATTTCTGAGTCAAGGTTGAAGGAAAAATGTTTGACAAACTTCTCTGAGAGGTTCGTGAAAGTAGTGATTGATCCCTTTGGAAGGTGTAGGAACTAGTCCAAAGGGCTTGTCCCTCCTAAAGTTCTAAGAAAGAGGCGCAAGAGAAAGCTATCATTATATGCCACTTCTTGGCATGCCATGAAGAATTATTTAATATGTTCTCATGGATCGTTTTTTCCCTTGGATTTGTCGAATTTGGGCATCTCAAAAGATCTTGGGAAGGGTATACGTAAAATGTACTTATCAAAAGGGTAAGGATACAATTCATTGAAATTGATTTGTTTACATCGTCGTTACATGCCCAAAATTATATCCTTCATCATTTGTCATTCTTGAGAAAATGGTGAATTAGTTTGTGGAATAGATGTCAAGTATTGATCATTGTTTAAATTGTTTTTCTCTTTGTCTGTCTCAACATGAGCTTTGGATATGTCGTCACTTTTTTTCTTTGATTCTTTATCGTTGGTTTCGTTATTGACTTTTTAAGATATTAGGGCCAATTGCTTTGCTATTGCATTGATTTGATCGATCAAGGCTAGATTTGGCTCGGGGGCCGATGCACTAGATTTACCTGTCGTTGGCGTTTGTTTTTCTTGGTTCGACGTCAACATGGTTATTTGATTTGGGTTGTGTATTATTTGTGGATTTGGGTTGATCTCGTAAAATTTTCAAAATGTCATCGTCAAAATCTGAAGGCAATTTTGCTCCCATTGTGAGGAGGCGAAGTGAAAATTGGTCTTTAGTCTTACTCAAAAGGTTTTCAACTTGTGCTTGTTCTTCGAAAAAGATGTTATTTTGTTGACTCTCAAGTTGGTCTTCATCCTCTTCGTCAAAACTAATATGGAAAGGATTTTGGTCGTCGTCCATAAAAACGAAAAGAAACCTCACTATAAATCACCTATGGTGTAATTAAAGAGGAAATATTATTACGTTGAGAGGCGTTCTACCAAGTAAGAATGTAACGGAGTGAATTATTCACGTTTGTTCTCGATATTAAATTTAACGTTCATTTGACCGACATGTGACAAGTCATTCATAAATTTGACTTCTATTGCACTCTCACTTAAATAGTTTTCTTTTTTCTTGGAGAATTCAATCAAAATAATAATAATACCTCAGTCATGTAGTAATGTTTGGGTCTTTTTTTTCTTTAATAGATAACCAACACAATTGCATAGTTAAATGATTCCATTTGCCACAAATCAACAAGAAATTGATAGAAAATTTAATAAAGTTGATTAAAAAGGTATTTAAAAATTCAAACCTAAGAACATTGAAATTGATATCTATTGATGTATTTGACATAAATACATATATTCTAGCAATACTTATTATATTATATTTATTTTTAATCGTTATTTTTTTTAGTAAACTTATAGTACACTCGCGTAGTTAGATGGGTACCTCGTGATTAATATCTCTCAACGTATTTTAGATAGATGTAATTAAGATATCTATATATTGGTTATCATCTACCACAATTATTGCTTTCTTATGCTCCTCGTTATCTTCAATCAATACCGTGTACTTCCTTCTTTACGAGTTGATTGAGGCATTTTATTAAGACAATATATTTGCATACATGATGCAAATTTTAGTCAACCACATTTGACAAACACCTGCACCAAAGATTAAGATTGGGTTTGAGTAGCAAGTTAATTGAGTCAGGGCAACAGATCTGTCCACCATACAACTCTAGCTAAAAAGATCTGTCTGCCCACCATACAAGTCTAGCTAAAAACTTTCATTTTATTAGACGCATATTTATATCCTTTACATGTGCACCCTTTACTCTCTTAAGAGATGTTAAAGAGAGTACAACATGCATTTAGACCCATTAAGATAAACCCTCGATGTTTTACTTTTCCTTTATTTTTTAAGCTCTTCAGATTATGTCAGAAAATATAGAAGACCATGATACACGTCATAACCGTTAACCACAATATTTACATAGCTGGACAACCATCCAAGGACGGGGACAGGGAACTGTTCTTAAAATCAAAAGTAGACTATACCAAACAACACTAGCAAAATAACATTAAACTCAACCTTTGAAAACAAATATGGTGTAACCAATTAATTGGCAAATTCTTCCGTAAATATCTCAATCATCAAATATCTAAATAAACACATACCACAAAAATTATATAATCTAATCACATTATTTGTCACAATTCATTATAGTCTTGCCACAATTAATTTTATCGCCCTCGTGGAATTCGAAGAATGCCTTCGCTACGTTTTGTTGTCAGCCAATGCCACATCTTTGTTCATAATTTTTCTTTCAATATTTGCATTTTTTGTACAAGCTTAGGACGTTTTGCACAGGCAAAAAGACTTAAATTATAACTAGATTATTGTAATTAGTTTTATTTATAGATCCTGTTATAAATCTTGTTTATAATTCTTCTTTCACAATTTAAAGGGGCCAACAACCAACCAGAGAGAGGACCCTTTCACAAAATAGCTGGAAATAACCTAAACTTTTGAATCCAAACACTATTCTGGCAGTAACCATAAGAAAAACATATGTTCGCAGTTTGAGTCCAATATAACTCAGGAAGGAACGGTTTGACAGTGGGATGACTACTTTATTTTAAGAATTCGCTGGGTTTAAATACAGCCATGTAAATCTGAGATAAATTTTGTAAATACAAACGCTCCTAAAAATGAGGTTAATGAATGCCTCCACAAGAGAAAAACAATAGCATTCAAAACCCTGTTTATAAATAGTAAATACTGTACAAAATTTCACACATTTTGAAGAGATCATCTTATTTCCGATTCTCTCCCTGAACAGAAAGAAGCATGTCTTCAACTAAATTTAGTTACACTTTTAACCAAAGCCAAAACCTTCATTGGCTTCATGAATAGCCAGAAGCAAGCGCTCTTCCAGTTGTTCTCTCGACGGATACTCAGGCAAATCTAATTGATTGAAACTGCAAGTAGAACAATACATTTGGTCATGTTATGGAACAAGTTGAGAAACATCATCATAACTTAATAATAAATAAAAACATCAAAAAACTTCAATATTTACCATGTATGTGCTGATGGCAACCTATCAGGACTTCCATAAGCCTTGTGAATTTGGAACTTTTGAAGGCCTGAGATGCCCTGCAATGCTTTAAAACCTTCCAAGGGCACCTATAGCAAACACAATTCAGTGAAACATGTTTGAGACACAACATCAGAGCCACTACGGTTACAGTAAATTTCTAAAAAGAAATAATAATAACCATATCAAGTTCAGTGATATGGTCATACTAATAGTGGCATTTCCCTGCATCCTGTCTTGCCAGCTTGGCTTTAATATCAATTCCATGCTACTTGTGAGAACTAAGAACAATTTGAATCAAATCACAGAAACAGTTCCATAATGTGCAGTCTAGCAAATAAGACCAGGGGATTACCTTCCATCGTCCAAAAACACTTGGCAAAAAGGCAACATCACAAAATAGAATTCTTATTGTAAAATACATCAGAGACTGGCAGACAAGATTACCTTGGAAGTTCCAGTTACAAACTGTATTAGACGAGCCCTGTCTTCTTTATTAAAACACTGCACAACCTCCCAAAACCACTGGATAACAGGAGATGCTGCACTGTAACCAGCATACTCTGTATTTGTTCTCAAATCATCCACTGCAAACAAATTATGACATTAATATCCATTAAAAAAATTAAGTTAGTAAATAAGCTTACTGCAGCCAATACAAATTAAGCTACCAACCAAGCAAAACCAAATATAACTACAGTTAGGGACAGTCATTTTCATTGATATAGATAATGAATGAAGAACAGGCATGTAAACAATTATTATGGCAGCACTGACAATAATATTCTCAAACTGAAGAGAAAAGCATAAATAAACCTTATTACGAATAAGTTTTTTAAGGTTTCAGTCAATTGCAGTAGCTAAAATCTATAAGAGATGGTAATAGGTATACATGCTTGATTCCCTTTCCCCACCTGGTGGGGTAGGCAGCTTGCCTCTGGATTTACGGTCAAATGTTTCATGGCCACACAGTATCAACAAGTCCCCACCAGTAATTCTTCAAAATATATTCCTAAAACAAAATGAGGAAGGACCTAAAACACATTCCTCAAGAAGTGAATCTCTGTCAACGAACTGCCCATAAATAGACTATATCAACGTCAACAACGACCGAAGCAAGTCAATGGGACTAGGAACACGGCATGTATCAACAGTTGATCAAGACTGCAATATTCAACTAAAAAGCAATATTAAAGCTTAGGGATCGAGCACATTGACTTCATAAGGAATCCAGAATTTATGAAGGACATGAAGTCAAATATTAACCAAAGTAGGTAAATGTGTCTGCAACAGCAAGTTACAATAGCTAATCAGGGCTCGTACATTCAAATCAAAAGGGAACAAGCAAAAGTCAGACATGAGCATTGAAGCAAGGAAAATAAGGATTTGCTATCACATCTTTCACAAAGATTGGACAACATTAAGTCAAGTCATGACAACCAGCTGAAATAGATAAGGAACAGATGACAAAATTCCTCCAAGGATCTTGATAGGGGTCCAGAAGCATAGGAATCAAGCAAACTCAGTTTGCAAAAGACGCCAGACAAGGTAAAGAAGCAAGGAAGGGAAAGGAATTGCTGCTGCATCTTTCAAGAGAGTTGGACAGCATTTAGTTTGGTGAAGACAGTTGGCTGAAATAGATAAGGAACATTTTATTAAATTCATCAAAGGATCCCCTAAACGGTAACCATTGTCAATCGCCAAAAGAACTACACAGATATTTATTTATTTGAAAGACGCCTATAAATATCAATTTATAGTATTGAGTTTTCAAAGTTTAAAAGAGACTTTTAAGTGACAGTCAAGTGGACATAAAATTTACAGTCCAATGGACGTCAAATTTAATGTGGAAATTAAAACCTTACATGGTCATGTCATCACATCCCACCCTTTGCTGCCATTGTGGAACACTTATCCGTGTAATTAGTTATGATTAGAATAGAGGGCAGAGACATCACATCAGCCTTCTTAATGAAGGCAGACCGTGTATATAGTATATACCTAAAATCAGTTTGACAGATTGCCCATCCTTTGAATCATGAAACTGTACCTCTGATCAAAGCAGAAGTCAAGATTTTGTATGGTAATCATCTAGTTTAGAAAAAAAAAACCTTATAAAGATGTGGACCAACAAAATTAGTCAGAAAACAAATCAATGGATGGTAGCAGTTATATGCTACAAAAGAATCCATTCACTTATTAATGATTGAAGGAAATGTCATTTCATTCCCACTGCGTGAATATCATCTATGCTTATTGTTTTAGTTATAGGTCAACAGATGAACAGATTGGCGCTCATTCTATTCCGTGGAGTTTAAGAGGAGAAAGACAGGATGTTGAGCTCACAATCAATTTCTGGAAGACCGCTAATTAATAGTTCAAGCTCCTTGTCATTGAAGATGGAAATCAAATTTCTTGCCACCAATTCATTGAACCCCTCCAAGAAAGCATTTATTTGAGGACGAATTGCTGTAGTGAGACGATGTTCAGCAACAAGATCAACATATTCGTGTTTATTTTCCTCGGTAACGCGTATATTTCTACCACCAGGAATCAGCTCATGATCTGTGACCTGCAGAATAATAAAACTTAGTCAGCAAAAAGGTACGAGACAAGCAAAACATATCAGACAACAAACCATTTGCAGATCTTGTTACCTCTTCCTTTTCATAAAGTATGTGCTTCTCCTCATCCGCATCCATGCTAAATGTGAGATCAGCCATGTCTCTTATATCATTCTATTCAACAAAATACATCAGAATTAATTCACAATAAATTTCTGTAACAAATGGTACTACCAACTTAATCACCAAAATTCGTCACTCAGATCGGATTTTTAAATTACCTCCAGCATCCACTTAAAACTCTTATAGTAATCTGGGTCCACAGCCTCAATATCATGATAAGTAACCTTAGCTCCAAGCATGTGTTTGTAAAAAGAACGAGTAAAATGAACATCCAGAAGCTGGCCATCAAACAAAGCTTTTGCCACCTGGATATTCCATACCACCAAATTAGGTAAAAGACATCTTAATGCGCAAGATTTCCACAATGGCTATGATAAAAATCAAAGATCAGTAATTCCAAGAGAACTCTTTATCTAGGTAGCAGATGCTATTTATTTGTAGAAATTAGAAGAAAAGCGATCACTAACAAACTTACCACTCTCCCGACAAACTTGAAGTAAGAAAGATGTTCTGTTTGATAACAAGAATTTGGATTGGGCTGGAATGTTGCTTCATTTCCAACAGTTGTAAATAGCAAAGCATTCTTATCAAAGATTACCCTAGACAATAATTGGTACCATTCCCTGGTAAGCCCACCAGCATCAATACCTTCCTCCCCTTGAAAGTGAACATTCAAGCGTCCTTTCAGTTCCCTGGCTTGTCGCATGCGAAGTTGATTGTATGAATCCTCCAAGATGTACGCTCTCCGCACAGAGATGCGCACAGAACTGTAATTTTGATGATCCTGATGTTGTCTTATTTTTGACCTAAAATATGCACGTTTATTGTCGAATTCAATTAAGCGTGGAACCTTCAATAAGAGGGAGAGGGACTTCTCAAGCAATCCTGAATTTTGTCGGACAAATGCATTCAAAAGCCTCTTGTGCTTCTCTGCAAACTTCAAAAGAGTGATGCCCTTTTCATCAATTTTCCTTTGCTGAGTTGCTGACGACATGGAGTGCATGGTAGACTCGGATGTGCTTGCAGCTTCTTTTACCTCGGTAGCAGTGGCACTATTATATTCCAACTGTCCAGGTGTTGCTTGACCAGATTGCAACTTCTCACATGTTACAAAAAATGCCTCAATATATGGCAAGACCCTTTGTGTGCCAGGAGGTAGTGGTGGTAAAATACCATTAGTACCAGAAGATGAAGGCACGACAGACATTGAGGATGACCGATTTTCTATCTTGCCGATGCAAAGACTCAATTCTTGCCATAAAGGTTCAAGACCCATATTTAGGCTCCTAATCGTGGCTAGACTTTCGGCATGCTCTTGTTCTGGCAAGACTTCGTCATCCTTTTCTTTTTGAAATGAAGTAGCAAGGGAACTCAATGCCTGTAACACCCTGAGAATTGCAGCACCGGAAAATGTAGTTGAAAGAACTATCGTTTCTGCCTCACCCAAAGATTGCAATTCACTTACTGCAATCTTGCTCAATATCTCTGTAGCATTTGCCAACTCAATAATGAAAAGATGTCGATGTGAAGGTACCATTTTCACTAACTTCGTCATTACATCAACAGAATGAGCATATGCAAGTTCAGACAAGCTGCAAGGTGATCGAAAGCAAATTAGCTGCTAGAATAACTTGTAAAGAGATTAAAATCTCAATCCACCATAAAAAACTAGGAACTCTAAAGCATAATTTATAGCTGCACAATATTAGGATATATGAGGAACAAATGATTATGAAAAATATAAAACGACAAATTTCCAGCATAGAAGATACAAGAAGGAACAAAACTAGACGTCAAATGAATGTTGATAAAAAAACTTACAGAGTGAACCTCGTAACCAAAGTATTTTCTTTAATGAATATTAAATAACTTGCTATCCAAAGCAAGTTCTTATTTCTGTGCTCAAATTTCATCATAATTATAACTTTGGCATGTAAGGAAAAAATCCATACTGCTTTTGTTAAAATATAGAGCTATAGAGCATTATATAGAATGTAATGCAGTTCTAAGCAGTTGAAGAGGTTGTAACCAAACAACCAAATGTAACTAAATGTAACTACCTCTTCCTATAATAAATTCACCCTGCCTGTATCATTTGAGAAGTGCAGTTTGTCTTCTCTGTATTCTTTCTTCTCTTTGCACATGCTAACATTGGTATCAGAGCATCCAAGGTTGCAGTTCAAGGAAGCATCCAAGAGGTACAAACTAAAATTCGAGGAAGCCCTAACAAGGCACGAATTTGATAAAATGTGGGGTATTTGGAGAAAAATACAAGACACTAGGGCAAAGAAGGAAGAAATTCCTCCATTCGAGGCCCAAAAGACATGGTACGAGGGCCTAAAGTCGTGAAAGAAAAATGTGAAGCAGATACAATCATTTTTTGCACAAATCGTGACCTAGCTCATGGCTGTAAGTGCCTGAAATCGTGGGGTAGAAAAGAGATGCAAAGTCGCAAATAATCAAGTAGCAAATCCACAGTCGTGAGGGCAGAATCGTGGACGAAACCCCAAGGAAAGACGGGGGCAAAGATTTTCATATTTTCGCTGCAGTCGTGATTTCAGCAGTCACCATTGAAATCGTTTAAAGCCAGCAGAAGCACATTCGTGTGTAAGAATAACACAGTTACTAGGAGGAAAAATGTGAGAGCAGAGGAGACAACGAATGCCAAAGTTGTGGTTCGAAGGTGAAGGCATAAGCGAAGTCGTAAGGATTAATATTATTTTCAGGCTTCAGCAACAAAGGTATTCATTTGATTTGCTGGGAGTAATTAATTTTTAATAATATTTACACGAATAAGTAATATTGTTTTATTAAGTGGGCACACTTTTTATTAAGTGGGCAAATACTTTATTTTCATATTTGCTGGAAAAAGATATTTTATTAAGTGTGAGGCAAAATTTTATTTTATTATTTCCATTATTTTGGAATAATAAAATGGCAAATATTTCAAACTTGACTTTACAGGAGACAAAAATTAACGGGCACTAATTTCAATGTTTGGAGTAATAAGATTTTAATGGTCACGGAGTTTCGTGATTGTGATAAAATAATCAAGGGTGATGAAAGTCGACCAACGATGAACTTCGAGGATTATGACAAACGTCACAAGGAAACATTATTGCTTCTCAAGTTATCGGTGTCAGATGATTTGATACCGGAAGTGCGGAATGCCACTGTGGCAAGCACGTTGTGGACCAGTCTGAAGGATAAATATCAGACATCAGAAAAGAGTCTAGTTTTATACCTGAAAATATGCTCTTTTCCGTAAAATTACAAGGTGGATCGATGTCTGAGCACCTACTTCGGATGAAAGATCTCCGAGACTAGTTATCTTCCATCAACAAAAAGGTGGACGACAATGATATGGTGGCTCTGGTTTTGAACAGCTTACCTTCTTCGTATGAGTCATTTGTGGAGGCACTCCATTTAATGGCTAAAAGTCAAATACTCACGTTTGACAAGGTGAGTTCCTACCATTTGCAAAAGGAGCGGAGACAACTTCAGGTATAATCTAATTGTGATCATTCAGAGAGTGCTCTTGTCACTCGGTCAAAGGGAAAGTGGAAACGTCAATCTGGTGAGTCTTCCACTCAGTATCAAGTCATGTGCTATTACTATCACAAGGTTGGGCATGTGGCAGCAGTTGCAGAAGAATGGGATTCGGATGACGGGCATGCTCTTTATTGTCTTACGACATCATGCTCAAATGACAGTGGTACCAGTTGTTGGATCATTGACTCTGGTATGTTTCATTTACTGCAAATATTTGTTTTGAATTAGTAGTACTAGCTAATGGAGAATCACTTAAAGTAGATGGCATAGGAGATATATGCATTGTATTGAATAATGCTCATAAATTGTTGATACGGAATGTTAGATACAATTGACTGAAAATCCCAATATTTATGTGGATTTATGTGGAAAGAAGTGCGTTGTCTTCGATGTCAAACAGAGACAGATAATTGTCCTTGGTATTGGGGAAGGTGGTCAGTATCGGCTTGTTGATCCAACTGTGATCAACATGAATGCACGTGTGGAGGACAGCTCCACCATTCAGGAAGTGCAGGAGGCTGCAATGCTTTGGAAGGAAGCCATTCCTCACAAATTTGTTGACTTGGATACAGTGAACCTACATGCACTTATTGTGGAGGGAGTATCCACTATACCAGACGTACGGGAGGATGGATTTCCTCATCCTAAAGAACAGTTTGTTGTGGACAAAGACTCCACTATTCCAAATGCACTGACGGTGCATAGTGAGATGGCATGCCCAGCCACTCACTCAGAGGTCCTTGCTCGAAGGACAGTAGAGCATGAACAGTTTGCTCATTGTGTTGTGAAGGATCTTTCCCAACAGAGGGGGATAGATGAGCAAATAGATGAGGAGTTGATACTCACTCCTACCACTGCTGAGACAGAGACTACTGCTGAGACGGAGATGGTTATTTCTCCTACTATTGCGGAGTTGGTTCTAACTCCTACTGCACAAATGGTCACATTTCTTTTATTGAGAAAGTTGGATGAGCACTACACGGTGTTGCAAGGACATGATCAAGGTGACTTCAATTGCAAGATACCTGAGCCTCTATAAAGACTCCAACAGGCTACACAAGCCTGGAATAGATTTTTCAATCCACTTCTCCAAAGTTCTGATTTCAGCACTCTGGAGATGGGGCTGACACTCTCAGCCATTGGTGATTCATCAATAGTCAATGAATCACGTAACAGAGAACCAATGGATAACTTGCCATTTCCTTTGTTCATGGGACCAGATTTTTGTTTTGTGGTTCTTCTTCATTCGACAACCGCAACACAGTCATGGACTGCTGATTTTAAAGTACAACTTATGGCACAGTCTGTAGATGTAATGACTAAACATATGGGCTTTAGAAAATTTATAAAATTTTGGTATAAACTTGGTATTGTTTCTGGTTTAGTCATTAAGAGGGGGTGTTACAATATAGAGCATTATATAGAATGTTATGCGGGTTGTAAGCAGTTGAAGAGTTTGTAACCAAACAACCAAATGTAACTAAATGTAACTACCTCTTCCTATAATAAATTCACCCTGCCTGTATCATTTGAGCAGTGCAGTTTGTCTTCTCTGTATTCTTTCTTCTCTTTGCACATGCCAACAGCTTTTGGCAGATTTTAGTTAGCTGTTTGAATTAATTATATCCATTTTTGTGAACACAAGGTATTTGTAGAATAGAAGTAAATAAATGTTTACTTTCTTTTTAGAAAATAAAAGAAAATGAATGTTTATTTTCTATTTAGAAAAAAAACAGATGTTGTAACTATGAACAACCCAATTATTATGCACACCAGTAAACTTACCCAGCCTAAATTTACATAATACAACACCTACAAATTAGTAAAACCTAAAGCAAGAACCAATGAAATGAACTTTTAGCATTATAGCCACTTATCTATAATCCTTACCCTTCACGTGCCAGCAAGGATGACAATAATCTAAGTTCTGTTTTAGGAATACTGCGAAGCACAGTTGCTGCATCAAATTTCTTTCCTACACCAGTCAAATCATGGGAAGCCATCTCCAAACCTGAAGATTCTAACTGATCATCCACTTTTCCATCTGGATGAACAGACTTTTGATCTGAATCTAGTGGCTGAGACTCAGATCCAGACTGAGCATCAAGTTCAATACTGTTCATTACAACTTTAAGGAGGCCCATAACCTGTATTCATCAAATAGAATATTGATCATGAACAATGTTATATTCATTGAACGAGGGTAAAGATAATGATAAATATTTTCTTGATAGAGCTAATGCTAAGAAATCTTATATATTTACCTGTTCAAGATGAGCAATGCTTCTTGAATAGAGAGGCTGATCAAGGAGCTTTAACAATAATACAATAGGTGATTTGCCACTATCCACCTCATTTATAGTTTCGGATTGATTTTCGTCATCGACCATCAATGCTTTGCCCCGACCCATATCATGATCTCTCTTAGGTTGATGACACTTAAATTCTTCTAAATAAAGTAGGTGTTTTGCAACAAGTGGATGGTTCTGCGCCAAATATGTTAATGTTTCCAACACGCGACGCGATACTAGAGGAGGAACTCCTGAAAAGAATACCAATCCTCGTCAGTCAGCATATAAAGAACATTTTATTTTCTGGATAATAAACTTAGAAAACCTCAAATAAACTTTACCATCATGGAACTGTGGCCGAGAATAATTCACATGTCCCAAACAACCATACAATCGATATGATGACATGCCAACACATGAAGCATTTCCAGTAAAACCTTCTACATCAGGGAGCAACATATCCAAAAAAAGTTGAACAAGTGTAACTCGTGTAACACTGTGGGTACATATGTTCAATAGTAGACGTTGCAGTGGCCCCTTATAAACCGGCTACAAGAACAAGATTTGTTGTCACCATATAGCAAAAACATGTTAAGCAGACAAGTAAGAGAAAACAGAATGAAATACCTGTACAAGGCGAAGAAGGCGGAGCATGGATTTCAGAGCTTGAGTGTCAACTAAGGGCTTCCCGTCAGCTTCAATCAATTTATCCCCAAAAACTGTTCTATGGATACTTGAACTTCCAACTCTGTCTGACCCCATGGAACCGTTTCTCCCTCCTAATCCAGAACCATTGCGTCTACTTCTATCAATTAATGTTCTTCGGGCTGATCCAAGTCTATCTGTTGGGAGATGATAGCCAAACCTTTGGCGTAATCTTTGTGCCTCAGTAACAAGCGATTCAGGAAGATTAGCCAGTACAGCATCTGATGATGTCAACAAAACCTAGAATCCAAGAAAAGAATCATAATTCACAAAGCAACTCAAACTAAATAACTAAAATACAGAACAAACAAACATTAATTCCTTATTTCATATACATATAAACAAAAAAGACTATACCTCAGCACGAAGCTCGGGAGGGAATGTAGCAAGTATTGAAGCACTGTCCATATCAACAGGTTGTCCTTCAAACTGATGAGACTGGAGCAATCTCTGAGCACGCTGCTGTGCAAGGACTTCTGCTTGAATGTCTGGAGGAAGTGCTGCAAGGAATTCTGGATCAATCTCATCAGTATTTGGTGGATCATTATTCACAGTTTGTGCCGGCTGATTCTGCTGGGAAGCAAGTACCTCAGTTCTTAAATCTTCAGGAAGGGCCTCTAGGAAGGCAGGATCAATGGAATTTGGTCCAGTAGCCAGGTTAGTTTGCTGCTGTTCAGCGGAAGCCCCATCAACCACAGTTTGATTCATCTCTCTTACATTATCGGGTTGGGATGGGTTCATATTGTTGTTTTCCACTTGCACACCTTCCATATTGCCTGATGTATCAATCTGAGTGAGGCTTTCTGTTGCACCTAGAACCCTTCCTAAAGCCTGAATCCTTGCAGTGTGGGAATCTCCTACAGGTGGCCTTTCTCCAGTATCATCATGGCCGTCAGCACTTCCAATTTCAACTTCCAAGCTGCGAAGGCTTTCGCCAAGTGTTGCACCACTACCACTACTATCTTGGCTTACAGCTTCTACATCCCTCATGACTCGCTCATTGCGCTCATCTTGCAGATCATGGTCATGCTGACCAGAAATTGTAGATTGATTTCCCTGTAACACAGAAGGGTGTTGCAATGGATGAACCGCTTCAGTGTTTGTATTGTCACCACTAGTTCCCTCAACATGTGATTGTTCCTGTTCCTCTCTATTTAAATTATCTTCCTGGTGCTGTAAAGTTGTAGTACCATCATCTGCAGCTTGTGAGACACTAGCTTCACCTTTTTCATGCAATACAGTGGCATCATTTCCTTGAACTGTTGGCCCATCCTCAACTGGCATAGCCCTCCGTAATTGAGAAACAAAGTGCTCCTCAATCCCCAATGCAATCGAAGTACTGCTGGTTCCTCGAAGCTGCTGACTATCATCTGCCCAATTACTCAAGCGATTGCCTGGTCGGCCACTCCTTAGTGTTCGGAAAATAGAGTCCAGGTCAGATGGAGTCGAAGTACTTTCCAGATTCCTCTCTGCAATAAGGCGGTCACCTGCATTATCTGCAATCACATTCACATCTTTACATGAGTTGTTAAACCCAATGACAAATCCAGAATATCAATCATTCAGAACACAATAACAATCAGAAACTACCTGTGGACCGATGTAGCACTGATCTAGATGGCACAGATGGTACAACAAGGAAAGGATGCTGAAAAGCTGCCCCACGATCATCTGTCCTACCAAGAAGATTGTAGATCGAGGTAGTGCGTCCCTGCCGACGATTTGCACCAAAAACCTCTTCAATTGGCATCACATGAAAAGGGTCTGAAGGAAAATCACTTTCCGCACGACCTAGCACTCCAAAATGATCAAACACATTGATCCCATCTTCCAATCTGAATATGAAGTTGTTCTCATCGTCGTCCTCCTCTTCGTCTTCCAAGATGTCATCGTCATCAAAATCCTCACCAAGCTCATGGACATCTTGGTCATCCTGGTCAGCATCCGGGTGTGACAAATGATGAACATCATCCTCATCTAGCTCCTCGTCATCTTCCTCTTCATCTTCATCATCATCTTCTGCATCTTCTTCTCCACCATCCCCACTCATCTCCTCTTCCTCATCGTCATCAGCTGAACTATCTTGCCCACCATTATCCATGCTATAGTCTGCAACCACACCAACATCTTCTTCAGCACCCTCATGTATAAAATCCTCTTCAGACCCAATCATCAAATTTCCAGCATTTTGAATGGAAGTGTGTGTGTCATGTGCAGATTGCATTTGCTCAAATTCAGTGTCATTCTGGCGTGGTTGAGAATTTGTATTTGGTGATGGCCCTTCCTGATTTTCTCCTTCATTTTGGATCTGGTGCTGATTTGAATCGGATGCCCCACGAGTGCCAGGTTTAATTTCTGAATCTTCATGACTGTGAATCTGTTCCCCTGTTAAGGACTCTAAGGCCTTCACAATGCCATTAGCAATCTTAACAGAATCAGGATGGTCTAAGTCTAGATATTGAAGTGTAAAGCATAATGCCTGGGCAGCCCCAACATCAATTAAAGTTTTTGATACTTCAGCCGAAATATTTGAGCCCGATGGTGAACGAGCTGCAAGAACATCGTTTATAAGATCTATAAAAGCATTCATTTGGGAATCAGGAGGCTTATATCCATCAAAATGACAGCCAAAATAAGCATTGAGAGAATTAACAATCTCCACAAATAGTCGCCTCCGTCCTTCCCCTGAACGGACACACACTGCCATTAAAAACTGGCTAGCTTTACTTGAGAGCTTCTGTCTCCATTCACTACTTGACTGCCTCTCTTTTGAATGAGACCCAGGAAAAGGAAGAAGCCTGTTAAGAACATGGTATAAAGGTCCACCATGGCCCATCATGGTAGCCCCTCCTTGTATCGGACCTCTAAAGTGGCTGCTTTCTGTATCGCGCCGAAGAACAACATTTACTGCTGATGGATACATTAGTAATATTTCTGTAAGTACTTTTAAAATAAAAGCAGCTCTTGCTAAAGCAGCTGAAGATTTGCAGTCAAGCTCCAAGCTATCCTTGCCAACAACTGCTTTCCCTTTCCCATCTAGAGGTATCTCATCAACCTCCATATCTGTGACAGAACCAGAACACTGAGATTTCCCTCCAATATCATCTTTAGCAGCAGGTGAAAATTGAATGATTGCATCCAAAAGTTGATCAATCACACTTGCAAAGTTATGGGGTGGTCTCTTGTGGCCTTTAGTTTTCCCTCCAACATCAGAAATTTTAATCAATCCATTACCTACACTCACAGGCAAGCTCTTTTCACCCTGAATGGTCTTATCCCCAGCACCATGCCTATCCTTTTCCAAAAGCTTTTCTTTTTCTTTAACCTTTTCCTTCTCCCGATCTTTCGACAAAACCACATACGGCCTCTCTCCATGCATTTCAATCTGACAAACTACTTGCGCAGCCAAAATAAAAACAGCGGGATCTCTGGAAATAACAGGAGCCAAATTTGACAGAAAATTGCGTGGACTTACTCTTCCACTGATGTTTCGTGCTGAAGCTGCTACAATACTATGCCGAATTTCAGACTCCATAGCTAGCTGAAGGGTGTGTGGATCCTCAAGAATGTGACGAATAATAGTTGTTGCAACATTGTCAAACCCAGAAAACAGGCATTTTGTTGGCAGGCTCAACAATGCAGCCAATCCACCCTTTTCAAGGAAACGCAATGCTATCGCATGGACTCTAGTCAGTCTTGCACAGAGCTGAAGAAGAGCTTGTATGGTAGTAGACGAAAAATGGATCTGTATGAAGTTGCAGACAATGTCAATCGTCCTTTTCTGCTCTTCAGCTGTCATATACCCTTCAGCCACGTTAAGAATATACCCTGGGCACTTTTGCTGATTACCATCCACATTTTCAGAATTTTTCAACTGATCAGAAGCCAAAGTATTAGAATCCAATTTTGGCTTCAACTGTAGCATATGATCCAGAACTAGTAGTATTGCTGTCACGTATTTCAACTCTGGCATGCTCTCTGTTTCAACTTCCGTTGGGAAAAATTTAGAGAGAACATCCAACAGAACACTCACAAGACCATTTTCAGAAGCCACTTGGCAAGCTGCATTGTCCTCATGTAAAATTAAAGCCAAAACATGCGATGTCAAGCACAATACACTATTATCCCTTCCAGAACTGTCATTGCAAAGTTTCAGTTGGTCAACAAGAAATGAAATAACTCTTGCTCTATCCTGACCATCATTGCGTGTGCACAAAGTCACTAATAGGTCCCTCAAAGGGAAAGCCAAAGATTCCTTGGCCTCAAGCAGCTTAACACACGTGGATAATATCTCATCAATGGGAGGAGATTGCACCAAATTTTCTTCTTCCTCTGTGACCTTTTGGTCTGTAGCCATCTCCTCCACCAATGAAGAAGAATCTGTACTCCCCAATGATAATGCCAATGCTCGTGCAAGCTCGTTGTCTTCTTGTGAGGCCTCCTCTGGATGGTTAATCAACCATTCCATTGCTAACTCAACACGATTGGACCGCACATGTCTAAGAGCTTCCTCTGCCCTTGACCTTGAAAATCCCATTTCAAGGATCATCGCAATTGCTGTTTCATCAAGAAGTGGTGCAACACCTTGAAAGGGTACATTACCACCATTGCCAGAAGCTTTTACCATTTTAGCATCAACTCCAGTATAGACATGCTTCATAATAGAACAAATCAAACTAACAAATTCAACACTGCACTGGGGAAACAAGGTATGATTCCATACAGGACGAACTACCTTCAACACCTGTGACTGAAGAACCTTAGCAAAATTCTCAGGATCCTTAGGGAGAGAAAGATCCCCATTGGCAACAGGCTGCACAAGAAAATGTGATGAAGTTGATGCTAAGATGCAAGCTGGCCTTACTAGATGGTCCATAAGCCCTGCATAAGTAATTAACGTACCAAAAATCCAAGCCTTGTCACTTCCCTCATTTTGCTCACATTGCTTTAACTCTGTTTCCATCATGGAAGTTGTCTGCATTACAGTCCAGAGTAACTGGCTAGTAGCTTCAAATGTTTCAATAACGGACTTTATTACACCATGAGCATAGAAACTGTTCAATAAAACAGGGTTACATGATTCCTGCCTGTCCACAATAACAGCCTGAATGAAATCAACCACCTTACCCAGATAGGAACACTTGGCTGAGGTTGGCAGCTCTACAAGTGAGCTGAGGTCATCCAAAAAGATGGTTGCAAATGTAGATGCAACACTCTTTGAAGCAGGACTAACAGTTTGAGAATCATCTCGACGTCGAGAGGAAAGATGCATGACCTTCCCCAGCTCTGAAAACAAATGACTTATGTGGAATGACAATGACCTCAGAATCTCATAACAAAAAGAATGGATTGATTTTGGCTTACTGCTTTCTGTTTTGCTTCTAGATAGTCCATCATCTGAATTAGATAAACTTTGACGAGTAGAGCTTTGTCGACTACGCGAAGAAGAATCCATGTTCAACCTCCGTTGAAGCCGTGCACGATGACCAAAATCATGAAATAAGTGTATAAGATCAAAAAGTTGAGGTTCAGCATTCCAAACAGATGACTGCCTGTGCTGACTCAGAATAAGATCCACATACTGCCCGATAGAAGTGGGCATATGATCATCTATGTCACTAGGGGGTGCATCTGAATCAGTTGTTACACCGCTCACACTAGGACCATCATCTTTCTTTATCCCCACCTTTGAATCTTCAAAGAGTGCAATTTGCAGCAGGATTTCACGATGTATCCTACCAATGTCAATAAGTACATCTTTGCTACCATTTCCAAATTCTGCCATAAGTGCTGCCAACCATCGATTCTCTCTTGTAGCATCCGCCAGAAAAACAAAAAACTGTAGCACAAACAAGCACCAAAATATTTTCCGGTTTAGTCCATTTTCTGCAGCTAATAAATTTGTTCCAGCAGCAGGATTTAATTCCTCAAAAGTAGCCTTCAGATGACCTCTAAGACATTCACAAAACACACGTGCAAGCACAGTTGAGTGCTGCTGAGTGAAGACTTTGGAAACTGCTACCATGTGAACAGCTACAGACATCCCGTCAGGAGATAAAGGAATCCCTGGAAGTGTTAAAAACCTCATGAGGGCTTCAACACCCTCTTTCTCAACAAAAATTCTGCAACTTTCAGAATTTTCCAATGCCCGATGCACAAACACCATAGCATGGGAAATGCATAACTGTAGAAAACGCTCATTCGTCATATTTTGAACAGCTGCTCCAGTGATTTCAACCCCCGCATTATGCTTATCATCAGAATCTGTTTCCATAGGAACAGGACTATCCTTTATTTCTTTTGATGCTAAACATGTTTCCCCCATTGTCGCAACTTTCTTGAGAATTTCAATAATAACATCTACACCAGCTCCCCTTAAAGACGGAACATGTCGCATTAACTCTTCCATTGCATTAGCCAAAGGAGCAACTCCTTCATTCAATGAAAGCAAATACTTCCGTGATGTGAAGACGCCTACAAGAAACTGCAAAGCATTTCTTTCAGTAACTTCCTGCAATCCAATATTATTAAGGCATAGAGCATCCAGACCACTGGGGATGCAGCAAAGTGATTTTGAAGAAGGTAACAACAAGCCTTCTGAAATAGCATCCAAAAAAGCAGTGGTAAGCCCTGCTGCATGCAGCATTGAGAAACAAGTTGGATCTTTATGGATAAGTTCATTCATAAGAGTGACTGCCGAAGAAAAGACGTCACCTCCAAATTTATGGGAATGAGAAAAAATTAATGATAAACTTGAAGGCAATGAACTCTCCTCTGAATTTGGAGGCCTTGTAGAGGTTGTCAATCCAAGTACCTTGAGCAAAGCCTTAATAAGGCGCCTCTGACAATAGGGAATTTGATCCTCATATCTTGATTCATCAAATGCTGATGTTGCAATATTACAGCTATCAGGAACCTCCACAACCCTGTTAACCTCAATTTGCAACCTTTTGATTGAGTTATCTAGACCACCAAGATCCCTGAATAATGTGACTGCGGGATTACTGTAATCCATAAACTTTCTGAGAATCTTTACAGCACATACAACAAGGTGCATATGAGTAGAATTGGTGTCCTCTAACAAAGGAAGAAGAGCTGGAATCAGCCCAGTTTCTCTTGTGGGGCTTGGAGAAGCTGATGACGATGTAACATAAGCCAGGAAAAAGTATAAAGCACCCTCCACTAATGAAATAGGACATGCTTCTCTCATAGTCAATGACATGATGGCCTTTTGCAGCAAGCTCAAAAGAAACACACGATTTGCTGCATTGCTGACTATATTTGGAACATTCAGTACTCGAGTCCTCTCGTGGGATGCAGATATTGCTGCAAACTGGTAACCTAAAGCCCACATAGCTGATGCCCTAATATTGTCAGGGATCAAACCCTCAGACTCTAGCACCTTCATTAACTCATTCATAAACTCTGGATCATTTGAAAAAAATGCCCCCAATTCTTCATGGGTATCACTCGACTGAACAAGTACCATAAAGGCTAAAAGCCTGATGCAAGTATACTGCCTGCGACTGGTGACCGATGAAAACGCAGATGCATACCGGATTCTAGTCCATAAAGTAAACCTAAGTTCAACGGGTACCTGATATTTATCAATTAAATCCTTCATAAATAGAACTTCATCTTTTGGCTGCAGAAGCAATCCAGGAACATGCACGACCTGCAAACCAGCTGTGTTTTTACCATTTGAATTTTCTGCAGTGTCCAAACCACGATCTGTATAAAACTCAAAATGCAGAGCGGACCCCAACTGGCTTGCTGCAGAATCACAACCATTTTCTACCACACATGAGAATAGACCCAAGCCTTCTTCTTTACTACCCCATCCCTGTGACAAAGCAAGCAAATGCCGATTCAACACCACACTTCCTGGCAATTTTCCACTAAGGTGTAACTTGGCCGGATTGATCTTTACAAGAGCCACAAGGGCATGCAGAGCTGCTAAAAGTATTTCAGGATCATTTGATGAAAGAAGATGTGTAAAGTGCTGCAAAAATATGCAAAAGTTATAAGGTGAAATTTTTATTTAACAAATAGTAATACATATTCCAAACTGCTGTGTAGACAAAATGTCATAAAAAGATTAAACTCAAAATAAAATGTAGCCAAAAAGCTTATAATTCACACATATCCATACCTCTAAACCACTGAAAGAACCCTTGTTTCGACAATTTTCAAATATTATAGAAAGCACCCTCAGAATTTGCAAAACTGTGCCTTTTGGAAAGGGAGTTTCTTCATCCAACATATTGTCAGATAACTGTAGATCTTTTCTGGAACTGACATATTTACTGAAAAACAAGTTAAAATGTACAAACAATTCTGTCCAATGATGGAAGTTACCCTGTAACAAAAAATTAAAAATCAGAACCCCAAAAAAAAAGCCAAAACTTGCCTTCTGTCCAATGATGCTCTCTTTGAAATCACAAATAATTGGCATATCTAATGAAAAAGCCAAAACTTGCCTTATTATCATAGTCCCAAGTAAATCTTGAGAGAGGAGCTTCAATCTCCTCTAGAGGGGTGCTAATAATGTTTCGAATAAAATTCATTACCCTCTGAGGCTGCAAAATTCCAGCATTAACAAGGCAAAAAGATTAAAATATATTTCAAGCTTATATGTAGCACTAAAAATCAAAAATTAAATGAGATGATGCCTTCCCCTGACAACAAATATGTTTATTAAAATAAGACCAAAGTAAAGTGCCTGTAAAATTGTTTAAAAAAAAGTTAGAAACAATAATTAGATCTTAAAACATTTCTAAATGATTAAATACTTTTAGATAATAGCTGTGATAATTAACACTATTTTTAAACTCGTCTCTTATCATCAAAAAGTAAGCAAAGGAAATGAAAATGGACATAAGTAAAACCCTCATAAACAGATGGAAGTACAAGTGCATTCACAAATCATTAACAAATAATAACTCTGACAACCAAGTTAAATAGCTCTCCAAAACTTGCAAGCTGTTTAACAAAGAGGAAAAGTGAGGAATATATTGCAGTAAAACTTACACAAATCATACCCTCGTTACAATCTTGTCATAAATGTGCAGAGCCAGTAAAACTTTTGCATGTGATGAATATAAAGACACAATTTCGAATTTGGTCAATATATAACTCATAATTAGTTAATATTATTTAGTTTGATTATGACATTAAACCTCTTTTTCTAATACATTTCCCCATCTATTGCAGATCATAGTTGCAGATGTATGCATGTCAGATGATAGTTACAGAATATATTTCCATTCACCCACATACTGACTCATCAGGACACTGATTTTTAAAGTAAAATGTATGCCCTTTACCTGGATCTTTATCACAAACAAAGAATTTAATTGAAGACAGTCTTGTATGCTAGGCATTTCTCTTACACCATAAACTTTATGTTAATTTTCTAATTATATGCTGCTTCAGTGAAGGATTAAAGTGTCAATAAATATCAAGCTCACACGAAACGATAAACAAGAGATCAGATGGCACTCTGTCCATTCTCCTGTTTGGTCTGTACATGTTGGCATGTGTTTAATTCGAAACAAATTGCCATAGTTACCTAAGCCTCGGGGACAGGCAGAAAGGGGCGAGGGTTTTGGGATGGCAAAATAATTATCATATTTTGTGGACAGTGGGGGACAGGTTATTAAAGTAATAGATAAAAATCACTGAAGTATTTTAACTTTCTATAACAAAATTTAGGGGTTTAAACCAGTGTTTTTAGAACCGGTCGAACCAGTTCGACCGGTTCATTGGTTTTTGGCACAAACCGGCATTAAAACCAGACTGGTTGGACCAGTTTGGTACCGAACCGGCCAGTTAGGTACCAAACCGGTCCAACCGGTCCAATTCCGCTTTGAACTGGCTGAGCAGGAAAAAATCACTTTTACACGACGCTAAAGTTGAAAAAAACAATTTTTTAATTAAAACTACAGCTTTTTAAGTTTCTGGCTAATCTAAACCCTAATTTGTGGAGTCTTGGACTATAGAGGCCATTTAGAGCCTCATTATTTGTGTATTTTGTTTTGGAATCTCATATATGATATATGCATAGTGTATTGGACTCGGAGTTCGTGCCATTTTGCTATAAACACCTTTCTTGCATGTTATATAGTATGTATATGAGCAAACTTTGCATATTTTGTGTGTAATTGTTGGAATCATGGTTTCTAATCTTTCAAATATATTGCTTTCAATAAAAATGTAATTTTTTAAGTGTTTCTTAGTAAACCGGTTCATAAAGTTTGAACCAGCCCGGTTCCAATTCTGGTTCCAGTCCAGTCAAACCCTTGACCGGTTCCGATTTTTAAAACATTAGTTTAAACTATATTTAATGTTTTTAAAGATACCATTAGAATCAGGGTTCAATGCTGTCGGTAAAAATAACAGCTGTTTTTTTGGGGGGTGAGGGGGAAGGGGGGATTCTGTTTTAAGTAACACTGTAAAGCGTCAGAGTTCCCGAAGACTTTGAGACATCACCAAAATCGAGGGGAAACAGTGTCACATAACACTGCAAATTTCACATCACCAAGCTCCAAAAACTGAAATGAAACCCTACCATCATATTCAAAGCCTTTCTACATCCCAAAAACCCAGCCAACTCAGTTCACGGAAATATTCAAAGAGAGTTTATGCACATTCGTTACATTTTTGACAGAGAATATCATGTAGCAGCCATGACCAATGGCTGTTGCCATGATTACAACCTGAAGATACAATAACTATAATACTAAAATTATTCATTTACTTAAGCTTGGTCAGACTGAATAATTGAACATCAATAAATTCTGAAGTAACAGCTCGTATTACCCAAAAACCAAGCCAACTTCTTCTTTCAACAAACCCTCTGAGGTAATATTTCAAACTCGCTGCAACTTTTAGTTATGTACTTATGTGAAGATCTTACCACATTTTATGTCAGGCAATTCATCAAGCAGCCATGACCAATGACCCATTACAAAGATTACAACATGAATATAGAATGCCAGCAATAGTACTATTGTTCATTTACTTAAGCTTGGTGCCAGTAATAGTACTATTGTTCATTTACTTAAGCTTGGCCATATCAGACAATTGTCTGCAAATTTTAAATCAACTCCTGGGTGCATCGTAGCCGGATCGTAGTAGTGGACTTTTTGGTGCAGCTGTACATAAGCAAGAGACTGAAATAAAAAGATGCATACCCAAATAACACTGCAAATTTCACATCACCAAGCTCCAAGAACTCAAATGGAGCCATACCATTATACTCACAGGTATTCTACATCCCAAAAGCAAAGGCAGCTCAGTTCACCAAACCCTCTCAGGCAAATAGTCAAAGAGATTTACACACACTCGTAACATTTTTGGCAGACAATGTCATGTAGTAGTCGTGACCAATGGCCATTACCATGATTAAACACAGAGGCACAACACCTATAATACTATAATTGTTCATTTACTTAAACTCGGTCAGACTGAACAATTGAACATCTGTAAATTCTGAAGTAACAGCTAATATTAGCCAAAAAACCAGCCAACTTCTTGTTTCAACAGTCTCAGGCAATATATCAAAGAGAGCTTCCTTAAACTTGCGGCAACTTTTTATGTCACACAATATCATCAAGCAGCCATGACCGATGACCATTACCAAGATTACAACATGAATATACAGTGCCGGTAATACTACTATTGTTCATTTACTTAAGCTTGGCCATACCAGACAATTGAACATCTGCAATTGTTGAATTAACTCCTGGTGCACACTAACCAGGCATTAGTAATGATTTTTTGGTGTAGCCATATGTAGACAAGAGACCGAAAGAAAAGAAAAGAAACCTAGAGGGAAGGGTGATATCTGGGAGCTGACGCATGGAGCACTTGCTAAAATAAGTAACTCAGGAAAAGTTGAAGTACTCTAGAAGTCTGCTTAGTCATATATTTAAGTCGTTTCTACTTGCTACTCAATGTGACTCAAAATTCACATGCATTAAAACATAAGACAACTGTTCAAACAAATCAAATACACTGAAAATTATAGAGATTGCACACAGACCTCACAAAAAAAGACAGAACTTTGATGTCATGCATCAACAATAGTCACAATATTTGGAAAATATATATATAATATGCACATCCTATTTTATAATAATCGCAAAGCTCAAAACAAGTAGGCATAAAAAATCTTCCCCGTCTGTCCTTTCCTTTGAAGGTAGATGTTAAAAAGAGAAGGAAATAGACAGGAATAATAAGGGTGTTAGCTGCTCAGTTTAACATTGAGTCAAGGCTTTGGCTTCCTTAATCTTCTTAATTGCACAACAAATTTCTGGGTATTGAGGACACCGTATTTCATTATGATATTTGCAGCCCTTTGTTTAATGATTAGATGCACTTTTCATTTAATTGCCTGCAAGTGATGCATTCAACCTATAAGTACTCTCTGGTTTCTCCTAATCTTCAGTTGCACAGTCATATGATGAACAACGTATTTTGTTGGATAAATTAATTCATAATCATACACATAGCACTAGCTTTTTACTCTCAACCACTTCCTATTAATGTTAAACTTTGATGAATATGATTTGTTGTAATCCTAAATGTACAAACTAATTTTGCAGTTGGAGTAGCATTAGAGGTTTACAATGTAGAATGCCCATTGATAGCTATTACTGTATGGACTACACATAGCTGGGATTTTGAGGCGTAGCATAATAGCAATGCACAAGAAGCTATCAAAATTATATTAACAGTTTCAGGGATAATTAGTAGTTCCTTTGATTGAATAAACAACGTGATCAAATTTATGAGTATACAGGGAGCTAAAATCAGATCCCTAAAAAACCTAAATATATTTTAATATTTCATAATATCACAATTACATCCAAAAAATATAAAGATGCATGCATAAAGCACAGAAATTATTGAGAGTCATTTATCAAGTGTGCAGATCCAATTAAGAGGTGGACATATGACGCAAACACACAACTTCGATAACATTGGCACATGCACTGTCTTCTAAAAGACATAACTCGATACAGAAGCAACCTACATACCCTCTACAAGACCATCTGCATTACAACAACACATCTATAAAAGTCTCTTCAATCAATCATCCCAAAAAATCAAAAAAAACGAAGAAAGAATGATGCAACAAATCCTTTTGAACAAACCAAGACGGCCATCCTGATACTGTAGCTAGTATGTGTATTATCCAATTTAATGTCTACAGTTCAATATGAAATAAAGATCTGCCAATGCTCTTTGAGGCCTGAAACAAAGAAATTTAAGAAGCGGCAGGAAAAAAACTGTGTGAACAATTTCTATGCACCTATAATAGGTATAAAAATTCCACTTACTGATCAGAAACGTTGGACATGATGAGTTCACTTGAGAAGAAAAACAAGACATTAATCTGGCTCCACTGCATAACTAAACTGTCATCAACTTGATGCCTGGGGTCTTGAGCCTCATCATACTACCATTTTCACAGCATTTATCATGCAAATCGGTCCCCATAGACCATAACTCATTTAATAAGGCATAAAAAATAAATTCTCCCAAATCATAATCACTACAAAATTGCCTCAGGCCCCAACTAGGTACGGCAACCCCTATTTCCTGATACATAAGTGCAAACCAATAGAGATTTTGGCATTTGTCGGCCTGATTATTTCTTCCTGTAAGTAGGTCTAAACCCCAATTCACCCAGATCACCCGGAATTCAGAAACCTGTGGATACGCCCTGCTTGACAATCTCCCCACCAACAAAGTTTGAACTAAGGTGTCCTAATAAGCCACCCTTGTAAGCAAAAGGTTAGCATTTGCGCCCTGATCCTTGATGGTTTATAATCAATTTATGAATTGGCAGTGCCCACACTAAGAGGGGCACAATATGTTTGACTGTTTTGCGGAAACTACCAAAAACACCAGTGTATTTGTGTTCCAGTTTATGAATATTCAAACGAAGGCACCCTGGTTTGGAGATTCACAATCCTCGTCACCATAAAAAACTCATGATGAATTATCTGGGGTAGCCGCCTCGGATGAATCAAAAAGTACAAGAAAATAGTGAACTTCCACCTTCCCCGATAATCTAATGACCTAAAAGCATCGATACGGGCCAAAAAAACTGCAAAACCATGCAATTAAAATCCCAGGAGCTGAAACCCTATTCTTACAGACCACGAACCCTCTACTTAGAAACGCAATACCAATAGAAAAACCCACCTCTAGAATCAAAAACAAATTTCTCACCGGCGAAATTTATAATTAAAAATGACTACTTTCACAAACTCGTAAAACCAATCAACCTCTGGCGAAAATTTTGAATGCGAGAGCAAAACAATATGAATTTGCAAGGCATTGAAATATAGATATACCCAATGCTAAAGTTTTAAGACAAAATAAAGGAAAGCAGATGGTGGAGAATAGAAACGATTGACCTGATAAAGATTGTGATGGAGATAATCCATGGCAGTGGGCAAATAATTGAGATAAATTGGAGGAAGAAGAGCATAATACTTACAGGATCATTGTCCGATTTCCTTGCGGGCCTCATGGTGTCTTCTGCTATCAATTGGCGCAGCAACAAAGGCTGCCTGTGCCTTAGGGTCCCTATTTTGACGACTTATGCTTCCCTTATTTCTTTTTCCTTCTTCCTTCGGCTCCTCCAGTAATAAAATGGAATA
Source organism: Taxus chinensis (assembly GCA_019776745.2). Taxonomy (NCBI): domain Eukaryota; kingdom Viridiplantae; phylum Streptophyta; class Pinopsida; order Cupressales; family Taxaceae; genus Taxus; species Taxus chinensis. The sequence continues at coordinate 73,632,918 of CM034155.1, read as the reverse complement.
GAAACCCCAATTCCGGCCTTAATAGCGAAGAAAGGTAGAGAAAAGGTAGAGAGGCAGCTCTGTCTGATTTATGAGCCGGAGAGCATGTAATAAAAGTAAGTAAAATGCCTAAGAAGTATCCACAGTCGCTCGCTTTCCTTCCTGGAAACTACCTACTTTTCCTTTTCCTTTTCGTTTATACGGAGTGGAGAAGCTCATTTTGTGAGCCTCCTAAGTAACTAACATTGTTACTTGCATGCCAGCCAACGGCACCGCCCTAAACCCCGTTACGGAGGGCGGTAAACAATTTTACGGTTTTTTATTTTTAAAACCCATTCTCCACTGCCATCTTATCTTCTTATATATTGATAATGGTTGTATACTAACTAACTTTAGCCATAAGCGTTTCATTATCATCTAATTTTAGGTATTTGTTGATTATTAGTTTACACTAGGTTCTTATTAAAGTATTTCTTTATTGTGTACTATTATTTTTATTTTTTATTTTTTATTAAAAAAAAATTTAATGTTTTAGGTTTTTACGTAAAAATGTATAACTATATAATTGTGATTTTCAATCTTCCATAATTATAATTATAGGGTTCTAGTGCCATTTTTTATGTAGCTCCTTTGTACCTTTCTTTAAGTCCACTAGGTTTCTTTTATCTTTATTATTTTGTTTCTCTTACTTGTATGTCAACATGCACATTGACATAAGGTCCTAATTGAATTCATAAAGTGTGTGTATACAAGATCATTTACTAAAGCATCTTAAGAAAAGCACTTCAAGAGAATTTTATTATGAATTTAGAATATTTGGAATACAGGTAAATATGAAGCATTTATTTCTTTATCAGACATTCATTGTAGTGAAAATTCATATAGATTAAACATTACATGACACTCAACTATCTAGTTGAATACTACATTATATTTGGTGTGTGTTTTAATCAAAGTACACCAAAGCATAACATAAATAAAAGGCAAAATAATAATTTTGAAACTAATAAGTGGCAATCCTTATCATGTCTAAGTTATGTAAATTTTGTTAATTTAGAATAGTTTGCTCATTATAAAAATAGTAAAATAGTGATTATGACATAGAAATGGAACAAACTAACCCAATACATACTTTTGGAAGTAAATTAGTGTGCTCATATGTTGGACAAAAGTTGGAAATACGGTCATCAAGACACTCAGAAAAATATCAGGATATGGAAGTGAGATATGGATGAGTTTTTGGGTACCATAGGTCTTTGGCATGTTTAATGGATTTCAGCTCTTTTGTGCATGTTCACTAATGTATGATATGTTGTTTTGTAAATAGGGAATGTTGTGGTGACTGTAAAAGAATCTAGAATGCCTTCTCCTTATGTGAAATCCTAGATTTACATGTTTGACGGTAAAAAGGGGTGAGTGAGCTCTTTCTAAGCAGTGATCTCGAAGGAGTGAAGCGATGTTGATATTATGGACACAAAATTATGCGCTTTAGACATTATTTAGTCTCAGTCTCATAATACTATTTAGATGGTTTTTGAGTGAAGAAAGTACTAATTAAGCCTCGTCTTTTGGTCATCTTACATTATTTTCTTTCATCATTCCCGACCTCTTGCACCCCTATGCCCAGTCATCTTTCGTTGTTTCACGTTATTTTAGCCTTGACTGGGGCACCCAAGCTAGTACTGCGGTGCCCTGTTCTCACCAGGGGCACCCTGATCCTTTTCACATTTTCTCGCCACTTTTTAGGCACTTTCTAGCCATGTAAGATCTTTATCTTTTTGGTGGTCGGCCATTTCGGGGTTAATTACAAAATTAGATCAAAGGAACCATATAAATATAAAGTTATGCGACCATAATGAGGTACCAAGTATTAGTCACTACTATCGAGGGTTGCATTCATCTAAGACATTTGGAGATCATTTGCATTCATTTAGCTCCATCACAAAGGACAAGGTTGGTTCATCTGCATCACACAAGCATAGGAGGGGATTCTATTATATTCCATCCACAATTCTACTACATTTTTTACATCTAGTTATTGCTCGTTACTTCACAAAGTGCGACTGGCACAAGAGCACCTAGGGCACATCATGCACACACACACCAGAACTACATTTGTGTCCGAAATGTAGTGCAATGCTCAATTAGTAAGCCCATTGTTGTGGTAGTTGAGGTCAGTCCGACCCATTTATTTGCATTCTTCTTTTTTAGGGGTTTGCTGCTTCTTGTGGTCTTTTGTAGGTCTTTCTTTCATCTTGGATTATCAGCAACACATGGAGTAGTGCAGTGAACCTGATGCAACAGACGGTGAGGATTTCATACCACCTACCAAACCTATGAAATTCAGTTTCAGACCTTTTGCACAGACTAGGGTGTTCATTCTGCAAACCAGAGCACCTACAGGTACCCTAATCCTTCTCTAAGCGCCCTAGTCCAGAGAATCGGTCCAGATCTGTCCTTTTTAGAACCTCTACACAGTCGTTCCTGCTTCCATATTATTTTATTTATTCTGCGACACAGTCCCTCGAGCTCCTCAAATCAGCTAAGTCATTTCCATACCTCTCTTGCATATTAGGGTTTCTACTTTTATTATATTAGTTGTTTGGGTCATTATTCATAGTTATTTACTACAATTTTTTACATGTCGTTCTAGATTAGATTACCTACACAGTTTTCCCCATTTTTAGTTAATCATTTTGGTGAACCCGACTCGATCATTCATGCTTTTAAGTTCTTCATTAATTATTTTTCATCATAGGGGTTGGTCATCATGAGTATCTCAATCAATGATTATTTGCTTGCAAATCCTAATTTAGTACATAAAGTCCAACATTTTCTTGGTACTACTCGCATTTATCATGACATGCATCCAGACTCTGTTTATTAAGCATTTGTCGATGCATTTTTTTCACACATAGTATTCAAGTCTAACCTTCCCATTGATGTTCACACTTTTGATAATGACCCACCTCTACATATCATATGTTGTATTCATAGTGTAGTTGTTAAGCACACTTTGATTGATAAATGGATCTGAACTTAACTTGTGTCCTATGTCATTCCTTGAAGTTTTAGGTCTTTCCGCTCGTGACGTTAGTCCATATAGTATTTCACTACGTGTTTATGATGGTTTTTTCCATCCATGTCTCGATCACATTACATTACCCATCACTGTTGGTCCCAAGTTTGTCCACACTGTATTTTTCGTTGTTGATTTCCCAGTCTCCTACAACTGTCTACTTGGTAGGTCATTTCTTCATGCCGTGCAAGTTGTCGCTTCTATTGTACCTAATTGTGTAAAATTCTTACATGAAAGCATTGAGTACATCATTTTTCATGACCACGATCCATTCCAATATTGCAATCGAGCTCCCAATACTAGTCTTCCTATTCCACACACAGATATTACATACGAGCCCCAACCTATCGAAGAACCACCTCACTTACCACCGCGTGACGGTGCCATTTGTGTGATAGATGCAGTTCCTTCTGTGCCACCTGTTACTTCTACTACCATGATTCCTTACTAGGGGCATGTCTAGTCTATAGACGTCGCTCTATCACCTACACCTTCACATGTACCACCTACATTAGCACGCCTACCATTCACTTACACATTCTTCATGAATGAATCATATTGGGATCATATTCCATTTGATCCTACTTGCGATGTTACTATTTGTTCACATGAGGGTCTAGCTCGACTTGGTTTTTCTTTCGAGGACCTGTTATCCATTTTTACCCCCAGGTAAAATAGATAATTTGGTGGAGATGAGCTCAGACACTAGATAAGACCACCACAGTGAAATCTAGGTTTCCAAGTCAAATTCATATCCCAAAGAACACCTACAAGCATTAAGGGAAGATTTGGGGCCATTCAGGTTCATTAGACTAATTCAGGGTCATCCGAGGGTCATAGCTCCACTTCAAGGTGAAAGGGGTCCTTAGGCCCACTTTTGAGCAAAAAGTGGCAAAAGTGGCCCACCATGGTAAAATTGCCTTTGGGGCATTTCAGGGCCTCTCCCTCAACCTCCGACATCAAAAAATTAGAAGAATTCCTAAAAAATGCAAAATTGGTGTAAAATTGCCCAAATGGCCCCTTAGGGGTTCGAGCTGAATTCTAGCTCGTCGAGCTCATACAATGAAAGGAGGGGTCGGAGTATTAGTGGATCTCAGCGAGCTTAATGTGGAGATGGGCCGAGTTGAGAGCCTAAGCGGCTCAACGTGATAGGTAGATTCGAGATCCCGAGTTGGGAGTTGTGAGTGACTTAGTCGCATTGGCGCGAGGAGGATAGCTCAACTCGTATTAGAAATTTGGCCGGTGGATGTGAGGCGAGTCCGTTAGATGCGGGATCGGGTTGGCATCGACATGATGCATGAGGTCACTCAGGGATGTCCGTGCAGAGTGGGTTCCGCACCCACGTGACATGGGTGAGTTATTCGGGTCAGCGGTTCGGCGATACATCGAGAGTTGACGTTGAGGTTGCATGGAGGTAAGGCATATCGCCGGGAGGTGTTAGGTGTAACGCGGGTCCTGAGCCTGACGAACACGATAGACATGGCGAGTCGGCATGATAGGTGGTCAGGCTTGGGCATGATGAAGACATGTCGGGGAGCTCTGCAAACCCGACATACACAACAAAGACATGTCAGGGAGCTCGGTGAACCCGACATACACGGCAAAGACGTTTAACGTGGAGGAGAAAATGGGTTCACACTTGCACAATGAAATTCGACGAGCTATATGTGATACAAATAAAAACCCCAAACCTGACATGAAGCATCTCGACGCTCGAGGTGGCGAGTTGGTGGGTGGAATGATGAAGTGGTAGGTGGGGAAGTTGGGCTCTAAGCCAAAAAATGAACCTTTGATCAAACCTTCATAACTTCTGACCAGGTTATTAGATTCAAGCAAACTTATAGACATTGGAAATCTCTTTTCAAGCCCCATATGATGAAATGATTAGATTTGCAAAATTTAGAGATTATGTGGGAAAAAATCAGAGGATAAGGGAGGTCATACCCAGGTGAGAAGTCATCAATGAAGGTATGAGCATGTTTTCTTCTCCAACAAGGCAAAGTATAAGTAGGTATGGGCTATACAAGCAACCCCATCACTCTTATAGGTGCAATGATGGATTTTTGGGGGTGGTGGGAGTATGGCTTTCGGGTTTCTTCTTCTCTCTCTCATCTTTCCTCCTATATAATGTAATGGAGGGCATGTTTCAAGAAGTTAGTCATTTTCTCCTCCATGCACCCCTCTTCTTCTGGGGTTTCAAGCCTTCCTCCAAAACATTACAATGGCTCCGTGCCTTCCCCTACTAGATAATTTATTGTGTAAATCTTAATGGAGTAATAACATCATGCTTGTGTTAAATCTCTAGTCTCATGGTTTGATTTTCTTCTTACCTCTCATTTTTAAACAGGTGGTTGTGTACATATCTTGTTCATAATTTGGTGTGTTGTGCTCATTCAGGAATGGTGGTTTAATGTAATCTAGTCTATGGTGTTAGGCCACCCTCTCTAGTTTCATTCCTTTCACTATTTTGTAGGGTAGGGAATATGTCTAGCACTCCTTTCCTTTGTGTATCACCGCTTCTAGTGTAGTTTTTATTTCATACATCTTTCTCCTTGACTCCTTAGAAGTGTTAGAATAGGTGTAGTTAGTTGCTTTGCTCACATTAGGAGTAGTTGTGGTAGGTAAAATTAGGAAGAAGAACTGGCCTTCTCCAGAGAGCTATCCCATTTCGCAAGGTCCCACACTTAGGATAGCTCCATGTTTGGCAAATTACACCAAATGTCCCATTCACAAATTGGTCATTCGAGAGTGCTGTAATTTTACACTGATAGTTTTAGCACGCATGATGGGAAAAAGGTCAAAAATCAAGTGTTTTCACAACTTTGGAGGAATTACAAGCTAAATCAGGAGTTCAAGGTTGGAAAACACCAAAAGGACCAAATCCTTTCAGTTCAGGTTTTCGTGCATGCACAACAAGGTCCGAGTTCTGAATCCTAGTGTTTCAGGTTTTAGAGGTTACAAAATAGGTCCCAGATCCCGAAAGCCTTCATTTTGGATTTCAGAGGTTACATTGCATGAACCTACTTCCAGCAGTAGTGTTTTAGGTTTTCATAGGTGCAGAACATGCCCCAAGTTCTGACCAGTGTATTTTGGGTTTCACAGGTTGCATTATGACCTAAGTTCCACCCAATGTATTTCAGGGATTAGTAGTTACATAACAAGGTCCAAAATCTGAAAGCAGGTTCGGTGCCCTTCAAAGTGTGCATTGTGATTTCTAGTTTTATCAAGTTTTTGTGCTCTTAATAGAATCTCAGCCTTCAGAGGCACGAGTAAAGCACAACTAGAGACTCCATCTGGTAAAAACCCACTCTCTGAGTTATAGACTTTCCATTCTTTTCCACTCATTTCCATCTATTTTCCTCTCCACCTCTTTCATTTTATTCCATTCCATGAAGTCTTGCAATCATGACTTCATTTGCATAATGGGATTCACACTTGCAGCAACAATGGTGTTATGCAAACCCTCCTCCACACTTGCAAAATTCATTTCCAAGGTATTATGAGTCACCTCCGGATCCATACTATGATGAAAATCAATAGTGGGAATACCCCTATGAGAAAAATATAGACCAATTTGGTTATTCATCAAACTATGAACAAGGGTATGCAGACTTAAGAGGATATTCTTCACTTAGGGATGTCGAGTTGCAGCTGAAAGTTCAAGAATTAGAGGTCAGGATGGTGCAGTCAAGGGCCACAACTCAACTTAAATCATTTAGAATTGGTTTTAGGGCACCTTGTCATGGGTTGGCCTTATGCCATTTCACTACAGCCTGCACTAGAAGCTTGGTTTTATAGTTGAGATGTTATCACAACTCGAAAGATGGATCGAGGAGATAGAGGCTTATGAATCCAATGTCATTTTATCTTGTCAATGGGAGACCCTTGCATTGTCATCCCACAACCCTCTCCCCGTCCCAAAACCATTTCTACCTCAATCGGGGGTTCCAAACCACAAGTTTCATCTCTATTGCCCCCATTGTGGAATCTAGTTCTCCATCCTCTACTCTCCCATCCCATCTCAATTTCTCTGCCCTTTTCCCCTCCGAATTCAAGTCCCCTTCGCAGAAACAGGAAGTTGAATCTCCTCTCCCACTACCCACAAAGAAAGATCCGATGGAGACCCCACCCACCGCTCCTCTTATAATCCCAACCCCATGTCGGGAAGAAACTCAGGAAACCATTCAAGGGAAGCAACAAGAAGAAGAGCCAAAAAAATAAAAAATTATGAAAAACCTGGTGAGCTTGGCTCTAAGATTCAGGATTGATAGAATCCCCTTGATGGTCAAGCTTTCAGAGGAGGTTGAGGTCCATCCATAGGTGGTGCAAAGTGACTTTACGGTAGAAGCGGAGCAAGAGCAAGAGAATGATGATCAACATTTTGTTTGTTCCAAATGAAGTGTCCACATCAACATTGTATTTTCAGGACTTGTTGATCCACCACAGCTGGAAAATTCAAAAGAAATAGAAGTAGCCCCAAATCCAACAAAAGAGGAGCATGTGCAAGCAAGCGAGGAGAAGCTCCCAAGTATGCAAGCCATTGCAACAAAATGTAATGACCCTAACTACCTCACATGTCTTGAGCTTATTGCCTTATTGGGAAGTTACATTGATCTACCAAAGTCATCATCATCAGCTGCAACCAACCTCGAGGAGCCTCATGCTATGTAGGGATACTTTTCAGTTTCAGAGGGCTTGGACAACGAGCAAGTTATGGAATAAATTGCAGTCCCTTCTTCCCCTCCATCCTTTTAAGGATTTCGATCGTTGATGGGGAAGATTTGTAAACTCTCATCATTATTCTGAGGATGAAGGCTACACATCAGTGAATCACCTTACAACATATGAGGCCACCATGGAAGGAGGAAGAACCCTAGGCATTTATTAGATAACAAGGAGGTTGACTACTTGTCTGATTTGGAAGATAGCACTGGAGATAGGATTAGAGGCTTTCGAATTCAGATAATTTTGTCTGCCCCCATCACCTATATTTCAAAAGGAAGAGCCTCTTTCCATGGGAATGAAATATTCAAGTGAGAAAATCCTACCCACAATAGTAACTACTTGAATCTAAGTGGAGGAATGGATCTAGATTCTAAGGCTCTTGATGAAGATGCAATTATTGAAGGTTTCTTACTATCTGTTAAGGAGCCTAATCTTGTTGATGAAAGTGCAGTGGTAAAGGAAGTAGGAAGGGAAAATGATGACATTGTTTTCAAACCAGTCGTTTAGGCAGAGAGCTAGTTGTTTGTGGAGGCACAACAAAGTCAAGATTAACCCACAAGTAGTCACCTTTTCCAGGAAGGCCTACAAGGCCTACAGGAGGACTTCCTTATTGGAGATTCAGAACTCAGAAGTGGTTAGATGGGCATCAGATCAAAGCCATACCCTAGATTAGGTATTTGGCTTCATTAGAGCTGAAGGGGGAGCCACAACCATCCATGTCCACTCAAGGGCATGGGGATGAGTCTCAAAGTGTCAAGGGTCAATACCAAATCCTCTAGGATCTGAGTGGTGTGCATCTTGAGGAGGTATTTTATTTGTATGGTGTTGATACCTTGGCTAGTAGGGTTGAAAATTTGAAGCCAACTGTCAATTTTTCCACTCTCATTTACATGGCCATGATTCATTGCCAAATCAAAAACGTATGGTCTGCAAATTGTGAGAAAGGGTAGCTACTTTTCCAACTAGCCGGTGTCAGGGTTTGTTTGAAGCTTTCTCTTTCTCTGGCTAGTGTAGGGTAGGAGTAGGTTTGCTTTCAGACAAAACAAGTGCTTTTAGCACACTTTGCATGTCTCTCACTTGGGGCATGTATGATTTATCTATTTTTGTATATAGTTTTAGGTTCGTGTTTTCTCTTGCACAGTGTACACCATGTTTCAACACATGCCTCCCACAAGCAATGCTTACAGGAAAGAAGCTCATACTTATAGGGAATAGTTGCAATCTTCAAGAATAATACCAAATGCAGAGCAACTAAATCTTGACAAGGGACAAGTTTTCAATATGTTCCATATTCTTGTTCCTTACAGGTCAATTAGTTGAGCTTCTAATGCCCCTTGTAGGAGATTTAGAAAGCCAACTCTCGGGGAAGTTGTCGCATCATAAGTAGAAAAATTCACAACAACATGTTAATTTTAGGAGTTTCCTTTCAGTTCATGTTTTGGTTCAATATTCAGAAAAATTTGGAAGATAAAATTCAAAATTTAATAGAGTTCCATGATGTCTAGAACCAACAAGTGTTTACTCAAAATTATGTGCAATGAGATATGCATGCTAAACAATCATCATGTTTTAAAGTGTGCTCATTCTTGGCTAAATCAAATATTGGGATAGTTTCGGAAGTTCATCCATCATACAGTCCCACAGACTTTGATCAGATTTGTAGAGGGAAAGGTGGAAATCCATAATCAAAAACATTTTTCCACTCTCACAAAATCCTAGTTCCAAAAACTTGCAAGTGAGATGGTTAAATAGGTCAACTCATCAGGTTCAACAATGTTCAAGCGGACTCAGGATTAAATTTTCGAAGGTTGGATTAGTTTTGGGCTTCAATCATGACTCCATGCCCAATGGATGCTTCAAAGTAAACCTGGTCAACCCCATCTAGTAGGAAAATGGCCCCGTGATTCACCAAATTGTTATCCATTTTTACACCCCAGGTAAAATGGACAAAGGAGCCCCTGGAGCTAAGCCCACCATTGAGACTAAGATACGAAAATGATATCCGAGTTTCAGGTTATGAATTCTATGGCCCTTTATAGGTCAAGACTCCAAGTTCAAGAAGCATTTGTAGGGCCTTTCTATAGAAGATTCATGACTTAATGCAGGGTCATCCAAGGGGCTCATAGGGCTCCGTCAAGGATAAAAATGGGATCCCCAGGGTCCACTTTTGAGCTCAAAAATGAAGCAAAAATGGCCAATTTCGTGGTAAAACGTGATTTCAGGTTCTGGGGACTTAATGTGGAGGCCTTTCTTTGAGCTCTCTGAGAGTTGAAAAATTCAAAAGAAATCTTGAAAAAATGTCCAAAAAATGATGAAAATCTCCCAAATTGGGCCCTCCGGGGTGATCGATCCAAAAGTGGCTTCTCGAGCAACTGACGCGAGCTGATACGGCTTGCAAGGAGGGGTCTGGGGTCCTAGTAGAGCTCGATGAGCTCGTTTGCATTGGCAAGTTGAGTTGAGAGGTTATCGGGCTTGGATGATCTTGTTTAGATGCGAGATGCAGAATTCAAGAAGGACACTGTGATGCAACTGGATCACTTCGGGCCAGTGGGGAAGATAGCTCAGCTCGTATTGGTGAGTCAGTTGGTAGATATGCAGCGAGTTTTTCAGATGCGGGATCAATTCGGCATTGACATGATGCACTAGGCACTTGGGGAGGTATTCATGTGACTTGGGTTCTATGTGTGATTTGCATGGAAAATTCATTCGGTGTGTTGAAGGAAGGTGCATCGAGAGGTGATCGTCGGATCATTTCATGGAGGTGAAGGCATGTTCACTAGGTGTGTTACGGTAGTCAACTCAGCATTCTGAAGCCTTAAAAAACTTGAAACACATGGTGAGTTGGCGTGAATGTGGGGTATGTGTCAGGGCTAGGGTTAGGCATGACGATGGGAAATTTCAATGCATCGGAGAACCTGACATACTTGGCAATGAAAACATGTTTCAAGGTAGCTCGGTCGAACTGGACAACATGGTGAAGACGTTCAATGCAGAGGCAGAAGAACATGATTCACACTTGCACAATGCAAGTGCCGATCAGCTATATGTGATGTGAATGTCAAACCCTGAACCTGACATGAATGAGTTGTAGAAGCTCTGAGGTATTCAATGGTGAGTTAGGTGGGGAGCTGACCCGAAGCTCGTAGGTGGGGAAGTTGGGCTCTAAGCCAAAAAACCAACCCATATTCAAAACCCTTCATAACTTCTGACCAACTTTATTGCCAGATTTAAGAAAAGTTGTAGTTAATGGAAAGATATTTTAGATCCCCACATGATGGATTGATTAAAAATGGAAAATTATGGGGTTAGGTGGATGAAAATCAGAGATGAATTCATAGGAAAATGGAGGCCAAACCCAAGTGTAGAAGATCATGAATGAAGGTATGTAGATTCCCAATTCTTCTCTCCCACAAGGAAAAGTATAAGCAAGTATGGGCTCAAACAAGTAAGACCCCCATACTCTTGCAGGTGTAATGATGATTTTTGGTTTTGTGATGCAAAGATTTCATATTTCTCTCTCTCTCTCATCTATTTCTCCTATATAATGTAAAGGGGTTGCACAAATTAAATCTTGTTGGTCATTTTCCCCTCCCATGCACCCCTCTTCTTTCTCAAATATAGGGCTTCAAGCCTTCCTCTAAAAAATTATAATGGCATTCTTGCCTTCCCCTTGCTGGATAGCAATGTACTGTGTAAATTTATATGGAGCAATAAATTATGGTATTGTGTTGATTCATCTAGCAATCCTTGCATCATTTCAATGTTTTTCTTACCTCTCATTGTTGAATCATGTGGTTGTGCATATTTCTTGTTCATTACAGATTTGCTGTGTTGTGCTTATTCAAGAATGGTGGATTAATGTGATTTTGTTTGTGGTGCATGACCACCCATCTCTAAGTTTCATTTCTTTCATTATTTTGCAGGGTAGGGAATCTGTCTAGCATTCCTTTCCTTGGTGTATCACCACTTCCAATGTAGGTTTTATTTCATGCATCTCTCTCCCTGTCTCCTTGGAAGTGTTAGAATAGGTGTAGTTAGTTGCTTTTCTCGCATTAGGAGTAGTTGTGGTGGATAGGATTAAGAAGAGGAACTGACCTTCTCCAAAGATCTATCTCATTTCACAAGGTCCCACACTTAGGATAACTCCATGTTTGACAAATTACACCGAATGCCCCATTCACAACTTGGTCATTCAGGGGGTGCTTTAATTTTGCACTAATAAGACCTTTATCCTCCTACTCATGACCCTCATCTATATTATGGCTTCATCAATATTATTGTTGCTTATGGTCTACGTGTCTTTCATCTTACGGTCTATATATCGTGCACTTCACACTCTTCTCCACTCACATTAGGAGAGTCTTCACTTTCATATATAGGGCGCGCATTGGATCCAAATCATATTAATATTTCATTTCCTATGTCCTTCAGTCACATATTTATTAGCAATAGTTCCTTTCTTGGCTATACACAAAATCTCACTCGTGTGTATGTACACGGTTATCCACTTCCCCCATTTACCAATGAAGAGTATGTCATGGGTATGTATAACATGTGCCTCAATGGCTCATTATTTGATCAACCAGACACTATTGCTTATTAAGTCACCAATGCTTATCCATTCAACTATGATCCTAAGAGTGATGATCTTCTAGATGACATTACATGATAGTATCTTTCATCACGCACACTTTGGGGGCATAATATTCACCCCCTTCTCTCTCATCATCATATTATCATAGGCACATATATCATCTTTGCATTATCATTCATTCACATCCTTCTATGGTACTACATCACACTATTAACATTCACACATACCTTATCTTAGAATCATCTCATCTCGCATAGTCATGCATATGTTATAGTGTCGTCATTACCCGATGAAACACTCTTGTGCTTCGGTTCACACTTGACTATTGAGGGCATACTACACATGAACCCTACACACTGCACTATAGACACCACACATCGTGTTTTACATATTATGTCATACATTCTACATTTATCCCATACCAGTTACATACTACTCATCATGCACATAACATAACATGCATTTCACACTATTAGTCTATCTATACATTTTTGCATTACATCTTATACATTGCATATCAAACATCCTACACATCACATGGTTGTATATCTTCTACGTGATGTACTCGTTACCCTATGACACACTTTAGTTCCTTGGTCCATACTCGAATGTCGGGGGTGTACACATCAAATGGACCTTACATTCATCATGCATTTATCATTCCACCTTTCATCATGCAAAATTTTTAGGATAGTGACATAGGCTAAATCATCACTTACTCTATTCCTCTTGTAGTGGTATATGCTTTAGGCTATATCACCACTCCCTATTATTCATCTTATAGTGATACATGATTTAGGGCTAAATCATCACTCGTACATTCATTTTATTGTGATATATGCTAATGTTATAAGGTTCATGCACATCTCTTCTATATGTCTCATATCCTCATTACTATGCATACATACTCATCACAACACACTAAACACAACACACACTTCAACCATTTACCAATGATGTAATCTCATTTATGGTTCATTCTTGACTATTGAGGGGGCAAACCAAATAAACCTCATTGCACATATCTTCATTCACTTGGGGGGCATACGACCCCTATCGCTCCATTTTGCATTCCCTACCATCCATCCACAACATACTGCATATTATGGTTGCTTTTACTCTTATTTATTTTTGCTTGTTCATGGTTGCGTTATTACACATGCTAGTTAGATTACTTGTATGTAATTTATCTATATCATCCACACATGCGCGTTTACATATTTTTCTAGTTGTGATCGTAGCTACAGGTCTCTTACATGTATCATGGATTCTCGCCTTCTACCCTTCCTACACTGGTCACTGGGGGCATCCACATTTTGTCTCTCACAGGTGCTATTATTTCATTTTGTACTTAGCACTTTACATTTCTTTCTTATACATGATTTTGACATACTAGTTATCTTTCTAACATTCTAACATGTGCTTCATGTGCAACATTTTTCATGTAGGGATATTTGTTTCCATACTTGTTTGTTATTGCTTGTCCTTATATGTGGGCCTTGCCCTATGTTTGGCGTGCACACTTGTTTGTTGTATGTTGTCATTATGGCCTTGCATATCTGTCTTGCGACATCGTGAGTGGTGTCTCATATTTACAACCTGCTTTGGCATTTTACTTTGTCTACTTGCATGTTTACATTACTGCTTTGTTTGGTAGATTATACACGGTTTGCGTAACTTACATATTGTCTTCTACATGCATGTTTGTTCATACTAACACTTGTCTTTGGCTAGCCTTCTTGTTTGTGCACACCTTGGTTTCTACCAAGCACATTCCCTTCCCCCTACAAGGAAGAGTTATAGAGTTCATGCGGTTGGTCCTCTTTTGGGACCGTATTCTTTTATCAGTGACTTCGCATACGCCCCCGAAGAGAGGGGCATCATTTGGGGTTTTGCATTCTACACAATGCTTCTACATCAGTTCAGTTTAGTGCACTTTCCACCCTTGGCATTGTGAGTTACATACAACAAGTGGGTTTAGACCAGTCTACGAACCCCATACACAATGGATTTTACAGGACATGGTTATCCTTAGCATTCTGGGGAACAATTAAAGGTTGGAGGATACACCAGAATTCCTCCCTATACTTCTTTGTCCAGTGGCATTGAATCTCCCAAAAAAAATAGGACGTACAGAGATCTCTTCACACATGTTCAGGGAAGCAGTTAAAGGTTGGAGGATACAACATAATTCCTCCCTATACTTCTTCAGCCTATGGTGTTAGATCACCCAAAATTCCCTGATAGTATATGATATCCTTCTACACTCTCTTTCTCGACATAGATCAAGTGCACATGTTCCATTTACACTTTTTCATTTGCATATTTTACATTCACATGATTTTTACACGTATATACATGTGTCTTTTTTATTGCATTTTTACACATACATACATATTTGACTACTTGATTGTTTTCTCCTTACAGGTCTGGCCGTATGAGAAATAAATAGTCAAATGGGGGAAACAACAACAACAACGTCAACAACAACATCTTATGGCAACACACACCATACTAACCATGCAAGTACATTATACACATCGACAACTACACACGTGTTTCTGCCCTAGGTTCACTCTCATCACTTTTTCACTTTCTTGCATCTTTAGTTTCCACGCTCCATCATCTTTTTGTCATTACATGCTTTGTCTAGTCCTTCTGTGCATTTCTACATCACTCTACATGGATTATCAGGTACACATCTCTATCTACTTTATGTTACCGAGCTTTCAACTCACCAACATAAAGTGGGGGTAAATATAGACAAAAAATTATGCACTTTAGACATTATTTAGTCCCGGTCTCATACTATTATTTAGATGGTTTTTGAGTGAAGAAAGTATTAATTGACCCCCATCTTTTGGTCATCTTACTTTATTTTATTTCATCATTCCCGACCTCTTGCACCCCCATGCTGAGTCAAGTTTTGTCATTTTGTGTTATTTTAGCCTTGACTGGGGTGTGTTGAGCCCCTAAATTGACCAAGTACTCAGGGCACGAAGGAATGTGGCACACAGGAACAAGGCATACAGGCACGCACAAAAGTAGCTTTTGGGGATGCGCAAGGGCTCGCACCTAGGCAGGATGGATATGAGACTTAGTCGTTTTAGACTATGAATGAAGTCGCGCTAAGGGAGCAAATGGAAAAGTGACTAGGTATAGTTATGGATAACGTTAGGCTATGGAGGCTTGCGGCTCAAGAAATCATATTCCAAGGCATCATTACAGTTATCATAACCAGATAAGGATTCGAGGTTGTTATGGGCTAGATGTAACTTGTATGCTAAGGATACTCGATTAGGGAAAGACATGATGACATTTGGCATGTTTTGTGGGTAATGATGATTCGGTTAGGGGAGATTCCTTCCATGTTCTCTCTTATGTATTGATTTTCATGACACCTGAGGAAGTAGATAGTAAGATGAGATAGATAGAATGTAATGTGAAAATTGTAAGCTCTGTAATGAAGTTACTATGGAAACATGGTGAGACTTTGTTGTTGTATGATCTCCATTCATGGAATCTTTAATGTATCATTGGCTATTATATGTGATGAATATATAGATAATGAAGAGGTTTTGAATATCTGTGTTATGGTCTTGATATGTACATTTTTCTTTCATGTTTATGGATCCAAACCCTTGTGTTCTTAGTAATGCTCATGGCTGAGATCAGATTCTTCCTTGTTATAATGATGTTCACATTTATAATATGGTGCATTTATACTTAGATCTAGTCTCCTTATTTCTGTTTTAGAATGCATACAGTCATATATGTGTATTTTCTCTCTCTAATGGTGATGGAAATTCCTGCAAAGCTTATATAAAGGAGGGGTTTATGGGAACACCTCAGGTGAGCTCCTAGTCAAGCTAGGTGATATGTCAACGTTTGGGGTTTGAAGAGAAGTTAGAGGTGAATAGAGACTACATTTTGGTTCCATGTTTTCGGGACCTCTTTTGAAGCTGTTGCAAGAATGGTGAGGGATGGAAGAATGATTGACCTTGGACTGCGTAGAAACTTGGCTTAGAAACATGGAGGATGAGTTTTCTCATAGATTCAACACTAGACCTGAGTTTGATCCACGTAAATGGGTAGAGGAACACATGTATAATGATCTCTATGAGACCTTATTTTGTTTCTTTTCCGATTGGAGCTGTATGAGTGGTTATCAATGTATGCAATGAAGAGAATTTAGTTATATTGACCTTGTGTGTGGACTCAAGAAGAATATCAGAGGCTTCATGATGTTGATCTGGTATGGACTCATGTTGTTGATCATTGGTGGAGAGGTGTGTTGATAAGTTACACATTGGAGTATGTAGTTTCATAGTTTCCACTTATTCTTGCCCAGAGGTTGTTGAGTTTGAGTTCTTGCGAGAACCTAGAAGATCTTTCTTGTGTGCCTTACCTTTAGCCATCAAGATCTTGATCATGACCCTGAGTTTAGAAGCATTTCCTATGGCTAGCTAAACTCCCACTAGGCGTGGGGTGCAGAAGTAGGTGTGGAAGGAGATGGTGGATCTTACGGAGGAAATGGAGAGAGAGGAAATATGAATCAAGTATAATGAGGCTCGGGAGAGGGAGTTGGTAAGACAATACGATATTGCAGTAGAAATGGATCTACGGAGGTAGACATTGCAGGAAGGATTTGAGGTTCATGTGGAGGATGTGGAACCTATGCAGTCTGTGCTACCTCATCTTGGAAAACACAGGAGAATAACCCCGTCAACTTCTGATGAGATCTCATCAAATGGAGGAAGAAGAAGGGTTGTAGGCATGCATTTGGACCCACCTAGCAACCAGAACCTTGCACTTAGTTTTCCAAGTTGTGACAAAGATATTGCTAGTTTAGTTAATATTGATAAATAAGAAGCATCAAGTGGTTACCATTTTCCCCTGAATTCTATGGTTGCGAAGATGTTTCCTGTATTTGGTGGTATCCTATTTGGCACATCGTTTTAGCAAGGTTTAGGCACGTAGAATGTGGGTATCATGTCTAGGAGTAGTTCCACTTCACAAATTATGGGAGCTCAGTTTAGCTCGACAATGGGTACACAAAGTAGCACCACTTCAAGCCCTGTACCTACTACAGGAGGAGGATCTAGTGGATTGGGAAGTTTTGGAGTGAGTGGATCAAGTGGTGGAAACATCGAAGGAAATCAGGGTTCTGGACCTGGTGGACAAGGACCACAACCCTATCAGCACGTGTTCTATGAGATGTCACTCCATTTTCTGGATTACAAGGGTGTTGAGGATGGTGCAGAACATGTACACAAGTGTGAATTTTTATGACACGCGAATGGGATCACTACCCCAGAGCAGAAGGCAAGTCAGCTTGCAACGACATTGCAGGGGCGCGCGCATATCTAGTATCAGAAGTATGACCCACATAAGATAGTGGTGGTTTATACTACTCTGCATGGTGTGTTCCTAGCAGAATTTCACATTCCTGAGTTTGAGCAAAACAACATCAGCTCGTTGAAGGAGATAAAACAAGGTATGGCAAAGAGTGTGTGGGAGTATGACGTGTGTTTCAAGAACCTCTTGTCCAAGGTATCTTACAACATCGATCCATCGTAGCATGCTCAGTGGTTTCTTAGAGGATTGATAACACCTTTTAGGAGGGTGCTTTCACATAAGACTTTCATGGACCCACACAAGGCCTTGGAGGTTGCTTTGTGTGCTGAGGCCATCGGAAGTGTTGACACTGGAGTGAGTCATTTTTTAGAATCTCATATTGCTTCCATGACGAAGCAACTTGAGAAGTTATCTATGAATTCAACACATGAGAATCGTAGTGGACTTTGGTGTACAAACTATGAAGTAGAAGGATATACAAAAGATAACTACCCTTAGAATTCGATGCATGCCATGGTGTTGGACTACAAGATCTATCATGGGGAGCATTATTTGAGTAGATGCTTGTTGCTACCACGTGCGCTCTGTAAGAATGTGTCTTGTTATTGTAAGATTTGTACATCTACTACCCATGATACCAAGGATTGTAGGTTGATAGACCAGATCCATGATGTCATTGACACTGGTGTGCACCAGACCAACATTGCGAGTGGTTCCAAGGATGAGGGTCATAACTATGAAGGGTGCATAGATGGTGGTGGAAGAGGATGAGGCTTTCACGGAGGATTTAGAGGCCATAATGGTCATGGCGGAGGAAGAGGTGACTTCCCCTTGTGAACATATTTTAACTGCGGATTGACAAAGTAGTATAAGCGTGAATGCCTAGACCTATTGCAATTCTCATGGTGTGGAAAGAAGCATAAGTATGAAGAGTGCCTAGATTTGCATAGTCACATGCTTCAGAATCAGAAGAAGTGGGACAAGGGTGCAGGGATGGTGAGTGTAAAGCATGTTGAGTTGTTGTACATCCCTAAGGTGATGTCTAATATAGAATTGGAGCCTGTTTTAGTAACCACTCGCGTTGAGGCTGCACACATGAGGGAAATGCCAAAGTAAAAGCCTATTATTACAAGAGAGGAGGTACTACATCGGAAGTACCCTGATCTTACCTAGTAAAAGGAGGTTTATCAAGAGACTATGGAGGTGATTATGAGTCTACAAGGAGAGATTTAATGTTTGAAGGAATACAATCGCATGGAAGTTGAAGCAAGAAAAGAACTTTGAAACTCCTCAGAAGGAAATATATGATATTAAGGAGGTGTGTAAGATGTTTCACCAGGAGAACATCATTTGCATGTTAGGAGAATGGTTGAGAGAAAAAGTACCGTGCACTGGAGGTGAGAACGAAAGGCAGATCCTACACACTAACTTACCCCCTCATAGTTTGGACTATGAAAAGGAGATTACACTAAATGCGGTAGTGGATGGATGGCTCTTAAGTAATATTTTGATCAACACGGGTGCAAAGTTAATGTTCTCACCCTAGATGCATGTAATCAGATGGGGAGATCACCATTGCAACCATCTTCAAATGTGTTGTATGTGGCAAATAGAACTAAGGCTACTCCCATTGGAGTTTTGAAGAATGCTTCAATAGCTATTCCAAGAGTCAAGTTCATTAGGGGCTTTAAAGTCTTGGTGCTTGCCGAGGAAGATATCTTCCCAGTGTTACTTGGGCACCCTTGGTGTTATGCAAAAAATGTTGACTAGCACTTAAATAAAGGCTACATCAGTTTTGAGAACAAAGAGGAGCGCATGATCATTCCACTAACTGATGGACTGTTTGTGCCCTATGTGGAACCATTGGGAGAAGAAGATTTAAACAAGATATACGTACACACCATCAGGGACCCGAAGTTTGTCCAACCATCAAAGGAGGGAGTCATTCAGTGGGATGACACATAGTCTATGAGTGATACCATCAGTGTTGCTTGTGATAATTGGGTGTGTGGCACATATGAGTTGATTGGGAGAGAAATGAAGGGTAATGTGACTTGAGTGGTCAGGGCATGTTCAGTCAGACACGTGGGAGGAAGACAATTACCAAGTTATACTAGCAAAGGTAAACATGATACCTTTTTGCATGTAATGGAGATGTATTGGACATGAGATAGAGTAGAGGAATATGCTTGTTTATACCCTAGAATATGGAATAGCACATTGGTGGATGACATATCATGATAATCTTCTAGAGTGGTGCAAGGTAAGGGTCGTATTCTCCATTAGATTTCTCAGAAGTAATGCGCCCAAAGATACAAGACTATGATGGGAGGGGATCCACCTCATGCCATGTTGAAGAATGTGAGAGGACTTGGAAGAAAGGACCGAAAGCTTTACCCCCTTCCTTGTGGGTGCACAAGTTATATTCCACCTTGCAGGGATTGCACATGTGCATGGTATGTTTATTCGGAGTTGTAGAGATAAAAAGGAAATTGGAAAGAGTTAACAACAGGTATTATTTATACCTTTGAGTACTTATCTTCTAAACCATCAGTAAATGAGTCCTTACAGGTGATCAAGCACCTTATATTGGGAGATAGTGCCAAGATGGAGGACATTTTTATTGAATTGTTGGGAGAACCTGATATGGGGGCATGCCCTTGAAGAAGAGGAACCCAAAAGAATGTAGTTTGAGCCATGTATTCCTAGAGAAGGAAAAGGGTAAGTTGGTATATGTGATTAATGATGAGGAATTAGAAAACTTAGATGTTGATCATACGAAAAGTATGCACGAAGTCTTATATAGTGCAGATGAGAAGGCATGTACCTACCATGAGCCCTTAAAAATGAAGAAGGTCAACATTGGTACTAAAGTGGAACCCAAGGAAGCCATTATTGGAGATTACTGGTCAAATAATGAAGTGTCAAATATTATTAATCTATTGCGTGACTTCTAGGACTTGTTTCTACATGTGTACCATGAGTTAAAAGGGGTCCATCACTCTCTTAGAGAAATGGAGATCAAGATGAAGGAAGGGGCACAACCAGTTAGAAAGAGGCCCTACAGGATGAATCCTAACTTGCGTGTGAAAGTGAAGGAAGAAATTGAAAAGATGTTGGAGTCTGAGATTATTGAGGTCATTGAGGAATCTGAATGGGTTATCCCCATGGTAATAACTATTAAGAAGGATGGAAGGATACAAATATGTGTAGACTATTGAGATTTGAATGGTTCTTGCATTATAGATCCATTTCCAATTGCCCTTTATTGAAGATATTCAGAAGGAGTTGTGAGGTGCAAGATCTATTCTTTCATAGATGGATTTTCAGGTTATCACCAGGTAAGGATTGTGAAGGAAGACTAGGAGAAAATGACTTTCACCACTGAATGGGGAAGTTTTTCTTACACAGTTATGTCGTTCAGGCTAAAGAATGCACCTACTCTCTTTTCACACATCGTAGTGCAAACATTTCAGGATTTCATTCACAAGTTTCTTCAAGTCTACCTGGATGATTGGACGGTCTATGGGCTAGTGAAGGATCATTACGACAATATGAGGGTGATGTTCAAGAGGTGCATGCACTTGAGCATCTCTCTCAATATTAAGAAGTGTATTTTTGCCACTCCTTTTGGCATGCTACTTGGTCATATCATTTGAAAAGAAGGGTTGTTGGTGGATCTTGCCAAGGTTGCTGAAATTTTGGGCTTAAAGGAACCCACCAATCAAAGTGTAGTACGTGGGTTTCTAGGGCATACTGGGTACTACAGAAAATTAATTAGGGGGTATGCCAAAATTTCCACACCATTAGAGGAGTTGTTGAAGCATAAAGGAACATTTCACTGGGGTGAGGCAACAAGTGGCATTTGACACTTTGAAGGAAAAACTTACTACTGCCGCCATCCTGCGCTTTCCGTCATGGGGTAAGAAATTTCATGTACACATGGATGCTTCAGGTATGGTGATTGGAGCGGTGTTAGCATAACCTGGAGAGGGAATTGTTGATCACCCCTTATGTTTTTCCAGTAAGAAGCTAACTTTGGTTGAACAAAATTATACTACCACAAAGCGCAAAGCATTGTCCATGATCTACGTGCTGCATAAATTTAGATAGTATTTATTGGAAACACCTTTTATCTTCTACACAGACCATATGGATTTGAAGTATTTGGTAAACAAGCCCATTTTACAAGGGCACATATGTCGTTGGGTATTATTGTTTCAGGAGTTTGAATTTACAGTTGTGGTAAAATCAGGGAAGAGTAATTTAGGACCTAATAATTTTTCGAGGATTAATTCAGGTGAGGCGTAGAGCATTGAGGACACAATGCTAGAAGCTCAGTAGTTCAGATTGCAGTGTGCACCCTTTGATTTGGAATACATTGATATCTTTTTGCAAATAGGTGTGGCACTCGAAGGAATGAAGAGCATAGAGAAGAAACAACTTGCCATTTGCATCATGCCCTACATGCTGATTAGTAGGGACTTACATAAACTAGGATGGGATGAATTTTTACACCAGTGTGTACTTGAATATGAGAATGGAGCTATTATGGAGGAAGCTCATGGCAGTATTGTATGTGGAAATTATGCTGGGAGGGCCACCACATGAAAGGTTTTAATGGTTGGCTTATGGTTGGAGACATTATATAAGGATTACGTGGAGTATGCAAAAGGTTGTGATTATTGTCAGCCTTAGAAAGCATGCAAATCATGATGAAATGCCTTTGAGACAAATTGCTAGTGTAGAACCATTTGAGAAGTGGGCAATTTACTTTGTAGGTCTGATTTCCCCACCGACACGCATGACAGGTTCGCGTTATGTTATTACTTGTACTGATTATATTACAAGGTGGGAAGAAGCGGTGCCTATGAAATATTGTACTGCAGCTACAACACCAATATTTCTATGGGAGAACATAATAACCATGTATAGATGTCTATTGAGCTTAACAAGTGATAGGAGCACACACTTCTTAATGAAACTATTTAGATATTGTTACTTGAATTTATGGTGGCGCATCACAAGACCACACCCTATCACCCACAAGCCAATGGGACTGCTGAGGCCTTTATTAAAATTTTGAGTCACACATTGACCAAGATTTGTGATGTGGGAAGAAAATATTGGGATGAAAAAGTCTCTACCATGTTATGGTCTTATCGGACCACTTACAAGAGGTTGAATAAAGCAACACCCTTTCAGTTGGTGTTTGCGCAGAGGTAGTATTACCCATTGAATTAATGTTACCTTCTCTGTGATATTGTGCTTGCATGAGGATTAGTTGATGAACAAGCACTTGAGGAACGTATTGACAGATTGATGTAATTAGATGAGAGGCGAGCCATTGCTCACTGGAGTCAGAAAATGGAAAAATCCAAATAGGAGGCATGACATGATAGGCATATCAAGAATAAGAAGCTTGAGGTGGGGTAGATGGTTCTCTTGTATGATTCAAAATTTTTGTGCCACCCTGGGAAGTTTAAAGTCCATTGGTTGGGACCATACATTATCATGTATATACTTGATTCAGGTGCTTTTCATTTAGAAGTGATAAATGGCACATGGTTTCTCGATTTCTTTAACAGGAGTAGGTTAAATTCGTACTATAAATAAGTCTTCCTGGTGTTTGTAAATAAGGCAGTATGTGCCAATTAGTTTAGGATTTCCCTTCATATATGTTCTTTTGTATGTGTTTCCTTTCCTCTTCATTTTGCTTTGTCTTTTTTTTTTGGTGTTGTGTTGCATGTTGGTGTGCCAGTAGCTAATTGCTTTATAAGTGATTCCATGCATAGAGGACCACGCATACTTTAAGTGTGGGGTGGACTAGGTAGATATGTTTTGGATATGGTTGACAAATTATTTATGCAAAGATAAATTATTGGAGAAATCATTCTGGGATGATGAGCACAAAGGTAGAAGATCGAGTGGTATGAGTGTATAAGGTGTTCAAGTTCATGTGGGTATAAAGGTTCCTTGGGGAAGAAACAATTGAATTGAGAAAAGACCACGTAGAAGGGGAAAAATGATTGTGTAGTGCAACATGAGGTAGGTGGCACCATAGGGAACTACTTAGTGGATAACACAGAGGTTATGTACTTTGGCACGGTGAGGCACATAAAGGAGGTATGTGGTAGTAAAGTAGTGTTGGCACGCCCGAAGGTTACGACTGTGGTGCGAGGAGATAAATCGTGAAATTTAACTCAAGTAAAATGTGTTTTATTAAAAATAGACGTTAAGACATGTGGTTGAAGGAACTTTAGAGATTTTTTTTGTGTTGAAAAAGTATAAATAGAGGGTAAAGGTAGTCATTTTAACTAATTTACTTAGAGAATTTTTTTGGTGCTCCCGAGCTTAAAGTGTGATGAGGGTTTTGAGAATAAATCGAGGTACTTGTCACAAACCAGTGAAGTGGTGTGAGATGTGGTGTGATCTTGTGGTATAGGAAGAAGGAAAGAAGACAACAGAGTAGGAAGGGGTTTCATGAGAGAGAAGCATGGAAGTCGTCATAGTCATGTAGATGAAATAAAAGTGGAAAAAACCTAGGGAAAAGAGTGAAAGAGAAAAACATAAATGACACCTAGGAAACATGAATACAAAGAGACCAGAGGTGGAGAAGGAGGAACGTGTTGAGGTATACTCAAAGATGCAATACCCTTGGGTGTGATTAAGACCAAAAAATGGAGTTCAAAACTTTACAGGTGCAAGATCAGCAAATATAACCACCGAACGAGTGAAAACGAGAAGGTGATGTAGGCGGATTTAGTTTTAGACACTCCAACAGTAGACAAGCTCTGAAACCCTAAGGTTGATGACTCGGTAGAACAAGAATTGTAGAAAACTAGAGTCTTGCAGCTATGGGAGATGCCATTCTTTGCAAAACCCACCTTGTTGTTTAGGTGGTTGATGTCGTGGGTACACGAGGACTTCTTCTACTTTGCTAGGAAGAATAATGAGGATTACATGAAATTTATTAGAACAGTAACATTCCTACAAAACACTGGCGAGAATATGGCACTTGATTTATGTGCCCTGCAAAAATTGAAGAGTTAGCAAAAAAACTAAACTATGAGAAATTGGGAAGGGATTGGGTGATTGCGGATCTTCTAGACCCGGCTATAAGATTCACTTCCTGACTCATTAGTTGTAATTTGGGAGTCATCATAAACATGGACAGACATCAATAGGAGATTATTATATGTGGCCTATAGAGTGTCAAGAAGGGCACATTATAATTGTGTAGAGTTTATTGCAAAAACATTATTGAGGAGGTGCGAGCCTAGAATGAGGTTAGTGAAAATATCACATGGGTTTCCATACTTTTTTTAATCATATTTTAGGAAATCAATGGTCTAGATCGACCAAGTAGAAACATATGGGTTCACCCAATGGTGCACTCATCTCCTACAATACAGTTTACGAAATTCACTTGTGATGGGACCATCTTGAGGGCCTACAAGGAGCAAGAACAATTATGGTATGAATGAGTGTGTGAGGCCTTTGAGAACAAATGAAGTATCCCCCATGAACTACCCCAAGTTATTGGAGACTAGGTCAAATTCGTGGTCACATAACATTTCTACTTAGTAATATTTATGATATACAAAGGAAAGATGGGGCCGTGGTGCAATCTCCCATTTGAATTCATAGCTAGATACTTGAATTAATCGATCATATCATTAAAGGATACATGAAAGATTACCTCTACTGCAAATGAATTAGACGCTGATGTCCATAACCTTCACACTACATGTAAGTATGGTACCCAACCAACATATGTCAATGTTTTGGATTCAAATTTCCTCAACTTTTACACATAAATCAATGTCACCATCAAAGGCTATGTCCATTGAGTATTTGTAGAGCTACTCCCAATTACTAAAAGGGGTATTGAAATGGAGATTACAGACTCCCCCTTTCCAAAACCATGGGAGGCACCGATCCCACCAATGAAAGTAGTATAGGTTGAAGAAGAAGAAAAAGAAGAAGAATGGGTTATGGAGATAGACACCTCCAAGAGGAGGAAGTATTACAGATGCTGCAATGGTAACAATGGCGTGAGTACTTCATATCAAGGTAGTGCAGAGGCTTCACCACCAAAGCATAAGGGAGAGGAGGAACATGAGGAAGAGGAGTTGGAACATAAGAAATAAAAGGTATATGATGTATCAAGTTTTGCGACAGGCTCAGGAGAAGTGGAGTAGGACCACACTACTTTTAGGGAAGAGTTAGAGGTGGATCTTGAGGAGGAAGAGAAGATAAGGGCCAAATAAAAGGTCAGGGTAGTAGGAGATGTGCGCGATGAATAAAAGTAACATACTATAGAAGAGCTGGAAAAGATTCCAGCACATGAAGCTTCACCCATCCAGACCACTAGCAACAAATGGAAATAGAATGGGGATTCCTTTTTCATAAAGGAGGATGAGGGGTTCACCTTGGGATTGAAGAAGTAATGATCGAAGCACAAAGAAACAAGGAGAAAGTGGACACTTGTGTCTCCTCAAATGGATTTTGTGCACAATACCAAAAAGGTTCTATGTACAATATTTCAAGGTACACTCCCCCCAGAGAAACTACATAGTTGGGATCTTATGGATGACGAAGGAGGCATGCCCAGAACTAGAAAAATTCTAAGTTCGAACCTGCATTGCCACTCTAAAGAACCTGAATTTGAGGTCAACGATCATCCATGAAATCCATATGGATGATTTGGGTAGGGGAGATTCCTTCCATGTTCTCTCTTATGTATTGATTTACGTGACACCTGAGGAAGTAGATAGTAAGATGAGATAGATATAATGTAATGTGAAATTGTAATCTCTGTAATGAAGTTACTATGGAAGCATGGTGAGACTCTGTTACTGTATGATCTCCATTCATAAAATCTTTAATGTATTGTTGGCTACTGTAATGTGATGAATATATAAATAATGAAGAGGTTCTGAATATATGTGTTACGGTATTGATCTGTACATTTTTCTTTCATGTTTATGGATCCAAACCCTTGTGTTCTTAGTAATTCTCATGGTTGAGATCTGATTCTTCCTTGTTATAGTGATGTTCACTTTATAGTATGGTGTATTTATACTTATATCTAGTCTCATTATTTCTATCTTAGAATGCATACAATCATATATGTGTATTGTCTCTCTCTAATGGTTATGGACATTCTTGCAAAGCTCATATAAAGGAGGGGCTTGACACCTACGCGTGCCTCAGGTGAGCTCTTAGTTAGGCTGGGTGATATGCCAACATGTTTGGGTTTTGAAGAGAAGTTAGAGGTGGATAGATATTATAGGGCACCTAGGTTAGTACTGGGGCACCCATGGGTGCCTTGGTCCCACTAGGGGTGCCCTGATCCTTTTTACACTTTCCCACTACTTTTTGGGCTCTTTCTAGCCATTTGAGATCTTTATCTTTTTAGTGGTCGGCTATTTCAAGGTTAATTATGAAATTTGATCAAGAGAACCATATAAATATAAAGTTATGAGACCATAATGAGGGAGCAAGCA
The DNA here is from genome assembly GCA_019776745.2 of Taxus chinensis. Lineage (NCBI taxonomy): Eukaryota > Viridiplantae > Streptophyta > Pinopsida > Cupressales > Taxaceae > Taxus > Taxus chinensis. The sequence goes on along the minus strand of CM034155.1, from coordinate 73,605,671 downwards.
CTAGTCACTACTATCATCCACCTAAGGTTGCATTCATCTAAGGCATTTGAAGATCATTTACATTTATTTAGCTCCATAAAAAAGGATAAGGCGGGTTCATTTGCATCACACAAGCATAGGATGGGATTCTATTATATTCCATCCACCATTCTACTACATTTTTTACATCTAGTTATTACTCCCTACTTCACAAAGTGCAACTGACACAAGAGCACCTAGGGCACATGATGCATAAACATACTAGAACTACATTCGGGGCTGAAATATAGTACAACGCTTAGTTAGTAAGCCCACTATTGTGGAAGCTGAGGTTAGTCCAACCCGTTCATTTGCATTCTTATTTTTTTAGGGTTATGATACTTCTTATGGTCTCTTGGAGGTCTTTCTTTCATCTTAGATTATTAGCGATACCTAGAGCAGTGCACTAAATCTGATGCAACACACAACGAGGGTTTCAGACCACCTGCCGAATCTTTGAAATTTAGTTTTGGATCTTTTACATAGACTGGGGCACCCATTATTTGGACTAGAGAGCCCACAGGCACCCCATTCCTTCTTTAGGCACCCAAGTTCAGAGAATCAATCAAGATCTGTCCTTTTTAGGATCTTTGCACCATCATTCCTGCTTCCATATTATTCTGCGACACAGTCCCGTGAGCTCCTCAAATCAGCTAAGTCATTTGAATACCTCTCTTGTATATTAGGGTTTATACTTTCATTAGATTAGTTGCTTGGGTCATTCTCCATAGTTATTTACCATGTTTATTTACTATATTTACATGTCGTTCTAGATTAGATTAACTACACAAATTTCCCCATTTTTAGTTAATCAGATATAATGAAATGGCTTAGAGCACATTTGTATATATAGAAAACCTTTCATTAGTATTCACATTCAACCAACCCTACGCTTACTAAGAAACATTATCGTGCTGAAAAATGACCATTGGAAATGTAAAGGAAAGGTTTGTAGCAAGTGGACAAATTCGAGGCCAAACTTATCCAAGGGATACAAATTTCTCGTGAGGTCAAAAATTATAGCTGCTGGTTATAAAGTGTCTGTTACAGTGCAAGTTGAATCATGTATAGACTATAAGTGGTTTTGATAGTGTTGAACAAAATAATAAGGACAATGTAATGGATTAAAAGGGGTTTAGAGTGGGGAAGATATACTCTAGGTCAAATAAGTATTAATAGACCAAATGCCAAACAGTTGTTAAAAGTATTATTGTTAAGTGTAACACCAAAATTAAGATTTATCTAGATATTTAACAATTGTGTCTTAATAAAAAAGATCATATTATAGAAAATACAAAAAAACATTCATATCCTAAATTGAATTTAAGTAAAATATGATAAATTATTTTGGCATAAATGAACAAATTATGATTGTAAACACTAGGGCTAGAGAGGATTACATAGATTTTAGATTGAGATGTGATGACAATGATCTAAAAAATTATAGGAAAGGTGTGTAATCTATCGTCAAGCTATCCTGAAAATCGAGGAGTGTGATTTCACATACAAGACAAAGTTGTTTATCTTACACAAAGTCACTTGGGTGACTTTTTCCTCTTTGTTTGGATTTGTCCTTTATTGTCTATGACTAGATCTATTTATGGCATTATTTTCCTCTGTTCCTATAGCTTCTTCTTCTATGGTTGAATTTTCTCTATCACGTTTTCCCATATGGTTAGGGATTCTCTTTTTCTTCTTTGTTTAGGGACATAAAAGGGATTAATGATTTTAGGTTATGGGGCACCCACTGCGTATATACACATACTACTTTAAAGAGGCATCAAACCCACATAGTTCTTCCACATGGTGAAATGTGTATAAGATGTATATAACAATGTGTTATGGCAACAAAAACTATATTGGGACCTCTAAAACTTGATAATGATCTTTTGCATGTCATGTATCTTTGTAAATGGCTTAGGATAAAATTTAGTGATGTGTGCAAGCATATATTTGGTTGGATATGCTTGAGAGATTGATTTAGTAATTTGGAGGTGTGAGGCCCTTAGAAAGGTTTAAATGAATATGCTTATGTAGATTATTTTTACAATAAGTTTTCCCACTCAAATGACACATGACTGAATGATTTAAGAAAATTTAAATCTTTATTAGACGACTAAGATCAAATGACAATTAAACTAAAATTAGAAATTATTCTAAGTTAATCTAATATTAAGAACAACAGTAAATAATAGATAAATGCATAAATAAAATGACCCAAACAATCTAAGCTATGAAAATATGAAACCCTAAAGTGCAAATAGGGTTAGGAAGAGTTTAGCCGATTCGATGAAGGCGTTGGACTGTGTTGTAGTGTGAAATAGGAAAACAGAAGGAGGAAACGATCACACAAAAGCCTGAAAAATGCACAGATCCGAGATATTTGGTAGACTGGGGCACCTAGAGATAGGGACACCTGGGGCACCCTGGTCTAAGATCTAGGTGCCCTAGTCTATGAAAATAACTTGAAACCCTCTGAGGTGTCGTTGGATGTCTGTGTTCTCTTCTAATCACACTAATGTTTGTTGAACTATGTTGGATGTCGCTATAATCATGCAATGAAGGAATCACCTAAAAAACCCAAGAAAAGCATCAAACCCCTAAAAAACAAAGATGCATATGAAGGGGTTGGACTGTCCTCAACGGCCACAATGGTGGACTTACTAACTGAGTGTTGTACTACATCTCAGACCCGATGTAGTTCTATGTGTGTGTGTGTGTAAATCATGCCCTAGGTTCTCTTGTGCCAGTCACACTTTATGAAAGTAGTGAGAAATAACTATGTGTAGAAATGTAATAAAATGGTGGGTGGAATAGAATAAACTTCCCTCATATGCAGTGTGATGTAGATGAACCAACCTTGTGCCTTGTGATGGAGCTAGGTGGATGCAAATGGAGCCTTTGATGGATGCAACCTTAGGTGATGATAGTAGTTCTTAGTGCTTGGTCCCTCATTATGGTCTCATAACTTTATATTTATATGGTTCTCTTGTTCTAATTTTGTAATTAACCCTGAAAAGGCCGACCACTAAAAATATATGAAGCTCAAATGGCTAGAAAGTGCCCAAAAAGTGTAGGAAAGTGTAAAAGGATTCAGGGCCCCAAATGGGACTAGGGCACCTAGGGGCGCCCCAGTCACTAGGTTAGAATGACCTACAGTAAGAGATAAAATGATGCCAAATGGAACAAACTGGGCAAGTGTGTGTTGAAGGTCAGTAGTGGCGAAAGAAAGAAAAGTAAAATGGCCAAAGGACATGGGTTAATTAGTACTTTCTTCACTCAAAAACCATATGAATAGTAGTATGAGACCAAGACTAAATAATGTCTAAAGTGCGTGATTTTGTGTCTACATTTTCCCCCACTTTATGTTGGTGAGCAGAACACTCGGTAACATAAAGTAGATAGAGATGCGTACCTGATGTCCATGTAGAGTGATGTAGAAAGCATGCCAAAGGACTAGACAAAGTGTGGAGTGACAAAAAAATGGAGTGTGGAAACTAAAGATGCAAAAGAGAAAAAAGTGATGAGAGTGAACCTAGGGCGGAAATGCGTGTGTAGTTTCCGATGTGTGTGATGTACCTACATGTTAGTATGAGGTGTGTGTTGCCGCAAAATGTCATTTTTGTTGATGCCATTATTGTTGGTTGACTACTTGTTTCTCATACATGGAGGACCTGTAAAAGGAGAAGACGATCAAGTAGTCAAATACACATGTATATATGTAAAAACCACATGTATATAGATATGTAAATAGCATGTAATGGAAGTATGAAAAATTAAAATGAAAACATGTGATCCGTGATGAAAGAGAAGAGTGCATAGAAGGATATCCTATACTGTGAGTTTTTTGGGCGATCTCATGCCACCCTGGATAAAGAAGTGTAGGGAGAAAGCTACATTATTCTCCAACCTATAACTATTTCCCTGAAGATGTATGAAGAGATCTCTATATGCCTAGTTTTTTAAGCGATCTGACACCACTGGCAAAGTAGTGTAGAGAAGGAAATCCATTGTATCCTCCAACATATAACTACTCCCCATAAATGCTAAGACAACCATGTCCTTTTAAAATCCACTGTGTACAAAGTTTATAGACTGGTCAGTTTGAACCCACTTGTTGTATAACCCATGATGTCAAGGATAGAAACTGAACTGAACTATACTGGTAGAAAGCGTTGAATAGTGTGTAAAACCCCAAATGATGCCCCTGTCTTTGGGGGCACATGCGACGTCATGAATAGGAGGATGCGGCCCCAAAAGAGGACCAACTACAAATTGTGCTATTCCCTAAGGGTAAGGGAATGTGCTTGGTAGCAACCAAGGCACATATAAACAAGTGGATAGAAAACAAGTGTTAGTACAAACAAGCATGCATGTAAAAGACAAGTGTATGCTACACAGACAATGTATAAGCTAGAATGCAAGTAAACATGTAAGAAGAAAATCATAGACTGCCAAAGTGGGTTGCAAACATGGGACATCACTCACAATGTCACAAGACAATCAAGGCCACAATGGCTGCATACAACAAACAAGCGTGCACACCAAACAAAGGGCAAGGCCCACATACAATAGCCAACAAAATAAGCAATGAAAAGCAACAAATAACCATGGAAGCAAGTAATCCTGTAAACAAATGCTGCACATGAAGCACCTGTTAGCATGTTAGAAAGATAACCCATATGTTAAAAGTGTGTATAAGCAAATAATGTAAAGTGCTAAGTACAAAATGAAACAATAGTACCTATAAGAGACAAATGTGGATTCCCCCAGCAACCATTGTAGGAGTGGTAGGAGGTGCCAAACATCCATGTTGCTTGTAGGAGACCTATATCTACGATCACAACTAGAGAAAGGTGTGAACGTGCATGTGTGTATGGTAAAGATAATGACATACAAGAGATCTATCTAGCATGTGTAATAAGATGAACATGAACAAGAAAATGTAAGTAAGAGTAAAAGAAACCAAGATATGCAACATGTTGTGGATGGATGGAATGGAATGAAAGATGGATGATAGGAGCCGCATGTGCCCCCCAAGTGAATGGAAGTGTATGCAGTGAGGTTCATTTAGTATTCCCCCTTAGTAATCAAGAATGAACCAAAAACGAGAGTGTGTCATCGAGAAATGGTCAAAGTGTGTGTTGTGTTAACAAGATGTGATGAGTGTGTATGTGTGTGATGATATGCAACCTAGAGATGAAGTATGTGCATGACCATATAGCTAAAGCATATATCACAACAAGTTGATCAAATATCAGTATGATGTATGTACTAACCTAAAGTGTGATATCAGGTTGAATGATGAACATGTGAGTACGATAAGTGGTAACTGTAGCAAGTAACTGAGGAACTATACCACTATGTAATGAGTAAGCATGATAGAAGTGACTATGTAGATGTTCACTAAAATACCTATGTGCATATATCATGTAATCTAGGAATGTCTCATGATAAAAGGTTGAATAATGAGCGTATGTAGTATGCTAAGGTCCATTTGATTATGTAACCCTCAGACATTCAAGTAGACTATAGTGAGTGTGAGCACATACGATGTTATCACTAATGAGTGCAGAATATGCACGATATGTAGATGCGATGTCAAATAAGAATGATGTAGAATGACCATGTAGATGTAAGATGTAAAGTATGTGAAATGTAGATAAGATGTAGTGAAGAGATGCAATGCATATAATGTGCAGTGTGTGGGGTTCATGTGTAGTATGCCCTCAACAGTCAAGTGTGAACTGAAAGCACAAGAGTGTGTCATCGGGTAATGACATGCTTAAAGTGATAGATTATGCATATAAGATGATTGATGTATGAAAATGAAAGTGGTGAGAGGTACACTGATGTTAATATGTGGGGGGGGGGATGTGTAAATGCTATGCCCCCCAAGTGTGTAAGTGATGGAAGTCTAGTCAAAAGACACTAAGTAGATCAATGTAAGGAGTAGTTGCCTTAACCCTAAGTGATAGGAAACTGAAGTGATAGAGGAGTTCTGATCATAAAATGGTTCATCATCATAGTAAGCTTCATCTGGGTCCCAGTCATAACATAGGTATGGTCTATAACATATAAGAGAATTACAAGTTTAAGTTTAGAAGGTGGTTGTTGAGCATGACTGTGTAATGGCACATATATCTTTGATGGAAGAAGAGTTAGACTAACATTAAGAGGATTTTGCTTAGTTTGATGAGGTATCGTTATAGATGACTTAGTAGGAGGAAGTGTGGAACTGATTTTTAAAATAGGTTGCTTATGTTGACTTGGTGATAGCATAGGTGGTTTCTTAGGTGGTGCTTGACTTTCTGAAGAAGGCATATTAGAAATAGTGGCATGATGCTCATTTGACATATAAGGAACAAATTGAGGATGTAACATGTGGATTTAGTATTTAGAATCTATTTGCAATAGAATGTTATGCATTGAATGAGATAAGGCCTTAACACTCAATATGTTTTATTATTCAATGTAAAGTGTGGAAATCATTGTCATTATGTCCATTGATTTGATGATAGTGGTAATATAGACACCATTGATACTTTGCTAGTCGATAAGGAGGATAAAAATGAGTAGGCAGTAAGGTGATCAAGTGGCGAATAAGGAGCTCAATAAGAAGGTCATGTTTTTGAGTATTGTGATCAAGGACAAGAGGCTTTGGTAATGGTATGAATTGAGGCTCACTGATATGAGCACATGTAGCAAACATATAATGAGAATGACATGTAGAAGGAGAACAACATGTGATTGAGAAACATCCTTAAGCTTTTGAATTTTAGATTTGAGAGATGTGATCGTGGATTCCATGGCCTTAAAATTTGTCTTGAAATAAAGCATGTAAATCTTGAATTGAGTCCAATAGGGTTTGATTAGATGGAGGATCACTAGGGTCGTCAAATAAGTGAGTGAATATAGGACTTATTTTGTGTGGTGACGTATTGTCATCAAGGTACATGGTGTCTAGGGATTTTTCCAAAACATCCTAGAAATTAATATATCTCTTAAGTAAATCAGATAAAGAAACTTGAGCAACTTTGGGAGCCATGATAGAGACAAAATGAGGATCCTAAGTGCATGAAAGCACATCGGGTTCACCAAAATGATTAACTAAAATGTGGTAGGGATAGTATAAGTTAATCTAATATAAATTATTGAACATAGTAAATAACATAATAAATGCATAAAGAAAATGACCCAAACAATCTAAGCCGAAATATGAAACCCTAATGTGCAATAGAGATGTTAGTAAGAAAAGAATTAGCTTGATTCATGAAAATGCTTTGATACTATGTCGTAGATGAATGGCAATAGCCAATAGAATGCAAGAAAATGACCATCACAGAAGCTCTCGAAAATAGTCATAGATATGGAGGACTAGGATGTACTGGGTCACCTGGAGAGGGTACAAGGGCACCTGTTGGTTTATATCTTAGGCACCCTTTGTGTTTGTGGTAAATCATTTACTATGAAACCTTAACTTGAGGTGTCGTTGAATTTCCATTGAATCTGAAGTGTTTGCTTCCTTTAATGAGACTGATTTTGAGTGGTAAGAATTGCGCTGGATGTTGCTGTAATATTTAGAAATGAAAATGAGACCTATAAAACCTGAAGAAAAGCATCAAACCCTAAAAAAAGAAAGATGCATATGAAGGGTTTAGACTGTCCTCAATGTGCCAAAATGGTGGACTTACTAACTGAGTGTTGCACTACATCTAAGACCCAGATGTAGTTCTGTGAGTGTGTGTGCAATTATGCCCTAGGTCCTCTTGTGTCAGTCGCACTTTGTGAAATATACCGAGTAATAATTGTGTATAAATGTAATAAAATGGTGCGATGGAATAGAATAAAATTCCCTCCTATGCAGTTGATGCAGATGAACCAACCTTGTGCCTTGTGATGGAGCTAGATGGATGCAAATGGATCTCTTTGATGGATGCAACCTTAGGTGATGATAGTAGTGCTTAGTTCTTGGTCCCTTAGTATAGTCTTATATATTTATATTTATATGGTTCTCTTGTTTAATTTCATAATTAACCCCAAAAAGGCTGACCACCAAAAGATATAAAGCTCAAATGACTAGAAAGTACCCAAAAAATTAGAGAACAAATATGCGGAAACAATTCCTCAAACCACAGTAGTAGGAAACTATATAGCAGAATTATACTTGCAGAAATATAACAACATAAATGAATAATGCACAAAAGAAGACAAGACAAGATTTAACGTGGTTCACCCAATGTGGGCTACGTCCACCAAGAACTTGCTCAGATTTTATTATCAACAAGAGTAAAACAACTCTCATAGTCTTCTCTCAGTTATGAACTCACAACAGAATTCCAAAGATGCTAAACCACATCTAAACCACAATTGACACCCAATTGCATAACCTTGATCACTCTTGATCACCTCTTGATCTTAAGACTCAAGACCTCTTGAACACTCAAGATATCTTCAAGATACCCTAACACCTCTATTTATAGGATTACAATCCTTCTAAGAAGCCATAAAGCTGACCCTAGAAGTTTGAAACTCACGATCTTTCAACTTCCCATGGCTGGAAAAAATAGTCCCGACGTTAACAACATGTTAACAACAACATCACAACAACGTCACACAAAATGACTGCAGAATGCTCTGAAGTCTCCAAACTTAACCGTTCAAGCTCCAACACTTCAACATTGATTCAAGAAGACCAAAAACAGGCTCCACACCCCAACAATCTCCCACTTGGAGACTGTTTCCACTGAGCAAAGTTCTTAACCCTTCATTATCAACCATGAAGGCCAATCAAAGTTGAACACAACTTCAACTTCTCCCTTGTGACCACCTTGGTCATCATATCCATAGGATTCTGACTGGTATGAATCTTTTCCAGCTTCAACTTATCTTCTTCCAAAGTTGTCCTGATGAAATGATATCTCAGCTGAATGTGCTTCGTCCTAGAGTGGAAAGCGGAGTTCTTCACCAAATGAATAGCACTCTGACTATTACTGTGTAGTCTCCCAACTTCCTGCTTATGACCCAACTCATCAAGAAACTGTTGTAGCCAAATCATCTCCTTGCTTGCCTCTGTGGCAGCAACATACTCAGCCTCTGTGGTTGACAAAGCCACAACCTTTTGTAACCATGAAATCCAACTCACCGTTGTATCACCAACCGTAAATACATAACCTGTCATGCTCCTCCTGCTGTCCAAATCTCCTGCCATGTCTGAATCTACATATCCATGTAATGTAGTGTCTGATCCACCAAAACACAATGTTGCTCCCATGGTCCCTCTCAAATACCGAAGGATCCACTTTACTGCCTGCCAGTGCTCTCTACCTGGATCACTCATAAACCTACTCACTACTCCCACTGCATGGGAAATGTCAGGCCTAGTGCATACCATAGCATACATCAAGCTACCAACTGCTGATGAGTACGGTACCCTGGACATCTGATTCTATCCTCTTCAGTCTTGGGACTGCTCCTTTGATAATTTAAAGTGACCTGCCAAAGGAGTACCAACCGGTTTAGCATCCTGATACTAAACCTATCAAAGAACTTCTTTATGTACTCTTCTTGAGATAATACCAGCTTCCTCTCCTTCCTGTTCTGAGTTATTCTCATACCAAGGATTTGTTTTGCTGCCCCCAAATCCTTCATAGCAAAGGAGTCACCTAGCTGCTTCTTGAGTACCTTTATTTCCTGCATGTTCTTCCCTGCAACAAGCATATCATCTACATACAGGCACAAAATAATATAACTACCATCAAGAAACTTCTTGATGTACACGCAATGGTCTGAGTGACACCTAGAGTAACCCTGATCCTGCATAAAACTGTCAAACTTCATGTACCACTGCCGTGGAGCTTGTTTCAGGCCATACAAGCTCTTCTTCAATTTGCACACTAACCTCTTCTTCCCTTTGACCTCATAACCCTGTGGCTGTTGCATGTACAATTCCTCCTCCAACTCACCATGAAGGAATGCAGTCTTCACATCCAACTGTTCTAAGTGCAGGTCTTCTACTGCAACTAAACCAAGAACAGTCCTAATAGAAGTCATTTTAACAACCAGAGAAAAAATTTCATCAAAGTCTATACCTTTCTTCTGTGTAAATCCTTTGACCACCAACCGGGGCCTTGTATCATTTCCTGCCTCCATCTTCCTCTTTGATTCTATACACCCACTTGTTCTGCAATGCTCTCTTGCCCTCGGGTAGCTCCACTAGATCCCAAGTCTGGTTTTCCATAAGAGATCTATGCTCTTCATCCATGGCCTACTCCCACTTCTTCCTGGCATCCACCTGCACTGCTTCCTCAAAGCACTCTGGCTCTCCACTGTCAGTGAGCAATAAATAATTCAAAGATGGAGTAAATCATTCAGGTTCCCTTCTTACCCTAGAAGACCTTCTCACCTCAGGAGTTTGGGGTTCCTGATGAGTAGGTACCTGAACTGGCTGTGCCAGAACATGTTGTACCTGAACCAGCCCCTTGGACACCTTGTTGTCTGCAATGTCCTCTAACACTGTGTATTCTTTCTTTGATTCCTCTTTCTGTTCCTGCAACTGATCTTTATACATGATTTTTTCATTAAAGACAATATCTCTAGACCGAAATATTTTCTTGTCTTTAAGACTCCAAACACGGAAACCAAAATCATCTTCACCATATCCAACAAAGGTGCATTTCTCAGACTTAGCCTCTAACTTGGTCCTATCATCTTTATCAATGTGAACAAATACCTCACATCCAAATACTCTAAGAAATGAGTAATCAATTTTCTTACCAGACCAAGCCTCCTCAGGTATACCTCCATCCAAGGCCATAGAGGGTCCTCTGTTAATCAGATAAACAACTGTGCTTACCACTTCCACCCAAAACATGAGTGGCAGCCCCACATGTAACCTCATGCACCTAGCACACTCCATGATTGTCCTGTTCATTCTCTCTGACACTCCATTTTCCTGTGGAGTATTTGGAACCGTTCTTTGCCTGCGGATCCCATTTACCAAACAGTAATCAATAAATTCATTGCTGCAATATTCCCCTCCATTATCTGACCTGAGACATTTCAGCTTGAGACCTGTTTCATTCTCAACCAAGGCTTTCCATCTTTTGAAAGTTTCAAACACATCAGATTTCTTTCTAATGCAATATACCCAAAATTTTCTAGTTGCATCATCAATGAAAGTGACATAATAACATGAACCACCAATAGAGTTTACCTTAGCTGGCCCCCATACATCTGTATGCACTAACTCCAACTTACCCTCCTTCCTGGTAGGTCCAACCTTGAGGAATCTCACCCGCTTCTATTTCCCATAAACACAGTCCTCACAGAAGTCCAAATCTAACTCCTTTAATCTGGGTAACCTGTCCTTTATAATCTGCATGCCCTTATGACTCATATGACCGAGTCTCTGGTGCCACAAAGTTGCATCTCCATCTGCAGCAACTAAATTGCAATAATCAGCACCACTGGTTAAATACAAAGTACCATTTTTCTTACCTCTTGCAACCACAAGAGCTCCCTTGGTAACCTTCCAATAATCCACTGTAAAACTAACTGTACAACCATCACTACCCAGCTGTCCCACTGATATCAAGTTCCACCTCAACTTAGGCACATGCCTGACATCCTTAAGTAGCCATGTGTTCCCATTCTACATTTTCACCCGAACACAACCTTTCCCTACTATGCTGCATGGTTCATCATCACCAAGATATACATGTCCAAAATCACCTTGAACAAAATCAGTAAAGTAATGTCTATGTGGGGTGGCATGGAAAGAAGCCCCTGAATCTAACACCCAAGATTCAACAATATTATCTAAAGAAAGAATTAAGGCATCTTGACAAACATCACCTGCTGCCACATTTACCTCTTTAGTTTCCTCCTTCTTGTTCTTCTTATCCCGAAGAGCCCAACAATCTTTCTTAGCATGACCAACCTTCCCACAGTGCCAACATTCTAACTTACTCTTGGACTTTGACCTTCCACGATCATTCGACTTCCCACAGTTACCTTTCCCTCTGTTCTTTTGTCTCCCTCTTCTCTCCACCATCAAAGCATTTCCAGAAGTAGAAGAATCTCTGGTGCTCTTCCTTCACATTTCCTCACTTAGGATCACACCTATTACATCCTCAAACTTCAGCTTTGAGTTATTAGAGACTGAATTACTTACAGCCATAACCAAGTTGTCCCAGCTATCTGGCAAGGAGCACAAAATCAACAAAGCCCTGACCTCATCATCAAAGTCAATTTTTACTGAGTTTAACATACTCACAACCGTATTAAATTCATTCAAATGATCAACAACAGAACCATTCTCAGACATCTTCATATTAAATAACTTTTTCATCAAAAATATTTTATTAGAGGCAGAGGGTTTTTCATATAACTTCCCCAACACACTCATGAGACCTTCCGTGGTCTTCTCCTGTGATATGTTGAAAGCAACCGAAGATGCAAGGCATAAATGAATTTCCCTGAGTGCCTTTCTATCCAGCAACTCCCAATCCTCATCCGACATGGCTGTAGGTTTCTTTGCTTTTCCAGCCAAAGGAACATGGAGGTCCTTCTGATATAAGTAATCCTCCATTTGCATCTTCCACAAACCAAAGTTCTGCCCATTGAACTTCTCAACCCTCGATCTGCCCTCATCTGCCATAGCTCCCACTCAAGCTAAACTTTCCCTGTGATTTACAACTTCAGCAAAAAAACCACCAAAGCTCTGATACCAATTGTTAGGAATTAGAGAACAAATATGCGGAAACAATTCCTCAAACCACAACAGTAGGAAACTATATAGCATAATTATACTTGCAGAAATATAACAACATAAATGAATAATGCACAAAAGAAGACAAGACAAGATTTAACGTGGTTCACCCAATGTGGGCTACGTCCACCAAGAACTTGCTCAGATTTTATTATCAACAAGAGTAAAACAACTCTCACAGTCTTCTCTCAGTTATGAACTCACAACAGAATTCCAAAGATGCTAAACCACATCTAAACCACAATTGACACCCAATTGCATAACCTTGATCACTCTTGATCACCTCTTGATCATTAAGACTCAAGACCTCTTGAACACTCAAGATATCTTCAAGATACCCTAACACCTCTATTTATAGGATTACAATCCTTCTAAGAAGCCATAAAGCTGACCCTAGAAGATTGAAAGTCATGATCTTTCAACTTCCCACGGCTGAAAAATAGTCCCAATGTTGAACAACATGTTAACAACAACGTCGCAACAATGACACAACTGCACAACAACGTCACAAAAACGACTACAGAATGCTCCTGAAGTCTGCAAACTTAACTGTTCAAGCTCCAACACTTCAACACTGATTCAAGAAGACCAAAAACAAGCTCCACACCCCCCCAATGTGATTTTCATCGAGCATTACATTACATTTTTGACTCAATGTAGTTCTAGTGTGTGTGTGATTGAATCGTGACCCTTAAAACTAGGCTGTCCTTGTTCTAATCACACCAAGATAGAAGTCTACAAATAATTTCCCCCCAAGATGAATGTGTGAGATGGAATTCAGAAATAACCCTTCTTATGTAGTGAATAATGCATCCCAAATGCAGTCCTTAAATGTTGCTCTTTGCCCAAGTAGTAAATAGTGAGTAATAACCCAAATTATCTAACCTCTAATAATAATGAGTAAGTCATGTGTATATATATGATTCCCTTGTTTAAATTTCATCATTCCCTAAAGTGACAGGTAGTAATTTAAAAAAGATAACAAATGAGTTGCCATTTTAAATTTGAGAAAAATGGGGAAAAGGATAGAAGTGCCCAAAGGGGACAATAGTGCTTAGGTGCTCTTGTCCCTAATAGGTGGTATTTTCTAGGATGCTCAGAGGATAAAATAAAAATATATAGAGCTAGGTCACATGTTGTCCAATATATAAAAGTAAAGTAGTATCAAGTGTTGTTAATGTATAGTTTTCTTGCTTATGAATCATGCATATAATAACATACTTAGAGGTGTGATGTAAGTAAAAAGTACATGATTTTGTGTCTACATTTGCCACTACTTTATGATGGTGAATGAATATTTGGTAGCATAAAGTGGATGGGAAAAACATACCTTGTGGAGAGCCGAAGGGAGTTGTAACTGATAATATGTCGAATGAGGATTGTACTTGATATCATACAGAATGTAGATTATAGAATGTGTATCATGGAATATAGAAGACAATAATGGTCCCAGGGGTATGATTTAATAAAATTAAATTTGAGATCAAAATGAATATGACAGTAATAAGAAAGATCTATCAAGCAAATATAAGCAATATTGAGATAAGAATGCTTTAGCTTGTATATGAAGATATGGGTTGATTCTAGACTGGGAACTTGGTGGAACATGCTTATTTTGGGCTGATCTTGCTTTGTCTATAAAATTATGATATAATAGTGTGTCAGAATATACCAACAAGAAGGTGTTTGACTTTGGGTAGTAGCGTTCGAGCGATGGCTGTAGGTATGATTTTTTCAAGGTTTGTCAATATAGCCTTCACTTTACTTTTTGTCACTCTAAATTAACTGTAGGGTTTCTCTATTACACATGTACTTATAAAAAAACCCTAGCTACCTACACAAGGCTTAAGAAAATGTTATATGAAATAAATAATACATATGCTTGAGTCAGACTGACCTCGGTGGTCACCCCAATGTGATTATCATGTTGGCATGTGTGTACTTGTGTGTTGTCATTGATGTTAAAGGTTCATTAATGACAAATGATGATGAAGGAGTGTAAGTGATTTATTGTAGTGATGGTGACTTGGGAAAACAAGTTGTAGCATGGTTGAAAGAATGGACAAGGTGATAATTACTTGGCTAAGTAGGCTGGATCAGGAGGCCTAATCAACAAGGGTAATAACACATGGAGAATAGAGATGATTTATGGCTTGAGAAGCATGGTAGATACATGGAGAACATGAGGAAAGTGTGTTTAATCAATCATACAAGTTCAAAGGTTTATTGCAAGGTGTGAGAAGGGTTTATAGGTTCTAATCTAGACCTAATCTAGGTGCAAGGAGGCCAATAAGGCATGATCATCAATTATATAACTATGTGATCCCATGATGGAATGCAGGGGTGTGAGACATGTTGTATCAAAGGTTTTAGGTCCTTTTGAAGAAATTTGAAGTAGAGGTATGATGTTTTTCTACTCATTTTTGGTCCAAACATGACTTATTCCTATGATCTAGCTAGGAAATTCTTAATGGTTGAGAATATGTAAAGGATATTTATGATTAGATGAGCATTGGAAAAGTATATATAGGTTATCCTAGTGTTGTGGGAAATCTTTTAGGGTCTTATGATGAAAATTTTGTAGGTTATGAGGTTGTGAGTGATATCGAACTCTTGAATGCATGTTTCCTAGCTCAATATGAGATAAATCATGTTGATTGGAATGTGTAAGGTTTGCATGGGGACATGATTATTTTAGGGATGTTGAGGCATGGAACTAAGAAGCTTTCATAGTTAGAATGAGATCAAATGAGGGCCTAAACTTTATGAACAATTGTTAAGAAGACAAGGTGGTCATAAATTCTCCATAAACCCTAGTTCATGAGAAATAGGAGAAATATTACTGGTATGAGATAAAAATGGATTGAATAATAAATTCTATGATTGGAGGATAGAGATTACTCTACCATCTTTTAGATGGTGGTGGTTTGATGACTTGAATGTCGGTGGGGCCCACTCAAATCTGCTAGCTTCCAGGAAAGTTTGCTTTTATCTCAACTTTTCCATTTGACCTATGAACTAAATTGGTGTTCTAATTTTTTATGGGAGATATTATAGATGTTTGGAGTGATTTTATATCTTGTATGAATTAATTTGGAGGTCTACATAGTCAATATTTGAAGATTGGTTTTTGGTCTAAAAATGGCAGTTTTGTAGTCTTTGAGTTAGGTGGTTCTTGGGCACTTGTAAACTTTGAGATGATGGTTGATGGAATTGTGGGTTTTTTAAACATCCCACATGACATGATTGAATGCTTTTTGAAATTCTGGAGATCAGATTTTGGTGGCATGAAAAAGGTCACAAGTTGACCTAGTTTGACTAGTTCAGGACAATAATGCTTTTGTTTGAAAACTTGTCCAAAAGACCAATATCTTAGATTATTTATGATTATTATACATTGGAGAGTTAATTAGGGATTAAAATTTATCTATATTCCATGTATTTATAGGTCTTGAAAGTGTCATAAAGTGTGTGAGAAGCTCAAGTTTCCAAAACTGGTTTCTGGGTAGTCAAGTTGCTTGAAGGGAGAAGTTGTTCTGATGGATTTGAGTGTTGAGTCATGAGGTATAACATGTTTAGTGATAATATTTGGGTCATTTTATTTCCAATGAGTGGCTACATGACCTAATTGAGTTATTTTGATATGTTTTTGGACTTCATTATTGAAGATTGGTTCTTGGAGGTTCCTAGTTTGAGTAGGAAACAATCCTACTTGGTGGTGTCATGAAGGAAAAAATTGATGTAGAGGATTGTGAGCTTGTGGAAGATGTTGATATGATTTATTTGAAATTTTTGGAAGATTTGAAGTATGATGAATCTTCTTTTGTCCTTGGAGTCCATGGAGTGCTTGATGAGGAGAAACTAGCCTTTTAGGTCTAATTGTGCATTAGTTAAATGTCTTGGTGCATTTGTCAACCTATATGGTCTAATGTTATGATTTTATATGATGTCTTAGAGTTTTTTCTTGTTGGTATGACTGACCTTAATTGTCATGGATGACCTATAGGTGTTTAGGATTTGAGTCATGTATATAAGGTCATTGTAATTGCTCATTTGAGTAGTTGAGTGAGAGAGAAAAGTGCGAGCCTAGAGAGAGTGTCAAGTCTTATAAGGGCATCAAGACAAATCTAAAAGAATGTATGAAGTGTTTGAGATAGATATAGATAGTATGGAAACAAGTTCAATATACATAATCATCCCATGAAGAATAAATATTGAGCGAACTAGGAGAGAGTGTGTTTGAAGAGGATTTTGAGATAGTGAAGTTGAAATTGTGATCACTATCTATTGTAGGAGAAAAAATACATCATTGGTCTTCATATTTTGGTGGTTGAGTTGGTTCTTGATCACCTTAGGGGGTTGTATCCTCCTTGCATGGTTTTTTCCTTGCTAAATAGGGTTGGTGCTCCTTGTGGGGTTGGTGCCTCACTAAACAAATCTTGTGTGATGTGTCATATTCATGTAAGTATTTTGGTTTGAGTAATATAATTAAAAATTTCAGTGGGTTTTCTTCCCCTTGATGGTTTCCCACTTTACATCTTGTGTTTTTGTGTACTCTCTCTTCGTATTCTCATATGAATGATTGTTTCATGTTGTTAAGCTCACATTAATGCATGATTGCATGGTTAATGGTTTATGCAAGTTAAATATAATTGGTTAAATGTTTTGAAGGACTGATTCACCCCCCAGTCCATTGTGCTTCTAAAAATTGGTATAAGAGAAATTCCTTTTGAAGAAGTCTAATCACTTGAAGGAGATCCTTTGAAGCATAGGTATGGCATGCAATCTAGTTCAAGTTGAAGAATTTCCTCTGATAAGAATGAGAGCATGTTTAAAACCTTTAGTTTTTGACATATGTGACTCCATATTTGATGTATGTACTCCATATCCATCTACATAATTTCTTGAAAAATGAAAAAAATAACAGAGAAGAAAAGAAGGAACATGTTATGTTGTTAGGCCTTGTAGAATAAAATAAAAAAGATGAAGAATGTCAAATTGATCTAACAAATTTTCACTCTCAGGATGAATGTTTGATATGGTACATTGACAGTGGTTGGTTTCACCACATGAAAAGTGAGAAAAGTAAGTTTATCTCACTAGAAAGACATGCATCTGGTTCAGTTAGATTTGGAGACAATACAACCATAAATATTACATTAAAGAGGTATATTTAGATAATGGAAAGATTCCATAAATAAGAATGTTTGTATGTTAAGGGATTGAAACACAATTTTCTAACATGTGAGCCAAATGTGTGAATAGGGGTACACTCTAACCTTTGATGATAAAGGTTATAAAACCATTAAAAGGGAGATAGGTAAGCTTAGTAGGCAAGGCTAAGAGAGCTGATAATAACATGTACATTCTGAAAGAGATCAACAAGGAGAAATGCCTTATGAGCAAGTTAGATGACAACTAGCTATGACATAGTAAATTAAGACATGTGAAATTTGACAATATTTTCAAGATAAGTTCTAAAAATTGTGTAAAGAACATGCTAAAGATCAACAAACTAGAAAACACTTTGTGTAAAGCTTGCCTGCATGGAAAGTAGACAAGGAGAAAATTCAAGTCTAAGGAACATCATTCTACCTACAAGACCTTTATAACTAATTCAAACTGATCTTTTGGACCTATAAGGACTGAAATTACATCAGGAGATTATACTTTATGTTTTGATAGATGATTATTTAAGGTATTTAGTTGGGTTTCCTTCTTAAGGAACAAATCATAAAGCACTTGATGTATTCAAGTTATTCAAGGCTCTTGTTGAAAATGAGAAAAATGGAAGGATAAAAAACATTAGATCAGATAGAGGATGTGAGTTTTGGTCTTATATCTTTTATGATTTTTTGAAACTCATGGTATTAGGAGGTAGTTCTCAGCCTCCTAGAACACCTCAGCAAAATGGTGTAGTAGAAAGAAAGAATAGAATTATTTAGGATATGGCAAGAACCATGCTTAATGAATCTAAGTTACTTGATGGATATTTGAAAGAAGTAGTTTGTATAGTTGTTTATATTCTCTATAGAGTTCAAATAAGGGTAAATAATAATAAGACTCCACTATGAACTATGGAAAGGAAGACCAGTAAATGTAGAACACTTTAGAGTTTTTGTTTGCAGATGTTTCATCAAGAGGACTGAAGATAATTTAGGAAAATTTGACTCTAGTTTTGATGAGAGAAAATTCTTAGGGTATTCCTTAAAGATTTTAGCTTAGATATGCTACAATAAGTGGCTACAAACAATAGTCGAAAGTGATAATGTAAGGTTTGATGAGTCCTATCCCATGAAATCCAAATCCAGGACAAAAGAAACACCACAAGTAACACATTCTAAAGAGGAAGAAGAGGTTGTGAATACAATTGAAAAAGAAGATGAAGATGAAGAAGAATAAAGACAAGACACCAAAGCTCCATTAAGACAGGTTAGAAGAGACCATCTTGAAGATCAAATCCTAGGGAAGAAGGATGCTAGAATAAAAAAGGAGAAAGTTGGTAAGTCTTCAAAACCAAGAGAATACTATTTTTTTATATAATCTTAAGCCTTAAAATGTTGAATAAGTAAGAAAGGATGAATGTTAGGTCAAATATATGAATGAAGAGCTTGATCAGATTGAGAAGAATAGTACTTGGGAATTAGTTCCTAGACCTAAAGACAAAAATGTCATTGGAACTAAATGGGTGTTTAGGAATAAAACTTAATGAATATGGAGAAGTTACAAGAAACAAAGTTAGGCTGGTTTGTAAAGGATATGCTCAGGTTGAGGGAGTTGATTTTGAAGATACTTTTGCACCAGTAGCTAGAATGGAAGCCATTAGGATTGTTCTAGCATATACAGGGTATAAAGGTTTAAAGTACCAAATGGATGTCAAATCTACCTTTTTTGAATGAGAATCTAGAAGAAGAATTGTACATTGAACATCATGATGGTTTTTCTTTGACAAATGAGAAAATTTATATGTGCAAACTGAAAAAGGCACTTTATGGGCTAAAGCAAGCCCCTAGGGCTTGGTATGGAAGACTAGATAAGTATTTGATTGATCAAGGTTTTAAGAAAGAAGTAGTTGATAGTAATTTATACATCAAGAATGAAGGAGGACATATATTGATTGTATCAGTGTATGTGGATGACATCATATTTAGAGGAAACAATGAACATATGACTCATGAATTTGTAGAGGTCATGAAAAGGGAATTTGAGATGTCAATGCTTGGTGAACTGACCTTTTTTAGGACTGCAACTCAATCAGTAAAGGATGGTATATTTATATCACAAGCTAAATACATAAAATAAACATTGAATTTTTTTCAAATGGAGAATTGTAAACCTGTTGGGACTCCTATGATTACTAGATGCAAATTAAGAAAGGATGAAAACTCTCCCAAAGTGAACCAAACAAATTATAGATCTATGATTGGTAGCTTATTGTATGCTACTGCTTCAAGACTTGACATTTTGGAAGTTGTAGGTCTTGTATGAAGGTTTCAAGAGGATCCAAAGGAGAAACACTTACAAGTAGTAAAAAGGATTTTTAGATATCTTAAGGGTACTATAGAGTATGGATTATGGTACCCAAGGAGTGAGAAGTTTGAATTGAGATTTTTTTTGATGCTGATTGGGTAGGAAGTATTGATGACAAAAGAAGTACTAGTGGAGGAGCCTTCTTTTTGGGTAGTGTCTTGTTTCTTGGATGAGAAAAAGTAATATTTAATATCCCTTTCTACATGTGAATTTGAATACATTACAACTACACTATGTTGTGAATTTTTTTTTTGGATGAGAGGTAGACCTTAGAAGACTATAAGGTGGAGTGTGATGGACCTACTCCTATCTACTGTGATAGTACAAGTGCCATCGGTGTATCTAAGAACCCTGTTTTTACATTCTAAACCAAGCACATTCCGATTAAATATCATTTCTTGAGAGATCAGGTTAGTGAGCAAAGGATTGGGTTGGAACATGTATTTACTAAGGAATAAATTAGAGATATGTTGATTAAGCCACTTCCAAAAGAAACATTTGAGCTCCTAAAAGGTAAGTTGGGTGTGATTCCTACCCATGATAGTCACTAAAAGGGGCCAAGACATTTAGAGGGAGCATGTAAAATGAACAATATACTCCAAGGACTATGAAAAAGTGTAAATCAGGTCAAGTTCTATGAAAGAGGTCTATAAAGATTGTGCAAAAGCTTCAACAACTAAAGGTATGTTTATGAGTTTGTTCTTGAAGTGATAGCACTGTAGTAAGAAAAACATGTCTTGTTCTTAACTTGAACATGAATTTTCAAGATGTTTTGTATATGGTTGCATGAGTTTGAGGGGGAGCTATAAGTTCTCATTATCCTTGAGATGTGAAGCTAGGAGTGTTACATGAATAGTATGAGTTGAATAAATGCATCATGACAGGGTATTCAACATATTGTGTGAGTTGTAATGATGAGCTACAGGTATATGAAGACCTCATGAAATTAGGAAAGTTGATATTGATCTCAAAAATGTGTTTTAGGTGCTTAGAAGGATAGTTTGATAGGTTGATGAATTGATTGTAAGCATAATTATGGGGGGAGTTAGCCATATAACTCAACAAGTTGAGAAGACATGAAAAGAAGGCAATAAACATTGAAGAGTTGCTTTAGGATTGTGATGATATTCTTGATCAATCTTCATGGCATGCATGTAAGGTATGTAAGCTTATTTTTGCTTAGGTAGTTAGAGGTTGATGGAATTTTTCCAAGGAGAGTCATAAGTTGATGTTCTATGTGATTAACATGCTCTTATACCAAGGAGAAGTTTGACATTTTGGTATAGAGAAGAGCTTTAGGGATATAGGTCCTAAAAGTTGTTAACAGTCAATATATATGGTATTTAAAGTTTATTATGGGTGTCTTCAAGATTGAGATATGTTATAAGGAGGAGAGTCAAGAATGATGTTTTTACTCAAGAATAAGTTTTTATGCATGTGTGTATGCCATGAATGCTTTTTCCCAGGGGGAGCTACAATGTTCTTATGAAACCAAAAAAGTCTAAAGAAGTAAAACATGTCTTTGAATTTGTTTGATGACTTGGTTTATGTTTCCAGCCAAGAAGTGGACCTAATAGGCTGAAGAAGATGAAGATTATGTGATACAAGTATGTACTTTGTCATTAATGAAAAAGGGGGAGAAGCACTAGGTTGTTTTCCATCAATGACAAAGGGGGAGATTGTTGACATGTGTGTACTTGTGTGTTTTCATTGATGTTAAAGGTTCATTAATGATAAAGGAGGATGAAGGAGTGTAATAGGTTACTTGTAGTGATGGTGACATGGGTAAACAAGCTGTAGCATGGTTGCAAGAGTGGAGAAGGTGAGAATTGCTTGGCCAAGTAGGCCTAATCAAGAGGTCTAGTCAGAATGGGTGATTGTACATGGAGGATATAGATTCTTTGTGGCTTGAGAAGCATGGTAGAGGCATGGAGAACATGATGAGAGTGTGTTGAAGACACTCATATAGGTTCAATAGGTGAATTAGAGGTTTGAGCATGGGGTTGCAGGTATTCATCTAGACCTAGTCTAGGTGTTTGGAGGCCTAATGGAGTATGATTATCAGTTGTAGAGGTATGTGGGCCCATGAGGAATGGAGAGGTGTTAGACATGTTTCTCTCAAAGGTGTTAGGGCTTTTTGAAGAATTTGAAGCATAGGTATGGTGTTTTCCTACTTTGTTTTAGGTCTAAACTAGACCTATTCCTATGACCTAGCTAGGAAAGTATTTGTGGTTGAGAAGATGCAAGTTTATTTATGACCAGGTGAGCATTGGAGAATTTGAGAGAGGTTGTCTTGGTAATATGGGAAAAATTTTAGGGTCATATGATGAAAATTTTGCAAGTTATGAGGTTTTTGAGCAATACTGAGCTCTAGAATGTATGTTTCCTAGCTCAATATGAGATAAATTATGCTTGGTTGGAATGTGAAAAGTTTGCATGGGGATATTATCCTTTCAAGGGTGTTGAGGCATGGATCTAATAAGATTTCATAGTTGGAATGAAGTCAAATAAGGCCCTAAGTCTTTATGAATGATTGTTAAGAAGGAAAGTGGTCATAAAACCCTAGTTAAACCCTAGTTCATGAGTGATAGGAGAAATATTGATGACGTGTATGAGCTCAAAATTTATTGAATAATAAACTGTGATGATTTGAGGATGGAGAATAATCTCCTAAATTTTAGGTGGTGGTGGTTTGATGACTTGACTATAGGTGGAGCCCACTCAAATCTGCTAGTTTTTAGGAAAGTTTGTTTTGCTCTCAAGTTTACCATTTGACCTATGAACTAAATTGATGTTCTAAATTGTATGGGATATATAATATATTTTTGGAGTTATTTCAGATCTTGGTGAATTCATTTATAGGTATGCACAGATCCAAATTTGAAGACTAGTTTTTAGGCCTAAAAAGGGCAGTTTTGGCAGTCATGGAGTTAGGTGGTTCTTGGGAATTTTGGCCTAATTGGTGATGATGTCTGATGGACTTGGGGTGTTTTAAACATCCCAATGACATTATGATTATTTTTTTGAGTTTGGAGATGAGATGAGGTGGTTGCAATTGAGGTCACAAGTTGACCTAGTTTGACTGGTTTCAGGATGACAATATTTGGTTCTTGAAATTGGTCTGAAAGACCAATATCTTGGACTTGGTTCATGATTCCTATCCATTGGAGAGTTAAGAGGGATTAAATTTATCCTATTACATGCATTTATAAGGTTTAAAGTGTTCAGCACATGGGTATGTGAGAAGGTCAAGTTTTAAAAATGGTTTTCTAGGAAACATTTGTTTCTTGAAGGTTAGAAGTTTTATGATGGCTCTATGGGTTGATTCATGATGTATAAATGTTTGAAGTGTTACTTGGGTCATTTATTTCCAATGAGTGGTTACATTCCATATTTTAGGTTTTTTTTATGAAGCTTTGTCTTCATATTTGAAGACTGGTTTTTGGAGGTGCCCAGTTTGAGTAGGAAACAATCCTACTTGATGGTGTTATGAAGGAAAATGGATGATAAGAGGTTTTGAGCTTGGTGGTAAGATATTGATATGATGTCCTTTGACATTTTTGGATCCTTTGAATGCATGATGAATCTTCTTTGAGTCCTTGGATTCCATGGAGTGCTCGATGAAGAATAAACTAGCCTTTTAGGCCTAATTGTGCAATGTTAAGTGTCTTAGTCAATTGCTGACCTATATGGTCTTGTCTTGTGATTTTATATGATCTTGTAAGTGTATTTTCTTGTTGGTATGACCAACCTTAATGGTCATGGCCAACCTAGAGGTTTTTAGGAGTTGAGTCATGTATAAGTGAGTGTTATAATTTCTCATTTTGAGCTAGTTGATGAGAGTGAAAATGTGCAAGCTAAGAGAGAGTTTGAAATAGGTATGAGGGATTTAGGAGAATATGAAAGATGGTATGAATGTTTAGAGAAAGATAGAAGAGATAATCAACAAGGTCAATAGACCTAATCAGCCCATGAAGAAGAAAAAATGAGCAAAGTAGGAGAGAGTGTGTTTGAAGAGGGTTTTGAGAGTGTGTGAGCTGAAATTGTGATCACTATCTATTCTAGGAGTAACCATACATTAGTGGTCTTCATCTTTAGGTGGTTGAGTTTGTTCTTGATCACTTTAGGGGGTTGTAGCCTCCTTGCATGGTTTGTTCCTTTCTAAATAGGGTTGGTGCTCCTTGTGGGGTTGGTGCCTCACTAAACAAATCTTGTGTGATGTGTCATATTCACCTATGTAGTGAATGATACAACCCAAAATGTAGTACTTAAGTTTTGCTTCTTGCCCAAATAATAGATAGCAAGTACTAGCCCAAAGTTTCCCAACCCCTAATGATAACAAGTAAGTCACACACACACACAAGATTCCCTTGTTTGAATTTAATCATTAAAATTAAGAAAATCCAACCCAAAGTAATAAGAAAGACTTTAGAAAAGGTACCAAATGATACTGTATTTGAAAATAGGGAAAAGTAGGGAAAAGGATAGAAGCACCCAAAGGGTATAGTAGCACATGGACGCTCATGTCCCTAATGGGTGGTACTATTAGAGATGCTCAGAGGATATACTGATAAATAAAGAGTTGGGGCATATGTTGTCTAATCTCCAAGAGTAAAGTAGTCATTCCAGAAAAGTAAATAAGAAGAGTGTGTAGAGGATAAAATAATGTAAAAGTAAAACATGTTTTCTTGATGTCTAGTTTTATCACTTAGGAATCATGCATATAATGACATACTTAGAGGCCTGATGTAAATATACTATGCATGATTTTGTGACTACAAAGTGACCTCGTGTGTGTAGAGGAAATGATACATGTGTTTGTTCCTTGGATATTGCTTTTTCCAGAGCATCTTGTGCTTGAGATTATTCTTGTTCCATTTGTGTGTTTCCTTTTGTCAGAGTAAGGTTAGACCTACCAAATTAGATAATTGTAGTCAATGCTCATGATAAATGAAATTGAAATTTAACTTAGTAAATGTGAAAATATAAATATGTATTGAAAATCAAGTGAATCGATGATAAAATACAACTGAATGTCATGAGATAAGAGATAGAATTATTCCTGTATGTTTGTTTCCTTGGAGATGGTTGGAATAATATTGAGGATTCAGGTGTCTTATTACCAAACTGGGGATTTTAGTTTCGTATCGCTATAATGAGGATTTAGGTGTCTTGTTACCAAGGGAAGAGTATTAGGAGAGCTGTAGGATTTTCCCTCCAATCGTTAATGCTTCCTCATGAATAAGTGCCACTGTAAATGATCATAAACCCAATAGAAATTGATCATGGATGACACATCAGTCCAAGAATATTATTGTCCTACATATGCCCTATGTGTCCTTCCTTATTTGATCCTGAGAAAACATGATAGTTAGTTCCCTTTCCCAAAGTATATGGCTTGCCACTGATTTTGTTTCTATTGCACCTGATAACAACCTATAACTGAGTAATTGTTGCTAGATTTTGTAGAAACATGTCATTGAAAAATTATTGATCCTGTATTGTACTTATTTCCACCCTCAGGAAAAAACCACCCAGGTGGGACACTAACACCCACCATTCTTGTTTGTTTTGGGTGTTTCTGTCCCTACACTGATTTTAACCCAAATTTGATTATGAACCTATTTTTAGTTGTTTATTTTGATTCTGTTGTGTATCAATATTTGTTGGGTTTATGGATTGCTGAGAGGGTGAAATAATCACCTGATCATTGCCCCCACTCGTTTGGGTTACATGGGATGAACTAAGGTGAGTGTGGCCCAAATGAGGAAATATGAAACTGATGATCACATCTAAAATAGAAATCATATAAGGGAATAGGGAATGTGTGTGGTAACCATCATGACATATGTAAAATAATGGGAAAGGCTAGCAAAAAGTGTTAGTCACAAACAAACATGACATGATGTAATATAAACTATTCAAAACACACAGTAACATGGTAAAATACATAAGGAGTAGTTCGTTTAATACATGAGACAATGCCTAGGATCTCATAAGACACTCAATTCCTTCAAGGATATAAAAGCAAAACACACAATCAAGCATAGGGCATAACCCACAAACAATGATAATCAAGACACACACATAGAAAATATACATGCAAATCATATAACCATGGTTGGAAGTAGGCATGCAAGAAAATTTTTATACATGAATCACCTGTTAATATGTTAGAAAAAATGATAGTATGTCACCAAGTACATAGCTGAAATGGAAATGGAAGTAATATATATTGTAATGATATAACCTGAATATAGAGAAGTATTGAAAGGTAGATGCCCCCAAGAGCCTCAGTGGGACTGGTAGAGAATAGTGTCAAGCATCATACATCATGTGATAACATGTAAGTATCATGCATTCAACTAAAGAGTATCATGTGAACATGCACATGTGTATATGGAAAAATAATAAAGCATATTATGAATCAAAGTCACATGATAATTAATTTGTAACATAGAATAATATAAGCAAACAATAATACATCCAATCAAGATCTAAGCTAGTATTTTTTATTTTTTTACAAATATTTGAATGTTTTTGAATTATTAGAATATGAAATATAATGACTAGATTAGGGGAGCGAGGTTTCCTCCCAGTGTATGTGTGCAAGGTGAGGTCCATCTAGGTAAATGCACCCTCAACAATTGTGTTTGAACCTAGAACAAGAGTGTGTCATCAGGTACCAAGGGGATAACACAAGAGCTACTATAGAACAATGTCACCACAATGAGGGGAGAACCCTATGAAGTCTAAGATCCCAACTGCATGAGTAGGAAGTGTATAAATAGTAAGAGTGTGTCCATTAAAAGAAAATAGAATAGGTGAAACATTAGGCTTGTTGGAAATAGTGGAAATGGTAAGTGTAAACATAATGATCAATGTGTGAGTAAATATATGTGTAACATATGTAGTGCTACGAGGCTCATTACTATCAACCAAAAAAATAAAATTAAAGAGAAATTTTGGAGAGCATGGTGAGCGCTGTAGACAAGGAGGCAAAAAGAGAAATGTTGAACAAGATTTTGAAAGACTTTTTGAATAAAAATGTGTGGGAATATGAAGGTCATCTTGGATCTAGATCGATTCAACAATCCCCTGGAAGAGGTGGATTGGGGACCATGTGGGTTGATGTAGCTAGAGAAAAAATCCTAGAAAATTCAGGACCACAGAATAGACAGGAAGGTACAGGAATCAATAACAAAAAATGGAGATCACATGTTTTATAGGGACTGATGGTGACCATAACTTCAAAGTTCTAGATTCCATCATCAATGAGTCCATCAACATACATGTGGGATCCGTCATTGGTAAGTTTCTTGGTGCCCACCCCAACATAGACACAATTAGGCGCTAGGCCCAACAAAAATGGGCTCCAAAAGGGAAAATGCAGATCTCGCTAATAACCAGGGGATACTTTCTGATAAAATTTTCCTTAAAGGAGGACTGGTCAAAGGTATATCTAGGAGGACCTTGGCTTCTTGGAAATATGGGGCTTTATCTCAAAAAATGGTTTCCTAGGTTTCATACCGAAACTGAAAAACATGAAAGATATGCAAATATGGGCTAGATTACCTGAGTTACCCCTTGAATAATGGAATGAGGAAGTCCTTACCTCCATAGAGAAATCAACAGGTATGCTCATTGCTTTCTATGGGCCACTAAATCTAGATCTAGGCTAAACGTGGCTAGATTCTCCATTACTATGAGTGAAAACCAGAAGCTTCCTAGCTTTATAAACTTGCATTCTTTTGTAGGGGTTAGAAAGTAAAAGGTTGAATTTTAAGACTTCAGAATGAAGTGCAAGGAATGTTCCAAGCTTAGACACAAATCATGCACAAAATCTAAAGGGGTGGAGCACAAGCAGTCAACAAAAGGGAAGAATCTGAAGCCATGACTAGAAAATAATGGTGAGAACTTAAGGGGAGGCAAAGAGGCATCTGTAAAGAAGAGACTTATATGGTAGCCAAAAACTCCCCTTAAAGTTACTAATTTTGGAGAGATATGGACATCAACCAAGGAATAAGATGAATCGACTACCATAAATCAAAATGTCATGGATGTATCTCTTCCTAAGAATATAATACAGATCGATGGCTAGACCCATCTTGAATTGAATAAAATAAAAACACCCGATTTGAAAGGACTTCAAATGCCTCAGCCAAAGCTAACAAGCTTTGATCAACAAGAGGAATGGTTAATTCCTCTGGGCATCAATGGAGAATCAAACAAATCCTTTAAAAAAGAACAAAATGTAGATCAAGCAGAGGCTAAAGTTGACCTAGAAGAAGGAGAGATAGCTCAGAAAGGAGAAATTCCTCTCCTTGCAAACAAAGGATAAAAATGAAAAGGAATATAACATCAATGTCATGCAAGACAAGGTGTATGTTGACCTCAATAAAGAAGTAAGTTCCCCTAGACCTCTTTTTACTACTCCTAGTATTGTTACTAACAAATTCAAGGAAAAAGAGGATCCAGATACTTCTTCAAGAGTTAAGACTCACTGAGCAACTATAGATGCGAGAGATAACAAACAAAAAGGAAGGGCCACATTGGCAGAGAAAAGAAAAAGAGAAACATAAAAAGATGTGG
This sequence comes from Taxus chinensis, assembly GCA_019776745.2. NCBI lineage: Eukaryota > Viridiplantae > Streptophyta > Pinopsida > Cupressales > Taxaceae > Taxus > Taxus chinensis. The sequence goes on along the minus strand of CM034155.1, from coordinate 73,576,759 downwards.
CTAAAGGAACTCAACCTACATTGGACACAGTTCTAAGAAAATATCTTTTCAAAAAGAAATGAAAGCTATATCTTGGAATGTGAGAGGCCTGAATGATAACCAAAAATAAACAACTCTATTTTTTTTAGGAAAAAAAACATGCTTCAACTTTTAGCTATTAAAGAAACCAAACTTCAGTAGGGTACAATGAAAAAGATTCATAATTTTTTCTGGAAGTAGTCTAACTACTATGGACTTAGTTCTGATGGTGCTTCAGGAGGGTTAGCTAATTTTTGGGACAAAATCACCTCAATGGGAAGGTCATCTATGAGTCCAAGAGTCATTTGATGATTCTTTTTTCATTAGTAAGTGCTCCTAATGATATCTATATTTTTTCAAATATTTATACCCCTAACTGTATTAATAACAGGAAAAAGCTTTGGGCTGAATTCAAAGCCTTTAGATGTAATTGTAATGAGTACAAATGGTTGATTATGTGATATTTCAATACGCATCTCTCTCCTCATGAAAATAAAGGTGGAAGAAAGGAATACAACAATAGTATAGATGACTTTGATAATCTCCTTAGTGACACAAATATTATGGATATTGAATTAGAGGGAGCCAAGTTTACACAGAGCAATAAACACATGGGAGCTGATCTAATTTAGTTCAAACTAGATAGAGCCCTCATTACTGCTGAATGGATCCTCTCTCAGGAATTAAAACTTACCACTTGTTATACAAATAACTCTCAAAATTATTTGGACAACTTGCATACATATTCTGGTTCTGAAACCTTCATTGAAGGTTGTATGCACCCTAGCTATCTACTTAGCACATTTCCTTGGCTGCATTTCTTCACGTGCCAAGCGTGCTTTGACTTCTATACTTCTCCTACTTCCATTTTCCTTTTCCTCTTTGTTCCATTCTCCCCTCATGTGCACCTACCTTCTTCTAGCAGTTCATGCATCCTACGTGCGTGCCTTGCACTTGCTCTAAAATAAGCTAAGTCCCTGTCCCTCTCACGCACCCCGCACATTACTTTATAATAGTTACACCTTGAGCATGCTGTTATCCAATTTTTCCCTTTTAGTAAAAATTAACAACGAGGGTCTACAAGCTAAAATTGTCAAAATTGGTGTATAAAATTTTCCAGAGTTCTTCTATACTTTCATGATGCCTTAGAAGGATCTTCAAGCACATGGGAAGAAGGATCTTCAAACATAACTCAGTTGAGCAAAGAACGAACTCAGTGAGTCTTGGCCATGTTATTAAATTAACCATAAATGAGCCTGAGTGAGTCGATCAAAGACCGATGCAAAAATAATGAGATCGAATGCAAACAGAGCTTGATAGATAACTTGGCTTAGATTTCTAAGTTAAGGAATAACTTAGCGGATTGTTGGGACATAACTCGATCACTAAGAGATAAATCGGTGAGCTTGAATTGAGACATTCAAGATTTTCATTAGAAATTTTTCTAGATTGAGGGAAAGGGAGATAGTAACCTCATACGCACGGATCAAATAATGATTAACTTAGTAGCTCGATCGTTAGGGATATGTGACTCAAGTGGCTCTGCGTAGGTGTTGGATGTGAGATGTTTTGGCTAGCTCGTCCATTTTAACTATCAAGTCATATAGGAATGGGAAGACTGAGATGTCATATTGAACTCAACTCGGGTCGATCAAACAGGGAGAGTTTTTTTATTTCTGCCAATACATTGACAAGTCGGGTCAAAGATTCCATGTCAGGTTTTAATACACAATTTTCCAAGAATGTGGGGACTTTGGGAAATATAATCCGTACAACTACGTTAATGGTTGGACAGATGGTTCTGGTCCCGAGTTTTGTTGTGTCAAACATGAAGATCTATGGGTAATTCACCAGGTGGGGTTCCAATGATGGTGGGCCAAGGTGCATTCCCCACACATGGAGATTCATGCGAGTGTAGCTGAGGTGTGCTGATCCCTCCTTCTAGCACCATCCAAGCCGAGTTAAGTGGGAAGTTGGTAGAAACCTGGAAACTATGCATAAGACTCAGTCATCTAATAAATTCAGGGGACACATAGCTTAGAATACGGTTGGAGAAAGTGGTGCATTGATGTGGTAATATTTTTGTGAAAGATGAGTCTTAGGAAATAGTCTTAAGCATGATGATTTACAAATGGAGGGGCTTGAATCAGTAATTGTAGTGATGAAGGGTGGTTGGGTCCGACAGAAAGCTCGTTTTGAGCGAGTCATGAAAAATCACACTTCCAGGTGAGCTCGGTGCATGCTCACCATAAGTTGGGAGGTGAGCTCAACATGAGTATGGTTGTGAGATCTTTGTAATCTTGAAGGTGATCTCAACACAAGATTAGAGGATATCTCAGAGGAGATCTCTATCCAACAGGGTGTGAACTTAGGTGTGTGCTCAGAGGTGAGCTCCTCAAAGGTAAGCATGACATGATATTAAATGCAAGCTTGACTTAAGCTGAGAGTTAATCTCGACTCAATCCAAGATATAAGAGCAAGATCACTCATTCTTGGTGGTTTTAGTAGGGGCAAGACAAACATGAGGAGCTCGATGGTAGTGCTGAGGAGTAAATTTGATTCAGAACTCAGCCTGTGAAATTAGAGATGACAAGAGCTCATCCGTTTTGAGCTCAAAATCATGGTCGATATGACGACATAAACAAGTCTCAGTGGAGAGATATTCATTGGAAGAAGTACTTTGGGCTTGCAGAACCAAGTCATGAGATACACAAGTGTAAGAGGATCTCAATTTTGTGCATCAGAGATTGGTTGCAATGAGCTCATGCTGAGCTCAGGTGATGTGGAGAGAAGCTCAATGTAGTTACAATCACAGATATGGGATGGGTAGGCCAAGTTCACTACTCCATGTGCTAGGATAGCTTGCAAGATCAAGATGGCCAATAAATAGCTCAATCACATGGATTAGGTTTCACTAGGTGCGAGATTCGCCAAACATAGAAGAATAAGAGCTCAACGAATGGTGGTGTTGCGAGACATTTAGCTCGGGTGTCAATTTTTTATATAATGTCGATGCTTTGAGACTCGACGATGTGCTCTCTGAACAAGGATTGTGTTAGGAATAAAACTTAGCTTAATTCATCATTAGTTGATATTTGAATAAATGTAATAAGTTAAAGTATTTAATTAAATACTTTAAACTTATGTCAATAGGTATTAGTTATCCTTAGTTGTTAGTTAACTAAGTGATAGTGTTCTCATCCCAATGTTTGTGGGATCATGTTCTATCTTACATATTTTGTTCCCGAATGATTTCCGTGAGGGGCAATAGGGGAAGTTAGCAGCGATATGCTATTTGTGCATATTTTCTCAGATTAGTTGATTTGCTTCGATATATTGTGGATGAGATAGAAGTCCAATATTTATAAATATTGCAGCTCTCTCATTTTTCTATAATGCTTGAATTTGATATTAATAAAATACACAAGCACTGTCTTGTTTCTGTGCAAAGATTCTATGTCAAATATTGTTTTCAAGTATTCATTATCAAGAGATTGTAACTAACGAGCTCACAGAAAAGGAAGACCTATTTTCCAAACTAATTAATGACATTTCAGACAAAAAGCTCATGGAGCTTGGTAGGAATCAAGTCATTCACAAAGGAGTCTTTGAAGCTCTCTCACAAAATGACGAGGTGGAACTTGAGTTACTCGATTGCTCGAAGAGTTAACATGCATTATCCATCTCATTGAAGTCAACTCGCTAGACCCGCTTGGTATGGAAAAGCAGTAGCTAGCTCAATGGAATAGGCGAACATTTCTGAGGTGAAAAGAATAGGAGCTCAACTCGGTGGGTAGTGTTGAGTACATAAGAGAGAGCTCGATGATGGGCTTGGTGCAGAGCTCAATGTAGAAGAATCTAAAGCTTGACATTCGTGATATGGGTTATGTTGATAGCTTGACGAGCTTACATTTTTTACAAAGGTTGGGGAGCTCACAAGGAAGAACCAACTTAGCTTGGGATATTCACAAACATGCTCAGTTGAGAGCTTGATCATGGAGATGATGAAATATTTTGATGAAACCGAACTAATGCTCACACAGAAGGTAGAGCTAGTGATAGTCTAATACCTCCCCGAGGCATGGAATTTGAAGATTTATTGGTGGTGGCTTGGATGCTCAAGCTAGGAGCTTGACTCATTATTGGATGCATTAACTTGGCTGTTCATTTGAGCTCAGAGTTCTGATGAGGCTAGAATATACCCAGTAAATTTATAATAAATGATCTCATTCTACTCTCCTTTTTATTAAGTTTGATTGCATTTTGTGACTTTTATTTGATCTGATATGAGTTAGGATGTAATTGTCCGTCTTTTGATTGATTGTGATTCTAACGTTTAAAAAATCTAAAATTCCTGACAAAGTGTGTTTGAAATTCAGTTTTGTAATAAAACAGGTCTAATCAGTCGAAGAAATGAAGTATTTAGCATTCAACATGTTTTCGGTAGCATATGTTCTAATACATAGTTCTAGAACTTCCAAGCTAGTTCCAGAACTCCATTACACAGTCATCATCTAGTTCCGGAACTTTCAGACTTAGTTTCGGAACTCCAGTATTTAGTTTCGGAATTTTCAGACTTAGTTCTAGAACTCCAGTATTTAGTTTCAGAATTTTTAGGCTTAGTTCTGGAACTCCTGGGTATAGCTCCGGAACTCTCACAGTTTTGATCCTTAAAGATTTCCTATGGTTTTGGAACTTCTCTGAAGTTTTGGAACCGATGGAAGTTTATCTATTCTAACCACATCAGGTGATTTAACATCAACAACCCTTTTAATCAGGAAAGGATGAGAAGATTTTCGATCGTAGATCCAGGGATAGTTATCTTATAGCTATCTGATCAGCCACAATCCGAGTCAACATATATTCTGGGAATGATTCGATTTCATTAGAATTGTAAAGACAACTATGATTATAAATGTATATATAAGTAGACATGTTGTAGATAAATATATGGAGATAGAACATAGAAGATAGATATAGATAGAGAATAAGTACACAGAATCAATAAATAACCATTCTTGTTTGAGAGAATTCTAAGTTGTTAAATCCTGATTCAAGAAGGAGCAAGGGCCCACTCCCCCAAGGATCAGGATATTCATCTATTTGGTATTTATATTTCTTAAGAAAATAGTTTAGATCTGTTAATTCTGTATCACTTTTAATTCTTCTAGTTAGACTCTGTTGTATACTCATTCCTGCAGGTGTTTAGATAGATTCTTATTCTTCTTGGAACCATTTTTAGGCATTATAAGTTGTGTGTTTATTTCCAAAAGCAAGTGTGTTTACTTCCAAAAGAAAGTGTGTTTATTTCTAGAAGCAAGTGTGTTTATTTCCATTCTGCAAAGTGTGTTTCCTTTCAGCAAATCTTTCAGTGTGTTTCCTTTTAGCAAAGTTTTCATAGTATGATTTAAATAAGGTTTTTACCAAGACATCCTTAAGACATTGAAAATATCCCCCAAAAAATCTAAAAATAACTACAGTCAACTACTAGATCGATAGGATTACTCTTGTTGCATATAGCTTTAGACACACCCCTGGTTTGAATATGACATCAACATGAAGTTGACTAAATGAAGGGAATAACAACACCCATCAATTTTAGCAGAGGGGGCTGACATTACGATGGCAAGTCAAGCCCACATTAAGAGAGAAGTAAGAGTTGGCATTGGCTAAGGCCGAGATGAGTTGAATAGGTGACTAGCTCGGAGAAGCTAAATGGAAAGTAAACCGAGTCGGGGGGAGCAAGTCGTTGTGTAGTTTGTTGGAGATAATTTCATACACACAAATGAGTCATTCAGAGGCAAGGCCAAGTTAGGGTTAATAGGATGGAAAGTTCATGGGAACAAGTTCACAAAACTTGGTGTTGAGCTCGATGATCAGTCAATGCATGATGGAGCGAAGCTCAGCTAGTTGAGTCGGCAGATGCGTGAAGTGAAGGAGGATCTTGGCTCGATCATGGAGCAAAAGACAAAGCTCATTTTGGATCTCGATGCATCGGTGGTAAGCTGGTCTACAAGTAAGGTGTAAGAATGAGCTCGGTTGATGCGATGGAAAATGGAGCTTGAAGATTGGTTGCAGCGAGCTCATGCCAAGCTCGGGTAATGTAGAAGGAGCTTGTGACTAACTCGGCGAGTTGGCTTGGAGATCCAACTACCGAGTTGGGCTATTTTGGTCTTTTCCTCATAATTTCCCCTTCAATGTAAACCAATTTTCAGTGGGGCCCACTATAATTTAATTAAATTAATATTTTTATTTAAATATTTTAATAATAATATTTATTATTATTATTTAAATATTTTACTTAAATATTCTCTTAATTAATTGTGAAGAATAAGTCAAACTAGGCATTAATGACACATGATGGAACCTTCTCAAGTGGTTCGACCAAATGTAATAAATGAACCATCATGTACCTTCAATTTAGGAAGGGAATTTATGACTCCTCTCTTCTCTCTCACATATTCTTCTTTAAATGTAAGTTGGAAGCTCATTCCAAAGGGTTCCAACAGGTCAGATAGGTTAGAAAGTTATACTTCTTAGGCAAGTGCAATTTTTCAAGAGTCCTCTCTCTTCTGCAAGTTGTTCTTGTGTGTTGAGGGAACTTTCAAGCCTCTTTTCCAAGACTGTAATGGAAACCAATTTCCTCTTCTGAATGTATGATGCATTGTGCACATTATTGAAGTAATAAAAGTGTGTGTTTTGTGACTAATCTCAGTCCTTTCATCCTTCTATACTTCTTTGTGCCTTTTCTCATGCTTGCAGGTACACTGTGCAAGTTCATGTTTCTATTGTAGGTTCTTGGAGTTTATGTGCTTATCGAGTGGTGGAGCGTTGCATGCAGTTGAGTTGTTTTGCTTGTTCACCCTTCTTAAGTTCATCCTTCTTCATTGGAATACTGATAACTAATTTATCTAGGTGAGTTTAACAAAGGTAACACGTGCTTCCTAGCCTGTGGTATTATGTACCATCTCTAAGTTAAAGTAGGTGAAGTTGACTTGTGGTCCATACACCCTCTTCAAATTAAACCTTCCCGAGTTTGACAACACCCTTCATTTGGTGCATCACCATCCCTAGTGAGGTTTCATTTCTACAAATCTCTTTCCCTAAAACCCATGAAAATGTTAACATAGGACTAGATAACCATTTTATTGCACTAGGAGTAATACAACACTTAGTTTAGGAAGAGGAATCCAACCTTCTCCAGAGGTTCACCTCAAGCCCAAGTCCCACAGCTTGAGAGGTGATCCCATGTGTCCCAATCACACTGAATGTCATGTTCACATTCTGGCCATTCAGAGGGTGCAATGATTTGGTGACAATAGTTTTTGGCATGCCTGATGGGACAGAGTTAGTACTTATCTTCTCACTTACACAAGTCAAAGTACCTGGTGACTCTATATCTCTAGATTCCAAATCTTAGTGTGTTAACTTATGAAAAGAATTGAGACAAGAGCTTCTTCAAAGAAAGAAAATTATCAGCATATCAAACTTTCCTTGTCTCCTCCAAAGAGAAGAAGAAGAGGCATTTCAACATCACCAATTGCATCTCTACCTCATAGGGGTCATTCAACTCCTCTGTACGGAAGGTTTCCTCCACCAAGGAACAATCAACCTCTTGTTGCTATGGCATGAAACCAAGTTTTTCCCCCTTTCAATGCAAGCAGTCCTCTTCTGTTGGCTCAACGTGACCCTATACCTATTGCGGCACTCAAAAGTTTACCCTTTTACACAGGGGAAACTCATGTCACTCTAGTGGAACATATTCTTGATGTAGCCATCATTTGTGCCATACATAATATCACAAAGGACAACATTGCGGTTAGAATTCTTGCTACCTCTTTCAAGGGAAAATCACTTCAATGGTTTCGAGGGTTAAGTGTTGGCAGTATAACCACTTGGGACAAGTTAGGAGAAAAGCTCTGTAAATAGTTTGAAGACAAGAGTGATCACCTATCACTTTTAGAACAACTCACTACCATGAAGAGAGCTCCCCAAGAATACATGAGTGATTTCAACTTCCGATTCCACAAGACTGGGAATAGGATTCTAACACTTATAAATCCTTCTCCACATAATGCATTCTTTTACTATTTGTGAGCCTTGAATAGTGATGTAGCAGTTATGATCCAGTCCATGGGAGGGGATACATTACTTGATGCCTACGATGTTTCCATAAGAGTAGAAAATTCCTTGATTCAGGCTGGAAAGATAGCTCCACGACTACCAATGTCATTGTCTCTAAATCTTATGAACAATCAGCCTATCATCACTCCTATTCCAACAGCCTCTAATCAACCAGCTCAGTCTGCCCTTTGCCTCTTCAAATGATCTATTTGAAGTCAAGTCACTACTGTAAACTTTTGGAAATGAGCTTGTTGCACTCAAGAGGCAACAATTTCAATACAATCGTCCATATCAACCACAAAATCAGTAGTATCACGCTAATCATCCTCCTCTTCAAGGGAACAATCAACCGCAAAATCAAGCTACGAATGTCAGGTCTTTGGAATTTTAGAACCCTCTTGCTGCTAGCTCATCTAGAGCCATAGTACATGTCCAAAATAATCTAGTTCAAGACTATGAATGGTGCTATCCTTGTTCTCAACCCCACAATCAAAATATTTTTCCCAATGGAGTTCTTGGCTAGGCCCTTATGGTTCAAAGCATATCTACCCCTTCTGAGCTAACAGAGAACACATCTACATAAGAAACAACAGATCAACCGTAGGCACCTGAAGAAACCACTTTGTTAAACTGGCAAGTAGAAGATTTTTGTGGGTTGAATACAGATTCCTCATCAGTGGTAGAAAAAATTCATTCTAAGAAGAGAGCAATGGAACCTCAAACTTCCAAAGCTGATCAAGCATCCACTTCATAGCCTCAGACACAAGCAGGCAGTTGATAAAGATGTGGGAAAGAAACCACCAGAAATACCTGTTAGCCAAGTTACAAGGAAAGAAGGTTCTTTAGGCATCACGATACCCAACAAGCACTTTCTAAAGGAGGATCCCAATGCCCAAATAAGTGTCAGAAAATTTGGAGCTATTCCCTTCAACATAGTAGAACAAATGAAGAAAACCAATCTGAGCGTTACTATGTGGGACACACTCTCAATTCCTTCTCAAAGAAATTTGTTGTGAGAGGCTCTAAATAGTTTTGGTACAACTGACAGATCATCAGGTCATGGAGCAGCAACTGCTACAAGTTTATGTCAACCGGAAGGGAAAATTATTCCTAAAGCCAACAAACCACCACCATTCTATATTTCCTTGATCATTGGCAACCACCTGGTGCATAATTACATGATCGATTCTGGTGCCAGTAGCTCAGTCATGCCCAAACAAATTACAGATGTACTAGGCATACAATATGCACCAGTTGCAAGAGGAGTTGTTCAGCTAGATGGCACAACTGTTAAGACTATTGGAGTTATCAAAGGACTTCAACTTACCATCCATGCATGCCCAAGTTTTTCATTCACCCAAGACATATCAGTCATTGATCTTCCTCCTCTCTTCGCCATCTTCCTATCACGAGATTTCACTGCCAAGATGGGTAGTTATCTATCAGCTAATTGGTCACATATGATTCTTAGGACTCGATACAGAACCAAAGTGACTATAAGGGTGGAACCAATCTTCCATAATCATGTAGAACCCTACACTGATAGTCCTATAAATGGGAATTACACCATCAGAGATCCGAAAGAAGAAGATGTTGATCATGAACCAACCACTCTTGTTGAAGAAGTCCCTGATACTGTGCTAGATGAAGTAAGTGGAGATCATCAGTACGATCCCTATGCTGATGTGTTGGAAGAAGAAGAAGTTGGTTTGCTAATTTTGGAAGAAATAGGATTGGGTACATACTGCATTCATGAAGAAGATACGATCATACCGCAACTTGTCAAAACACCAAATGATTCAGAAGGACTGTGGAAATTGTTCTTCGATGGCTCAAGAAGTAAGAATGGATCTAGTGTTGGTGTTATGTTAATTTCTCTAGAGGGAGATAAATACTTCTCATCTTTCCAGTTGCAATTTAGTTGCACTAATAATGTTGTTGAATACGAGGCCCTTGTACAAGGAATTCAACTAGCCCAAAAGAAGGGGATCAAAGCCTTGACTGTTTTGGGATACAGTGAGTTAGTTGTTCATCAAGTGATGGCACAAAGTGCATCCAAGAATGATCCTTTAAGAGCATACAAGAACTGAGTCTGGGACTTGATTGAATATTTTGAAGCTTTTGGAATCCATGCAGTTCATAGAAATTAGAATCAAGATGTTGATATGCTTGCTACAATTGGCTCACAATACAACATACCTATTGATATCATGAAAGAAGGGAATCAATTTGTCAAAATGGTGGTTTGACCTGTAGTCCTTGATAATGTGAGTAGCTGGAAAGTGTTCGATAGTGACAAAAAAATTGTCCTTTTCCTACAAGAAGAGGCAGAGTTTGCTGCAAGAAATCAAGATAAGTTGCAAGAGTCATATGGTGATCAAATTATACAATTGAAGAGAAAAAACTACCAAAAGGCTTAGTCACTCTGGAATCCATTTTCAATTCAGATGATCAAGCCAAAAGACAAAGCTCTAACATGGTGGTCAAAGAAGAAGATTTTGAGGAAGTCAAGGTAGCGCATGAGAAGTTTTTGAAGATTGGAAAAGTGTGTACTTCTGAAGAGAAAGAATCTTTCATCAAACTTTGTCAAGCGTATCATGATATTTTTGTGTGGAGCTATAAAGACTTGCATGGTTTTGATCCAGGCCTGACATAACATACGATTGAACTGGATCCTAATGCCAAGCCAGTTCACTAGAAACAGAGGCCCATTAATCCCAAAATCGAGCCACTAATGAGAAAGGAGCTAACCAAACTCATCGAAGCCTGTATTATTTTTCCCATCAAGCACTCCTCTTGGGTAGCCAATTTGGTGCCCGTAAGGAAGAAGAATGGAGAGATTCGGTTGTGCATAGATTTTAGGGATTTGAATCATGCATCATTGAAAGACCATTATCCTCTTCCATCAATGGAGAAAATCCTTCAAATGGTGGCAAGAGCTCAAATATTTTCTTTTCTCGATGGATATTCAGGTTACAATCAAATTCTAGTCCAAGAATCTGACCAATTCAAAATGGATTTCACTACCAAGTGGGGCACGTATGCCTACAACAAAATGCCATTTGGATTGTCCAATGTCAGGGCTACTTTCCAAAGAACCATGGATATGGCATTTAAAGGACTAATCAATGATATCTAGATGACATAACTATATATTCTAAGCATGCAGACGATCACATCACACATCTAAGGAAGGTTTTCTGAAGGTGTAGGGAATTTGGGGTTTCACTTAATCCCAAGAAGTGTATTTTTGCAGTGCATGAGGGAAATTTGTTGGGGCATGTTGTTTCAGCGGAAGGACTATTAATCGATCCATCCAAGATTTGTTCGATTATGTCCTTATCTCTACCAAGACATAGGAAGGGCCTCTAGAGTTTTCTGGGAACCATAAAATTCAAGTAGATATTCATTCCTCAATTTGCAACATTGGCTAAACCACTGATAACCATGCTGAAGAAAAACATGCCATTCTCATGGACAAAGGAAGGGTGAGAGAGTTTCAAAGCCATCAAAACGACAATTTCTCAAGCTCCCATGCTAGTGAACCCCAGGTTTGATAAAGAATTTATCCTTTATGCTTTTGCAGGTCAAGAGAGCATTTTAGGGATCCTCACCCAATAAAATGATGATCTGATGGAGCAGCCAATTGCTTTCTTCAGTCAATCCCTCAAATACTACGAGCTCAAATACTCATTCATTGAAAAATAAGTCTTTGTGGTTATTCGAGCTTTGAAGAAATTCAAGCACATGTTGTCCAACAACAAAATTCATCTGATGGTGTCTCATCCAGGTGTCAAGGAGTTTTTTCTGAACAAAGAGATGAATGAAAAGCACACTAGATGGATCACAAAGGTGATGGAGTATGATGTGCATATCAAGGTTACCAAACTTGTTAGAGGTAAAGGTTTGTGTCAACAACTTGTTGCAGACATGGAATCAAAAGGTGATGAGGATACGACACTCCTAAACACTGATGAGAGTGATGAGCAAGTTGACTGGTTATCCAAAATGAAGAATTTCCTCTTCTTAGGAGTATATCCTGTGAACATGGATAAAAACCAAAGATGGACTTTCCATCTTCAATCTATTCCATATGTTTTGGTAGATAACATTCTCTTTTGAAAGGATTTGAATGGTGTACTCCTTCGGTGCGTAGGACCGGAACATGTGATTAAGATACTAGAAGAGTTTCATAATGGTCTATCTAGAGGACATTACTCTGTATGAACAACTACTACCAAGATCATGTGAGCCAGGTTACTATTGGCCAGATTTGTTCAAAGATGCCCATCTCTGGGTAAGGAAATGTAAGGAATGTGCCTTTTTCACAGGCAAACAGAAGTTGGCAGCTCTTCCACTGCATCCAATCCAAGTGGATCAACCCTTTGTTCAATGGGGGTTGGACTTCATCAGAATGATTAATCCTCCATCCAGTGACAGACATAAATGGGTCCTTACTACAACAGACTATTTTACTTGATGGACAAAGGTGGTAGCATTGAAAGAGAGAAATGAAAAGGTAGTTCTAGATTTCTTGGAAGGTATAATGACAAGGTTCAATGTTCCTTTTACAGTCATTTCAGACAACGCAATGGATTTTATTGGTATGAAGTTGAGTGAATGGGCTGTTAAAAATGGGGTCTACCTCAAGACTTCATCCAATTACTATCCACAAGGAAATGGATTGGCTGAGTCTAGTAACAAAAACCTCATAAGGATTATTAAGTGCACAATGGAAACTAACAAGAGGACTTGGCATACATAGCTTAAGACTACCTTATGGGCAGATCAGATCACACCTAAAAGGGCCATAGGGAATTCTCCTTTCATGCTTGTATATGGAAGGGAAGAAAAACTTCCACTCTCCTTGGAGTTACCTTCTTTGGAGTTAGCTCATCAAATTGAAGTTATGGAGAGTGATCCTCTGACAGTAAGGTTTGCTGAACTCATGGAGTTAGAGGAAGTACAGAACAAGGCTATGAAGACTTTGGAGCAACATCAGGCTCAGGTTAAGAAATATTTTGACAAGAAGGCATCCGACAGGAATTTTCAAGAGGGATATTTAGTCCTCAAATGGGATGAAGACAGGGCCAAACTAGGTAAGCATGCCAAGTTTGACACTCTCTGGAGTGGGCCATACATCATCACAAGTTGCAAAGAGGTGAATTCATTTCATCTATCCAGGCTCAATGGAGAAGAACTTCCCATTCATGTGAATGGGATACATCTCAAATCTTGTTTTTGAGAAGCGTTCCACCCCCTGTATAGTTTAGTTAGGTGTTTTCCTCCAAGTGCTTATGCACATTGTTGTGTGTTGTTGTTTTTTTGCTTTCCTTGTTGTTGTGTTTTTGTGTTGTTCTTGCACATTATTTCATCATTGGAGGTGTTAAGGAGAAGGAAGGTTCAAATTTTCCATAAGAGTTTCATGGTCTGCTTCATTCAAAATTCTACAGTGTTCATGATGCCAAACATTCAACAGATTCAGTATACCTCATGCCTAGCATTCCAGGGAGGTCCAAGATCAGTATTGCTCAAGAGGATTCCAGGATGTATCACAGAAGATCAAATCACTTTCAGATTCCAATATTGACTCCATGCCCAATGGATGAATTAAGGCTACTAGAATCATGCTTAGCAGGTAATCATCCCCAAGAGGTCGCCAAAAATGTTATCCAATTTTTCCCTTTGAGTAAAAATGAACGACGAGGGTCTACAAGCTAAAATTGTCAAAATTCATGTCAGGGATTTTTGGGATTTTTCTTTTATACCTTCATGATGCATTAGAAGGATCTTCAAACACATGGGAAGAAGAATATTCAAACATAACTCGGTCAAGCAAAGAATGAGCTCGGTGAGTCTTGACCATTTTGGTAAATTAACCATAAACAAGCTCAAGTGAGTTGATCAAGGATCAATGCAAAAAGAACAAGCTTGAATGCAAACAGAGCTCGATGGACAACTCAACTTAGAGTTCTGAGTTAAGGAAGAACTTAGTGGATTGTTGGGACATAGCTCGATCGCTAAGAGATAAATCAGTGAGCTCAAATCGAGATGTTCAAGATTTTCATTGGTAAGTTTTCTAGATTGAGGGAAAGGGAGCTTGGTAACTCATACAGAGGCTCAAATAATGATTAACTGGTAGATCTCATTGGATTAGGGGTATGCAACTCAAGTGGCTTTGCATAGGTGTTGGCTATGAGATGGTTTTGGCCAACTTGGCCATTTTAACTATCAAGTTGTATAGGAATGGGGAGATCGAGACATCACATTGAACTCAACTTGGGTCTATCAAACATGGAGAGTCTTTTATTTCTGCCAATACATTAAAAATTCGGGTCAGAGATTCCACGTCAGGTTTTAATACAGAATTTTACAAGAATGTGGGGACTTTAGGAAATATAATCCATACAACCACATTGATGGATGACCAGATGGTTCTTGCATCTCAAGTTTTGTTGTGCCAAATACCAAGATCCATGGGTAATTCACCAGGTGGGGTTCCAACGATGGACAGCCAATGTGCATTCCCCATATATGGAGATTCATGTGAGTGTAGCCAAGGTGTGATGAGCCATCCTTCTAGCGCCATCCAAGCCAAGTTAAGTGGGAAGTTGGTAGAAACCTAGAAACTTTGCATAAGACCCGGTCATATAATGAATACAGGGGACACATAGCTTAGAATACGGTTGGAGAAAGTGGTGCATTGGTGTGGTAATAAAAATGTGATCTCAAGAAAACTGAGTCCATAGGAAATAGTTTGAGGATCTGATGATGTTAGTGATGGATGTAGCGGCTCAAATAGTAATGGACAGTGATGAAGATGGTTGGGTCCAGTGAAAGCTCATTTTGAGTGAGTCATGAAAAACCTTGACTTTGGCCACATGAGCTCGGTGCATGCTCAAAAGCCATGAGTTGGGAGGTGATTCAATGAGTATGTTGGTGAGATAATTGAAATCTTGAAGGTGAGCTCAATGCAAGATTATAGGATATCTCGGAGGAGATCTCTATGATGAGCTTAGGTGTGTGCTCAGAGGTGAGCTCCACGTGATCTCAAAGGTAAGCGTGATGTGACTCATGGTAAATGAGCTTGACAAGCTTAGAGTTAGAAATCGACTCAATCCTATGAACAAGAGGAAGCTCATGGATTCTTGGTGATAAATTAGAGGGGATCTATCAGAAAGCATAGCTTGATGATGGTAGGAGATTGATCAATTCAATTTAGAACTCAGCCTGTGAAGATCAACATGATGAAGGAGGATTTTGAGCTCAGTATCATGATCACTTGAAAAGGAAGAGGCTCGTTGGAGAGATGATTCATCACTTTGAGCCATTGTAGAGCCAACTCAAGTTACACATGAGAAGAGGAGTTTGATTTAGTGCAATCAGAGAAGGTTGCAACGAGCTCATGCTGAGCTTGGAGTTGATGTGGAAGAAGCTCAAGGTAGTTCCAAGCATGGGGATGAATGTAGGATGAGTTGATGTAAATGCCATGCGCTAAGACCAACTCGCCAAGATCTAGAAATTAACATAAATGTTGTTCAATTACATGGATTTAGGTTTCACTAGGTGTGAGATCACATAGTGCATAACATTGAAAAGAACAGGAGCTCAATGGAACTGGTGGTGTTGCGAGACAAGATGGCTTAGGTGTCAATTTTTTATATAATGTTGATGCTTTGAGATTTGACAAAGTGCTCAAATGAAACATTCAAGGATTGGATAAGGAAGCTCATGAGAAAAGGAAGCCCTGTTTTCCAAACCGATGATCGGTGTTTCAAATGGAAATCTCATGGAGCATGGCAGTAATAGAGTCATTCACGGAGGAGTCTTCAGGAGAGTCTCATGAAAAATTTTCATGAGATGGAACCAGAGCTTAAGCTCAGGGGCTCAAGAGTTGACATGCATTATCCATCAGTCATGAAAGTTAACTCGCAGGTTTGAATGAGCGCAGTGATAGAAAATAGTAGTTACCTCAATAGAATAGGTGAACATTTCTAAGGTGAAAAGAACAGGAGCTCAACTCGATGGATAGTGTTGAGTACATAAGACAGAGCTAGGTGATGGGCTCGGTGCAGAGCTCAATGTAGAATAAT
This sequence comes from Taxus chinensis, assembly GCA_019776745.2. Classification (NCBI taxonomy): domain Eukaryota; kingdom Viridiplantae; phylum Streptophyta; class Pinopsida; order Cupressales; family Taxaceae; genus Taxus; species Taxus chinensis. The sequence continues at coordinate 73,560,524 of CM034155.1, read as the reverse complement.
CTGAATCTCAAAATTCATGATACGGGTTATGTTGATAGCTCGACGAGCTTACATTTTTTACAAAGGTTGGGGAGCTCACAAGGAAGAACCAACTCAGCTCGAGCTTGACACAAACATGCTCAATTGAGAGCTTGAACATGGAGATGATGAAATAGTTTGATGAAACTGAACTAATGCTCACATAGAAGGTAGAGCTTAAATTGATAGTCTAATACAACACTTTTGCATGGAGTTTGAAGATTTATAGTGGTAATCTTGGCATCAAGTTAGGAGAGTTCAACTCGTGTATTGGATGCCAACTTCGGCAACCAATTCATTTGAATCCGGGCTCAAAGTTTAGTAGAGGGTTTCTGACATTAGATGGGTGTTGCCCATAAATAGAGAACTAAGAGTTAGCATCAGCTAAGACCAAGATGAGCTGAGCCGGTGACTAGATTCGAGTAGCTAAATGGAAAGTAAACTGAGTCGGGGGGAGTGAGTTCAAAAGCATGGTGTGTTGGAGATAATTTCTTACACACAAATGAGTCATTAAGAGGCAAGGCTGAGTTAGGGTTAACAGGGTGGCAAGTTCACAGGAACAAGTTCACAGAACTTGGTGTTGAGGTCGATGCTCAGTCAATGCATGATGGAGGGAAGCTCAGCTCATTGAGTCAGCAGATGTGTGAAGTGAAGGAGGAGCTTGGCTCGATTGTGGAACAAAAGACAAAGCTCATTTTGGAGATTGATGCATCAGTGGTAAGCTAGTCTGCGAGTAAGGTGTAAGAAATGAGCTTGAACTCGATGTGATCAAAAGGGATCTCAAGAGTTGGTTGCAACGCTGATAGGAGCTCATGCCGAGATCAGGAAATGTAGAAGGAGCTTGTGACCAACTCAGTGAGTTGGCTTGGTGACCCAACCACCGAGTTGGGCTATTTTGGCCTTTTCCTCATAATTTCCCCTTCAGTGCAAACCAATTTTCAAGAAATATCCCACCATTAATATTAATTAAATTAATATTTTTATTTAGATATTTTAATAATAATATTTATTATTATTATTTAAATATTTTATTTAAATATTCTCTTAATTAATTGCAAAGAATAGGTCAAATTGGGCATTAATGACACATGATGGAACCTTCTCAAGGGGTTCAACCAAATCTAATAAATGAACCATCATGTACCTTCAATTTATGAAGGGAATTTATGACTCCTCTCTTCTCTCTCATATATTCTTCTATAAATGTAAGTTGGAAGCTCATTCCAAAGGGTTCCAACATGTCACATAGGTTGGAAAGTTAGACATCTTAGGCAAGTACAATTTTTCAAGAGTCCTCTCTCTTCTGCAAGTTGTCCTTATGTGTTGAGGGAACTTTCAAGTCTCTTTTCCAAGACTGTAATGACAACCAATTGCCTCTTCTAAATGTATGATGCATTGTGCATGTTATTGAAGTAATAAAAGTGTGTTTTGTGACTAATCTCGCTCCTTTCATCCTTTTATAGTTCTTTGTGCCTTTTCTCATGCTTGCAGGTACACTGTGCAAGTTCATGTTTCTATTACAAGTTCTTGGATTTCTATGCTTATCAAGTGGTGGAGCATTGCATGCAGTTGAGTTGTGGTGCTTGTTCACCCTTCTCAAGTTCATCCTTCTTCACTGGAATACTGATAACTAATTTGTCTAGGCAAGTTTAACAAAGGGAACACGTGCTTCCTAGTCTGTGGTATTATGTACCCTCTCTAAGTTGCAGTAGGTGAAGTTGACTTGTGGTGCACACACCCTCTTCAAATTAACCCTTCATGAGTCTGGAAACACCCTTTATTTGGTGCATCACCATCCCTAGTATAGTTTCATTTCTGCAAATCTCTTTCCCTAAAACCCATGAAAATGTTAGCATAGGTCTAGATAATTGTTTTATTGCACTAGGAGTAGTACAACACATAGTTTAGGAAGAGGAAGCCAAACTTCTCTAAAGGTTCACCTCAAGCCCAAGTCCCACAGGTTGAGAGGTGATCCCATGTGTCCCAATCAGACCCAACGTCATGTTCACATTTTGGCCATTCAGAGGGTGCAATGATTTGACGACAACAATTTTTTGGCACACTTGGTGGGACAGAGTTGGTACTTCTCTTCTCACTTATACAAGTTAAAGTACCTGATGACTCTATATCTCTAGATTCCAAATTTTAGTGCGTTAACTTATGCAAAGAATTCAGACAAGATCTTCTTCATCATTTCATTCATCATCCTTTTGCAATAGTACAGAAGCAATAATATTCTCAGAAGAAAAAGAAAATATTTGAAAAGCTTTCTTGTAATCAGGGACTGCCAAAACAGGGGCATTCTTCAATGCTTCTTTAATCCCAACAAAATCTTGGATAGCCTTTTCTTCCCATTTGATAACCTGATCCTTTTTTAGCATACTCATAATGGGGATAGTCATTTCAGCAAAGTTAGAGATAAATCTCTTGATGGAATTTATTTTTCCAAAAAAGGATTGAATTCCCTTTGTGGTTTTGGGTATAGGGACTTTGCCAATAGATTCTACTCACTCAAGATCTATCATAACCCCTTCCTTTGATACAATGTGTCCCAATAACTTTGTCTTTTGAACCCCAAAGTGACCATTTTTAGGATTAAGTGAAATACCATACTCTCTGCACCTTAACAAAATTTTCTCCAGATGTTGCAAATGATCACTTCTCCTTCTTGAAAATACTGTCACATCATCCTGGTACACAACAATGAAATCATTTAAATATCTTGAGAATGCTACATCCATATCTCTTTCAAAATTTTCTCCAGCATTCATTAGACCAAATGGTATTATTACATACACATAAGTACCCCATGGGGTGGTGAAAGCGGTTTTAATTCTTTCTGACTGCTTTACAGACAGTTGATTATATCCTGAGAAACCATCCAGAGTAGACAATACTTCCGATCCAATAACTAATTGTAGCATGTTATCCATATTGGGAAGGGGATAATTATCTTTTAGTGATGCCTTATTCAAGTTCCTAAAATCCACACATAACCTTATATCTCCATTCTTTTTTCAAACTGGCACTAGATTTTCCACCCATGAAGAATACCTTGTGGGTTGTATAATACCTCCATCCCTTAACTTTTTTAATTCTTCTTGCATTTTGAGGGAGAGAAGTGGATTGATCAGTCTTTGATTTTTCCTGAATGGCTTGGCATTAGCTTTTAGTGGTATTTCATGCTAGAAAAGGTCTTCCCTATAAGCTTTCAAATCTAAATATGACCATGCCAAACAGTCCTAGTACTCTTTCAACAGTTTGACATATGATCCCTTTTCTTCTTTATTCAAGTTACTACCTAACCATATTCTCCTTGGTTTGTTGTCCATCCCCAGGTTGTGGTCTTCCACATTTCTCAAAGCTGACATATGCCTAAAAACAATGTGATCAACATTATCAAAGTTTGACTAAAGTGTAACCAAACCTCTTGGAATGTTATTTGTTTTCAACTAAATAATATCTTTACTAAACAAGGTTTCTCTTCCCTCATTACTATAGACCATTGGCTTCCAATCCACATGTTGATTTGTGAATTCCCCTTTGTTTTGTAAAAATCTTTGAATTTGGGCATCATGTTCAAAAAATTTCCAATGCTTGACATTATCAGGGACAGATGGTCTTGTCAACACCTCAATGTTATATTCACAATATGATAACATTGTGTAATTTTCAAACCTAGACCCTAGTACTGCCAATCTGTCTGCTACAACATTTTGTTTTCTCTCATGGTATACTATATTGAAGGAGTCAAACATTTCAATGAAATCCCAAACTGCATGCTTATATTGCTTCATTCTCTGATTCTTTGTTGCATACAACTTACGGACTTGCTTAACCACTAATTCTGAATCTCCTTTAACAATAATGTCCTTGATACCATATCTCCAAGAAATCCTTAAACCCAGAAGCAATGCTTCATACTATGCAATATTGTTAGTGCATTCAAACTGGAGTTTAAAAGAAAAGTTGAACTCTTTCTTATCTGGGGATATCAATACAATACCTGCACCATTTCCAAAATTAGAACAAGCTCCATCAAACATCAAAGTCCAAGGGAAACCAAGTTGCTAAGGGAAATTACATTTATCAAGTTCATGTTCCTTGAAATCTGCATAACCAACGAAATTGTCAACATCTACGTCTGTATATAATACTTCATACGAAGCATTTTCTGGATCTTCAATCAGATGTAGGATCTTCTTTTCACCATATAACTTCACAAGATTTCCTTCCAATGGTATGGTTGCGTATGACATATCCATTTGCACACTTCCACCCACACTAGCAGCCCATTTCCTTGATAAGAGCATGCCCCATTTGGCCGGGCAATCCACAATAACCACATTCATAGTTAAGGATTTTCCAGGGTAAGATGCTAATTGCACTATTAATCCCTTGACATATCCAATTACAGGAACTTCCCTTGAATCCATAGTTGTGCATTTCCCAAAAGTTGCTGTCACTTTGATGTTTAATTCATTCATCACTTCAAGAGGCATCACATTGCATGAAGCTCCTGAATCAAACATACAATTATGCACCAACCTATCCTTGATAATCAAAGTGGTGTAAAAAGGATCAACATCAAGTTGAGATTCCACAAGTGAGGTGCCCAAGTATACTTCTGGTGATTCTCCCAATTCTTCTAGGGCTTGTGGTATCTCAAGCTCTGCGATGATAGGAGGAAGATCCACACCATTCACATTATTTCCTTGTGTTGTTATCTCTTCTTTAAATCCCAAATACTCAAATGCCCACTTTCTATGCTCAAGAATTCTGAGAAATTCAACAATAGGTAATGTGACTTTGATTTGACTCAAAATATGGGCTATATCACATGGAGCATACTTGGGTAAGGTAGTGTTGGATGGAAGATTTATGATTCCCTCTGGTGGTATAACAGTCTTTGCAACTTGGGCATGAGCTGGGGTACAATTTTTATTTGGAAAAACAAGAACTTCACTGAGTGCATATTTTTAGGGGTTTCCTTGGGGATATTAGTGAGTAGTGGAGTTTTTGGTTTGGCCTGAGGACCTCCCCCTTTGATAACTCTACTTCTTGTATTATGTTCCTTTTCTTGTGCAACCACTGCATTCATCAATAGTTTCCTATCTTCCTCAGAAGGTATTCCCCCATCATACTTCTTAATCATCAGGGCCCTTAGGTATTCAAAATCATGATTAGGTAAATCAAAATCCTTGACCATATCAATCTCAATATCATCATCATGCGAGAGAGGTAATACTCAATGAATGCAATCCCAGAAACTCTGAACAATCCTAGACACTTATTAGATCAGTCGAAGTAGCCCTCTATTGTGAATTTTCAGGGCATCCATCATGCACACATCACCATAAGCTTCATCATCATTTACCTCTTCAACCTCCTTACTCAAATCACATGGGGAGTGTGGTAGGAAACACTTATCACACCAATCAATAACATGAGATTCTTCCACCATAGCAACCCTGGTAGTCAAAGGATCTGGGACCAATCCATTCTCTCTAAGTTGGGTCTGCTTGTTACCTAATCCCATGGGCCCCTTTCCTCTGTCATCTGACCTATGATCATTCCTAGGATGATTTCCAAATCTATCCTGATTTTTTGGTTTATGCTGACCTTGAGAGCTCTGTCCTATCCCTTTTTCTGCTCTGGCCAACTTGTATGATATTTCTTTAACCGCCCCATCCAAAGTCTTCACGACCTCCTCCAGATCAACTTCTTTACTCACCTGAGGTCTATCAGGGTTGATTAGTTTGACACCTTCTCTCTTAGGAGGTTTTCCAACTACCTTGATATTATTTTCAATTTGCAAGGCCATAGTGAAAGCCTGCCTTAATGTCCCAGGGTTCTTGTCTCTTAAGTAGTACACAACCTTTTTGTCAAAGGCATCAAAATATTTGATTAAACAAGACTCATCACTTGGCCTCAGGATTATGGGTAATCTATTTAGAGTCTTATTGAATCTGGTATTAAAATCTTGGATAGACTCATTAGGATTCTTTTTAATATTTTCAAATTTAGACAGAAGGAACCTTGGGTCAGTCTTATCCCCATACTGTAATCTGAAGGCATTTTTCATCTCCATCCATGAGTCTATTGAATTGTCTGGTAAATCCTTATACCAGTCATGTGCATCTTCTTCAGAGTATGAATGAATAATTTTATGTACACATCCTCATACTCAATCTCAAAATCTTCCATCATGTTAACAAAAAGTCTCAAATGTTGATCCCCAGTAATGGCATTATTTCCCTAAAATTTAGGCAGCCTGTTCCTCACATCTTGGGGTACAACATTAGGATACCTAGCCATGCCTCTAAAATTTATCGGTCCAAAAGTATTGACAACAAAAGGTGGTCTAGGTGGAGGCTGAGCCATATTATCTTGAGGAGGTGATCCTACAGGAGAATCAAAATGATAGGGGACCAAGGGCCTTTTGAGCACAGGAGTATAAATTTCCAAGTGAATATCCTCTAATGATTCAGTTTCATGAAACACCCTATCAATCCTAGATGATGAAGGGAAAAAATAAGGGATACATTTTTCAGACACAAATGATGGCCCTTCACCAGTTGGAGAATTTAGTTTTTTACAAGGGCTATTTGATTCAGAATTATCTGAAGATGTAGGAAAATCCTCAACTATAGGTTGATCATCTTCCAGCACTGGTACTACCTTTTCTTTTGACTCTTGACTTCCCAACACTCTCCAGACTCATCTTCCTTCTGAATTTTCCTTCCCAAGCTCTAGGAAATAACTTCCTAGTAGGATCCCTAGTGAAGAAAGATCTTCTTCCTTCCATATTTGCAAATATTAATGAAAAAATTTCTTGATAAAAATTTATACACTGGTAAGAGCTAGAAATTGTAAACTAAACACGGAGTCGCCACCAAGGATTTTCACCTTAGATATGCTAAAGCACTGTAAGTAATCTGTCAATTATTTATCAGCACTTAATTTCTACAAATCTTGATGGATCTGATCATCCTTTGTCAATATTTATCAATATCCACATGATTTAGTGCCAAATTTACTAAAACTGGAAAATATTGCACAAAAAACTCCCGATCTCACACAATTCTCACAAATTTTAACAAATGATGATATATAAACAATATATTTTCATACAAATCATTACCAGAGGTTGATGTGCATATGTATTTACACAAATAGTCCTTGAAAATGGTGCCAGATTGGTGTTGGTACCCAAATTGATCCTTCCTTTGAAACCGAGAAACATCACAATTTGATCAGGATGCTTAGAGACAAACAAATCATAATAGGAGTCATTTTGTAGCCAGGGATGGATTCTAGATGACTCTTTATCACTCTAGTTTGGAAAGGACTGGGTATCACCATGCTAAGAGTTTGACCTACCCTTACTACTTTAGGTTGTGCCTTCAACCAAGGTGAGAGGACCCATTTTGTGACCTGTATTAGTGGAAATTATCAATGGATTAGCAGTATTTGACTCTTCCTTTGTAGTATTTTGAAGGAGACCTTGAGAAAACATGGCCAATACAACATAACCTAACTCTTACGAGTTGTCACTTTAGAAAATGAAGATGTTCTCTAGACAAGGCCCAGGTCACTAAAGACAATGATAAAAACTGATTGCACTTGCATATTTTAGTAAAGGATGGATGAATTTAATGATCTTCTTTATCATTTGTGGATATACAATGCAAGCAGGGATGGTTCATGTATGATATATCACTGAATATGAAATTTATGGTTGGGAAGTTAAGTAGGATAAAGTTGATTATACCAAATCCTTGAGAACTTTAAACAAATGTTGACATATCCACAAGGAAAAATGATAAATGGCTTCAAATAGTCAGGAAAACCTTCAACTAGAAAATTGTGCATTTATGAAAGCTCAAAGACACACAACTTCACACATTATTCAAGGATTTAACATAAGAACTCATGTTAAAGACTTAATTAAACCTTAGAAGTCCCTAATATATCATGCTTATGATACACTCATAAACTGACAAACAATCTGTATCACTGAAATGAAAGTAAAGTGAATTTAAATCACTTATTGCATCATGAAATGAAAGCTCTCTTCATAATGTAATTGCAAATGCCACAATATTGTCATGAGGATGATATATTATGTGATTTCAAGAGGGATTCCTAATGTAAGATTGCAACAGGAACATAGATAACTATTTGAAGATATCTCAAAATGACAGTAGACACAACATGGTTCATGATTAACACAAATTACTTAAGGTTTTTCAAATTGATCAACAAGGGAAAGTTTGTTTACAATCTCAAAGTTTTTCAATGGCTATACATTTGCAACCATCTTGACATGATCAATCTCAAATATACACAAGAAATAACTGGTTTCTCAAATGAGTTCCTTTGGAAAATGGCTTTTCTCGGTTTTCTCTCCTCTTTTCTCTGAGAAAATTTCAGAAAAATTAACCCCCCTTTTTCATGATTATTCTCTTCCTTTTATATCATCTCCTTTTCTTGTTAACTTTCAAAGTTCTTTCCCCCCAAAATTCATAATATTCCTAAGAATATTCTCCTTTTAAAAATTGTTCTAGAACATGGTATTTAGAAAGGTCTTTCTTGAAGTTTCAGGTGTACAAATCACCAGTCTTTTCAATCAACTTCACTAGTGTTTGACTGGGATATCAGGTAGTCTTTTCTGGTGGTTTATTTTAATCATTATTTCCTAGTATTGATTAGATAATCATTTCGAACAATCTCTGAATACCTCCAGATAATATTGAAATGACATATATCCATACTCATTTTTCAATAATCTACCTTGGGCGCCACACCCTCTGCTTCATGTCTCATTGGCTTAATTTCCACACATAGTTTCTATCGAATCACCTTGATTTACCATCTCTACTCATTCCTAACTTTTTCCAAATCTTAAATTCTCCTCTGTGTGAACTGAACAAAATCTCCTTCATTTCATGGGAAAGATTGCATCAAATTAGAACATATGTCTCCTTCTCATTATAAAACTTGGCTCAATTTCATTATCATCATGCCTTTCCCTTCTTATTCTGAGTATAAGGAATTTCAAAGAGAATGGTGAAGGTTCTCGTAGCTCACAACCTGAAGGATATTTCTTCAGAGGACTTAAATCAGATTTTCAATTTAAGCGGTCTTGATGAAGCTTTTGTCAGGGCTCTGTTTGAGATAGAATGTGTGGGTGACACCAGAGGGCCCTTAACATACCATCAAGTCTGATTAGCACTTCTTACAAGGTTGATCAGGATTAATCCTGTGTTCACATCCTTCCAGGTTATGTATTTCCATCTTTTTAGATGGGAGCATATGAAAAATCCCAAAGACTTGAAAAAATACTGGGTTGAGAGAAGACCCCAAGTCTCTGGGAAGACCAATTTTCAATGTCCCTTTCTATGTGATGAGGAATTTGTATCAAAAGATATTCCTAAGGAATCATATGTGTTGTATGATAAATCCTCCATCGACACAGTGCCTGCTATCTCCCACAAAATAGAAGAGTTAGAGAAAAGGATCAACTTCCTGGAGAAAAAGAAAGTAGAGACCATGCCTTCACAATCAGTTTCAGCACTAGGGTCATCTTCAGGGAAAAGGAAAGGTGAACCACAATCACAACCTCCAATTGTTATCTCAGATGGGGAAGAAGACCAATCATTGTCTACTCATCATTCAAGGGAAGCCATTTCCTCCACTCGAGACAATAGAGGGAGATTTTCTATTTGATCATCCACCCACCTAATGCATTGTGCTCCTTAGGAAGAGCATGAATTATTGGGCCCTCAACCAATTCCTTCCCCAAGGAAAATCCACCTTTTACATAGAAATGGGAGGATGGGTCAAGTTTGAGGCCTCACAATCAGCCCAGTCAACAACATGTAGTACCTACCCCTCCAACCACTTTAGGTGTCCCCTCTCAAGAAACTCCCAGCATGTCAATCCCTCACAAAGGGAAAGGAAAGATGGATTTCTTCACAGGAGGTCTAGATCTTTTAGATTGGGTTTCATCTCAACAGAAGAAAATTGAACTGGAGAAAATCATGAGTCATCCTAGAATGACTCTGGAGGCGTTAATGGATATGGGAATGTCCTAGGACCTGGCAGGGTCAATCATTTTCATTCAAACAACACAAGGCTCAAGTGAGTTTGTGTTGAGGAAAAACAAGCTTCTGAGCAAGCTCCCCTTGCTCGGAGGAAGCTATGAAGTAGGGCTGAAGAATGCCTAAATGTTGTCTTCTTTTCACTATTTCTCTTTCTGGCATGTACATATTTTTCTTTGTCATGGGAAGGGGCCCCTATAGAACCCCATTTTGTTCCTTATTCAGAGTGCAAGAAACATAGCAACATCAATCATTTACATGTTTACCTAAATGTATGTTAATTTCATCAAAGTAAATATGGCATTACTGCATTCTTCCATTTTTCAATTGAAATAAAGGAATGATAAAATTCAGAGAAACAATTACTTCCAATGCAATAGAAGTGTCATTTTAAAACATCAGTTTAAAAAGGATGAATATGAAAAGAGAATACAGTTCAAGGAACAACTGTCTAAGCATGTTCGTCATCCTTTGCATCTTCTTCTTCAGCTTCTAATTCTAGATCTTGTTCTTTTGGTAGCCTCGCCACATATGCATCATATATTTTGAATAATTCATTAACCTCATCCTCATCTGGTCTAGTATGATGCTGGAAAATCAATGCCTGTCTAGATATTACATCAATGCAATGGCCCATTTTCTACTTGTATTCTAGTGGCCTTGCCTTCAACTCTGTAATTCTATTTTCTATTTTTCTCATGGTCTTAATGACTTCATAGGAGAAGTCATTCCTTAGAACATTATTTTCAAAAGATTCAAGTAAGAAATCAATCTTCATGTCCCCATAACTCTTCTTGAACTTATCAATAACCATATCCTCCAACTTTAAGTCAATAGCATCGAGAGTATCATCAACCCAATTTATTTTGACTTCAAGTTTTCCTTTGATTCCATTTAGGGTCTCGACTCTAATTTTTGACAACTCCTCAAGGGCATGTTGGCTTCCTTTAAATTCAGCTGGTACAATGTCCTCCTCCTCAACCAACTCATCACTGAGCTGGGTAATGTGGTCCAATTTGGGAAGAATACCTTCAAAGTAGAAAATATCATTGTCACATTGTTCAATTATCTCATCAATTTCATTAATTCTATTTTTGAGATCTTCATACTTCGATCTGGCTTCCGTAATTTCTTCTTTTCCCCTCTTGGTCAAGTTCTCAATCCATGTGTCTACTGCTTGAACCTTCTTGACAGCCTTGTTTACCTTATTCATTCCTTCAGGGGTGTTTATATAAGCACTTGCTTGTGTTTGACTAGTCTTCCCTGTCAACTATTGTAAACAAGAACTCAAGGCCTTAACTTGCTCCTTTAATTGCCTTTTTGTCATTCCATCTTCATCAACCTTTTGCAGAAGATCACTTACTACCTCAGATACCCCTTGCTTCAATTGTTCCCTTGAGGGTTTTCCCAAAGGGATAATCTGAATGTTATAATCATCAACTGTTATGTCTTTTCTTGTTTTACCCTCAAAAGGGGTTGTTATTTCCAAGGTTCTTGCTCTAGATGAATCAGTGTGGGTTTTTGTGATGGTCCTGGCCCTTTTTGAGGCTCTTACTACCTTTGGAAAAGACAAAGTAGTAAGGTCAACAACTTGCACAGGGAGAACCTCTTTTTCTTCATTTGAAATCAACTCACTATCCATCCCTTTTCTAAGCTTGTTATAGCTCTTGTTTCTTGTGATTCTTGCTGGAGTTTCTCAGGAACAACTACCATTTGCTTGGATATTTCTTGTTCAGTTTGCACCAATGATTGTGTCTGTTCCTGATAACTTATTTCAATGGTCTCTACACCAATCTCACCCTGTGCTACTGATTCTTTTGGATGATCTTTTTCATGGTTTGGAACTTCAGATTGATCATTAATATTCAAGGGAGACTCCTTCCTTGCTTCCTCAGTTGAAGCCATAGTGGAATTAACTTCTTCTATAACACTTTCTTGTACCAAAATTTGGGTTGTGGGGCCCTTCTCTCCCAAAGTCTGCTGAGTTGCAACCTTACCCTTTTCATGCTCCAATGATGTATTTTGTAATGCCATGGTAGGTTGTTCCTTCAGAAACAACTCCACATTTCCCACCAAAGGCTATAAATTCTTACCAGTGATGATTTCTGCATCAGCAATTGCATCTTGTGCTATTTTCAATCTCTCTTCAAAAATAGATTTTCCCTCTTGAGGAAGGTTATCATTTTTGGTCACCTTAGTAGAAATAGATATAGCCTCTTTTATTAATAACTCAACATTAGTGTCCTTTTCAACAAACAACTCTGATTTACCCAATTCCAAAGTCATTTGTCCTGGGGAAAGCTCTTTTCAGTTTCCTGGGTCCTCTCTTCAGTAGTTGATACATGAATATCTTTTTCCAATTCTTTGCTTGCTTGAATGTTATCCACTGGTGTTAGTATTGGTTCATCTATAGATAAATTAAGTGCATCCAACATGGAAAATCCTTCACCAGTATCAACATCAATTACATCAGTTTGGCACTTTGCAAATTCATGCATTGTTTTGACTGGAGGCACATTTATATCCTTGGCAAGCAAAGTTTCAGATATTTTCATACCTGGGGTAAAAAATTGATTGTCTACTGGACTAACTGTAGTACTTCCTTGGGAAACTAGACCCTGAGTGCATTCCATTGTTTTTTCCATAACAGATAGAGATGGGATCAAAGGATCTGATTGCTCCAAACATGGTAATGATGCATCATGTTACTTTTGGACAACATCACTCCTTTCAAACTCTGGGGGATCAATTACCACATCCTGGTGCTTGAAATTTGTAGGCATATGGGCTCCTACTCTTACCAAAACTGGTTGGTGAATAACCTTGTGTTTTTTGTGTGTTCTCTCAAACCTTTTTAAATCTGGTGCTACCCTTCTTTCATCCTTGTGTGGCTTAGACTGAATGTGGCCACTTGCAATGGCCCCACTCATCAACTTTTCAGCACTATGCTACTTTGGCGAAACACTTGGATGGACCACATGTGATGCCAAACCTTTCCCCTTTGTCTGAATTGGTACTGCAAAAGTAATAGGGGCATTCTCCATAGATTTTAAAAGCATCTCTTCAGTCTTTTGCTTGAGAACTGACATAGAAGTGCCAGTTCCACTAGTGGTTGATGTCCACTCATCAATGAATTCAGAAGTAGGTATTTTGGATGGAAATTGAGGGGCCTTTCCTCCCAGTGGGTCCATTTTATCTACATCCTCCCTCAGGGGTGGAATATCCTCACTCAGGTTTCCCAAACTTTTGAAATTGTTTAGGATTTTTGTATTCTAGAGTGAAAGATCAATATTATTTTGAGTCAACCAGTTTACAGTCCTCCTCATTACATCAGTTATTCTTAAATAAGGATCATCAGATTCTACCACATTCTAGTCTGGAGGAGATACAGGATGATCCCCCACCTTCTGATCAATATAAAATCTACTCACTGTGTGTGGATCATCCATAATCCCCTCTGGGATAACCACAATTTTGTAGTCTATTATCTGTGACAGAGTCATTCTAGAAAAATCCCTTAACCTGACTTCTTCCTCATCCCTGCAATTCATCCAGTAATCCTAGAAATGGGGCTCATGCTCAAAGGTGTTTGCAATGTTGTTAAACACCCATCTGATGTCATAATTAGGCCTAGCCTCAAACTTCTCCATATCAAATTTCTACATTTCCTCTTCAATCAATCTAGCCTTTATGATGGAAGGACATGAATACCTTCCAATTCAAATAGGAAATTTGATATTTGTTTTATGCCTCCCGAAAATTATTTTATGCACAGGTGTCAATTGTCTTACCAGTTCCCATAAAATCAATTTATCATCAACATACCTAGGCAATTTATATAGCTTTCCCTCAAAACCACTAACTCTTATGTAAGTAAACCTTTTACACAAGATAAAGCAACATCCATATTCCAAAATTACTTGCCTAGCTTATTTAGACATCCTATATTGTCCCCACTCTAGCTTAAAAAGACAAAGGATAGGGGAAAAGAAAGCATCATTAACTAACCTTACATTCCCACTCTAGTTGATCAATTGTAGTTGGGGAAATATCTCATGCATTTGACATTGCTTAAAATCTGCACGTGGTGACAAACCTGGGAAACATTTGTGCCCTGCAACATTATAAATGAGATATGTCATCATATAAAATTCAAGGTCTGTAATATCTCCCATTTCAATTTTTGCTGCCAGAGTGACCATGTGATCATGGAGTGCATCTACAATAAAGGTGGCCCAACAAATGCTCCCTTTTTTCTCCATAATAATCCATATGTATGTAGTCATCCATTCCTTGAATTCATTTGTTGTTTCTAAACCTGCCATTCGACTTAACAACACAATGACATCCTCAACCTCTTCTACAAACTGTGCCCTAACCAACTTCTTAGGGATTCTAGCCATTGTCCTCTTTGTGATAAGCCAGTTTGTATTTATCATCTTGACATAGTCCTTTTTTGTTTCATAATCCTTCAGAGCCAACTTGATGCCAATGGTAATTGGGTTTGCAACTATAGGAAATTTTAACATTATTCTGATGGCCACTGGTGTTAGTGTTAGTACTGCATCCCCACTCCCATCTAACACCTCCCTCTTTTCTAGATCATAGTTCATAGCACAATGCCACACTAATTTAGGGAAATGAATAGAGGGTGGGATGGCACCAGCTAGAGCAATACAACTTTCCTGAATTGATTTTAAGGATTCATTCTGGTGGGGACCTTTTAACCTTTGGAGGAAGTCATCTAGATCAGTGCCCATTAAGTCTATGTCTGTAATCTTATCTAGATCACTTGTGATTCCCGACACAAATGAGAATGAAGATGGCATAGTCTTCATTGTTTAAAAACCCTAACTTTCCTTTTAAACCAACCTTTCCACTAAAAAAGAAATACATGAGTTTCAAAGCTCTTACCAGTCAATCCACAAGTGCCTGAACAATTTAAACCCAAATCAACAACTCCTTAAATTCTCAGGTTCACAATTTGAGCTCCACAACTAAGGACATGATAATTCTTCACACAAATCACAAAGGAAAACAAAAATCAAGCCAATTGGTAAATAAAGATGAAAGCATTCACAAGCTTTAAAACATCCTTGATTTGCATAGCAACATTAATGGTGGTAGAAATAAATGCACTGCATCGAGACCATTCAATCCATCATTCACAATTTTAAAAATGAACCATCCATGTGGAATAAATATTTTCACTATCACGGGCTCAGGGGCACCTTTTGTAATTTTGTAACTTTGAAATACTTTGCATACTTTTGGAAAACTTGACCCACCCATCCACCTTTTGGTTTTCAATATTGGCTCGACACGTGGTCACATTTGAGTGCTAGCAGGGTTGTGGCTCCTTTTTGCAATTTTACTCCTTTTCCCATTAAAACCAAAAGTATCAAAAATGTCTGATGACCCATTTCCCCACTTTCTTTATAAAAAAACATACCACATGTCCTTCAGTGGGCCTCGGGGACCCTTTTACACTTTTAACACCTTTTATCTTTAAAGTGCACAAATACAATTATGCACCACTTCCCCACATCCACTCAGCTTGAGACATGTGTACACCTTTGGGGTGGAAAGAAAAACTACTTGTGTTGCTTTATGGTCGCGAATATTCAAGGAATATTCATTGAGTCGCGAGACCAATTTTTAATTCGTGAATGCCATAGAAAAATACAAGTTTACAAATTGGACCCACCATACCATATCCAATTTAAAATTGCCATGTACCAACAGGAAAAGGGAGATAAAATGCACATATAGACATGATCCTTGACCAAAAAATAGGAAATACCAGACTATACATAGAAAAACCATAGAGCCGACTCACACCTCAATAGGGAAAATAGAAAAATATAGCAGACAACAATGGAAAATCTTAACTGAATAAGGGTGAGATAAATTTGAGCACCAACATCAACTTCGACTCGGGGATGAGCATTCCCTATGAGTGCCTCAAGAACAAACCACAACATGGGAGAAAAGAAGACCATGTGCCAAAATCCATTGGGACATGGAGTCAAAAAACCAACGCATAGAAATGAGGCAATAACAACCAACCCCACAGAAAACAAACTAAGAAACCCAAGGGATGAAACCAATGGTCACCAGGGACTGAGACAAACATGGAAAAAAAATGAAAAAGAAAAGAAACCAACAAAAAACATATAGAAAAAATGTAGACTGTACAATAGTGCGTAGCTTTTCCTTTAAGAGATCAATCAAGAAAGTTCTTCAAGTGCCCACCATTAACAAGAAACTCAAGTAATTCTCCATCTAAATATTTTAAGAAAAAGGTATGCTCACCAATTCTAATGTCAATGGAGTAAGGACCCATCCATAATGCATCAAAATTTCCATGTTTTCCCTTGTCCTCATGTCTACTATCCCATAGTAATACAAGGTCTCCCACACTAAACACTCGAGGGGTCACCTTTTTATCAAATAGTTTTTTCAACTTTTCCCTGAATCTCAAGTGTCTCTGATGGGACTCTCTTCTTACTTCATCTAATTCAACAATCTGATTTATTCTTGCATCATATAGACTAACCTTTTGATCTTCAATTTTTCGAAGAAATTGGTATGAAGATAATTGCATATGTAGGGGAAGGAGGGCTTGAGCTCCATACACCAATTCAAAGGGGCTCTTTCTAGTAGCTCTCTTAATAGTAATTCTATCAACCCATACAATGAACTTCAATTGTTCTCCCCATCTTCATTTATTTATCTCCAAAGTCCTCCTGATTATTTTCAAGAAATTCTTATTGCTTGATTCCACTTGCCCATTACCTTGAGGATTGTAATTAGATGCATATGTAAGGTTTATTCCATACTCCTGACACATGGCTACTAAGGGCTTAGCTTGAAATCTCATAGCATTATCAACAATTATTTTGGTAGGCACTCCAAATCTACAGATTATGTGATTTAAAACAAAATCCATAACAACCTGGTGAGTTTCCTTTTTAGTAGGAATTTCTTCAACCCATTTGGTGAAATAATCAGTAGCAACCAATATCCATCTGTGGCCTGCACTTGAAGGGTCTAATATTTCTCCAACAAATTCCATACCCCATTATTTAAAAGGAGCTTCAACTGATACTATTTGTAAAGGGAGAGCTCTTGAAGCTTTAAATCTTCTTGAAATGTGTTTGCAATGCTCACATTTTCTAACCAATATAGTTGTATCTTTGAAAAGTATAGGCCACCAATAACCAGCTCTTAAAATCTTATGAGCAGTTACTCTTCCAGCAAAGTTCCCCCCACAAACTCCTCTATGAAACTCAACAATTAGATTAGGGGCTTCATCTTCAATAATGCATCTCAAGAGAATCCCTTCAGGATTCTTCCATGCCAGTCCAAAATCAGTGATAATATATTTTTGGGCAGCCAACCTAAGCGCTCTTTTCTATTTTTACTCAAATTTCCAGGACATTCCAAATTCTTAAGATAGAACATGATGTCCTTGTACCATGCTAAATTAATCAATATTTCATGGACATTCATATCTTCTCTCTCAATTTCATTTATTTCCATTACCTACAGGTTGCTTTCTGCCATTATGTTTGCCAACCCTAAGCCCCTAACTAACTTGGTGGTTTGAATATCCATGTCATACTCTTGTAATTTGTTCACCCACCAACATATTTTGCTTGATATTTCCATTTCTGATAGAATATCCTTGACCATGGTATGAGGAACATAGGTTGTAATCTTGGAGCTCAAAATATATGGTCTGAAGACTTTTGTTTCTCTTACCAAAGAGAAATCATGTTTCTCCATAATAGTATATCTTAATTCTGCTCCTTGAAGTGCCTTACTAAAGAAAGAAATTGGCCTTTCATTTCCTTCATTTTCCTTTTGCAATAGTACAGATGAAATAGTATTCTCATAAGAAAAAGAAAACATTTGAAAATATTTCTTGTAATCAGGGGCTGCCAAAATAGGGGCATTCTTCAACACTTCTTTAATCCCAGCAACAGCTTGGATAAATTTTTCTTCCCATTAGATAACCTGGTCCTTTTTTATCACACTCATAATGGGGATATTCATTTTATAAAAGTTAGAGAAAAATATCCTGATGAAATTTATTTGTCTGAAAAAGGATTGAATTCCCTTTTTGGTTTTGGGTATAGGGAATTTTCCAATAGCTTCTACTTGCTCAGAATCTATCATAATCCCTTCCTTAGATACGATGTGTCCCAATAATTTTTCCTTCTGAAACCCAAAGTGACATTTTTTAGGATTCAGTGAAATACCATACTCTCTGCACCTTAACAACATTTTCTCCAGATGTTGCAAATGATCACTTCTTCTTCTTGAAAACATTATCACATCATCCTGGTACACAACAATGAAATCATTTATATATCCTGAGAATGCTACATCCATAGCTCTTTGAAAAGTTTCTCCAACATTCATTAGACCAAATGGCATTCTTACATACACATAAGTACCCCATGGGGTGGCGAAAGTTGTTTTAATTCTTTCTGATTGATTTACCACCACTTGATTATATCCTTGAGAACCCATCCAGAGTAGACAATAATTCAGAGCCAGTAACTAACTGCAAGCATGTTATCCATATTGGGAAGGGGATAATTATCTTTGATTGATGCTTTATTCAAGTTCCTAAAATCCACACACAACCTTATATCTCCATTCTTTTTTTGAACTAGGCACTAGATTTTCCACCCATGAAGAATACCTTGTGGGTTGTATAATACCTCCATCCCTTAAATTTTTTAATTCTTCTTGCATTTTAAGGGAGAGAAGTGGATTGATTGGTCCTTTTTTTTTTCGTGAATGGCTTGGCATTAGCTTCTAGTGGTATTTCATGCTGGAAAAGGTCTTCCCTATATGATTTCAACTCTGAATATGACCATGCCAAGCAGTCATGGTACTCTTTCAACAGTTGGACATATGATCCCTTTTCTTCTTTATTCAAGTTTCTACCTAACCATATTCTCCTAGGTTTGTTGTCCATCCCCAGGTTGTGTTCTTCCACATCTCTCGAAGCTGACATATGCCTACAAACAATGTGATCAACATTATCAAAGTTTGACTCAAGCACAACCAAACCTCTTGGAATGGTATTTGTTTTCAACTGAATAATATCTTTACCAAACAAGGTTTCTCTTCCCTCATTACTACAGACCATTGGCTCCCAATCCACATGCTGATTTGTGAATTCCCCTTTGTTTTGTAAAAATATTTGAATTTGGGCATCATCTTCAAAAAATTTCCAATGCTTGACATTATCAGGGAAAGATGGTCTTGTCAACACCTCAATGTTATATTCACAATATGGCGACATTGTGTAATTTTCAAACCTAGACCCTAGTACTGCCAATCTGTCTGCTACAACATTTTGTTTTCTCTCATGGTATACTATATTGAAGGAGTCAAACATTTCAATGAAATCCCAAACTGCATGCTTATATTGCTTCATTCTCTGATTCTTTGTTGCATACATCTTGCAGACTTTCTTAACCACTAATTTTGAATCTCCTTTAACAATAATGTCCTTGATACCATATCTCCAAGAAATCCTTAAACCCAGAAGCAATGCTTCATACTCTACAATATTGTTAGTGCATTCAAACTAGAGTTTAAAAGAAAAGTTGAACTCTTTCTTATCTGGGGATATCAATACAATACCTACACCATTTCCAAAATTAGAACAAGCTCCATCAAACATCAAAGTCCAAGGGAAACCAAGTTTCTTAGGGAAATTACATTTATCAAGTTCATGTTCCTTGAAATCTACATAACCAATGAAATTGTCAACATCTACATCTGTATATAATACTTCATATGAAGCATTGTTTGGATCTTCGATCAGATGTAGCATCTTCTTTTCACCATATAACTTCACAAGATTTCCTTCCAATGGTATGGTTGCATATGACATATCCATTTGCACACTTCCACCCACACTAGTAGCCCATTTCCTTGATAAGAGCATGCCCCATTTGGCCAAGCAATCCACAATAACCACATTCATAGTTAAGGATTTTCTAGGGTAAGCTGCTAATTGCACTATTAATCCCTTGACATATCCAATTATAAGGAACTTCCCTTGAATCCATAGTTGTGCATTTCCCAAAAGTTGTTGTCACTTTGATGTTTAATTCATTCATCACTTCAAGAGGCATCACATTACATGAAGCTCCTGAATCAAACATACAGTTATGCACCAACCTATCCTTGATAATCAAAGTGGTGTAAAAAGGATCAACATCAAGTTGAGATTCCACAAGTGAGGTGCCCAAGTATACTTCTGGTGATTCTCCCAATTCTTCCAGGGCTTGTGGTATCTCAAGATCTATGATGATAGGAGGAAGATCCACACCATTCACATTATTTCCTTGTGTTATTATCTCTTCTTTAAATCCCAAATACTCAAATGCCCACTTTCTATGCTCAGGAATTCTGAGCAATTCAACAATAGGTACTGTGACTTTGATTTGACT
This sequence comes from Taxus chinensis, assembly GCA_019776745.2. NCBI lineage: Eukaryota > Viridiplantae > Streptophyta > Pinopsida > Cupressales > Taxaceae > Taxus > Taxus chinensis. The sequence goes on along the minus strand of CM034155.1, from coordinate 73,539,916 downwards.
CAAAATATAGGCTATATCACATGGAGCATACTTGGGTAAGGTAGTGTTGGATGGAAGATTTATGATTCCCTCTGGTGGTATAATAGTCTTTATAACTTGGGCATGAGCTGGGGTACAAGTTTTATTTAGAGCAACATGACCTTTGTTGAGTGCATCCTTTTTAGGGGTTTCCCTTGGGATATTAGTGAGCAGTGTAGTTTTTTGATTGGCCTGAGGACCTCCCCCTTTGATAACTCTACTTCTTGTATTATGTTCTTTTCTTGTGCAACCACTGCATTCATCAATAGTTTCCTATCTTCCTCAGAAGGTATTCCCCCATCATACTTCTTAATCATCAGGGCCCTTAGGTATTCAAAATCATGATTAGGTAAATCAAAATCCTATACCATATCAATCTCAATATCATCATCATGTGAGGCAGGTAATACTTAGTGAATGTAATCCCAAAAACTCTGAATAGTCCTAGACACTTATTAGATTAGTTGAATTACCCCTTTGTTGTGAGTTTTCAAGGCATTTTGTCATGCACACATCACCATAAGCTTCATCATCATTCACCTCTTCAATCTCCTTACTCAAATCACATGGGGAGTGTGGTAGGAAACACTTATCACACCAATCAATAATGTGAGATTCTTCCATCGTAGCAACCTAGACAGTCAAAGGATCTGGGATCAATTTGTTCTCTCTAAGTTGTGGCTTCTTATTACCTGATCCCATGGGCCCCTTTCCTCTGTCATCTGACCTATGATCATTCCTAGGATGATTTCCAAATCTATCCTAATTTTGTGGTTTATGCTGACCTTGAGAGCTCTTTCCTATCCCTTTTTCTTCTCTGGCCAACTTGTACGATATTTCTTTAAACACCCCAGCCAAAGTCTTTACGACCTCCTCCAGATCAACTTCTTTACTCACCTGAGGTCTATCAAGGTTGATTAGTTTGACACCTTCTCTCTTAGGAGGCTTGCCAACTACCTTGATATTATTTTCAATTTGCAAGGCCATAGTGAAATCCTACCTTAATGTCCCAGGGTTCTTGTCTCTTAAGTAGTATGCAACCTTTTTGTCAAAGGCATCAAAATATTTGATTAAACAAGACTCATCACTTGGCCTCAGGATTATAGGTAATCTATTTAGAGTCTTATTGAATCTGGTATTAAAATCTTGGACAAACTCATTAGGATTATTTTTAATATTTTCAAATTCAGACAGAAGGAACCTTGGGTCAGTCTTATCCCCATACTGTAATCTAAAGGCATTTTTCATCTCCATCCATGAGTCTATTGAATTGTCTGGTAAATCCTTATACCAGTCACGTGCATCTTCTTCGAGAGTATGATTGAATCATTTTATGTGCACATCCTCATACTCAATCTGAAAATCTTCCATCATGTTAATAAAAAGTCTCAAATGTTGATCCCCAGTAATGGCATTATTTCCCTAAAATTTAGGTAGCCTTGTTCCTCACATCTTGGGGTACAACATTAGGATACCCAGCCATGCCTCTAAAATTTATCGATCCAAAAGTATTAACAACAAAAGGTGATCTAGGTGGAGGCTGAGCCATATTATCTTGAGGAGGTGATCCTACAGGAGAATCAAAATGATAGGGGACCAAAGGCCTTTTGAGCACAAGAGTATAAATTTCCAAGTGAATATCCTCTAATGATTCAGTTTCGTGAAACACCCTATCAATCCTAGATGATGAAGGGAAAAAATAAGGGATACAGTTTTTAGACACAAATGATGGCCCTTCACCAGTTGGAGAATTTAGTTTTTTACAAGGGATATTTGATTTAGAATTATCTGAAGATGTAGGAAAATCCTGAACTACAGGTTGATCATCTTCTAGCACTGGTACTACCTTTTCTTTTGACTCTTGACTTCCCAACACTCTCCAGACTCATCTTCCTTCTAAATTTTCCTTCCCAAGCTCTGGAAATAACTTCCTAGTAGGATCCCTAGTGAAGAAAGATCTTCTTCCTTCCATATTTGCAAATATTAATGACAAAACTTCTTGACAAAAATTTAGACACTGGTAACAACCAGAAATTGTAAACTAAACACGGAGTCGCCACCAAGGATTTTCACCTTAGATATGCTAAAGCACTGTAAGTAATATATCAACTGTTTATCAGCACTTAATTTCTACAAAGCTTGATGGATCTGATCATCCTTTGTCAATATTTATCAATATCCACATGATTTAGTGCCAAATTTACTAAAACCAGAAAATATTACACAAAAAACTCTCGATCTCACACAATTCTCACAAATTTTAACAAATGATGATATATAAACAACATATTTTCATATGAATCATTACCAGAGGTTGATGTGCATATGTATTTATACAAATAGTCCCCGAAAATGGTGCCAAATTGGTGTTGGTACCCAAATTGATCCTTCCTTTGAAACCAAGCAACATCACAATTTGATCAGGATGCTTAGAGACAAACAAATCATAATAGGAGTCATTTTGTAGCCGGGGATGGATTCTAGATGACTCTTTATCACTCTGGTTTGGAAAGGATTGGGTATCACCATGCTAAGAGTTTGACCTACCCTTACTACTTTAGGTTGTGCCTTCAACCAAGGTGAGAGGACCCATTTTGTGACCTGTATTAGTGGAAATTATCAATGGATTAGCAATATTTGACTCTTCCTTTGCAGTATTTTGAAGGAGACCTTGAGAAAACATGGCCAATACAACATAACCTAACTCTTACGAGTTGTCACTTTAGAAAATGAAGATGTTCTCTAGACAAGGCCCAGGTCACTAAAGACAACGATAAAAACTGATTGCACTTGCATATTTTAGTAAAGGATGGATGAATTTAATGATCTTCTTTATCATTTGTGGATACATAGTGCAAGAAGGGATATTTCATGTATGATGTATTACTGAATATGAAATTTATGGTTGGGAAGTTAAGCAGGATAAAGTTGATTATACTGAATCCTTGAGAACTTTAAACAAATGTTGACAGATCCACAAGGAAAAATGAAAAATGGCTTCAAATAGTCAGGACGAACCTTCAACTAGAAAATTGTGCATCTATGAAAGCTCAAAGACACACGGCTTCACACATTCTTCAAGGATTTAACATAAGAACTCATGTTAAAGACTTAATTAAACCTTAGAAGTCCCTAATATATCATGCTTATGATACACTCATAAACTGACAAACAATATGTATCACTGAAATGAAAGTAAAGTGAATTTAAATCACTTATTGCATCATGAAATGAAAGCTCTCTTCATAATGTAATTGCAAATGCCACAATACTGTCATGAGGATGAGATCTTGTGTGATTTCAGAGGGATTCCTAATGTAATATTGCAACAGGAACACAGATAATTATTTGAAGATATCTCAAAATGAAAATAGACACAACATGGTTCATGATTAACACAAATTACTTAAGGTTTTTTAAAATTGATCAACAAGGGAAAGTTTGTTTACAATATCAAAGTTTTGTCAATGGCTATACATTTACAAACATCTTGACATGATCAATTTCAAAGATACACAAGAAATAACTGGTTTCTCAAATGAGTTCCTTCAGAAAATGGATTTTCTCGGCTTTCTCTCCTTCTCTTTTCTCTGAACAAATTTCAGAAAAATTAACCCCCCCTTTTTCATGATTATTCTTCTTCCTTTTATATCATCTCCTTTTCTTATTAACTTTCAAAGTTCTTTCCCCCCAAAATTTAGAATATTCTCCTTTTTAAAAAGTGTTCTAGAACATGGTATTTAGAAAGGTCTTTCTTGAAGTTGTCAGGTGTACAAATCACCAGTCTTTTCAATCAACTTCACTAGTGTTCGACTGGGATATCAGGTAGTATTTTCTGGTGGTTTATTTTAATCATTATTTCCTAATATTGATTAGATAATCATTTCAAACAATCTCTGAACACCTCTAGATAATATTGAAATGACATATATCCATACTCACTTTTCAATAATCTACCTTGGGTGCCACACCCTCTGCTTCATGTCTCATTGGCTTAATTTCCACACATAGTTTCTATTGAGTCAACTTGATTTACCATCTCTACTCATCCCTAAATTTTTTCAAATCTTAAATTCTCCTCTGTGCGAACTGAACAAAATCTCCTTCATTTCATGGGAAAGATTGCATCAAATCAAAACATATGTCTCCTTCTCATTATAAAACTTGGCTCAATTTCATTATCATCATGCCTTTCCCTTCTTATTTTGAGTATAAGGAATTTCAAAGAGAATGGTGAAGGTGCTTGTAGCTCACAGCCTGAAGGATATTTCTTCAGAGGACTTAAATCAGATTTTTTATTTAAGCGGTCTTGATGAAGCTTTTGTCAGGGCTCTGTTTGAGATAGAATGTGTGGGTGACACCAGGGGGCCCCTAACATACCAAAAATTCTGATTAGCACTTCTTACAAGGCTGATCAGGATCAATCATGTGTTTGCATCCTTCCAGGTTATGTATTTCCATCTTTTTAGATGGGAGCATATGAAAAATCCTGAAGACTTGAAAAAATACTGGGTTGAGAGAAGACCCCAGGTCTCTGGGTAGACCAATTTTCAATGTCCCTTTCTGTGTGATGAGGAATTTGTATCAAAAGAGATTCCTAAGGAATCATATGTGTTGTATGATAAATCCTCCATCAACACAATGCCTGTTATCTCCCACAAAATAGAAGAGTTAGAGAAAAGGATCAACTTCCTGGAGAAAAATTAAGTAGAGACCATGCCTTCACAATCAGTTTTCAGCACTAGGGTCATATTCAGGGGAAAGGAAAGGTGAACCACAATCACAACCTCCAATTGTTATCTCATATGGGGAAGAAGACCAATCATTGTCTTCTCGTCATTCAAGGGCAGCCATTTCCTCTGCTCGAGACAACAGAGGGATATTTACTATTCGATCATCCACCCACCTAATGCATTGTGCTCCTCAAGTAGAGCATGAATTATTGGGCCCTCAACCAATTCCTTCCTTGAAGGAAAATCCACCTTTTACATGGAAATGGGAGGCTGGGTCAAGTTTGAGGCCTCACAATCAACCCAGTCAACAACATGTAGTACCTACGCTTCCAACCACTTCAGGTGTCCCCTCTCAAGCAACTCCTAGCATGTCAATCCCTCACAAAGGGAAAGGAAAGATGGATTTCTTCACAGGAGGTCTAGATCTTTTAGATTGGGTTTCATCTCAACAGAATAAAATTGAACTGGAGAAAATCATGAGTCATCCTAGAATGACTCTGGAGATGTTAATGGATATGGGAATGTCTCCGGGACCTAGCAGGGTCAATTATTTTCGTTCAAAGAGCACAAGGCTCAAGTGAGTTTGTGCTGAGGAAAAAAAAGCTTCTGAACAAGCTCCCCTTGCTCGGAGGAAGCTATGAAGTAGGGCTGAAGAATGCCTAAATGTTGTCTTCTTTTCACTATTTCTCTTTCTGGCATGTACATATTTTTATTTGTCATGGGCAAGGGGCCCCTATAGAACCCCATTTTGTTCCTTATTCAGAGTGCAAGAAACATAGAAACATAAATCATTTACATGTTTACTAAATGTATGTTAATTTCATCAAAGTAAATATGCCATTACTGCATTCTTCCATTTTTTAATTGAAATAAAGGAATGATAAAATTCAAAGAAACAATTACTACCAATGCAATAGAAGCGTCATTTTAAAACATCAATTTAAAAAAGATGAATATGAAAAGAGAATACAATTCAAGGAACAACTATCTAAGCATGTTCATCATCCTTTGCATCTTCTTCTTCAACTTCTAATTCTGGATCTTTCTCTTTTGGTAGCCTCACCACATATGCATCATATATTTTGAATAATTCATTGATGTCATCCTCATATGGTCCAGTATGATGCTAAAAAATAGATGCCTGCCTATATATTGCATCAATGTAATGGCCCATTTTCTGCTTGTATTCTAGTCGCCTTACCTTCAAATCTGCAATTCTATTTTCTATTTTTCTCATGGTCTTAATGACTTCATAAGAGAAGTCATTCCTTAGAACATTATTTTCAAAAGATTCAAGTAAGAAATCAATATTCATGTCCCCATAACTCTTCTTGAACTTATCAATAACCATATCCTCCAACTTTAAGTCAATAGCATTGAGAGTATCATCAACCCAATTTCTTTTGACTTCAAGTTTTCCTTTAATTCCATTTAGGGTCTCGAATCTAATATTTGACAACTCCTCAAGGGCATGTTGGCTTCCTTTAAATTCAGCTGGTATAATGTCCTCCTCCTGAACAAAATCATCACTGAGCTGGGTAATGCGGTCCAATTTGGGAAGAATACCTTCAAAGTATACAATCTCATTGTCACATTGTTCAATTATCTCATCAATTTCATTAATTCTATTTTTGAGATCTTCATACTTCGATATGGATTTTGTAATTACTTCTTTTCCCCTCTTGGTCAAGTTCTCAATCCATGTGTCTACTACTTGAACCTTCTTGATAGACCTTGTTTACCTTATTCATTCCTTCAGAGGTCTTTATATAAGCACTTGCTTGTGTTTGACTAGTCTACCCAGTTAACTATTGTAAAAAAGAACTCAAGGCCTTAACTTGCTCCTTTTATTTTCTTTTTGTCAGTCCATATTATTTATCCTTTTGCAAAATATCACTTACTTCCTTATATACCCCTTGCTTAAATTGTTCCCTTGAGGGTTTTCCCAAAGGGATAAGCTAAATGTTATAATCCTCAGTTGTTATGTCTTTTCTTGTTTTACCCTCTAAAGGGGGTTGCTATTTCAAAGGTTCTTGGTCCGAATGAATCAGTTTGGTTATTTTTGATGGTCTTGGCCCTATTTGAGGCTCTCACTACCTTTGGAAAATATAAAGCAATAAGGTCAACATATTGCATAGGGAGAACCTCTTTTTATTCATTTAAAATCAACTCACTAATCCATCCCTTTTCTAAACTTGTTATAGCTCTTACTTATTGTGATTCTTGCTAGATTTTCTCAAAAAAAACTACCATTTGCTTAGACATTTCTTTTTGAGTTTGTGCCAATGATTTTGTTTGTTCCTGATAACTTATTTCAATGGTCTCTACGCCAATATCACACTGTGCTATTGATTCTTTTGGATGCTCTTTTTCATGGTTTGGGACTTAAAATTGATCATTAATATTCAAGGAGAACTCGTTCTGTGCTTCCTTAGTTAAGGCCATATTGGAATTAAATTCTTCTATAACACTTTCTTGTACCAAAATTCAGGTTGTGGGGCCTTTCTCTCCCAAAGTTTTCATAGTTGTAAGCTTACCCTTTTCATGCTCCAATGATGTGTTTCGTAATGCCACAGTAGGTTGTTCCTTGATAAACAACTCCACAGTTTCCACCAAATGTTGTAACTTCTTACCAGTGATGATTTCTACATCAGTAATTGCATCTTGTGCTATTTTAAATATTTCTTAAAAAATAGATTTTACCTCTTGAGGAAGGTTATCAGTTTTGGTCAACTTAGCAAAAATAGATATAGCCTCTTTTATTAATAACTCAACATTAGTGTCTTTTTCAACAAACAACTTTAGTTTACCCAATTCCAAAGTCATTTTTCATGGGGAAATATTTTCAGTTGCTTGGGTCCTCTCTTCAGTAGTTGATACATGAATATATTTTTCTAATTCTTTGCTGGCTTGAATGTTATCCATTGGTGTTATTATTGGTTCATCTGTAGACACCTAAAATTGGCTACCCAATTTAGTGTCCCCCATGTGCGTTTGCCTTCTCGGGTAACCTAGAGCGCGTTTATATCACCACTTCATCCTTAGGGTATTATTTAATATTTGATTTAAACATCTATCCTAAGTTTATTTCACCCCATTATGTTTTACCCATAGATAATTAAATATTAACTATTTAATTACACTTTTTACATATATCTTAACTGCTTATCTACCCCATATCAATTCCTAACCTCCCATATCAATTTTATCCATCTATCCCCCCTATTTCTCCTCCCCCAAAACCATGCAGTGGGATATTTCCCGTATTTGAGTTAGAGGGATCACTTGCATCCTTCCAAAAATCGCCCTTTCTAGCCATTTCGGGAGTTTGTTCCCTAATCGGTGCCGACCGGTACTCGGTCGATGCCGATTTTTTAGAGCGGTGCTAATTGCATCTCGGTCAGCTTCGATTACAAATACAGGGCCATAATTTAGTTCTGGTTAGAGAGAGAGAGAGAGAGGGATAGAATGAACGATAGAGAGTTTTAAGCATCAAGTCTGAGCATTATCTATCAAGCGAAAGCTAATTCTATCCAAATCAATCCTTGAGAGGAGTACCGTTACTCTGCTCCTACCACATCGACATCGTGAGCCTCCATCGATCTCTTGGTGACTCTGTTCCTTGCATCCAGTGAAGGTGGAGCTTTGTCAGTATCCCTATGGCTCTTACAGATCCATCGGAGATCGACGATCTAGCTTTCATTTTCTGTTTCTCAATCTTCCTACAATTTTCCCATAGTTGATGCCGATCGATCCCAATCGACGCCAACTTTCTCTAATTGACACCGACCTATCATAGTCAACGCCGATTTTTCTAATCGATGCCGATTCTTCTAATTGACGCCGATTCTCACAATCAACGCCGATCTGCTTGCCGACAGGTAAAAGAATTCAGGTAACACAAATTCAGCATTGTTTTCACAGTTTCCTATTTTCTATTGATTTCTGTCTGATGTTTACATTCTTTTTGTCATTTTTAATCAAGAAAATATAGACATTTATTTACATTCTTTTATCATGTATGCTTCTTTCTTTAATTGAAAACATGGATTGACATCCACCGAGGGAGCTTATCGCTTCCCGGACTCGCTTTTCAAGTAGTCCACCCAAATATCTTTTAATGTTGTCTTTTTCTATCAAGCATCTGTGTCTCACAGGTTTCTTGGATCTACTTTGCAGGATCGCTCGTATGCGCCCATCTTGTCTACATCGGCTTCTTTTTCCATCTACATATTCGAATCTTGTCTTATCTATCAGGTATTGATTTCATTTGAGTTTTTCAGGGTTTTTGTGTTTAGTTTGGTACATTAACTTGGACAGGTAACAAGTGTGGAAATTCTTGATCTACATTCTGGCACGCCTGGTGGGACCCAACCAAATTCCCTTATTGGTAAGTTCATTTCTTTTCCAGTTTTGAGCGTTTCTTCTTTTTCTTCACTGCTTTTCGTCAGTTCTCCTTAAGCATTTCCTTCCTTCATTTTGGTCTTGCTTATTTCACTTATAATTTGCAAAGTTAAAGTTTCTTCTTTCTTGCAAAACTAAATTCCAATTCTTATTTCGAAGATCAATAAATCTTTCATTTGATTTCAAAATTGTATTTTTGATCCATCTCTTTATGCAAAATTGTTATTTTCTTGAAAGTTTTCTAGTTCCTTGAAATAGAAATTTTCATTCTACTATTATCTAGATATATCTTTCTGGATTTGTTGTGTGTTTGCTTAACCTTTTCTTGTGGAGCACTTTGCTTGTTCATGGGATTATTCGAGGGGAAGAGCTCAACAACGCACTTTTTGAAGTCCACACACCTTGGAGAGCTAAATCTATAGGTATTTCTCTTTTACGGTGTTTTCTCCTTTTTAAGGAACTTAAAAAAAGAACTTGTTTGTTTGTTTCATATCACATTCAAACATTTCGATTTTGGCGCTTAAAAACAATTTAATTGCATTTGGGAAATAATTTGTTTGACCTGTCTTCATCGAAATCCAACACTTCATTCTTAGTGCTTAAAAAAACTTTTCCTTTGTCATTTCTGCTGTATGTTATTCATCTAGTTTTCTAAATAGGCTGGAAAAATTGATCAAAATCGGTAGTGACACTATTTGATTTTTATTTTTCACCCTTGCACACAAAGCCAAAATCACTAGGTATAAAGCATCTAAACAAAAATTCCTCCCCTGGCCTCGCCTACTTGGAAGTGACATCCAAGAGGAAGAGCCTACGCGGTACTCAGGCCGCGCTATAAATTCACGGAAGTTCTGGTATATATTGGCAAAGCACCCGACTCCCTTATCGCAACGGTGTGTGAAGTGCGGGGGTAGGCCCCTATATCAAGCCATGTACTGGTCTTTTACTGAAGTGCCTTCGGGACTCCTCACTAAAACATTCCCCAAACCATCCTTAGTTTGGCTATTTGAGTAGTTCCTGTTCTAAAAAATCCTTCCCTAATATTTTCTTTCTTAAAAGCATGAAAACTTAAAAGAGATAATCACCTACGCTGCTTGAATTGTCTGTGCATTAGTTAGGTCAATCTTCTTTTTCTATATTCTTGCTTGTTTATGACGGTCATCACTCAGTTACAATCTAGGAAAATGGCTCAACTGGCCCCTTCTTCCTCCGAGATCACCACTAATGTGGATATTTCGGCACCCCCTAGGTCTTCCTTTGGACCGCTGTTAGTTGGTTCCCCATCTTGGTCATATAATCCTTTCTATCAGCCTAAAGCAATCCCATCACGTCCAACTTCCCCCAGTCCTTCAGAAATATCATCTGCTTCTGATATAGAGTATGTTCCTCACGGGGATCCTGAATTTTAGGTGCTCCTTGATCGCAATCCGGTAGCCCTTATGGACTATCTAGTACATAAGTCTGTTCGAATATCTGATCAGGGACCACCAATCCAGAAAGTTTATGATTATCCTCGTGAACCATCCTAGGCTTTTATAGAACAGCTAGCATAATTTTCCTTGCCTCAAACCATGGAAGAGGGCGGCGCACCTATGCCTCCTTTTTCTCTTCCACCGACCATGTTGACTGGTCCTCAATTAGTCTTGCCTATTCCTAGTGTCGCGGTTACCTCGGCTACTCCACAACCTACTTCTGAGAAGTCCTCTTCTTTAGCTATAATGGGCACATCTACGCACCCACAGATTGCTGTTAATTCTTCTATGCCGTCCATTGCGTCCCAGGGTCAGTACCTCTTTATGAATCAACCCCATCCTATGAGTTAGTTGGTTCCTGCTTCTCATCCTCCAATTGGTCTTTCTTCCAATGCTCTAGCGACAATGTCCTTTACCCATCCTCTGGCGTCAGCACCCTTAATAACCAATCCAGCAGTCAAAAACCTCATTCAGACCTTGTTCCCCACCATGTCCAATCAAATCAACACCCATGTTCCTCAATCCATTATGATTCAGTCGACAAGTGTAGGAGCCTACCAATCACAGGCTCCATCTTTCATCCAACCACCTTTTTCTCAACCACTTATCATTTCACAGCCTGTTCATACGCAGGCTCCTTCACGAACAAATACCTCACCAGGCATCACCTAGAATGCCTGGTTATTCCTCTTATCATCCTGTTAATCAGCAGATGAATCCCCCGTTAACGCCTCAACAAAATCCACCATTCACTTCTTATGTACAGGACATACTAACATACCTCCTCCTCAATCTGACGTGATCCAAATTCTTTTCAAGAAAATCACAGACCTAGAAGCCTCCACCAAAGGGGCTCATCCTTCATACTCTTTTGAAGAAGTATGTAATGAAAAGATTCATCCATCAGGAGCTTTTAAGCATTATCCTCCCCAATGGGAACTTCCTAAATTTTCAAAATTTCATAGTCGGGAGGACCCTCAACAGCACCTGTGAGCATTCAAACACGCTTGCTACCTTATAGTCTAGGATCAAGAGCTTATGCTCCGTACTTTCCCTATGTCTCTAGCAGGGCCTGCTTTAGACTGGTATAATAACATTCCCCAACATTCCCTGTTTTCTTTCTCTCAATTGGCCTAGATGTTTGTTGAAAACTTTTCAATAAATATCACACATAAGATCTCGATTACAGATCTTTATAACATTCGTCAATTTGATGACGAGTCTATTACAGACTTTGTCGCTCGTTGGAGAGGGATAATAAACCAATTGTCTTTCTCCCTCCCTCAATCTCAACAGATCGAGTTGTTTACTCGTTCTTGTGCTAACCATATTTCTTGCACTTTAAGGATCCAAACCTTTCATACATTTGAAGAAGCCTTTACAATGGCATGCAAAATTTAATCCCGTGCCATTGAACAAGGGAAGTTAAAACTTTGATCTAAATCTAAACCATATTTTTCTTGGTTTACAAAAACAAACCCTTCTGCTTCTAACAAAGACAAGAATCAGGGGTCTACCAATGCTATTGTATTAAAAACATCATGAGCTGACAACAACTCTAGTCAAACACCGCGGAGAGACTCCTCATCTTCTCAAAAAGGACCCTCTTCATCTCGATATTTTACTTCGTTGGGGGAATCATATGCTTCTATCTTGGAAAAAATGTTGGAAGTTCACATGATCAAACTTCCCCCTATTAGAAATTTTAATGCGAACCAAGAACGTCCATTCTGGTATAGGGAAAATGACTTCTTTCGTTATCATAGAACCAAAGGCCATGACATTGAATGATGTCAGACCTTCAAAAATCTTGCCCAGAAATTCATTAATAAAGGCGAGCTCATTCTGGATAACCTAACTACTCCTCCAAATCAGGCACTTGATGTTTTTAAACAACCTTTTCCCAATCATTCCCAAAACAATGATGCTTCAGAGTCTCAAAAACCAAACACTCATACTATCAGCTTCATCTTTACTGAAGCATCTTCTTCTAAACCTAAGCCATCTGCAAACACATCGACCGAATTAGAACCTCCTTCCACTCCGCTAATCACTGGGATTCCACCATCTTCAGACAATCCATCTTTGAATATTCCCAAATTGTTAGAGACAGATTCATCTACCTCTGCCTCTTTATCTGATCTTCCATCCATGCCCAAGACAGTGTCATCCTCATCTGTCTCATTGTCAGATATTCTTTCGATGCTCGAGGCATTTACATCCCTTCGAGTTTCCACCGTGAATACATCTACTACTGTTTCTCCCATTTTTGCTGTGACTATGCCATTGGTAAACATACCTATAGTTGTACCAACTTCGACGGAAGCATCTTTGATTTTGACTCTTCCCGTTTCCTTTCCCACAGTAGTTACACCCATAATTATTGTACCAGAAGTATCTCCCTCATAAAGAACTGCTTCTCCATCATCCACTTCTTCCATCACTGATACTATTTTACCTATTAAGGGAAAATCTAAAGAAATAGCACCGGCACCTACACTCTCAGTTCCTAAACTTAAACCGAGACAACTAAAGTCTAACATTACATCATCAGTACCTCCTCATCTCCTTCCCCTGAAAAGGTTACAATCACCTTATGCGGTTGAAGTTGTCACCATCCCTGAAAAAGGAAAACCCATATTTCAGACTATTAAGAATCTTGGTGCTTTCCCTTAAAAATATCTCTCTGTGCCTCATAAAAGATTAGATTTATCAACTGGGAAGGCGTCTTCTTCTACAATACCATTAGAACCATCTTCTTCTTCTTCTACAATACCTTCTTTGTTGGTGCCTTGTAAAGTGAATTTACCCACTAGAAAGGCATCACCTCTTTTATCAGGACCATCATCTTTGTCACCAAAAGTTAAAGCACCCCCTGTTCCTCCAATTAAACCTATTTTGGGAGCTCCTCATCTAAATCGGCATTATCTAAATCATCATCTGTTTTGACCAAACAGCCTTCTTTATCTCTGAAGACCACAACACTTGTCACATCTTCATCATCTTCAAAATCTATCTTAGGAGCTCCTCCTCCACAGAAATCAATCCTGCCTCACTTACTTCCATCTCAAGTGCCCCAGGCTACTCCTCCCGATGTTCGAAAAAGTAAAACAATCCCTAAAAAGACTGTCAAACCAGACATGCAGGTTCTTTTACCTTGGCAGTCTGTTGAGGCAAAAGAGGTGCCTTCATCATCTCTGTCCTCATCTTTGTCTACCGGATTCTATACTAGAATTCTTCACCAACTTATCCAATCTTCATCCATATCCCTTCCTCTGATCAAACCCTATAATCCTAAAGGAGTAAAACCTTCCTGGTTCAACTCTGATTTGATTTGTGCTTACCACCACACTCCAGGACATGACACCGAGGGATGTAAAGCCCTTCAATCTGTCATTAACAGTCTTTTGGAAGAAAGTGATCTTCTGCTAGAAGAAGAGGAGGAACAAGTATCTCCTGTCATCTCAACCATATATGAGCCTCAATGATCTACTCAGGCCTCTAGTTCTATTAATTCCACTCTAGATGGTCTTCCACCTTCTCAAATCGACACGATTCATATCACCACTAGAACACAACAATATGATAATCTATCATCATCTACATCTTAGCCATAGGTTGTCATTTCTGCAGCCCTTGAAGGCATTCCTCCTTCACATTAGCCTCGAGACCTAGGGTCTCTATTCTTGCTTCACCTCGGGCTCAGATTCCCAGGTCAGTAGAGGAGAGTGTTATGAAATAACTTACCCATGCTCCGGTCAAAATGTATCTTTTCAACCTCATTCAATCATCTCCGCATCATTGCCAGGATTTGATTGATAATCTACGTCATACCGTAGTAAATTCAGATGAGCCCCAACCTATTGAGATGATTGTCGGATTAAATAAACCGTCAACCACCATTTCCTTTGAAGATTTAGAAATTCCTTCCCTTTCTTCCAAGGATTTGGAGGCACCCCTCTTTATCATAGTTTAAATCAACAACACTACGTTAAAACACACTATGATTGACAGTGGTGCTGCAATCAACGTCATTTCCTCGCACACATTTGAGCAACTTAAGTTACCAAAGAACGTAGTGTCACCACCGCCTTTTGCCCTTCGATCATTTAACGATCAGCTGACAGTTACTTTAAGGACCGTGGTCCTGCCCATTCGAGTAGGTAAAAAGCTGCTTCACAAGCTCTTTTACATTATTGAAGGGAAATTCCACTACAATATGATCCTCGGACGCTCCTGGATTCATGCAATGCATTATGTCCGATCAACCCTCCATCGATGCTTAAAATATCAGTATGATGGCAAAATCTATACTCATCCAGGAGATCCTTTTCCTTTTACACAATGCGACATGACCACAGGGTCTGCCCCTCTAAAGGAGAATGCTTTTCCTCTTGACAAGGCTTCATCCTCGTCCATACTTGCAACAAAACTACTAGATTTACAAAATCTAGAAGATACGTTGCAGCGTTTCTCACTAGGAGAGCTTCCTCTTCTCTCTTTTAACGCCCATCTTAAACCTAATGAGTATGGTAGACCAGCAAAACCACCTGAATATCAGCCAGGTCTTGGGTGCATTGTCACCATTGGTCTACCCAATCAACAGACTAACTTCATTTACGGTGGTCTTGATACATTTCACTATCACCCAGATTCTCCTCCCAGGGCCAAACCTTATTCAGTAGGGTTTGATTGTTTACAGAATCCCACGTTTACAAAAACTTATTTATATCGATGCGCGTGGAAGGGTTTTGGCTTGGGAAGGTATGAACAAGGTGTGCATGACCTCGCATCCATTCCAACTCTCAAACCACATCAAAAATTTGGTTTAGGATTTAAACCTCTTTCAAAAGCCACCATCACTATTCTCAATGAGCCTCTTTCCATTGAGGAGCCATCTTCTCCCACCAGGTCAGAAGCATCATTTGATGTAGATGACGCCATTTCCATCCTGTCTAACTTTTCTTTTAGTCAATACCATTTCCTTAGGGCCGGTGACCTATAAAACAAATAACAAATCCACTTCCATACCATTAGTCTTCCCTGAAATAGTTGGAGATGACTCTCCTACTATCAACACTATCCACTATGCGGATGATGATTCTATCCTCACCTATATGGGGGTAGAGGATTCCTATCTTCCTAAAACCATTCCTTCTAACACGTCTACGCTTCTTAACGAAGCCACTGTCGACCTTAATATAGGGACTTCTAAAGACCCTCGCATCATTAAGGTCGGCCAATCTCTTAATCCACAGGAGTTAGGAGACTTTACCACTTTTCTTTCCAACCATCGTCAAGCCTTCACTTGGTCATATGAGGATATGCCAGGACTTGATCCCGATATCATGATCCACAATATCGTTACTCTTCCAGACATCAAACCAGTTAAGCAAAAATTATGTAAAATGCACCCTCAAGTAGCCCTTCTTGTTAAAGAAGAGTTGCAACGTTTGCTTTCTGCTAACTTTATCCAACCCATTGATTATCTACAATGGGTTTCAAATATAGTACCCATAACCAAATCTACTGGGAAAATTTGAATTTGTACTGACTTCTAGGATCTTAATCTTGCTTGTCCAAAAGATGATTTTCCTCTACCTAATATCGATCAACTCATGGATTTAACGACAGGTCACAAGATGCTTTCTCTTATGGATGGTTTCTCTGGGTATAATCAAATTCTCATCACACCAGAGGACCAACATAAGACTTCCTTCATAACTCCTTAGGGGAATTTTTGTTATCGTGTCATGCCTTTCGGTCTTAAGAACGCAGGAGTAACCTATTAGCGAGTAATGACCTACATCTTCCATGATCTCTTACACAAAACTGTGGAAGATTCTGTCGATGATCTCCTTGGTAAATCCAAATGCCATCAGGATCATCTTTTCATTCTTGTACCTCTCTTTGAGAGGCTCATTCACTTTTGTCTTTGCCTAAATCCATCTAAGTGCGTGTTTGGCGTTCTCACTAGTAAACTCTTAGGCTTTATCATTTCTATTAGGGGTATTGAAGAGGAAACCACAAAAATAAAAGCTATCCTTGAGATGCCTCCCCTTCTAACTTAAAGCAACTCCATGGTCTTTAAGGACGCCTTCAATCAGTGTGTCATTTTATCTCGAAACTTTCAGATTGTTGTCAACCTTTTCATCATCTCCTCTATAAGAATGTTCATTTTGAATGGGATGAGCGTTTCCAAAAGGCCTTTGATGATCTCAAAGCTTATCTTCTTTCTCCACCTGTGCTTACACCTCCACACGAGGGTGAGCCATTCTATCTTTATATTTCTGTAACTGACCATGCTTTGGGAGCCATGATCTTGCATCGGGATGCTAATGGTAAAGAACAAGCTGTATATCACATCAGTCGCACTCTTCATGAGTATGAAACACGCTATTTTGAAGTTGAAAAGCCGTGTTGTGCTCTCTTATTCGCAACTTCTAAGCTTCGTCATTACCTCCTTAATCACAAAACTTACATTGTCACAAGTGTCAATCCACTCAAGATAATGCATGCAAAGCCTTATCACAATGATTGTATCACTCGTTGGCTCATGCTCATGACAAAATTTGATCTTGAGTTTATCCCGCAAAAATCTATCAAGGGTCAGGTCATTGCAGATCAATTAGCTGATGTTCCTCTTCCGGACACTCAAGTCCCCCTTGCTTGATTCCCCAAGGAGTATATCCAACAAATTGACTTTGGTCTTTCTCCATTTAAAGTAAAACTCTTCTTTGATGGTCCAAATGCCAACAAGGGGGAGGTGCAGGTTTCGTTATGATTCCTCCTTGGGGTGCACCTATCCCTATCACACACATACTTAACTTTGAGTGTACCAATAATATGGCCAAGTATGAAGCTCTTGTTTTAGGTCTTCAAAATGCCATTAATCTTGGCACCTGCCATATCAACATCATTGGTGATTCTGAGCTCATTGTTAATCAATTCACTGGTGTCTATCAATGCAAAAATGATATCCTTCAAAAATATCGTGATATTGTGCTCTTTCTACTTCAATATTTTGATAAATTTACTATCCAAGCCATTCCTCACACTAAGAATCGATTCACAGATACAATGGCTTCTTTAGCCTCGCTTATTCCACCTTTTACCGAAGACTCGCGACTTTCTGTGGTTGTGCAACATTTAGACCAGCCATCCCATCTCAAGCAGTTGACTTCAATTAACGTCATCGCAACCAATGCTCAAGATGAGTGGTATCATCACATTTTTGGTTATCTATCCCGTTCAGTGCTTCCTCTAGATCTGACTTCCAATGGTAGAATATCTTTTATCCTACACACTAATCGCTATCCTATTCTAGGTGGAATCCTCTACAAATGTGGTTTTGATGGTATTTTGCTTCGGTGCCTCAAAACCCCTGAATCATCTAAAGCTATCCAGGAGGTCCATGATGGTATCTGTGGTGGAAATTTTAATGGCTTGGCCATAGCTAAACACATCTTATGTTTAGGCTATTATTGGCCTTCTCTTAATCGAGATTGTTGTGAATACACTAAGAAATGTGTCAAGTGTCAACAACATTCTAATCTCACACATATCCCTAGCCAGGCCTTACAACCTGCAATAGATTTGTGGCCTTTCTCACAATGGGGTCTTGATCTCATCGGTCTCATCAATCCCTGCTCTTCACAGTGTCATCATTTTATCATTACTGCCACAAAATACTTTGCTAAGTGGGTGGAAGATGTTCCTCTTTCATTGACCAAAACTAAACCCATAGTTGATTTTGTCTATCAACCCATCATTTGTTGCTTTGGTGTCCCACACAAACTCATCACAGACAATGGTAAATCTTTCAAAAACGTTGATTTGCAAAACCTCTGTGACGATTTCAATATCAAACTCAGCTTTTCTTCTCCATACTATCCCCAAGCTAACGGCCAAGCTGAGGCTTCCAATAAAACTTTGCGTAATATCCTCACAAAGGTAACTAGTTGAGCTAGTAGGGATTGGCATTTACATATCCCTTTTTCTCTCTGGGCTTATCTGACTAGCATTCATACTCCTATAGGTGCTACTCCCTTCTCTCTAGTCTATGGGTCAGAGGTTGTTCTTCCTTTGGAAGTCCAGATCCCATCTCTTTGTGTTTCTCTTAGAGAATTTGTCTCTGATGAGGACTATCATCAAAATCGTCTAGCACAGCTTGAGTTTCTAGATGAAAAACATTTCAATGCTCTTGAGCATCATCAATTCTATCTTGAGCATGTCAAACGTGCTTATAACAAGTACTTGCAACACCGTGACTTCAAAGTTGGTGATCTTGTTCTTAAAGAAAACCAAAATGTCACTACACTAGAAAGGAGTCAGCGTGGTAAGTTCACTCCTAACTAGATGGGTCCGTATGTAATCACTCATAAATATGGGTCTGGGGCTTATCATCTATCTTCCATGGATGGTATAATTGAAACACAACCTCTTAATGCCTTGCATCTAAGGCCCTTCTATTGTTAAAATATGTCTTACATGGTCTTAGTCACAAAACAGATTCTTCATCCATCTGCAACCATTCATGTATTTCATAGTGATTCAAAACTATGTGGTTCTTCGCGTTATGTCTTTTCTCCCTTAAATATGAGTATCACGGCTCTTCTCATGGCATTTTTCTTATGGATATGTTCCTCCTCATGGTAGGGACACCTTGATCACTTATTCATCTGTTCCAAGTATCTATCTTAATCGAATCTACTCGGGGCATGAGTATGTGCTTTTTATACATTTTCTTCCCCTCTATCTGATCTATCTGGTCTACACTCAGTTTCTTTCAAAAAAGCTCCAAAAGCTCCAAAAAAAAATGGTGCTATCCTAAAAAAATTCCCAAAAGATAGATTGATCCCTCGAAGGACAACTATCTATGCATTATCAAATGAATCAAAGATATAGACCATGCCCTTGAACGATGGCTATCATCACATTCAAAATACAAACCGTTCCCTTGAAGAACGACTATTTATTCCATGGGATTTCCAAGGCTTCTCGCATTGATTAGCCTTTGCAGTAATAGACTTCCTCTTCGGCCAGTTTTTTTACTTCTTAGCATCATTGAAAGACTTCCCATATCGATCAGTCTTTCTATATCTAGCAAACTTCCCGCATTGATCAATTTGCTCTTCTGTCAAAACAAAAATCATGAAGCTGAGATATAAGACCTTTTGTCAATCATATGGAGAACCCTATTTTCCCAATATGAGCATGTATTCTGTCCTTTGTAAATTTTGACAAGATAAATACTTACTTCTCCTTCCATTTACCTTCTAGATTTAGTTTGCGACTAGCTAGTGTCAGGTTTATTTTAACCTCATATATGGCCTTGTATGTATGGTCTTTTGGTTTCCTATCAAAGTCTCTATTTATGGTTGGTTAGGGACCTAGCTTATCATTCTTTTTCCTATCTAGGTGTATTGCTTTTATTTCTAATCAGGGTCATTTCATTACGTCGTTTTCTCTCATAGAGAGCATTTCCCATTATTATTTGTTATTCATCCAATTAAATTGACATTTAACATGTTAATTTAGTTAAAATATATCATATATCTATATTCATCTTATCTACTTTGTCCAAAAAAACATATCAAAGCATGTATTGCAAACACATGTGAATCTACCTATCTATTTTCATCAAAATTAAATTAACATCTTAAACATATCAAATCTATCAATCACATCTATCCATCTATCCATCTATCATCTAAAAACGTGTCCATCTAAGTTACACTACATCTATCTATATCTATTTTTCATCAAAATTAAATCCACATATCAATAACATCAAATCACATCACATCTATCTATCCTCTATGTCTATGTCCATCAAATCACATCTATTTTTCTGCTATCAGCATATGTCTATATCCATCACAATTATGCTACATCTATCCATATCTATTGAAATTAAATGCATGAGTACAATCATATGACATAGAAAATGATGAATCTATATATATACATGAGTGTCTGTATAACAAAGAATGGATGGCTTTCAATCAAGCCATCTGTATCATACATAAAAAATGCCTTCAAATGGAGGGCTACATCAATATATCGATATAAAAAAAATAGTCATATCTATATCATAAAATATGATAGGTGGAAGACACTATCTCCTCCATCCTCCTCTGGTCCAGGCTGTCTCTCCTAGATACCACCTATTGAGCTAGAAGCACCTGCTGCTGGGGGCCTGCTGCCACCTCGGTCTCTCACGGTGCTCCCTCCCTATGATGCACCACTAGTTGTGGCTGTCGCTGATCTCCTCCTCACACCGTAACAAGGCACATCAGGGGCATGATGTGCGAAGGTGTCCTCATAGTATCTCACCTCAACAAGGAGAGACGAATGAAGTTCTAAGGATCACCGTACCAGGTTCTCATAATGGCATTACTGGTGCTGCTAGTGGTGGGCCCTCCTACTATCACACCTTGTGACCCAGACTTTGACATAGTGCCTATATCACCATATTTGGCCCTAAGGGCCTCTCTATGCTGATGGTAGCAATCCCTCTGCTGGATCACTGTATCTCACTCTTGACAAGCTGTGTCTCTCTCTAGTATTAGGGCATCCCTCTCCTCTGTCAGAGCTCTGATCTCCTCGAGGGAAGCCTAGTATCTCTACACCAGGGTAGCATGCTCTCCCTCTAGCCTCTTTAGCACTACGACTATATCCTCCTCATCTGCATCTATAGATGCTGGCAGGTGTCGTGGTAGATTCTATAGAATAGCATGCCACATAGCTGTCATCTACCATCGACGTCGTCATCACTATCTATGGAAGGTGGGGCCTCCCTCAATGGATCTATCCAGGATCAAAATTGACAGATTAGTCTCTCTGTTATCTCACTTGTATGGCCTATAAGTGGTCGAAACTGTTTGAACTAGGCTGAACTGCCTCAATACCCATATAAACGGGACATGCTCCCACATATCTTAGCCTACAGCCCCTAATCACCCCTGCTCCATCTCAGCCCCACTAGGTGAGCCTCTTGATTGGCCCATGTCGGATAGACCTGATATGGTCTCCAAATCACTTGCTCTAGTGTCAGCGTCCTGAAATGCTTAGCATACCACTCCGCAGATCTCCCTGTATCTCTCGGGGCCATGTCGGCCCACCATCACCGGAATCCATAATCGAGGGCCCCCACTACTGCTGGCATCCATGGAAGCCCAGATGGCCTGATCACTACTATGAGCTCATATGCCCAACAATGGAGCACAAAGCTAACATTGATACTTGTCCACCTACTGGTGGTGTACATCCATAACTCATAGTATATCTGAGCTATCAGGGGCATCGGTAAATGTGAACACCTATCTGAACTGTAGGATGTCACACACACAGTCTAGTAACAATAAGGGAAATCTCCCACCTCCTGAATCTGGTAGAGCAAAATAGGAGATCGCCATCTGAATCAGTGCTATCCATCTACTCCTGACATCACCCTGTCTATAATGTGAGGCTATCCTCACCACCATGGACACTATCTCTGGATCGTCTGCCTTGTCTCCATACAATTGTCCTAGGGCCCTCTGTTGCTGCTCTCGTGGATTACTCTCAATCGGGTCCTCGGTGATCGGCAGCCTCAGGAACCTATATATATCCTTGTGGGTGATGGTCATCTCACCCGTCCTAAACCAGAAACTACATGTCCAACTATCCCATCATCATACTAGCGCTCGCATCAACTCTACATCTCGCGGCACCCGTCGGTAGTACCGGAAGCCCCCGAGCCCGGCTAGCTCTAGGTGATGCCAATCCACGTCAGTCACATTGGGGAGAATGGTCTCTAGAAGCTCAGGAATAGCATCCCGCATATGCAATGCCTCTCGTGCCTATATCACATGACACCATGAACAGTATTAGCTACTTATTTATCCACATCCAAATATCACAAAAAAATACATTCTATCACTAAACACCCCAATTGACGTCGATTGAATCAAATCGACGTCAATCCTATTTAGTCGACGCCGATTAAAACCAATCGACACCGATTTAACTAAATTGGCATTTATTTTAACAATCAACGCTAATTTAACTAAATTGGCGTCAATTTTTACAATCGACACCGATTGCAAGGCCAAACACCCCACATTGCTATGGCCTCTCATTTATCTAGTTTTTTCCTAAAAAATTGACATCCTAATATGCTAATTCATGATAAAACTATATAGGAAGTTCAGGTAGATCCACTTGCCCCCGGTCATGTCCTCTTCCACTTCTGACTGCTCCCAGAGGCTTCCATGGTGCTCAAAACCAATTTTTGACTCTCTCTAAATCAATCGTCATGGTCTAAATAAATCATTCACATTTTCCTTTCTCATATTTATATGGCTCAGTACGGTCGGCGATGATTTTTATGTTCAACGCTGATTGGTATGGTCAGCACCAATTTATTTAGTCAACATTGACTTTAGCTTGATCGACGCCAATTTTACCCCATCATTACTGATCGGTTGCAATTTTTCTTCTCCACATCACTTTCTTCTATCTCCTGATCTTTTTGCCATAGTGTTGATGCTTGGCTTCTTTATCTGGTCATTATTATGACTTGAGTGGTGCATTTTTGGCACATAGTTTCGATATTCTCACCCATTTCACGTTTGTTCCCTGTACATGGGGCACTCACATTTTTGGCAGCTTAGAGATAATGGTTCTATAGGAACTAACGTCATCTTCTTCACAGATCATTTGGTTCTCCCTACCAATGTTTCACTCTTTAGGTGCTACTATTTTGTCATCCCTCCTTACACTCACGGGTCTGTAGGTACTAACGTCATCTCATGCAAATACCGTCTAGTTTGCCCTACAAATGTGAGTTCCTTAGGTTGTTACCTTTTTATTATTTTTGTGCATCGTTAATGATCATATCTAGTCCATAGGCATCTAGCTAGGGCATCCTGTATTTTCATCTACCTTTTTCAAACTTGGGATCAGTTTCTTTTTCAGAGGCCCCATCCCATCCCTAGTTTGAGGGGGATCACATCATCACTTTTTCTTCCTTTCTTCCAACTCCTTGTTTTCGTCTTGTAACTTTGCTTATCGCAAGTTACTCGACAAAAAGGGGAAAAATGTAGACACCTAAAATTGGTTACCCAATTTAGTGTCCCCTCGCGTACATTTACCTTCTCAAGTAACCTAGGGCATGCACTTATATCACCACTTCTCCCTTAGGGTATTATTTAATATTTGATTTAAACATCTATCCTAAGTATATTCCACCCCATTATGTTTTACCCATAGATAATTAAATATCAACTATTTAATTACACTTTTTACATATATCTTAACCACTTATCTACCCCATATCAATTCCTAACCTCTCATATCAATTTTATCCAACTATCCCCCTATTTCTCCTCACCCCAAACCTTGCAGCGGGATATTTCCTGTATTTGAGTCAGAGGGATCACTTGCACCCTTCCAAAAATCACCCTTTTTGGTCATTTTGGGAGTCTGTTCCATGATCGGCACCGACTGATACTTGGTCGATGCCGATTTTTCGATAGCAACACTGATTACATCTCAATTGATGCACCGATTACAAATATAAGGCCAAAATTTAATTTTAGTGAGACAGAAAGAAGGACAGAGAGTTATGAACATCAAGCCTGAGAATTATCTATTGAGCGAAAGTGAAGTCTATCCAAATCAATCCCTGAGAGGAGTATCATTACTCTTCTCCTACCAAATTGACATCACAAACCTCCATCTGATCTCTTGTTGACTATGTCTCCTGCGTATAGTGAGGGTGGAGCTTTAGTCAGTATCCCTATAAGGCTCCTATAGATCTAGCTGACATTGATGATCTAGCTTTAACTGTTCCGTTTCTCAATCTTCCTACAACTTTCCCCCTAGTCGACGCCGACTGAACCTAGTCGATGCCGACTGAACCCAGTTGACGCTGACTTTATCTAATCGATGCTGATCTATCTCAGTTGACGCTGATTTTCCTAATCGACACCAATTTTTCCAATCGACGCCGATCGACCTGTAGACAGGTAAAATAATTTAGGTAACGCAAATCCAACATTGTTTTCACAGTTTCTTGTTTTCTGTTGCTTTTTATCCGCTATATACATTCTATCTGTCACCTTTGATCAAGAAAATCTAGACATATATTTACATTCTTTTATCATGTATGCTTCTTCTTCTAATTGAAAACGTGGACTAACATCCGCTGAGGGAGATTATCGCTTCCCGGACCTGCTTTTTGGGCAGTCCACCCAAATATCTTTTAACATTGTCTTTTTATATTAAGTATTTGTGTCTTGCGCAGCTTTATCAGAATCTACCTTATAGGATCGCTCGTGTTTACGCCCTTCTTGTCTACATCGGTTTTCCTTTTCTATCTACATCTTCAGATCTTGTCTTATCTATCAGGTATCAATTTCATTTGATTTTTTTTAGGGTTTTTGTGTTCTTAGTTTGGTAAATTAACTTGCATAGGTAACAAGCACGAAAATTCTTGATCTACACCAGTCACAAGATCATAGAACTTTCTAGCCATAAAACAAGATTTTAAACACACTTTCCAAATGCTATAATTAATTCCATTCAACAGATGAGACTCATCAAATTAAAAACTAGCAGAACTAGCCATTTTAATTCTTAGATGAAAATGGAGACCAAAAACATCTCAAATACAAATCAAGGAGGCTAAAAGAGACAAGAAAACAAGTAATATATCTTTTAATTTGGTATATGACTACAAATAACGAAAAATTGATCAAAAAATAGCTTGAATTGTTCAAGTTTTGGATCAATTTAACAAGGCTAGGTCATGTTTCAGCTACAGACCATTTTAATAGAGTAATTAGATAATTAATTAATTATGAGCTTACGATCTTATCAAGACTGGCTGGTGAATAACCTTGTGTTTTTTTGTGTGTTCTCTCAAACCTTTTCAAATCTGGTGCTGCCCTTATTTCATCCTTATGTGGCTTAGACTGAATGTGGCCACTTGCAATGGCCCCTCTCATCAACTTTTCAGCACTATGCTGCTTTGGCAAAACACTTGGATGGACCACATGTGATGCCAAACCTTTCCCCTTTTCTTGAATTGGTACTGTAAAAGTAATAAGGGCATTCTCCATAGATTTTAAAAGCATCTCTTCAGTCTTTTGCTGGAGGACTGAGATATAAGTGACATTTCCACTAGTGGATGATTTCCACTCATCAATGAATTCATAAGTAGGTCTTTTGGATGGCAATTGAGGGGCCTTTCCTCCCATTGGGTCCATTTTATCTGCATCCTTCCTCAGGGGTGGAATATCCTCACTCAGGCTTCCCAAACTTCTAAAATTGTTTAGGATATTTATATTTTGGAGTGAGATATCAATATTATTTTGGGTTAACTAGTTTATAACCCTCCTCATTACATTAGTTATTCTTAAATAAGGATCATCAGATTCTACCACATTCTAGTCTGGAGGAGATACATGATGATCGCCCACCTTCTAATCAATATAAAATTTTCTCACTATGTGTGGATCATCCATCTCCTCTGGGATAACCAAAATTTTGTAGTCTATCATCTGTGACAGAGTCATTCTGGAAAAATCCCTTTACCTGACTTCTTCCTTATCCCCGTATTTCATCCAGTAATCCTTGAAATTGGGCTCATGCTCAAAGGTGTTTGTAACTTTGTTAAACACCCATCGAATGTCATAATTAGGTGTGACCTCAAACTTCTCCATATCAAATTTCTACATTTCCTCTTCAATCAATCTAGCCTTTATGATGGAATGACATGAATACCTTCTAATTCGGATAGGAAATTTGATATTTTTTTATGCCTCCCAACAATTATTTTATGCATAGGTGTCAGTTTTCTTACTAGTTCCCATAAAAATAAAATCTATTTATCATCTACATACCTAGGCAACTTATATGGCTTTCCCTCAAAACCACTAACTCTTATATAAGTAAACCTTTTATACTGGATAAAGCAACATCCATATTAAAAAATTACGTGTCTAGTTTTTTCAAACATCCTATATTGTCCCCGTTCTAGCTTAAAAAGACAAATGATTGGGGAAAAAGAAAACATCATTAACTAACCTTACATTCCCACTCCAGTTGATCAATTGTAGTTGGGGAAATATCTCGTGCATTTGAAATTTCTTAAAATCTGCACGTGGTCACAAACCTGGGAAACATTTGTGCCCTACAACATTATAAATGAGATATGTCATCATATAAAATTCAAGGTCTGCAATATCTCCCATTTCAATTTTTGTTGCTAGAGTGACCATGTGATCATGGAGTGTGTTTGCAATAAAGGTGGCCCACCAAATACTCCCTTTTTTCTCCATAATAATCCATATGTATGTAGTCATCCATTCTTTAAATTCATTTGCTATTTCTAAACCTGCCATTCGACTTAGCAACATGATGACATCCTTAACCTCCTTTACAAACTGTGCCCTAACCAGCTTCTTAGGGATTCTAGCTGTTGTCCTCTTCATGATAAGAGAGTTTTTATTTATCATCTTGACACATTCCTTCTTTATTTCATAATCCTTTAGAGCCAAATTAATGCCAATGGTGATTGGGTTTGTGACTATAGGAAATTTTAACATTATTCTAATAGTTGCTGGTGTTAATGTTAGTACCACATCCCCACTCCTATCCAACACCTCCCTCTTTTCTGGTCATAATTCATAACACAATGCCACACTAATTCAGGGAAATGAACAGAGGGTGGGATGGCACTAGCTAGAGCAATACAACTTTCCTGAATTAATTTTAAGGATTCATTTTGATGGGGACTTTTTAACCTTTGGAGGAAATCATCTAGATCAACGCCCATTAAGTGTGTGTCTGTAATCTTATCTAGATCACTTGTGATTCTTGACACAAACGAGAATGAGGATGGCATAGTATTTATTGTTTAAAAACCCTAACTTTCCTTTTAAACCAACCTTTCCACTGAAAGAGAAGTACCTGAGTTTCAAAGCTCTTACTAGTCAATCCACAAGTGCCTAAACAATTTAAACCCAAATAAAAAACTCTTTAAATCCTCAGGTTTGCAATTTGATCTCCATAGCTAAGGACCCGATAATTCTTCATGCAATCACAAAGGTAGCAACAAAAAACAAGCCAATTGGTAAATAAAGATGAAAGCATTCATAAGCTTTAAAAAATCCTTGATTTGCATAGTAACATTAATGGTGAGTGAAATAAATGCACTGCATCGAGACCATTCAATCCGTCATTCACAATTTTAAAAATGAACCGTCCATGTGGAATAAAGATTTTTGCTATCATGGGATCAGGGGCACCTTTTGTTATTTTATGACTTGTAAGACTTTGCATACTTTTGGAAAACTTGACCCGCCCATCCACCTTTTGGTTTTCAATACTGGCTTGACACGTGGTCGTATTTGAGTGCTAGCGGGGCTGCAACTCTTTTTTGCAATTTTACTCCTTTTCCATTTAAAACCAAAAGTATCAAAAATATCCGTTGACCTATTTCCCCACTTACATTATAAACAAATACCACATGCCCTTTTGTGGGCCTCGAGGACCCTTTTACACTTTTAACACCTTTTATTTTTAAAGTGCAAAAATACAATTATACACCACTTCCCCGCATCCACTTAGCTTGAGACATGTGTACACCTTTTGGGTGGAAAGAAAAACAAATTGTGTTGCTTTATGGTTGCAAATATTCAAGGAATATTTGTTGGGTTGTGAGACCAATTTTTAATTTGTGATTGCCATAGAAAAATACAAGTTTACAAATTGGACCCGCCATACCGCATCCAATTTAAAACTGCCACGTATCAATAAGTGAAGGGAGATAAAATGCACATACATACATGATCCTTGACTGAAAAAGAGGAAAGACCAGACTATACACAGAAAAACCACAAAGCCAACTCGCACCACAACAGGGAAAACAAAAAATATATATTAGACAACAATGCAAAATCTTAACCGAATAAGGGCGAGAAAAATTTGAGCACCAACATGTCCCAATCACACCGAATGTCCTATTCACATTCTAGCCATTCGGAGGGTGCAGCGATTTGGTGACAACAATACCAAGGGATTTAGCAACTTTTGCAAGCATGACATTATCAGAGCCACCAGAGTCAATAATGCAATTGTTCAATTTGTATCCATTGAACAAAAAGGCTATATAGAAAGGTTCTACTTTCCCAGAGGTGGAGGGTGTAGAATAAAGAAGTTTATAAGGAGTGGTATGAGGAGCGAGAGGTATTTCATTGGAATTAGAATTTTTGGAACATAAACCTGGACTACTTTCTTTGATGAATTGTACAAGCCTATCAAATTTCTTGGGATGAGTTTTCAAGTACTTAGAATTTGTATTTTGGATTTCTTAATATGGTCAATGATGTCAAAATGTGAAGGGGTGCTAAGAACACTGAGAACAATGACAACCTTGAAAAGAGTAGGATTTACATTCTTAGGATCAATTGAGGCAGAAGATGATTTGTCAAGAGGAGAAAAAAGAGACTTACTTGAAGTGGTGGATATATTATTGATTGAGGTAGTCTTGAGCTTCTTCTTGGCTAACCCCATGGAATCAAACAATAATGATCCCCCTTTTCTTTTTGTTTTTATTAGAGTAACCATTTGAGGATTTAAATGCTTGTCTTGGGCTATAAAAGAAGAGGTTTCTTTCTCCATTTGTGAGCAAGTGAACAATGCACAAGAGTAGTTATCCATGGATTCTTCAAAATCTTCATTTAGTGAGTATTTGAAATACCCTATCCTGAAAAATTCATCATCTTCTTATTTTTCTTCAATTTCTAATTCAATAATTTCTTTTCCTTCATCTTCGTTGGTTCCACATATTAAATTAACTGGTGGAGCTTCTAAGGTGATATTTTGAGGTACTCCTCTAATCTGATTCATGTTTTTTTTATGAAAATCATGTTGATAAATTTCCTTCTTTAATGAAGTCAAATCATTGGCCAATATTTGCATCAATGGATCAACTCTTTCATCTTTAAAATTATGGGCCTTATCCTTCATTGAACAGTTGTTGATCTTTTTTGACACAATAAGATCATATTACAAATCAATATAAAGTTCTTGAGCATTTTCCAAAGTGTTTGGTTGTGATCTTCGTAGTATGAAGCCAACTTCAGGTAACTGATAATTCATGAAGAACATTTTCTAATTATTCATAGTAGGAAAAACATTAGTAGGAATCTTGTTGATTAGCTTATCGAAATTTGATACAAACTCTCTTATGGGATCTTTTAGTTATTTCTTCATCTGGGAAAGTTGAGAAAGGAGGGCATGAACATCTTCTATTTTATTGAATCTTTCTTCAAACTTGGGTTTCATATCATCCCAATTAGTAATTGAACGTGATGAAAAGTAGTAAAACCAATCCACAACGACATCTTATAATGATTCTATGAATATTCAAACATTAACACATTCAGGTCCCACACCAAAAATGCCATAGGCTATGATGAAAGGTGTGATGTCATCATCTAGACATTGCTTTCCATCTCCATAGAATTTGAGAAAGTTCTTTCTTAATCCTTTTGGAATTTCATGAAGTGGTGGAGACAATGCTAATGGATTAGTAATTGTCCCCATGGAAGAGGTGCATAAATTCTTTCTCCTTCTTCCTCTGGTTCTTCTTCTCTTTCTTCTCCAAGAGGAATGAGGTCTAGTGGTTCTATAGGTGCTTTTGCAATGTGACGTTAAAGAGGAAAGTTAGGATCAAATTTAGGAAATTACTCTTGACCCATTTTCCTTGTTATTTGAATAATGGGATTCTTGAAATCAGCTTGTTGGTTTTCTTCAAATGTTGGGTCAATTATACCAATTGCACGATCAACTCGAGTGCATCTTCTTTCTACTATTTTTTAGAGCATTAGAAAGGAATACAACTTAGAAAAATGTAGGTTTTTCAATAGGATTATAACAAGGGTATCAAACATTCATATAATATTTTTGGTATTTTTTCAATTTTTTGTTTTTATGGATTTTTTGAATATATATTTGTTTGGGGATTTTTATAGATATTTTAAGGGTGCAAAAAGTGTAGACCTTCTCTAGTGAAGTTACCAGAATCTATTGGTGAAATAATTTATTACAGTGCAAGTTATTGGTTTTTACCAATGGTCATGGGGCTTGTTGGTGTAGGATATTCACCATGCACATATTTTATGTACATGGGATTCCTCCACATAGGCGATTCACCATGCTTAGGTGTCCTAGGGTGTCATTATGGCCTTACACGTGTTATAGAGCATCATAGGAGTTACATTTGACCAGATATTCCGGGAATGTAACTCCCACCTCTTGACGACTACATTTGTGGGAGAGTTACACACCCTACTACTATATGTACACCATTTCATCTTGAGTATTACATGGTGGAATGGAATAGAGTATGGGATTTGATTCATTTTTCCCTTAATGCATGCAAATTTCTCCCATGGGTGAGTTCTTGCTTGGATCTTGAAGCTACACCATTCCACAGTTGAGTGCAATGTTTTGATGCTCACGGATTCCTTCCAGATCTTCATCATTACTCTGACATGGTATCAAAGCTTAGGGATCAGAATTGTGTTGTTCACCTTAGTTGCTTACTAATCTTCATCTCGTAGTTTGTTGTGCAAGCTCTCCTTTGCATGTGATCTAATTACATTTTTTAAAGGTATTTGGTTGATTTTCACTATCAGTTGCTAAGCTCGTGATTACTTCTATACTGCCTTGACTTTATTACTCGATCGTTGCATTCACTACATTCACCAACTCATGCATATTCGTCATATGTAATCCATCCATCCAACTTGGATTGTTCAGCTCCTTCTTGGTTTGACATGGTGGTTTAGTCGTTTGGATCTCATTCCTGGTTTTTTTCCTTGGTTCAAGATTTTTTTTGGTCTTCTGGCTCGAGACTTCCTTTTGCATGAACATGTTTTTGTAGTGCCTTGCATCGGTCATTGACTTGGTCCTCGGGTATTGCTCTTTTGGGTCTTGCATTGGAATAATGACTCGAGGGTGTCTCTATGTGAACATTCTACATTATTGGCCATCACAGTCAACTCGGCTCCACCTTGCCATTCGAGTTAGAGTTTCGCCCTGCAGTCATTCTAGCTCCTTGGGTTGGATGAGCCCATGTATCAGCTTTACTCACCCTTGCATTGGACCACCTATTGTATATTCACCTTGAGTGCTCTATTCTACATCTTTTTAGCCTACATTGGTAACTTGTCGGCTCGTGCTTGTTGATCTATCTACACTCATCTGTTCGTGTGCATTCACATTGCTCATATACCAACCTGCATTACCCCCAGCTAACTTGGGTGTTGGTTCGAGCATTTATTATGCATTATACTTACGACTATGTCATCTTGCAACTTGAATGGCTTGTATGGTTGTTGATCTTAGTGCTGTCTTGGTGATTTCTCGGAATCTGTATAACTTGCTTGCTCGGGAATCTACTCCAGATCTTTGGGTGACCATTTACCTATAGCTCTACCATCATTGACCTGTGGAAGTTATGCTATAATAGAACCCTTTGTCTCTAACCATTACCTAGTTCTTCGGGCACGTAGACTTTATAGCGGGCTCACTGATCTGCTGTGTCGACGGTTTCATTGCCATGGAGACCGGTGGGGCTTACTTAACCGTTAGATGGTTACATTGATTTTTTTTGATGTCTCAGAACTTCCACCACATGGCTTGACAAAGTGGGCCCCCATCCTCCCTTTTAGAATTGTTTGAAGGTTAAAACAATCCCTTTAATGATTTTAAGGTGAAAAACATTCTTTATGGCATTGTAATAATTTAGGGCCTTTATTTGCTTGTAATTATGCCCTTCCTACGTGTGTCAAAGACGAAGGGTGAGGTTTGGGGTTGGCAGGAGGCTAATCCCCCCTCACAAGTAAAATAAAACCTACCTAAAATTTTATGCCATTTCAAACGAGTACCCACACGACACCCTTTGCACCCATTTCAGGCACTTTTTAAATCAATTTGTAAAGCTTATTGGTATTTTCCATCAGTTGCGAGAACTATATTTTTGCTATAACTTTTGATTCATTGCTCATTTTTGAGTGCTTCTTTAGTCACAGTTGCATGATTTCTCACACATGACATGATGAAATTTTTCAGTTTTATAAATGCACTACTTTATAAAGTGCCACATTTTGGGGGGGTTCACTAGTACTCTTGGGTTTTTACATGTAGATGCATTAGCAGCCGAGTCCGACGTCTTACTTTTGTACACCTTGCACTTCTTTCTTCTGCATCATGGAGGGTGCTCTTTCTAGACTTGAGTGTCATAGGATCTCTTTACAACCTCCACCACTTCCCACTGGGAGAGAGAACTATTCAGCTTGGCGTGCTTCCATGGAACGTTACTTCACTCACGAGGGTCTTTCACCCTTCTTAATTGGGCTAGTTCCTACACCCACTGATCATTGTTATCTAGAGGATTTTCTCGACACTTGCGACCATGTTTTTGGTCACATGATGATGTATGTCTATAGATCTCTCTGGTTTCACCTGGCAGACTCATATCTCACCCACCATGTCTAGAGCATTCTTCAGTTCCTCTATGGAGACCCTTCACATACTGCCACCATTGTTGCTGTTGTTGATTTGGATGTCCCCTCTATTTCTTAATGTGATGACACTTCCACTAACACAAACTCACTTAGTTATACTTATGATGACGAGGATTGTGCACCTAGTTTTGATGTTGAGAGTACTACATAGGACTTTTCTCCTCCTTCTGTCACTATTCCAAAGAGTGTTGTTACCCTCCCATCTCATCAGATATCAAGCAGCCTCCTACTGGGCCTTATACAGTCATCACAACCACCTCTTTTCCACCTTTAGTATGTGAGGCTCCTTTCACTCCTCTACATTCATTGGATGAATCATACCTATCTGACATCACTCTTTTGTTTGTTGAGCCCCCTCATTGGGATGAGTATTATCATGACCTTGGTTGTCTTTTCGTAGATTAAACTTTTGATGTACTACAGGTTCATCATCCATCTATAGGAATTTTAGAGGAGTTCATCATCTTTGTTGTTGGGAGTGCCCCTTCTGGGACTCTTATCACTTCCACTTTTCTGGAGACCTTCATTGATCCACCCTTGCTTGTGGATCCATTTTCTATTGTGGGGGATGTTTTGTTTCCTTCACATCAGTTGGAAATCCTTTTTACAGGTGTTCACCCTTCATACTCTGATAGTTATACACTCGTGACATTACCTTCGGTTCCTTCGCACTCACTTGCTAGACCTATGTCACAATTTTGTGGACTAGACTCAGAGTTCTTTGTACTGCTGCCTTCAGTTTCCTTCATGGAGTGGATAGAATTTCAGCACATAATTTATGTCCTTCTGTAGACACTTAAAATTGGTTACTCAATTTAGTGTCCCTCTCATCCATTTACTTGCTTAGGTAACTTGGGGCACGTTTTACGTCACCAACTATCCCCTTGGGATATTATCCAATTTTTGATTTAATCACTTATTCCAAATTTAATTCACCCCATCACATCTTACCCATGAGTGATTAAATATTAAATATTTAATTACGCCTCTTCCCAGGCATCTCAGATCACTTATCCACCCCAAATTTATTCTATCTATGTATCACATCTATATTTCCTCTTCCCTAAGTGGGATATTTCCCGTATTCGGGATAAGTCTTATCTTTCTTGAAATCACTCATTTTGGCCATCTCGGGAGTCTATTCCGTGATCGGCGCTGACCCATATGGTCGGCGCCGATTTTCTAGGATCGGCGCCGATTATAAAAGCAAGTCCAGAGCTCAGTTCTAGGGACCGAAAAAGAGATCATGAACGAGCGAAAGAGTGAACAGGCGAAAAAAGGAAGCACTTACGCATGATCAGAGAGTGAGAGAGATACAGGTTGTGAGAAAGAGAGATCTTTTAGCATCAATCGTATCAAATTAGGGCAGATCTTGCCCGAATCAATCCCTGAGAGGAGCGCCGTTACTCTGCCCATATCACACCAGCATCACACAACCATCTATCATCTGGTGACTCTGTTCCAGTGTCTCGCCAACTTCGGCACATCCAACAGACCACATTCACCTTCCAATTCCCGAATCTTATCGCACAGTCCCTGATTGATCGATCTGTCTCCAGTCGACGCCGATCTTACCCAGTCGATGCCAATCTTACCCAGTCGACGCCGATTCTACCCAGTCGACGCCGATTTCCCTGCAGATAGGTAAAAGGACACAGGTAACACAAATCTGGCATTATTTCATAGTTCCCTATTTTCTGTACTTTCTGTCTGCTGTTTAGATTCTGTCCTATTACTGCAATCAGAAAATCTAGCTTTTTACTTACATCTTTTATCATGTATGCTTCTTTTCTTAATTGAAAACGTGGACTAACATCCGCCGAGGAAGCTTATCGCTTCCCGGACCTGCCTCTCGGGCAGTCCACCTAAGTATCTTTTAACGTGATCTTTTTCTGTCAAGCATCGGTGTTTTGCAGGTTACTCAGATCTATTGTGCGAATCGCTCGTGTGCGCCCGTCTTGTCTACATCGGCTTCCTCATCCATCTACATCTTCATCAGGTATCAATTTCATTGGAGTTTTTCAGGGTTTTTGTGTTTAGTTTGGTGCATTAACTTGGACAGGTAACAAGCGCGAAATTCTTGATCTACATTCTGGCACGCCTGGTGGGACCCAACCAAAGTCCCTTATTGGTAAGTTCATTTCTTTTCTAGTTTTGAACTTTGTTCCTTTTCTTCACTGATTTCTATTAGTCCTATTTGAGCATTTCTTTTCATCATTTGAATCTTTCTCTTTTTAGGCGAAATCGTTATCTTCGAAATTTTTCTAGTTCCTTAAAAATAGAGATTTCTGTTTCACCATTATCTGGATATATCTTTCTGGATTTTGTTTGTTATTTGGCTTAAAAACCTCTTCTTGCGGAGCACTTTCTGTGCTTGTTCGGTGGGATTGTTCCGGGTCCGGGAAGCGATAAGCTTCCTCGGCGGATGTCAGTCCACGTTTTCAATTAAGAAAAGAAGCATACATGATAAAAGATGTAAATAAAGACTAGATTTTCTGATTGCAGTAATAAATACAGAATCTAAACAGCAGACAGAAAGTACAGAAAACAGGGAACTATGAAATAATGCTTTGGATTTGTGTTACCTGTATCCTTTTACCTATCTGCAGGGAAATCGGCGTCGACTGGGTAGAATCGGCGTCGATGAGATTGATCGGCGTCGACTGACTGACCGTCGGCGTCGACTGAGATAAGATCGGCGTCGACTGGAGCAGATCGTGCGAGAGCAGATCGATCCAATCAGGGACTGTGCGACAAGATTCGGGAATTGGAAGGTGAATGTGGTCTGCTGGATGTGCCGAAGTTGGCGAGATACTGGAACAGAGTCACCAGATGATAGATGGTGGTGATGCTGATGGACAGAGTAACGGTGCTCCTCTCAGGGATTGATTCGGACAGGATCTGCCCTAATTTGATACAATTGATGCTAAAAAGATCTCTCTTTCTCACAACCTGTATCTCTCTCGCTCTCTGTTCGTGCGTAAGGGTGCTTCCTTTTTTCATCTGTTCACTCTTTTTTCGCTCGTTCGTGGTCTTTTTTTTCGGTCCCTAGAACTGAGTTCTGGGACTTGCTTTTATAATCGGCGCCGCTCCTAGAAAATCGGGCGCCGACCATATGGGTCGGCGCCGATCGCGGAAAGACTCCCGAGGTGGCCAAATGATCGATTTCGAGAAAGATAAGACTTATCCCGACTACGGGAAATATCCCGCTTAGGGAAGATTAAAAATAGATGTGATACATAATAGAATAAATTTGGGGTAGATAAGTGATTAAGATGCATGGGAAGAAGCGTAATTAAATATTTACTATTTAATCACTCATGGGTAAGATGTGATGGGATGAATTAAAATTTGGAATAAGTGATTAAATCACAAATTGGATAATATCCCAAGGGGATAGTTGGTGACGTAAACGTTTGCCCCAGGTTACCTAAGCAAGTAAATGGATGAGAGGGACACTAAATTGAGTACCAATTTTAGGTGTCTACATTTTGCCCCTTTTTGTCAAGTAACAACCTCATTAAAAAGCCTGTTATGCACCCCACAAGAGATGGAAGAAGAGAAGAATTTGTGTGATGTGATCCCCCTCAAACTAGGGATGGATGGATGATAGAACAGACGATCCCGAGTTTGAAAAAGGTAGATTAAAATGCAGGATGCCCAGTCGGATGGTCCGTAGTGATCTATCCTTGATGACGCATAACAATAAACAAAAGTATCAACCTAAGGAACTACATTGTTAGGAAAACTAGCCGTCTCCTCATGAGAATGGACGTAGTGCCTACGACCATGATGGAAGGTAACTGCAAAAAATAGTCAGCATCTAGAGAGAGACACACTGGTAAGGGGGGACAACTATGACGGTCCATAAATCAGACCGACGTTTTATGCCTACAGACCCGTTTAACTCTAAGCTGCCAAAAAGTCA
This sequence comes from Taxus chinensis, assembly GCA_019776745.2. Lineage (NCBI taxonomy): Eukaryota > Viridiplantae > Streptophyta > Pinopsida > Cupressales > Taxaceae > Taxus > Taxus chinensis. Next base: position 73,502,772 of record CM034155.1, on the reverse strand, counting down.
AGTGCCCCGCAAAGGGAACAAACCCGAAATAGACATGATATCGAAAATGTGTCAAAGGAAATTCAGCACCCGCACAATGATTCAGATAGTAAGTTAAGGCAAGCATCAACCTATGCAAACAGACATGAAAAATCGGCGGCGACCAAACTAATCGGTCTTCCGCCCCACAAAACATCGGCGCCGACCATCCAGACACATAATAAATATTCGAACGGAAACTTAAAAAACGATTATTGAAGACGTGACGATGGATTCGGAAGCCAGATTTGTGATTTGAGCATCATGGAAGCCTCTGGGAGCGACGAAGCGCCAGGATGACACGACCTGGGGTAAGTGACTCATTTTCGAAAACCCACTTTTCGTAATTATTTATTTTTTTTTTGATTTTTTGTGCATGGAGGCCAGGGTTCTGGTTTTAACAATCCGGCCAGTCAGTTCGGCACCGTTGGTTTAAAAATCGGGGCGGGGCGCCCGGGCCGGGGGGGGGGGGTTTGGGGCCGGCGTCGATTTTTTTTTGATCGGTCGATTAGTATTAACGGCGCCGCTGAAGTGAAGACGCCGATTTTACCAAATCTGCGCCGATTTGAAAGATATTCATTTTTTTTTTTTTTTTGGTTTGGAAGATGAGATTTGGGGAAAATAAGAGACTAATTAATGTTTTTTGATGTCTTGGATGCAGGCACGAGAGGCTCTTCATAACGAGGGATGCCATCCCTAAGCTATTGGAGACAATCCTTCCTGATGTGACAGATGCAGACTGGCAGCATTTAGAAGCTAAGGCCGGGCTCGGGGTTTTCACCAGATATTATAGACGAGTGCCACGATATGTGGAGCTCATGCGGAATTAGTGCGACGTTGGGACAGCCACACGTGGCACATGTGGTTCAAGGATGGGGTGAGAGACGATCACCAGAGGATGTATTCATGATTCCTCAGATTACCGATTACTCGATTACTGGGGACCCGATCGAGATCACAAACCTCGGGAGCAGCAGCCGAGGGGCCTGGTGTGATTATCAGAGATAGGCAGATGGACTCGGGAGATAGTATCTAGGGTTAGTGAGATATCCTTCACAGTACGGGTATGATAGCCCTCGGAGAGGCGGATGCCTTGATTCAATGGCTTCTCCTATTTTTCCTGCCAGACTCAGGAGGTGGGAGCTTCCCATTCTACTACTGCTTAGACTGCGTTTGCGACATCTTGGGGCAGTACAGACAGTTTTTGCCTTTTGCCATGCCCTGATACTCATTATTATGATCTTATGGATGTACACACCACTGGTCGGCAGGACAGGGATCATGTGCGTTTTGTGCTTCATTGGCTGGGCATATGAGCACATAGCATTTATCAGGCCATCCGTGCTTCCTTGGATTGCCAGCAGCGTGGGGGTGTTGATTATGGATTCGGAGATGGCGGGCTTCATGGACGCAGGAAGCATACCAGTGTATCAGCCGATTGTCGCTGAGCGTTTCCGGACGCTCTACACACCAGATCAGGTCATCTGGAGGGGGCATATCGGGCTCCCGACATGGGCTGGTCAGACGCCCACTTGCAGCATTTGAGACGGAGTTGGGTGGTCAGGGGCCGTAGGCCAGAATTGTGGGAGCGAGTCCTGTTGTATGTGATACTGAGACAGTTTGGGGCCTAGTACATCCAGTACCGGCCACCCTACACTCCGTATAGGGTGATAGCAGGGAGACTATTTTGTCGATTTTGATCCCCGGCTACCCATTGAGAGAGGCCCCACCCTCCACAGACAGTGATTGATGACGCGGTGGGTGGATGAGGGCTACGCAACATTGACACACGAGCTTCCACGGACAGCTCCCGCCCCTCTATAGATGCTGATGAGGGAGGACATAGCTGCTACTTTACGTTAAGGGAGAGATGCACCCTCACACAGACACACATTAGGTAGCTCTGGAGGGATCAGGGCTTTGACGGGAGAGATGGATGCCCTGATTGTGGAGAGAGGACACCATGCCAGGGCGAGAATACAGGCGATCTCAGCAAAGGTACCGCTCTTTTTTTCGGCACAGGGAGGCCCTCAGGGCCAGTACGGAGAGATTGGTGCCACAGTCAGAGTCTGGACACAGGGCACGACCCTAGGAGGGGCACCACCAATAGCGTCGCAGCCCCAGCCGCACAGCCAGCCATCGTTACGCGCACTGCGGGTACTAATGACCGATCCGTCCAGTCTCTCCTCGCTGAGGTGAGATATTACGAGGATGTCTAAGCGGCAGCATGCCCCAATGGCCTCGAAAGGGTCCGGGGCGAGGAGGAGAGTAGTGACGGCTATGGCGAGTGGAGCCTCAGGCGGAGGGGCACTGGGAGAGATCGTGGGCGAGCCCTCCATCAGCAGGCGCATCGAGCCGATAGCGGCGGCCAGGAGAGAGAAGCCAGGTTGTAGGGAGGGGGGAGGAGATAGTGTCTCCAGCTTCGATTTTAACCAATGAGATTTGATAGATTTTTTATTTGTATAGTTATAGGATGTAGCCTCAAGGAAGGCATTGTATAGATGGTTGATTGAAAAGCACCCATTTTGTACAGACACACATGTATATAGATTATCATGTTATTTGTCAATTACTTGTTACTTATGCTTTTGAGTTTTGATATACATGGGTAAATGGTATAGATAGAGAAAAAATAGATGTGCTTGGTAGATATAGACTGATAGATGATAGAAAAATAGATGTGATTAGATAGATTGAAGGTGGATAAAAAAGATGTGAATTGGATTAGATATAGACTGATAGATGATAGAGGGGATGTGGATGAACTTTGATAGATGGATATTGATGTAACTGGATGTACAGTGTGTAATATTTTGATGGATAGATAGACAGAGTGTTTGTTGTATGGCTTAGATATAGAGAGATGTGTAAGTACCTTGGAGTACATTTTTTTTTTTTCGATATTTTGATGGATAGCTAGATAAATGTGTGTGAATATGGATGTAATTGTAATGAGAAATGAATACAGATAGATGTTTTGAGAGATAAGATGAACTTAGATTAGAAGATAGAAGATAAATTTTGCTTGAATTAAACATGTGAAATGCAATTTACAGGATTGCCAAGACAAAGAATGGAGGCAGACTCCTTGAAAGAGACCAAAGATGTGAAAGCGAAAAACAACCGTGACTAGAAGAGAAGATACTCGGAAAAGAAAGACACAAATGATAAGTGGCTTCCAAACGACCATGATTAAAATCAAGAAGGAAACCAAAAGACCAAGCATATAAGGACCTATATAAGATTAAAATAATATGACATAACTAGTTGCCAAAACCAGAAAATCTAGGATCGAAATGGAAAGAAAAGTAAGTATCTGTCAGAATTTACCAAGGACAGGATTACATGTCCATGATGGAAAATAGGATTCTCCATCTGATCGACAAAAAGGTCCCAAATCTCGCTCATGAGTTGGACAGAAAAGCAAAATGATCAATGCGGGAAGTTGCTTGATATGGAACAGACTGATCGATGCGGGAAGTCTTTCAGTGATGACTTAAAAAGTGTATAAACTACCTGCGAAGGCTGATGATTTACAAGAGCCTTGAGTATTTCTTGGAGAAACAGCGTCATCAATGGGAGCGGTCTGTTATTTGATTTTATATGATAGCCAGCCTTCGAGGGTGTTATGGTCTATGTTCTTTGATTCACTTAATAATATATTATAGATAGCTGTCCTCAAAAGGGATCAGTCTATCTTGTGGATAGCATCTTCTTCTTTTTTTTTTTTTTGAAAACTGAGTTTAGACTAGATAGATAAGATGAAGGGGGGAGGAGAACATAGAATAAAACATGTATCATTGCCCCGAGCAGATCCGATTAAGATAAGTACTTGGGACAGATGAGGTTGGTGATAAGGTTCCTACCATTGAGGATGGAACATATCAAAAAGAAACGTGCAATGAGTAGAGGCGCGATACTCATATTTAAGGGAAACGAGAGGATAGGCGGAGACGCCACACAATTTCAAATCACCACGAAAGTAGAGAATGGTTATTAGGCGGATGTGAAAGATTGGTTGCACTAGATTTGTGTAAGATAGATTTTAACAATAGAAGGGCCGTAATGCAAGCATTAAGAAGGTTCCGCTTCAGGTACACCATCCATGGAGGACAAACGATAAGCCCCAAGACCATACTTGATGAGTGATTAATGTAGGGGCCAATCCAGTTGGGAGAAAACTTACCACGTTGAACCCATTTGAGTAGTTGACATTTTGATTTTCCTTAAGAACAAGTCACCAATTTGAAAGTCACGGTGTTGCAAGTGCTGGTGGTAAGCACGTTGACACGCTCAAGATTAGACTGATGTGCTCAAGAGAGTTTTAAGACGCCGTAATCTATAATTCAAGTTGTGCTAGATGATTTTGCGATAATCCTCACGGAGACGAATTCTTGAGAGAAACACGGAAGATGGGATTTGGAATTCCAAGGGACGGACAGCCTCAAGACCCAAGATGAGGGAAGAGAGGAGAGAAGGGAAGTAGCACAGTAGGATACGAAGCTAGTCCGATAAGCCCAGAGAGCGAAAGGGATATGTAAATGCCAATCCCTAACAGTCGACTAGTACTTTGCGAGGATATTACGCCAAAGTTTTATTGGAGGGTTAGGCCTGACCATAGCTGAGGATAGTATGGAGAAGAAAAACTTGAGCTTGATATTTGAAAGCTCGTTGCAGAGATTTTGCAATCGGCGTTCTTGAAGGGACTTACCATTATTTGATTTAGCTTGTGTGGAACGCCCAAAAGCGACAAATGATGTGTTGATAGACGAACTCAAATCATGGGGTTAGCCTTTGTTGAAGAAGAGGGATAGCTTATACCAATTAGTAAGTACTAAGTGGCAGTAGTCAGTAGTAATGATAGAATGATGACGGTGTGATGGCTGAAAGCCTGACTAGGGCTAGTGCGTGAGATTGGAATGTTGCTGACACTTGACGCACTTCTAGTTGTATTACAAACCAATTGATTAAGAGAAGGCCAATAATTATCCAAACGTAAGATGCGCTGGCTACAGTTAAAGCCACTAAAATGTACACCACAGATACCGTCATGGGAGCCTTTCCTGGATAGCTTAGATGATTCAGGGTTTTGAGGACCATCGAAGCAAAATAAATCAAGCCACGTTTTTTGTAAAGAATCCCGGCATTAGGATCGTAAGGGTGGCGCGTGGACAATTGGACACAAGATCTTCTACCATTGGACGCAGATCTGGAGGAAAGACACCGAATGTGAGATAGATAATCAACTATCATTGATACCATCCACCTGAGTATGGGTTGTGACAGCCTTGCTTGACGTAGTTGCCCAAGCTGAGATGGTTGATCTAATCGTTGCACAGCAACAGAAAGACGCGAGTCTTGGATTAAAAGGCGGATAAGGAGGCAATAAGAGGCCATGGTATCCGCGAATCGATTGCAGTGCGAGGAATGGCGTGGATGGTTGAATTATCGAAAGATGGCGTGAGCAAGAACGATGTTCATGATATTTTGGAAGGATATCTTCGTACATTGATAGACACGGACCTGATTAACGCTGAGTTCAGAATCACAAAGTGTCAATAGACGTCAAGAGCGCGAGATTAATGGCATTTTGAAGACCTAGACAAGACGCTTCATACTCAGCAACTTATTGGTGCACTCAAAAGTTCAATTGTGTTTGCCAACGGATAGGCGTACCCCAAGGAGGAACATCACGGAACCCGCACTCCCCCTTGGTGGCATTTGGATCCATCAAAGAAGAGCTTTACTTTAAATGGAGATAGACCAAAATCAATTTTGTTGAATTACTCTCGGGGAATTGAGCAAGGGGGTCTTGAGTGTCCGGGAGAGGAGCAATCACAATTGATCGCAATAAACCTGACCCTTGATAGGACTTTTGCGGGAATTAAACTCGAGGTCAAATTCTTGTACATAAGCATGCGCTGAACGAGTAGTGATATACGATCATGTTGATAAGGGCGTTGATGAAATTGTCTTGAGGGGATTGACACTTGTGACAATGTAAGTTGTGATTAAGGAGGATATGACGAAGCTTAGATTGGCGAAGAGAGAGTGCAACCTAGTTTTTCAGCTTCGGATAGTAACTTGTATCAACTCATGGAGGGTGCGCTGATGTACTAGACAGATGTTCTTTACCACAAGTGTCCCGTGTGGATCATGGCTCACAGAGCATGGTAAGTTAACAGGATATAAAGATAGAAAGGCTTCCCCCTCGCGTGGACGGTTGAAGCATGGTGGTGGCGAGAGAGATAAGCTTTGAGATCTAAAGGCCATTTTGGGCAAATGCTCATCCATTCAAAAATGAACATTCTTCGGAGAAGATGGTGAAAAGGTGACAACGGTCGACAATTGGGAGATAAAAACGACGGCATTGACTGAAGACGTCCGTGGAGACTGCGGAGTTGCGTCAAGTTAGACGGGGAGGCATCTCACGGATGGCTTTTATTTTTGCGTGGGGTTTCAATACTCAAGGCAATTACATCCCTTCGAGTTTCCACTTCAGACACCATCCACTTCTGTTGCTCCCATTCCCGTTGCAACTATGCCCTTGGTGAACGTACCTATCATTATGCCAACTTCAACGGAAGCATCTTCGATTTTGACTCTTCCTATCTCTTTTCCTACAGTAGTTTCACCCATGATTAGTGCATCAGAAGTAGTCCCTTCGCAAGGAACTGCTTCTTTCAACAACCCCTTCTTCCATCACCAATGTTACTGTCTCTATTAAAGAAAAATCAAAAGAAGTAGCACCAACACCTATACACTTGGTTCCGGAACCTAAACTGAGACAAGAAAAATCTAACGTTACAACATCAGTACCTCCCCATTTGTTTCCCCCAAAAAGGTTACAATCACCTTATGACGTTGAAGTTGTCACCATCCCTGAAAAAGGAAAGCCCATATTTCGGACCATCAAGACTCTTGGTGCTCTTCCACAAAATCCTCTCTCTACGCCTCATAAACGATTGGATTTGCCCGCTGAGAAGGCGTTTTCTTCTACACACACTTATCAAAGCCATCGTCTTCTTCTACAACACATTCTTCACCAATACCCCGGAAAATAGACTTACCTACTAAAAAGACGTCACCTCTTCTATCAGGATCATCATCTTCATTACCAAAAACCAAGAACCCTAATTCCCCCGATTTCACCTACTTTGGGAGCTTCTTCCTCTTCTAAACCGACCGACATTATCTAAATCATCAGTACATCCGACCAAGCAACCCCCTTTGTCTCCAAAGACCGCAAAAATTTGTCACATCTCCATCATCTTCAAAATCTATTTTAGGGGCTCCTCCTCCTCCACCAAAGTCAATCATGTCTCACTTACTCCCATCTCAAGTTGCCCAAGACTACTCCTCCAAATGTCCAAACAAATAAGAGGATTCCTAAACAAACTGTTAAACCTAACATGCAAGTCCTCTTACCCTCGGCAGTCGGTTAATGTGAAAGAACCATCTCCATCATCTCTATCCTCCTCTTCGTCTACCGGATTCTACACCGAAATCCTTCATCAACTTATCCAATCTTCATCCATAACCCTTCCTCCGATTAAACCTTATAACCCTAAAGGAGTGAAACCTACCTGGTTTAACTCTGATCTGATTTGTGCTTACCACCGTACTTCGGGTCATGATACTGAGGGATGTAAAGCTCTTCAAGCCGTTATCAGAACCTTCTGGAAGAAAGTGACCTCTTTGCTGGAGGAGGAGGAACAAATACCTCCATCACCTTTAACCCCATCCAAACCTCAACCATCCACTCAGACCTCTAGTGGTTCCACTCCACTTGATCTTCCACCTTCTCAAATTGACACAATCCATATCGCCACTAGAAACCCAACACTATGATAACCCATCTTCATCTTCAGCATCTCGACCACGGGTTGTCATTTCTACAGCCCCTAAAGGTGTTTCTCCTTCCTCATTAGCACCACGACCCAGGGTCTCTATTCGTGCTGCACCTCGGGCTCAAGTTCCCGTATCCGTTGAGGAGAGTGTTATGAAACAACTCACCCAGGCTCCGGTCAAAATGTCTCTTTTTGACCTCATCCAATCCTCTCCACAACATCGCCAGGTCCTAATTGATAATTTGCGTCGCATCACAGTGAATTCCGATGAGCCCCAGCCCTTCGAGTTGGTTGTTGGATTAAATGGACCATCAACCGCCATTTCTTTTGAAGATTCTGAAATTCCTCCTCTTTCTTCAGAGGATTTGGAGGCTCCCCTCTTTATCACAGTCCAAATCAATAACACTACCTTAAAACGTGTCATGATCGATAGTGGAGCTGCACTCAACGTCATCTCCTCTCACGCATTTGAACAACTTAAGTTACCAAAGAATGTGGTGTCACCCCCGCCTTTCGCCCTTCGATCATTTAATGATAAGATAGCAGTCACTCTAGGAACTGTGGTCTTACCCATTCAAGTAGGTAAGAAGCTGCTTCATGAACTCTTCTACATTGTCGAAGGAAAGTTTCCACTATAACATGATCCTCGGACGCTCCTGGATTCGCGCAATGCATTGTGTCCCATCCACCCTCCATCGATGCTTAAAATATCAATATGAGGGCAAAATATATACTCATCCAGGAGATCCTTTTCCTTCCGCACAATGCGACATGACCACAAGATCTGCCCCTTTAAAAGAAAATCCATGTTCTCCTGATGGGGCCTCATCTTCTTCTATACCTGCAACCAAACTAACGGATTTACAAAATCTAGAAGAGACATTGCAGCGTTTCTCACTAGGAGAGCTTCCTCTCTTTTCTTTTGATGCCCATCTCAAGCCTAATGAGTATGGTAGACCATACAAACAACCTGAATATCAACCAGGTCTCGGTCGCATCGTCACCATTGGTCTGCCCAATCAACAAACCAATTTCATCTACGGTGGTCTTGATACGCCTCATTATTGCCCAGATTCTCCTCCTAGAGCAAACCCTTACCTAACAGGGTTTGATTATCTACAGAATCCCACGTTTGCAAAAACTTATCTATATCGATGCGCGTGGAAAGGTTTTGGCCTCGGAAAATATGAACAAGGTATACATGACCTCAAGTCCATTCCTACTCTCATGCCACATCAGAAATTTGGTTTAGGATTTAAACCTCTTTCAAAGGCCACTGTCACTATTCTTGATGAGCCTCTTCCTACTGAAGAACCACCTTTCCCCCACTAAATCAGAAGCATCACTTGATGTGGACGATGACATTTCCATCCCACCTAACTTTTTTTTTTTGATCAATACCATTTCCTTAGGGCCGTTAGTCTATGAGACTAACAATCGGTCCACTTCTATACCATTAATCTTCCCTGAAATAGTTGGAGACGACTCTCCTACTATCAACACTATCCACTGTGCGGATGCCGATTCTGTCCTCACCTATCTAGGGGCAGAGGATTCATATCTTCCCAAGACTATTCCTTCTGACACGTCTACCCTTCTCAATGAAGCCACTATCGACCTTAATATAGGGACTTCTGAAGACCCTTGCATCATTAAGGTCGGCCAATCCCTTAATCCACAGGAATTAGGGGACTTTTACCGCTTTTTCTTCCAAACATCGTCAAGCCTTTGCTTGGTCATACGAGGATATGCCAGGACTCGATCCCGATATTGTGGTCCACAATATCGTTACCCTTCCCAACATCAAACCAGTTAAGCAAAAATTACGTAAATGCACCCTAGAGTAGCCCTTCTTGTTAAAGAAAAGAATTACAGCGCTTGCTCTCGGCTAACTTCATCCAACCCATCGATTATCCGCAATGGGTGTCCAATGTAGTACCAGTAACTAAGGCTACTGGGAAGATTCGAATTTGTACCGACTTTCCGGGATCTTAATCTTGCCTGTCCAAAGGATGATTTTCCTCTTCCTAATATCGACCAACTCATAGATTTAACTGCGGGTCATGAGATGCTTTCTCTTATGGATGGTTTCTCTGGATATAATCAAATCCTCATCGCACCAGAAGACCAACATAAGACTTCCTTCATAACCCCTTGGGGGACCTTTTGTTATCATGTCATGCCTTTTGGCCTTAAGAACGCAGGAGCAACCTATCAACAAGCAATGACATACATCTTCCATGATCTCTTACACAAAACTATGGAGGATTATGTTGACGATCTCCTCGGCAAGTCCAAGCGTCGTCAGGATCATCTTTTCATCCTTGCACCTCTCTTTGAGAGGCTTATCCGCTTCTGTCTTCGTCTAAATCCAGCTAAGTGCGTGTTTGGCGTTCTCACTGGTAAACTTTAGGTTTTATCATTTCCATCAGGGATATTGAAGTCAACCCCGCAAAAATAAAAGCTATCCTTGAGATGCCTCCCCCTTCTAACTTGAAGCAACTCCGCAGTCTCCAAGGACGTCTTCAGTCATGCGTCGTTTTATCTCCCAATTGTCGGACCGTTGTCAACCTTTTCACCATCTCTCCGTAAGAATGTTCATTTTGAATGGGATGAGCATTGCCAAAAGGCCTTTGATGATCTCAAAGCTTATCTTCTCTCTCCACCCGTGCTTACACCTCCACGCGAGGGGAGCCTTTCTATCTTTATATCTCTGTGACTGACCATGCTCTGGGAGCCATGATCTCACATCGGACACTTGTGGTAAAGAACAAGCTGTCTATTACATCAGTCGCACCCTCCATGAGTATGAAACACGTTACTCCGAAGCTGAAAAAACTATGTTGTGCTCTCTTCTTTGCAACTTCTAAGCTTCGTCATTATCTCCTTAATCACACAAACTTACATTGTCACAAGTGTCAATCCCCTCAAGACAATCCATGCAAAGCCTTATCAATGATCGTATCACCTCGTTGCTCCATGCTATCTGACTGAATTTACCTCTGAGTTTATCCCGAAAAAGGATATCAGGGTCAGTTATTTTAGATCAATTAGTCGGATCTCCTCTTCCGGACACTCAAGACCCCCTTGCTCAGTTCCCGAGAATATATCTCCAACAAATTGATTTTGGTCTACTCCCATTTAAAAGTAAAGCTCTTCTTTGATGATCCAAATTCAGCAAGGGGAGGTGGCGGGTTCGTAATGATTCACTCCTTGGGGTAGCGCCTATCCCGGTTGCACACAAATTAAACTTGAGGCACCAATAATATGGCTGAATACGAGCTCTTGTCTTAGGTCTTCAAAATGCCAATTAAATCTCGCGCTCGTGCATATTGACATCTTCGGTGATTCTAGAACTCAACTCATCGTTAATCGGTCACTGTTGTCTATCTCAAGAGATATCCGTTCAAAATTCGTGACACTCCGTTTCTTGCCCAACTCCAATCTTCGATAGTCACTATCCAAGCCATTCCTCGCACTGCAAATCTAACCATCGATTCGCAGATACGGCCTCTTCCTCACTTAGCCACTTTTACCGAAGACTCACGTCTTTATGTGGCTGTGCAACGATTCATACAACCATCTCATCTTGAGCCACTCACTTATGCTCAATGTTGTCACACTCATACTCAGATGAGTGATATCATAGATAGTTGATTATCTATCTCATTCGATCCCTTCCCCAGATCTGACTTCCAATGGTATAAGGTCTTTTTGTCCGCGGCCATCCTATACGACTCCTAGGTGGGATTCTTTACAAACGTGGCTTTGAGGTTATTTTGCTTCGGGTGCCCTTCAAAACCCACGAATCAGCTAAGCCTATCCAGGAGGGTCCCATGACGGTATCTGTGTGTGGACATCTTGAGTGGCTTAGCTGTAGCCCAAGGGGGGGGCCCCCCTCTACGTTTGGGATATTATTGGCCTTACTCTTAGTCGAGATTGTTGGTGAATACAACTAAAGAAATGCGTCAAGTGTCAGCAACATTTCCCAATCTCGCTCACATCCCTAGTCAGCTTTACAAACCTGCGGGCAGATTTGTGGCCTTTTCACAGTGGGGTCTTGATCTTATTGGTCTCATCAATCCCCGTCTCTTCACAGCGTCATCATTCTATCATTACGCCACTGAGTACTTTACTAGTGGGTAGAAGAATGTTGTCCCTCTTTCTTCAACAAAGGCTCAGCCATGGGCCCATAGGTTGATTTTGTCTATCAACACATCATTTGTCGCTTTGGCGTTCCACACAAGCATAATCACAGATAATGGTAAGTCTTTCAAGAACGCCGATTGCAGAATCTCTGCAACGCTTTCAACATCAAAGCTCTCAGTTTTTTCTTCTCCATACTATCCTCAAGCTAATGGTCAGGCTGAAAGCGTCCAATAAACTTTGCGTAATATCCTCGCAAAGGTAACTAGGTCGAGCTGGTAGGGATTGGCATCTACATATCCCTTTTGCTCTCTGGGGCTTATCGGACTAGCATTCGTACCTCCTACTGGTGCTACTCCCTTCTCTCTCGTCTATGGGTCTGAGGGCTGTCCCTTCCTTTGGAAGTCCAAATCCCATCTCCGTGTTTCTCTCAGAGAATTTGTCTCCAATGAGGATTATCATCAAAATCATCTAGCACAACTTGAATTATTAGATGAGCAATGTCTTAACGCTCTTGAGCATCATCAGGACTATCTTGAGCGTGTCAAACGTGCTTACAACAAGCACTTGCAACACCGTGACTTCAAAATTGGTGACCCTGTTCTTAAGGAAAATCAAAATGTCACTACACTCGAAAGAAGTCAACGTGGTAAGTTTGCTCCCAACTGGATGGGCCCCTACTTATCCCTCATAAATATGGTCTGGGGATTATCGTTTAATCTTCCTGGATGTGTACCTGAGGCGACCTCTCAATGTCTTGCATTAATCTACGCCCTTCTATTGTTAAATCTATCTTCACAAATCTAGTCGCAACTCAGATCTTCCCTCCGTCTTATAACCAGTCATCTAAAACTTTTGTGGTGATTTACATCCGTGTGGATTCCTCGTTCTTTACTCTCTGTCTCCGCCCTTTGCCTCGTTTAACCCTTAAATAGATTAGTATCGCGGCTCACTCTTGCACTTTTTCTTTTGGATATGTTCCTTCCTCATGGTAGGAATACCTTAATCACCACTTATCTGTCCCAAGTTACTTATCTTAATTTGGATATACTCGGGGCATTGAGTACATGTTCTTCTATGTTCTCTTCCCCTCCATCTGAATCTATCTAGGTCTAAACTCAGCTTTCTTCCAAAGAAGTTTCAAAAAAAAAAAAAGATTGCTATCCAAAAGATAGACATGATCCCTTGAAGGACAGCTATCCATTACATTATCAAGTGGAATCCAAAAGAAAATGGACCCATACCCTCGAACGGAATGGCGTATCATTTAAAATTCAAAATACAGACCCGCTCCTGGAAGGATGGCTGTTTCTCAAAGAAATAATTCAAGGCTTCTCGTCAATCAATCAGCCTTCCAGTCAGTTTTATTACACTTTTTTAGCATCATGAAAGACGTTCCCGCATCGATCAGTCTTATCCAATATCAAGCAAACTTCCCGCATTGATTAGTTTGCTTTTCTGTCAAAGTCATGAAGCTGAGATTTAAGACCTTTTGTTGATCATATGGAGAATCCTATTTTCCTATCATGGACATGTATCCTGTCCCTTGTAAATTCCGACAAGATACTTACTTTTCTTTCCATTTCTATCCTAGATCTGGTTTGCGACTAGTTAGTGTCAGGTTTATTTTATCTTATATAGGGCCTTGTATGCTTGGTCTTTCGGTTTCTTATCTGGATTTTATCTATGGTCGGTTGGAAGTCCGACTTATCATTTCCCTTCTTTTCCGAGTGTCTTCTCTTCTAAGTCACAGTTGTTTCCATTTACATCTTTGGCTCTTGTATCCTGTTAAATTGACATTTCACATGTTAATTCAATCACAATTTATCTTCTATCAAAATTCCTCTTATCTATCAAAACATCTATCTTTATTCATTTCTCATTAAAATTACATCTATCTATACATCAAACACATCTATCTATCTATCCATCAAAATATTTAAATATGTACATCTAAGTACATTATATCTAATCTATACATCAATCACATCCATCAATCTATCCACCAAATGTACATCCAAGGTACATTATATCTATCCATATCTAATCCAAACATCAAACACATGTACATCTAAGTTACATCCACATCCATCTATCAAAGTTATATCCACATCACATATATTTCTATCATCTATCAGTCTATATCTATCCAATCACATCTATTTTATCCACATATCAATCTATCTAATCACATCTATTTCTATCATCTATCAGTCTATACCTATCCAAATCACATCTATTTTATCCTCTATCAGTCTATATCTATATCCATCTATCCATGTATATCCAAAATTAAAAGCATGAGTACAATTATATGACAAATAATGAATCTATATATACATATGTGTCTGTACAAAAATGGGTGGCTTTCAATCAAGCCATCTAAACAATGCCTTCCAATCGAGGCTACATCACTATACAGATACAAAATCTATCAAATCTCTATATAGTAAAATCTGAAGCGTGGAGGACACTATCTCCTCCACCCTCCTCTGCACCTGGCTGTCTCTCCTGACCGCCGCCTATCGAGCTCGATGCACCTGCTGCTGGAGGTCTCGGCCCACCTCGATCTCTCCCAGTGCTCCCTCCGCCTGAGGCTCCGCTCGCCGTAGCCGTCGCTGCTCTCCTCCTCGCCCCGTACCGAGGCACATCTGGGGCATGCTGTGCTAGGGAATCCTCGTAGTATCTCACCTCAGCGAGGAGAGACTGGTACGTGCTCAGGCTCACAGTACCCAGTGCTCGTAACGATGCTGCTGGTGGTGCCCCTCCTAGGGTCGTACCCTGTATACCAGACTCTGATGTGGCACCTGTCTCCCCATACTTGGCCCTGAGGGCCTCCTTGTGCCGAAAGTAGAGGTCCCTCTGCTGGATCGCTGTATCTCGCTCCTGGCGAGCGGTGTCTCTCTCCATAATCAGGGCATCCCTCTCCTCCGTCAAAGCCCTGATCTCCTCTAGAGCTACCTGATGTGTCTGTGTGAGGGTGGCATGCTCTCCCTCTAATCTGTCCAGCGTAGCAGTTATGTCCTCCTCATCAGCATCTATAGAGGGCGGGAGATGTCGTGGAAGCTCTGTGTCGTACCATGCTGCGTAGCCCTCATCCACCCCCGCGTC
Source organism: Taxus chinensis (assembly GCA_019776745.2). Classification (NCBI taxonomy): domain Eukaryota; kingdom Viridiplantae; phylum Streptophyta; class Pinopsida; order Cupressales; family Taxaceae; genus Taxus; species Taxus chinensis. The sequence continues at coordinate 73,487,647 of CM034155.1, read as the reverse complement.
ATCATCACTGTCTATGGAGGGTGGGGTCTCTCTCAATGGGTCTACCGGGATCAAAATCGGTAAATCCGTCTCTCTGCTATCCCGCCTATATGGCGTGTAGGTGGCCGGCACTGTCTGTACTAGGCCGAACTGCCTCAATATCCACATGAACGGGACCCGCTCCCACATATCTGGCCTCCGGCCCCTGACCACCCGGCTTCGTCTCAATGCTAGTTTCCATGTGTATATTGACTCATTTCATGTGTCTAAATTAATATGATGTTAGTAATAGTATTTGATATTGTTTATCCCTACTCATTGAACTAAAAATAAGAAGGTCATCATTTGTGTTGTGTTGACCTGACCACACCCCCATTGATGTGATGAGCCTTGCACTATGTATCATTACTTCAAAGATGGATAAAATCACACATGGTTATCTTAATAATATAATGGCATACAATGTACTAAATAATGAAACAAGATGGATCCCTCTATTCGACCCTCACGCGCACAAATTGACATATGTTTAGTTGTAGTGTATGGATATTTTATATATGAGAAAAATACAGATGTATTCATGATTTGTGTATATTTGATCTAGTTGTTAATATAAGACAAAGGTGCTTCTATAGACACAAAATAATGCACTTTGGGTAACGATTTAGTCCTGATTGCGTACTATTATTCATATAATTTCTAAGTAAACAATGTGCTAATTAACCTGCTCCGTATTTGGCCATCCTTTCTTTACTTTCTATTGCCTTACGCCCTTACTTGCTCCAGTATTCATTTTTATACCTTAAAACTGTATAAAACGCCTAGCTCAGGACAATCACAGCGCAAGACACCTCTGCAACCCCTCCCGGGCGCCCTGTGACCTCAGTATACTTTGTTCACAATTTTCAGGTCCTTTCTAAGCTGTTCCTGAACATCTTATCTTGGGTGCTAGTTGGCCTTTTCACCCGTCCTGAATTATGAAATGTGCACGAAAGGGTATCATATAATAATAAAGTTATGTGAACATACATAAAGGACCAAATCACGTAAGCATTAGTCTATCAGTACCTAAGGTTACATCCGATCAAGGCTAGCTCTAAGATGCTGCCATTGCATACATCTAGTCACCATTTAAGAGACACAAGGGGTGGTTATTTTGCAATACACTTCAGGAATGGCGTCCCTCATATGAAGTTCATCTCGTGCCTGCTATTTACGACATCTATTACATAATTAGTCTCTTAAATTTAGCTACTTCGCATCACTATCAAGTGAGGCAGGCACAAGAGCCACCTAGGGCAAAAATCCGTACATCTATGCACATAAAACGTACGATTGGGTCTAAGATCGACGTCGTTCAACACTCAGTCATAAGATCACCATTAATGATAATTGACGCCGAGTCCAACACCAATCGACGCCGATTACTGCAAATCGGCACCGACTGCCTTTACGGATTTGATGTCGGATTTTGAGGGTCCCATGTAGATCTTTGTTTCATTGTAAGTCATTATTTCATTAAGAACATATGGGTTCCAGAATGACCACTTACAACAGATCATGTCCTGCAACGCTTCATGAGCGATGAAATGAAAAAAAAAGAATGCCTCACGAATAATCAAATCTAGGTTTCCTTGAGCATTTCCATCAGACATAGGTGCCTACAAATCGTTTACGTTTATGACATTCGCAGAACCCCTATCCCTGCTCTAGGTTGCTCAGCGCTAGGAAAATCATCAGCCCACACCGTTTGTTTTAGTCGTCGCCGATTCATGTGGTTGCCGCCGATTTCCCATATCTTTGTTGCCATAGTAGTTGATGCTTGGCTTGCATCACAATCTAGGAATAATTGTTGAAAATGCTGAAGTCATATTACCTCTTCTTTGCACTTAGGGTTTCATATATTTTGATATCCTAGTTTACTTCGGGTTAATTTTATATTTAATTGGGACACTCGTACTTCATTTGGCTGCTTACAATGACAATCAGTCTGTAGGCACTATATTTCCATATTTATTTTAATAATTTCTGGTTGAACCCAACCTTCAAATCCACCTCTCTTTAGATGCTGACCATTATCCAGTTCTCCTATGCACTCATGGCTCAATATTATGGCACATTCACCACCTTAAAATCTTAATGATCATATCGGCTAAGCATGCCCTACCAATGTGAGTTCCTTAGGTTGCTTGCCTTTTATTTATGTTTATGCGTCATCAATGACCAGACCTACTGCGGAGCTTAATCTGTTCTGGGGCACCTTGCATTTTTCACCTACCATTGCTACTCAACCACCTGCTACCAATCTGTTCTATCATCCATTTCTACCATCCCCAGTTTCAGGGGGATCCCATCATCCCAAATTCTACCACTTCTTCTCATACCTCTTGTTTATGTCACACGTAACAAGTTTCTTCCACTGGTACTCAAGATTTAGCCTCCCTTTATTAGGACCTTCAAGTGTAGACACTTAAAATTGGTTACCCAATTTAGTGTCCCTCTCATATCCGTTTACTTGCCTAGGTAACCTGGGGCACGTTCGACGTCACCAACTATCCCCTTGGGATATTATCCAATTTGTGATTTAATCACTTATTCCAAATTTAATTCATCCCATCACATCTTACCCATGAGTGATTAAATATTAAATATTTAATTTCGCTTCTTCCCAGGCATCTCAGATCACTTTTCCACCCCAAATTTATTCTATCTATGTATCACATCTATATTTCCTCTTCCTTAAGCGGGATATTTCCCGTATTCAGGATAAGTCTTATCTTTCTTGAAATCACTCATTTTGGCCATCTCGGGAGTCTATTCTGCGATCGGCGCCGACCCATATGGTCGGCGCCGATTTTCTAGGATCGGCGCCGATTATAAAAGCAAGTCCAGAGCTCAGTTCTAGGGACTGAAAAAGAGATCACGAATGAGCGAAAGAGTGAACAGGTGAAAAAAGGAAGCACTTACGCACGATCAGAGAGCGAGAGAGATACAGGTTGTGAGAAAGAGAGATCTTTTAGCATCAATCGTATCAAATTAGGGCAGATCCTGCCCGAATCAATCCCTAAGAGGAGCGCCATTACTCTGCCCATATCACACCAGCATCACACAACCATCTATCATCTGGTGACTCTGTTCCAATGTCTCGCCAACTTCGGAACATCCAGCAGACCACATTCACCTTCCAATTCCTGAATCTTATCGCACAGTCCCTGATTGATCGATCTGTCTCCAGTCGACGCTGATCTTACCCAGTCGATGCCCTACCCAGTCGACGCCGATCCGTCTCAATCGACGCCGATTCTACCCAGTCGACGCCGATTTCCCTGCAGATAGGTAAAAGGACACAGGTAACACAAATCTGGCATTATTTCATAGTTCCCTGTTTTCTGTACTTTCTGTCTGCTGTTTAGATTCTGTCCTATTACTGCAATCAGAAAATCTAGCTTTTTACTTACATTTTTTTATCATGTATGCTTCTTTTCTTAATTGAAAATGTGGACTGACATCCGCCGAGGAAGCTTATCGCTTCCCGGACCCGCCTCTCGGGTAGTCCACCTAAGTATCTTTTAATGTGATCTTTTTCTGTCAAGCATCGGTGTTATGCAGGTTACTCAGATCTATTGTGCGAATCGCTCGTGTGCACCCGTCTTGTCTACATCGGCTTCCTCATCCATCTACATCTTCATCAGGTATCAATTTCATTGGAGTTTTTCAGGGTTTTTGTGTTTAGTTTGGTGCATTAACTTGGACAGGTAACAAGCGCGAAATTCTTGATCTACACCTTCCTAAGGGTAGGCACACAGTTTGGCGTGTATGGCTCTTTTTCAGTCTAGAGGCAGAGGATCTCGTCATCGACATTCTTTTGGGATACCTCCTAGAGCTTCCAAGTTCAGATCCATCCATGGCATCTTCTACATTCCTCTTGTCTCCCTCTTCTTCTCTCTTCTTCTTCTTTATGAGAGATTTCCTCCTTGTACATGGGTTACTTTATAGGCTTGTCTATGGCTGGGACCCATCTTTGGCATCTTTGTTAGATTAGAGAGTGGGCTTGTCTCTCTTTTGGGGGGAGTTTTTCCCACTGGGTTTTCTCCTTTTACACCACTTTTTGTGAGCTTCTTGTTCATGGGTACCTCATCAGGCTTGTTGCTGGGACCCACTTCTCCTTGTTTTCATCTATGTGTCCACCTAAGCTATGCTTCAGGGGGGTGCTGGTGTAGGATATTTACCATGCACATATTTTATGTACATGGGATTCCTCCACATAGGTGATTCATCATGCTTAGGTGTCCTAGGTTGTCATTATGGCCTTACACATGTCATAGAGTGTCATAGGAGTTACATTTGACTGGCTATTCTGGGAATGTAACTCCCACCTCTTGACGACTACATTTGTGGGGGAGTTACACACCCCACTACTATATGTACACCCTTTCATCTTGAGCATTACATGGTGGAATGGAATATTGTATGGGATTTGATTCATTTTTCCCTTAATGCATGAAAATTTCTCCCATGGGTGAGTTCTTACTTGTATCTTGAAGCTACACCATTCCACGGTTGAGTGTAATGTTTTGATGCTCATAGATTCCCTCCAGATCTTCGTCATTCCTATGATAGGGCTAAGCCCCTCCTTGGGTATGGGGAGGCTCCCATTATTGAATCTAAACTAACTAAAAGTAGTGGGTAGCCATTATTCTAAGGATCACATAGAATTACTCCTCTAAACTTGTGGCAAAGTGCTTGTACAATGTATAAGGGAGGAATTTGCTGTGAAGGGAGGTAAAGGGGAGTATGAGAAATAAGGAGATAGGGTTAATGTTGTGAGTAGGCACTATCATATTCTCACCAATAGTAACTCGAGTATGTCCACATTCAATCAAAAGAACACAACAATGTAAGTAATCATAAATAATAAAAAAATAGAGCCACAAAGTTTTGTAGATTAATTAATCAAAGACACAAATTTCCTTCTCTGTTATACAAAGTTGGAGAGTAGAGAGGATAGAGGAACATATAAAATGCCATATAGTAAATATAGCTCTAATTTCTTCATGTAGTAGTGATAAAAATCTCAACAACATACAATAATCCATAATTTCCAACCCTCTGGAATGGAGAAGCCATCCCAATTTATACAATCATTAACTATACTTTCATCTCCCCCAAATGAATTTTCACCTTCCCTAATCACCTGTGACCTTTCATGTTCCTAGGGAACAAATGTGAATATTTTTCTTATTGATGAAAAAGTAATCTTACAATGTTAAATTGAGGGTCACATAAGTGAATGAGAAAAAATAGGGAAAAAGTACATTCTTGGTGAATAATTAGAATATGGAGAGAGAGAGAGAAAATAACAAAGAGAGAGAGAAAAGGGTTGGCCAATTTTATGAAGATGAAGCATTTTCCAATGAATATCTTGATGAATTGAGGCACTATGATCACAATATCCTTCTTTCATGAGATATGGAAACATTCCAGAGCATCGAGTAAGTGTTATGAATTTTTTTATGAGATCTACATTGTGATGGGAACATGCTAATAACTTTTGATTACAAGGAAGGATTTAGGATATGAGGATCACTTTCTCACTTCTTTAGGATTTCATAATTTAATTTTGTGCCCAAGAGTGAATTGTATGATGCTCAAACCTTGTTATGCTTGTCTTTCACTCATTGAAACATGTCCTCACTTTGTACATAGAGTATTTATCCTTAAATGAGATTCTTGTCCTATGGCCATCCATTGGACTAAAATGAGGTGATTGCAATGTGATTCCTCCTTTAAGGCATGATCACACTACAAGGTTTTTAATGAGTTTTTAATAACACTACCAAGTGAATAGAATCAGGTAAAACTGAGATGGTTTCTAATTCTTCCATACATTATGCTCCATATGAATATCATCCTCTTACTCTTCTTGATTCCATAATTCTCCTTGAATGGAATCAACTCTAGGATTATCATACACCATCTTGATTATATGATTCTCATGAGAAAAATTGGCTCCTTGATCCTTCACACATGATGGTCTTGGAGGCCTCTGTATCTTAATTAGCTCATCCTGGCTTGTTTCTTGAAGAGATTTGAACACAATGGTATAGTCAAGATATGATAATCACCCACTCACTCTTTGAGCTTCAAATTTCACTTTTAAACATGATTACCTCTTCACAATTGAATTTCCCAACCAAGATGTCACATGAGTGGAAACATACTTATGGTACCTAGACATCATTTTTCTCAATTTATCCTCATGAAAATGGGTTTCCTCCTTTAAATAGGAGGATTGATCCCTGAATGAAACTTGAGGATGAGTGACATGTTCATGAACTCAAAATTGCATTGAGGAACTATGAATTCCACTTCCTTGACTTGCAAGATGTGAGCCCTTTTCCAACCATGATTAACTATTTAGAAACACTCTTATGAGGCATGCATTTTTTTGAGCTTGATATGAATTCTGAAATCACTCATGGTGATCTTATCTCATAATGATCATGATGAAAATTCCCTTGTGTATACGGTCTAAAATGTGTCTCGATAACATGTACTCCTAAATCATGCGTTCTATAAGGGTATCAAGACAATGAGTAGGAAACACACATGTACCAGAATACAAGGGGATATTCTTAAAGGGGATAAAATGAGCAATAGGGTAATATATACATAGGGTAGTAATACCTAAAATATGTCAACCTAGGGTTTTCAAGCCCCATGGTAAAGATAGAGGAAGAAACGCTTATGAGATATCAATAGTTGGATGGGGAGACGTATGGATCAAAAACATAAATGAAATAACTGAAATAAAATCTAGGGAGATGATAATGGATAAGATTAATATGATAACTAGATTTAAAACACATTAAATAATAATATAACATAACACAATGAAGAAGGAAATGAACTGACCTATGCAGAATGACAAGAGATGGTTAGAGGAATCACCTTGTACATGTAGGGTGGTCACTGAGGCATCTATATCTCCTAAGAAGTAGCAAGTAGTAAGAGAGAGAGAGAGTTATTATTAGGTGGAGAAGGGGAATATCATTCCTATCCTAGAATCACTATAGGTGACTTAATAGTGCAAGCAACCATCTAAGAAGAAGAGTATCTAATTCAATCCAAGCAAGATGTAAGATGAACCAAGAGCTAGGTGAGAAAATATGAATATGACACAAAAGAGAAGACATAATGGTAGTCTAAATGATTCTAGATTTATTTTCTTATGAGTTTCAAATGAGGTGATGGTATATAAAGGATTTCATTGCCCATAGGAAATGACATCGGCCATAAGGAAATTCAATACCAACACATTCACCCATGGGATTCGATGTCAGCCATAAATGTTGAAATGAGGTAAGGTGTTATGAAAAGTGAAAGGAACGTGTCATAGATCAAGGATATGGCTAAAAAAAGTGCAAAGTGATGAGATACAAGAAAGATATTGTGAATGTGATGTGCATGAGACATAGGAAGACAATGATACCTAGTGCAAGGAAAACTAAGGCCAAGAAAAAATAACAACACTCTCTCCATGTACTATCTCTAACCCATAATCGTTATGTGAATAACCATTCCCCATTCCTGGAAGACCCCGTAAGGCACCCACTCTAGAAATAGATGCATAACTGACCCTTATCTACACAAAGGAAATTGTTAGTAACAAGTAAAATATGAAAAGTGAAGAATTATGTGTATACATATGCCCCAACTGTTTATTACTACATATTGTAATAATGCAACATGCGGTGGTCAATGAAAAAAATACATTCCGTAACACCGATAGTAAAATTAAGTACTGAAGTAAATATGGAAAGGACTGGCTAAAATGAAATATACCCACCAATGCATATTTGATAGTGTCGATTTTCCTACCATGTGCGGGCGTAGTCCATGCTACAAGAATCTTGGTGAAGTAAAACTGAAAGGAAACACTATAGGATCATTAGTAAAATAAGACATAAATCACTTAGCTAGGGGCCCATGGGATGGATGTTGTGATATCGTGATCCTGAGATGTCATGATGATATGGTGTCAAAAATAGGCAAAAAATGAATATTGTTGAAATTAGTCGTGTAATAGGGTAAAAAAAATGACATGAGATTATGGTCATAACACAAAAAATGACATGTGTTGTGAATTTTGGGAGTGAAAATGATGGTCATTTGAAGATTGAGGCCAATCGCGACAGATTTTGAATAGAAATTTTAAGTTTTGTATAGTGATTTTGATTTTGATTTTCTTATTACTATTTTTTGAATTGAGAGAAATGAGCTATGGAATTCCAAATTTGGGTATATTTTGAAGGATAATAGCATAGGGGAAGCTTTTCCAAGTGTCAATGTCATAGGGAATATGATAATTTAGGCTGAATGTTTTGATTTTTTACTCAAAAATTAATTTTTCAGAGGTATGATGTTTGCTTGTTGTCATTTTTTGGATGTAGATAGATCAAAAAATCTTCATATGGAAAAATGTAGATGTGGCATGACTTAGTGGTATGATTATCAAATTACCACAGTAGATATTTCCCACTTGCAGGGTTGGGGATTCAGGGGAATCATATAAATTCCTAGGATATTTTTGGACATGGATTTGTTACAGATGTTTTTAACAACATGGGAAACCCAATCCAACACCTTTTCGTGGTGGATAGGACAAGAGATGATGGAGATCATGTTGAATTTAGAGGACATACATGGGATTTTGGGGTTATTGATAAGAGGCACGTACACATGTTGTGATTTGACACATGATGCTACAAAGTGGAGATCATTAGCCATATGGGATATGGGGAACAATATATATAATGAGTACATGTCATATGTTAAACTCAACGTAATGTAGGTAACAAGGATTTTGGATATCCGAAAGGTGGTTATGGAAATCGTGGTGGCACGTATAGTGTGCTACAAGGCAGATGGATTTATCCCATTATTTTTTGTTGTAGTGTGTAGATATGTAGTCAATCATGGATTACTATTTAGCTAGGGCACTACCATATGGGTGTGGTTGGTACATGATTTATATAGAGTGAGGTGAAAAGGATAGAGGGTTGTGGGACCCATCATATTACTGAGAGCTTAGATAGATGAGGTTCCCTATATATAGGATGATAGGGACACCACAAGTAGTAGCAACAGATGCCCTGAGAGTACTTTAGTGGGAGTAGGGGCCGATAGTTAGAGCACTTTTGGTATACCAGATACTAGCACAAGTGGGTCCATGTGATATGGTATGACAACCCTATATGGGGAATGTGGATTAGTGGTCCAATTGGCCTAGGGTAGATTTATTGGATACTATAATAGAGATGAGGATACATTATGTTTATTGGGTGAATACCCACATAGTGAGCCATGCCCCAAGGTAGTTGGGGTGATAAATGCCAATGTGATACCACCATTACCACCCTACTAGCATGGTCATGCCAAGGAGGCTACATGTTTTGACCCTGTAGGATACGGGTGAGGAGCGCCACTGCACCCTCTGAATGGCGAGAATGTGAACAAGATGTTCAGTGTGATTGGGACAAACAGGATCACCTCTCAAGCTATACGACTTGGGATTGAGGTGAACCTCCGTAGAAGTATGACTTCCTCTTCCTAAACTAAGTGTTGTACTACTCCTAGTGCAATAAAATGGTTATCTAGACCTATGCTAACATTTTCATGGGTTTTAGGGAAAGAGATTTGTAGAAATGAAACTATACTAGGGATGGTGATGCACCAAATAAAGGGTGTTTCCAGACTCAGGAAGGGTTAATTTGAAGAGGGTGTGTGCACCACAAGTCAACTTCACCTACTACAACTTAGAGAGGGTACAAAATACCACAGACTAGGAAGCACATGTCCCTTTGTTAAACTGATTAGAAAAACAAGTTATCAGTCTTCCAGTGAAGAAGGATGAACTTGAGAAGGGTGAACAAGCACCACAACTCAACTGCATGCAATACTCCACCACTTGATAAGCACAAAACTCCAAGAACCTACAATAGAAATGTGAACTTGCACAGTGTACCTGCAAGCATGAGAAAAGGCACAAAGAAGTATAGAAGGATGAAAGGACCAAGATTAGTCACAAAACACACACTTTTATTGCTTCAATAATGTGCACAATGCATCATACATTCAGAAGAGGCAATGGTTGCCATTACAGTCTTGAAAAGGAGGCTTGAAAGTTCTCTCAACATACAAGGACAACTTGCAGAAGAGAGAGGACTCTTGAAAAATTTTGCACTTGCCTAAGATGTCTAACTATCCAACCTATCTGACCTATTGGAACCCTTTGGAATGAGCTTCCAACTTACATTTATAGAAGAATATGTGAGAGAGAAGAGAAAAGGTCATAATTACATTCCTAAATTGAAGGCACATGATGTATTTATTACAGTTGGTTGAACCACTTTGAGAAGGTTCCATCATGTGTCATTAATGCCTGGTTGACCTAGTTCTCCTTAATTAATTAAAAGAATATTTAAATAAAATATTTAAATAATAATAATAAATATTATTATTAAAATATTTAAATAAAAATATTAAATTAATTAAAATTAATAGTGGGACCCCCTGTTGACTGGTTTGCACTGAGGAGGGAGGGGTTATGTGAAGAAAAGTCAAAAAAAACCAACTCGGTGGTTGGCTCATCGAGCCAACTCACCGAGTTGGGCTCGAGCTCCTCTTTCATCACATTGACCGAGTTATGCTAACTTGGACTACTCTCCATGTCTATCTCATCTAGTGTGCGAGCTCTCTACTACGAGCTCTTCCTACCGAGCCCTCACGAATCCTTCCGTCGAGGCCATGCTTTGAGCCTACGAGATGGCTTGGTATTTTACTCCATGTGAGCTCATCCCATATGCAAACTCGCTTGGTGAATGAATCCATCAATTGAATCAGCTCCATGGTGAAATCACCCTCTTTTCATATATATACGAGCATGAATTTGGGCTATAATCCCATTCCTAGCTCATAGCTCAAACATTTGATGCTTATGTTTTCTCCACTACGACATTCCATACCTGACATGCAACCCAAGCTCTCTTAACTTGAGCTCGTCGAGTTGAGCCTTTATCACTTCAGCATGAGCAAAGTGTCACATTCATGTTTTCCCTGACACTCTCATCTATGTGTCTCCTCACCCAGTAACTCATTCTCTTCCTAGTTTGACTCGCTCGCCACGTGAGCTCAGAATCATCAAAACATTTAAACACTTCGTGCTCCTGCCATTGATTATTCTTCGATCACTCCTCTCAAACTGTCTACATTACGAAATCTTCATCAAAGTGATCATAGAGCTCGTTGCATCATGGATCCATCGAGTCCCATGTCCTCATACCAAGTTTGTGTTCATTGTGCTTGATATCGAGATTTCATCCACATCCTGACATCGAGCTCCAAACTTCTTTATTTCTACATTTAATGCATCGTTCTTACTGACTTGATGAGCTCTCCTATTAAGTGTCGAGCCAATTTGGTCCTCTGTTTCATTGAGTGTTACCTATGTTATAACTTGTACCAAGCTATCACTGAGCTATGCCATCCCAACAAAATTTATCACCATCAGAGCCAAGCTTGATCCATGTTGAGCTCCTATTCTATCATGAGCTCGTACTCCTCTACATCACATGTGCTTGCAATATTGCTCAAAGTTATGAAAAACTAAGCTTGATATCCTTGAATTTACTCGATCTCAACCCACTTTTGGCTAGCTCATTTCGGATGAGCTCTCTCTCATTGCATGGCTTAACTTAGAGATTCGAGCTTGTTCACATGAACTGGTGAGTTATACATCCATGTCATATTGGCTTACATTAGTGCCCACCTTGTTGATTCCATAGATCCCTGAGTTTTGCGAGCTTATCACTCACCAATCTCACTTGTTTGACTAGTCATTACAATATTTGGCAATCTCTCCTTCATGAATTTACCAAACTCCATATGCAACCTCACCATTCATCAATTGAGCTTCATCTCACTCATCCTTGGTTGCATCAAGCTTCTTGACTCTATTATTGGGTTCATATTTCTCAACTCCTTATGAACTCCACTTGCTTGGGCCGAGCTATCTTTGACCATGCCTCACCAATCAGCCATCTCCTCGATGTTTCTTTGCATTACTATGGCTCTGATTTTACAACCTCCACACATGCTGAGCCTGAAACTCAACAGGTCTCCTCCATCACTTGGTCACCACTACGTCGTGACTTGGATTAAATAGCACCGAGCTCCCTATGATCCAATTACTTTCTTCAATGCCTGTGACAAATTCTTCCTTTTCAAAACATGATTTTTTTTTTTTCTATTTGACATATGTATTTCATATGACTAAGTAAAACTTAGTCTTCTATGTTATATACACATGTTTCGACCTACCATTATCCATTGAGCTTCAAAAGTACATCACAGTGCACATATGTATTGGTTGGCTCATGTTTGAAACATTCATTTGGTTATCTTGCTCTTACAAAGCTTGACCTGACACTCAAGTCATCCTAACTCTTACACAAATCAATCCACTTGAGCTCGCCATGCATTATTACATCAAGATATCTCCCATTCTACTACATCAAACCAGATCAACCCGGTTCCACCCTGAGGCTCACTGAGCTTCCATATTTGAGTTACCATGATCAATGAAAAATGATAAGTTCTCATTCATTCTTGGGATATGGCCTCAAAATGGACCTGGGTCCATTTTCCTGTAATAGTTCACTTGGTAAACTCATGTTCTTCACTGAATCACATCTTCCACCCAATGTTCGAGCTGAAATAGCCATAACTCCTAGTGGTGGGTGCTTTACATTGTTATGATTAAATCCTAGGCCATTTGAATGGACTATGCCATTTCACAACCCGATATTAGCTCCACCTAAAATGGGTCTTCCCCATGACTCACTTGCACTGCCAACATCCTGTTAACCCTCCCGGACAACTCAGTAACTTGCATCCATGAATCTCGGCCACATAATTGGGCTTCTTACCACTTTTCATTTGTAGAATTCCTTCCTTGGCTTGCCACCTTTAATATTCCACTTGGCTATGTTTTGCATGAATCTCCCATCAGTGGAAATACACCTTGGCTCACCATTCTATATTGTTGCCACCTGGGAATGGATTCCCCTAATTCCTTAATATTCACTAGCCCGAGCTCAAGTTGGATTCCTTAGCATAGGATTTATACATCTCTTCCACCTATGTTGGGCTTTTCATATCTTATTCATCCCAAAACTCCTACTTGGAAATGCAGCCTTAGGAACCCACAAAGTATCTTGCCATCATGACATACCATGCCAACATCCCCACTTGGAAAGAGGGGGAAGTTTCTCCATTGAGCTGCCAAGCTCCCATCAAGCTCTCTTATTCATCATCCTGTTCTGAGCGAGCTCTTTTCTCATGTATCCCTCATGAAATCAAATTCGTGGAGTCAACCTTTGTGGGCTACAACAACATATCTAGTTTGGAACCATCTTCCTCCTGAGGATTGCCTTACTTATGCTCGAGATTATCATGTTTGAACTAATTTCCTCCACCATTCTAGTTGTCAGCTCGAATCAATACAACTCGGCCTCTATGTATGGTGATCGAATCATTCCTTTCACTATGACTCACTATCAACTTACCATGCTTTCTCTCTGCAAGTTATCTTCTCAAGACTGAGCTCGGTCATTTATGCTATTGTCTCCATCGAGCCCTATAATCTGAGTTCATGTTCCAATGAGGAAGCATTGATCTCCCCACGTTGAATTAAACTGAGTCAAGCTCATCCTTCCTTTGCATCAATGAGCCAACCATCATCCTCTAAACCTCACACTTGGCTATTGTCTTGTAGTAGTCATTTGGTGAATTTTCCACCTCCTAAGCTCATCTCGGTTGTATCTCAATCTTTTCACAACATTTTGAGCTACGAATCGTATCCCAATTCACTCTTGTAACTTAGATAGGTTTCAAGCTCACTGATTAATATTCCTCCCTTGTTTACATGACTCGATCGAGATCCTTCTAATGTTTGGCTCAACTCGACCCGTCGAGTTGGGATCCAACCTTGAGCTACTATGGTCTTCACATTGTGCCCCATCTTATGTTGACTCAAAGTTAACACAGTCCACAAGCCATAAAAAAGGTCTTAAACTCCCCAACTTAGCTTTCTTTTGTCGAGTTCACGTCCACTCACTCGACTTCTTGCAACCAAGTACCTCCATGAGCTAGCGTTGAGTTGAGACCGAGTTGGGCTAGGTGAGCTCCTTATCAATTTATTAATTATTTTAATCATGTTATCTCCAAATGATGATTAGGAAGTGAATCCTTTCAGTGTCTAGGACCAATGTCAAAATTTATTCGTAATAGGACCCCGTTGTCTAATTTTTTCATGTGTGCAAAATTGGATAACATTTTTGGTGACCTCTCGGGGATGATTGCCTACTAAGCATGATTCCAGTAGCCTTAAGTCATCCATTGGGCATGGAGTCTATGTTGGAATCCTAAAAGTAATTTGATCTTCTTTGACACATCTCAGAATCCCCTTGAGAAAAATCCGATCTTGGACCTCCCTGGAATGCTAAAGATGAAGTATACTGAATCTTGATGAACACTTGGCGTCTAGAGCATACTGCAGAATTTTGAATGTAGCAGCCGAGGAATTGGGAATATGAAACTCTTATGGAAACCTTGAACCTTCCTTCTCCTTGACACCTTCTTATGATGAAACAATGTGCAGAACAACACAAAACACAACAACGAGGAAAACAAAAGAACAACACACAACAACAATGTGCATAAGCACTTGGAGGAAAACACCTAACTAAACTATACAGGGGGGAACGATTCTCAAAAACAAGCTTTGAGATGTATCCCATTCACATGAATGGGCAGTTCTTCTCCATTGAGCCTAGATAGATGAAATGAATTCACCTCTTTACAAATTGTGATGATGTATGGCCCGCTCCAGAGAGCATCAAACTTGGCATGCCTTCCTAGTTTGGCCCTATCTTCATCCCATTTGAGGACTAAATCTCCCTCTTGAAAATTCCTTTCAGATGCCTTCTTGTCAAAATATTTCTTAACCTGAGCCTGATGTTGCTCCAAAGTCTTCATAGCCTTGTTTCATACTTCCTCTAACTCCATGAGTTCAGCAAACCTTACTGTCAGAGGATCACTCTCCATAACTTCAAGTTGATGAGCTAACTCCAAAGAAGGTAACTCCAAGGAGAGTGGAAGTTTTTCTTCCCTTCCATATACAAGCATGAAAGGAGAATTCCCTATGGCCCTTTTAGGTGTGATCTGATCTACCCATAAGGTGGTCTTAAGCTGTGTATGCCAAGTCCTCTTGTTAGTTTCCATCATGTGCTTAATAATCCTTATGAGGTTTTTGTTACTAGACTCAGCCAATCTATTTCCTTGCGGATAGTAATTGGATGAAGTCTTGAGGTAGACCCCATTTTTAACATCCCATTCACTCAACTTCATACCAAGAAAATCCATCACATTTTCTGAAATGACTGTAAAAGGAACACCAAACCTTGTCATTATACCTTCCAAGAAATCTAGAACTACCTTTTCATTGCTCTCTTTCAATGCTACCACCTCTGTCCATCGAGTAAAATAGTCTGTTGTAGTAAGGACCCATTTATGTCCATCACTGGATGGAGGATTAATCATTCTGATGAAGTCCAACCCCCATTGAACAAAGGGTTGATCCACTTGGATTGGATGCAGTGGAAGAGCTGCCAACTTCTACTTGCCTGTGAAAAAGGCACATTCCTTACATTTCCTTACCCAGAGATGGGCATCTTTGAACAAATCCGGCCAATAGTAACCAGCTCACATGATCTTGGTAGCAGTTGTTTGTGTAGAATAATGTCCTCCAGATAGGCCATTATGAAACTCTTCTAGTATCTTACTTACCTGTTCCGGTCCTACACACCGAAGGAGGACACCATTCAAATCCTTTTGAAAG
Source organism: Taxus chinensis (assembly GCA_019776745.2). Classification (NCBI taxonomy): domain Eukaryota; kingdom Viridiplantae; phylum Streptophyta; class Pinopsida; order Cupressales; family Taxaceae; genus Taxus; species Taxus chinensis. Next base: position 73,471,707 of record CM034155.1, on the reverse strand, counting down.
AGAACGTTATCTACCAAAACATATGGAATAGATTGAAGATGGAAAGTCCATCTTTGGTTTTTATCCATGTTCATAGGATATACTCCTGAGAAGAGGAAATTCTTCATTTTGGATAACCAGTCAACTTGATCATCACTCTCATCAGTGTTTAGGAGCATCGCATCCTCATCACCTTTTGATTCCATGTCTGCAGCAAGTTGTTGACACAAACCTTTACCTCTGACAAGTTTGGTAACTTTGATATGCACATCATACTCCATCACCTTCGTGATCCATCCAGCACACTTTTCGTTCATCTCTTTGTTCAGAAAAAACTCCTTGACACCTGGATGAGACACCATCAGATGAATTTTGTTGTTGGACAACATGTGCTTGAATTTCTTCAAAGCTCGAATAACCACAAAGACTTGTTTTTCAAAAAATGAGTATTTGAGCTCATAGTATTTGAGGGATTGATTGAAGAAAGCAATTGGCTGCTCCATCAGATCATCATTTTTTTGGGTGAGGATCCCTGAAATGCTCTCTTGACCTGCAAAAGCATAAAGGATAAAGTCTTTATCAAACCTGGGGTTCACTAGCATGGGAGCTTGAGAAATTTCCATTTTGATGGCTTCAAAGCTTTCTCGTCCTTCCTTTGTCCATGAGAATGGCATGTTTTTCTTCAGCATGGCTATTAGTGGTTTAGCCAATGTCGCAAATTGAGGGATGAATCTCTGCACAAAGTTTATGGTTCCCAGAAAACTCTGGAGGCCCTTCCTATGACTTGGGAGAGATAAGGACATAATCGAATGAATCTTGGCTGGATCAATTGATAGTCCTTCCACTGAAACAACATGCCCCAACAAATTTCCCTTATGCACTGCAAAAATACACTTCTTGGGATTAAGTGAAACCCCAAATTCCCTACACCTTCAAAAAACCTTCCTTAGATGCACGATGTGATCATCTGCATGCTTAGAATATATAGTTATGTCATCTAGGTAAACCAAGATGATATCATTGATTAGTCCTTTAAATGCCATGTCCATGGCTCTTTGGAAAGTAGCCCCAACATTGGACAATCTGAATGGCATTTTGTTGTAGGCATACGTGCCCCACTTGGTAGTGAAAGCCATTTTTTGAATTGGTTAGATTCTTGGACTAGAATTTGATTGTAACCTGAATATCCATCGAGAAAAGAAAATATTTGAGCTCCTGCCACCGTTTGAAGGATTTTCTCCATTGATGGGAGAAGATAATGGTCTTTCAATGAGGCACGGTTCAAATCCCTGAAATCTACGCACAACCGAATCTCTCCATTCTTCTTCCTTATGGGTACCAGATTGGCTACCCAAGAGGAGTGCTTGATGGGAAAAATAATACATGCTTCGATGATTTTGGGATTAATGGGCCTCTGTTTCTGGTGAACTGGCTTGGCATTAGGATCCAGTTTGATGGTATGTTGTGCTAGGCCTAGATCAAAACCACACAGGTATTTATAGCTCCATGCAAAAATGTCATGATACTCTTGAAAAATTTTGATGAAAGCTTCTTTCTCTTCAGAAGTACACACTTTTCCAATCTTCAAAAACTTCTCATGCGCTACCTCGACTTCCTCAAAATATTCTTCTTTGACCACCATGTTAGAGCTTTGTCTTTTGGCTTGATCATCTGAATTGAAAATGGATTCCAGAGTGACTAATCCTTTTGGTAGTTTTTTGCTTTTCAATTGTATAATTTGATCACCATATGAATCTTGCAACTTATCCTGATTTCTTGCAGCAAACTCTGCCTCTTCTTGTAGGAAAAGGACAATTTGTTTGTCACTATCGAACACTTGCCAGCTACTCACATTATCAGGGACTACAGGTTGAACCACCATTTTGACAAATTTCTGCCCTTCTTTCATGATATCAACAGGTATGTCGTATTGTGAGCCAATTGTAGCAAGCCTATCAACATCTTGATTTTGATTTCTAGGAACTGCATGGATTCCAAAAGCTTTAAAATATTCAATCAAGTCCCATAATCAGTTCTTATATGATCTTATAAGATCATTCTTGGATGCACTGTGTGCCATCACTTGATGAACAAATAAATCATTGTCTCAAAAAATAGTCAGGGATTCGATCCCCTTCTTTTGGGCTAGTGGAATTCCTTGTACAAGGGCCTCGTATTCAGCAACATTGTTGGTGTAACTAAACTACAACTAGAAAGATGAGAAGTACTTATCTCTCTTTGGAGAAATTAACATAACACCAGCACTAGATCCATTCTTACTTCTTGAGCCATCAAAGAACAATTGCCACAGTCCTTCAAAATCACTTGGTGTTTTGACAAGTTGTGGTATGATGGTATCTTCTTCATGAATACAGTAGGTACCCAATCCTGTTTCTTCCAAAAGTAGCAAACCAACTTCTTCTTCTACCAACACATCAGCGTAGGGATCATACTGATGATCTCCACTTACTTCATCTAGCACAGTATCAGGGACTTCTTCAATGAGAGTGGTCGGTTCATGATCAACATCTTCTTCTTTCAGATCTCTGATGGTGTAATTCCCATTTATAGGACTAGCAGTGTAGGGTTCTACATGATTATGGTAGATTGGTTCCACCCTTATAGTCACTTTGGTTCCGTATCGAGTCCTGAGAATCATATGTGACCAATCGGCTGATAGATAACCACCCATCTTGGCAGTGAAATCTCGTGATAGGAAGATGGCGAAGAGAGGAGGAAGATCAATGACTGATATGTCTTGGGTGAATGAAAAACTTGGGCATGCATGGATGGTAAGTTGAAGTCCTTTGATAACTCCAATAGTCTTAACAGTTGTGCCATCTAGCTGAACAACTCCTCTTACAACTGGTGCATATTGTATGCCTAGTACATCTGTAATTTGTTTGGGCATGACTGAGCTACTGACACCAGAATCGATCATGCAATTATGCACCAGGTGGTTACCAATGATCAGGGAAATATAGAATGGTGGTGGTTTGTTGGCTTTAGGAATAATTTTCCCTTCTAGTTGACACAAACTCGTAGCAGTTGCTACTCCATGACCTGATGATCCGTCAGTTGTACCAAAACTATTTAGAGCCTCTCGCAACAAATTTCTTTGAGAAGGAATTGAGAGTGCATCCCACATAGTAACACTCAGATTGGTTTTCTTCATTTTTTCTACTATGATAAAGGGAATAGCTCCAATTTTTTGACACTTATTTATGCATTGAGATCCTCCTTTAGAAATTGCTTGTTGGGTATCATGATGCCTGAAGAACCTTCTTTCCTTACAGCTTGGCTAACATGTATTTCTGGCGGTTTCTTTCCCACATCTTTATCAACCACTGCTTGTGTCTGAGGCTGTGAAGTGGATGCTTGATCAGCTTTGGAAGTTTGAGGTTCCATTGTTTTCTACCACTGATGAGGAATCTGTATTCAACCCACAAAAATCTTCTCTTTGCTAGTTTAGCAAAGTGGTTTCTTCAGGTGCCTGCGGTTGATCTATTATTTCTTACGTAGATGTGTTCTTTGTTAGCTCAGAAGGGGAAGATACACTTTGAACCATAAGGGCCTGGCCAAGAACTCCATTGGGACAAATATTTTGATTGTGGGGTTGAGAACAAGGGTAACACCATTCGTAGTCTTGAACTAGATTATTCTGGATAGGTACAATGGCTCTAGATGAGCTAGCAGCAAGAGGGTTCCAAAATTTCAAAGGCCTGACATTCGTAGCTTGATTTGTAGCTTGATTTTGTGGCTGATTGTTCCCTTGAAAAGGAGGATGGTTAGCCTGATACTATGTGATTTTGTGGTTGATATGGACGATTGTATTGAAACTATTTCCTCTTGAGTGCAATGAGCTTGTTTCCAAAAGTTTGTGGCAGTGACTTGACTTCAAATAGATCATTTGAAGAGGTAGGGGTAGATTGAGCTGGTTGATTAGAGGCTGCTGGAATAGGAGTGATGATAGGATGATTGTTTGTAAGATCTAGAGACAATGACATTGGTGGTCATGGAGCTATCTTTCCAGCCTGAATCAAGGAATTTTCCACTCTTATGGCAACATCGTAGGCATCAGGTAATGTAGCCCCTCCCATGGACTGGATCATAACTGCTACATCACTATTCAAGGCTCACAAATAGTACAAGAATGCATTATGTGGAGAAGGATTTATAAGTGCCAGAATCCTATTCCAGGTCCTGTGGAATTGGAAGTTGAAATCACTCATGTATTCTTGGGGAGCTCTCTTCATGGTAGTGAGCTGTTCCAAAAGTGATAGGTGATCACTCTTGTCTTCAAACTATTTACAAAGATTTTCTCCTAACTCATCCCAAGTGGTTATACTGCCAACACTTAACCCTTGAAACCATTTAAGTTTACCTCTTTTCCCTTGAAAGAGGTAGGAAGAAGTCTAACCACAATGTTGTCCTTCATGATGTTATGTACGACAAAAATGTTGGCTAGATCAAGAATATGTTCCACTGGAGTAACGTGAGTTTCCCCTATGTAAAAGGGTAAAATTTTGAGTTTCGCAACAAGTATAGGGTCACATTGAGCCAACAGAAGAGGACTGCTTGCATTGAAAGGGGGAAAAACTTGGTTTCATGCCATATTAACAAGAGGTTGATTGTCCTTGGTGGAGGGGTACGAAGGAGTTGAATGACCCCTATGAGGTAGAGCTGACAACTGGTGATGTTGAAATGCCTCTTCTTCTTCTCTTTGGAGGAGACAAGGAAAGTTTGATATGCTGATAATTTCCTTTCTTTGAAGAAGCTCTTGTCTAAATTATTCACATAAGTTAACACATTGAGATTTGGAATCTAGAGATATAGAGTCTCCAGGTACTTTGACTTGTGTAAGTGAGAAGAGAAGTACCAACTCGGTCCCACTGGGCACGCCAAAAACTATTGTTGCCAAATCACTGCACCCTCTGAATGGCTAGAATGTGAACATGACGTTTGGTGTGATTGGGACACATGGGATCACCTCTCAAGCTATGGGACTTGGGCTCAAGGTGAACCTCCAAAGAAGGCCAGCTTCCTCTTCCTAAACTAAGTGTTGTACTACTCCTAGTGTAATAAAATGTTATCTAGACCTATGCTAACATTTCATGGGTTTTAGGGAAAGAGATTTATAGAAATGAAACTATACAAGGGATGGTGATGCACCAAATAAAGGGTTTTTCCAAACTCAGGAAGGATTAATTTAAAGAGGGTGTGTGCACCACAAGGCAACTTCATGCAATACTTGTGGACTACAACTTAGAGAGGGTACAAAATACTACAGGCCAGGAAGCATGCGTTCCCTTTGTTAAACTCACCCAGAAAAATCAGTTATAAGTCTTCTAGTGAAGATGGATGAACTTGAGAAGGGTGAATAAGCACCATAACTCAATTGCATGCAATACTACACCACTTGATAAGCACAGAACTCCAAGAACCTGCAATAAAAACGTGAACTTGCATAGTGTACCTGTAAGCATGAGAAAAGGCACAAAGAAGTATAAAAGGATGAAAGGACCAAGATTAGTCACAAAAACAAACACTTTTATCACTTCAAAAACATGCACAATGCATCATACATTCATCAGATAAAATGGTTGCCATTACAGTCTTGAAAGTTCCCTCAACATACAAGGACAACTTGTAGAAGAGAGAGGACTCTTGAAAAATACACACTTTCCTAAGATGTCTAACTTTCCAACTTATTAGACCTCTAGGAACACCTTGGAATGAGCTTCCAACTTACATTTATAGAAGAATATGTGAGAGAGAAGAGGAAAGGTCATAATTACCTTCCTAAATTGAAGGTGCATGATGGTTCATTTATTACATTTGGTTGAACCCCTAGAGAAGGTTCCATCATGTGTCATTAATGCCTGTTGACCTAGGTCTCCTTAATTCATTAAAATAATATTAATAAATATTATTATTAAAATATTTAAATAAAAATATTAAATTAATTAAAAAATAATGTGGGACCCTCCCATTAACTAGTTTGCATTGAGGAGGGAGGGGTTCATGTGAATGAGTCAAAAGAACCAACCCGGTGGTTGATTCGTTGAGCCAACTCACCGAGTTAGGCTCAAGCTCCTCTTTCATTGCATTGACCAAGTTATGCTAACTCAAACTTCTCTCCATGTCTATTTCAGCTAGTGTGTGATCTCTCTGCTACGAGCTCTTCCTATCGAGCCCCCATGAATCTTCCCATCGAGGCCATGCTTTGAGCCTATGAGATGGCTTTGTATTTTACTTCCTGCAAGATCGTCCCGTATGTAAACTCACTTGGTGAATGGTAAGCTCTGTGGGCTAAATCATTCATGTGAAATTCACACTCTTTTCATCCATATACAAGAGTGAATTTGGGCTATAATCCTGCTTCCTAGCTTATAGGTCAAACACGTGTCGATGCTTATGTTTTCTCCACTACGACATTCCAAACCTGTCATGCAACCCAATCTTGGTCTTAACTCAGCTCGCTGAGTTGAGCCTTTATCACTTCACATGAGCCATGTCACATTCATGTTTTCCCTGACACTCCTGTCCATGTATCCTCACCCAGTAAATTGTTCTTTTCCTGGTTTGAATCGCTCGCCTCGTGAGATCAGAATCATCAAATAATTTTAACACTCCATGCTCCCACCAGTGATTATTCTTTGATCTCTCTTCTCAAACTATTTACATCACAAAATATTTATCAAAGAAATCATAGAGCTTACTGCATCATGGATCTATAGAGTCCCATGTCCTCATACCGAGTTTGTGCTCGCTGTGCTTGATATCGAGATTTCATCCACATCCTGATGTCGAGCTCCAAACTTATTTATTTCTGTATTGAATGCATCATTCTCACTGACTTGATGAGCTCTCCTATCAACCGAGCTTGCCTATATAAGTGCTGAGATAAGTTGGTCCTCTATTTTATTGAGTGTTACCTTTGTTAGAACTTGTACCAAGCTATCACCGAGCTACACCATCCCAAAAAAATTTATCACCATCAGAGCCAAGCTTGATCCATGTTGAGCTCCTATTCTACCATGAGCTCGTACTCCTCTACATCACACGTGTTTGTAATATTGCTCAGAGTTATGAAAAACTAAGCTTGATCTCCTTGAATTTACTTGATCTTAACCCACTTTTGGCTGGATCATTTCTGACGAGCTCTCTCTCATTACATGGCTCAACTTGGAGATTTGATCTTGTTCACACGAAATGGTGAGTTATACATCCATGTCATATTAGATTACATTGGTGCCCACCTTGTTGATTCCATAGATCCTTGAGTTCTGTGAGATCATCACTCACCAATATCAACTTGTTTGACCTAGTTATTACAATATTTGTCACGATCTCTCCTTCATGAATTTACAAAACTCCACCACAACCTCAATGTTTAGTAAATTTGGTTCATCTTGGATCGTCCTTGGCGATGCATTGAGCCAACATCTGAATTTACTCATTGGGTTTGTATTTTCAACTCCTCATACCACTCGCTTGGGTCGAGATATCTTACCATGCCTCAGTCAATCAGACCTTCTCTAATTATTTTCATTACATGGCTCAATTTTATAACTTCCACACATGCTGAGTCCTGTAACTCAGTCGAGGTAGTCCGGATCCATAACTTGGTCACGTCGTGACTTGGCTTAAATGAGTGAGCTCCCTACGTTGTCATTACTTTATGGCGAGCCTGTGACGAATTCTCTTTTTTGAATCTACCAAATTTTTTTTTCCAGTGACATAAGTGTATTTCATTTGATACAATAAAACTTAGTCTCCTACATGCTACATACATGTTTCGACCTAGTATTTTGCATTGAGTTCTTCTGAAAGTACATCAAGATGGGTTTTATATGTATTAGTTGACATGGGTTTGGCTTAACTCAACTCGGTGACCTGAGATCTTACCGAGCTCGACCTACACTAAGTCAAACACTCTTATACAAATCAATCCACCCAAGCTCACTATGCATTGTTACACCGAGATATCTCCCATTTTGCTACATTAAACCAAACTAACCCAGTTCTACCTTAAGGCTCACTGAGCTTCCATATTTGAGCCACCATGATCAATCAAAAATGATAATTTCTTGTTCATTTCTGGGATATGGCCTCAAAACTAACCTGGGTCCATTTTCCTGTAATAGTTCACTTGGTGAACTCGTGTTCTTCTTTGAATCAAATTTACCCAATGTCAAGCCAAATAGCCATAACTCGGTGGTTGGTGATTTGCATGTTGTGGATTAAATCTTTGGCCATTCCAGCCGACTATGCCATTTCACAACCTAATATTAGCTCTCCTGAAATGGTGGTTCCGCTATGACTCTCTTGCACTACTAACCATCCTATCAACCCAATGGATAACTTGGTAACTCACCTGAATCTCAGCCATAGACTTGGGCTTCTTACTGAAATGCTTTTCATTTTTGGAATTCCTTCCTTAGCTTTCCACCATTAATATTCAACTTGGTTATGTTTTGCATGAATTTCCGTATGCAGGGAATAGACCTTGGCTCACCATCATGTTGGTTTCACCTAGGAATAGATTCATGAGTTCCCCTATTCATGCCTTAGCACAGGATTTATACATCTCTTTCACCTACGTTGGGCTTGTCATAACTCGTTCACCCCAAAAATCCCTCTTGGTAATGCAGCCTTGGGAACTCACAGAGTATCTTGCCATCGTGGCATACCATGCTAACATCCCCACTTGGAAAGAGGGGGAAGTTTCTCCACTGATCTTTTAAGCTCACATCGAGCTCTCTTCTATGCGTCCTATCCTAGTGAGCTCTTTTCTCATGTAATCCCTCATGAAATCAAACTCGTGGAATCAACCTTTGCATCCTACATCAACATATCGAATTTAGAACCATCATTCTCATGAGGAGTTCCTTACTTATGCTCGAGATTCTCACATTTGAACTAATTTCCTCCACCATTTTGGTTGTTAGCTTGACTCGATACAACTTGGCCTATATGCATGGTGATCGACTCGTTCCTTTCACTATGAATCACCGTGAACTCACCATGCTTTCTCTTTGTGGGTTATCTTCTCAAAACCGAGCTCAATCACTTATGTTATTGTCTCTGTCGAGCCCTATAATTTGAGTTCATGTTCTAATGAGGAAGCATTGATCTCCCCACATTGAATTAAACTGAGTTGAGCTCATCCTTCCTCTGCCTCAATGAGCCAACCATCATCCTCCAAACCTGACACTTGGCTATTGTCTTATAGTAGTCATCTGGTGAATTTTCCACCTCCTAAGCTCATCTCGGTTGTATCTCAATATTTTCACAAAATTTTGAGCTACAAATCATATCCCTTCATTATAGACTTAGATAGGTCCAAGCTTGGCCATGATTAATATTCCTCCCTTATTTACACGACTCTACCAAGCTCTTTCCAATGTTTGGCTCAACTCGACCCATCGAGTTGGGCTCCAACCTCAAGCTACCATGGTCTTCACGTTGTGCCCCATATTATGTTGGCTTGAAGTTAACACGGTCCACACACCATGAAAAAAAAAGGTCTGAAAATCCCCAACTTACCTTTCTTTTGTCAAGTTCACATCCACTCGCTTGACTTGTTGCAACCAAGTACCTCCATGAGCTAGCATTGAGTTGAGACCGAGTTGGGATAGGTGAGCTCCCTTATCAATTTATTAATTATTTTAATCGTGTTATCTCCATGATGACTCGAAGTGAGTCACTGGGACCAATGTCAAAATTTATTCATAATAGGACCCCGTTGTCCAATTTTGTCCTATGTGAAAAATTGGATAACAATATGTAGGTTCCTGACCTCATCATGATGATGAGGTAGTGGAGGTGTTAGTTAGCTAAGGAGATGATAGGACCATCATGGAGAGACTCAAGAAGCTAGGTATGCATGATAGTATGCTAGTTATATGATTTTGATAGATGTATGTGATATTGTTAGTAATGTATGTCAGTTTTTTGGTTTTGTAGAGAAGACGGTGGAGGATTGGCACTCACTGATTGATAACACCTACCATGAGATCCTAGAATCCATGTTAGATGTTCAAGATACTACAGTGATGGTGGATCCAACAATATTGTTGGTTGGGGATTTAGTGAGACCATTTCGTCTAGTGGGCTAGGCATCTAGGATACAGAGATATGAGGATGTGCAGGCACAAACGGTTATTGGAAATATAGATGTGATGTTGTAGAGTCTATTATAGGCACATCATCCCTAGTACATGAGTAGGTAACTTTCCTAATAGATGTCTAGAAAGTCACAGCGTGGATTATATCATTAGAAACCCATTTGGTAAGAGCACAAGGATAGGTCTTCAAATCCCAATCTAGGGCAGTGTCCCTATCTCACACAATGATAGAAAATAACGTAGTCCCATTGGCTCAAAGCATCCAAATATCCCCCACATGGGGAGAGGGTGCTTAATTCATATTGTAGATGATCTATATCTATTTTATATGATTTTGGACGATGTATAAAACTTGATTTGATATATATATATATATATATATATATGATTTTTGATGGCATTTGGATATTTGGTGATGTGTTTATGATGATTTATTTATCATTTTCCTAATTTTTGCATGTATGTATGTGATAATACCATGGTACTTAGGAATAATGATAATACGATAGATAAGCATAGCCGGCGAGAAGGGGATTCATAGGATAACCCAACTTATTCGATGTGAAAAATCTAAGAGGTGGAAAAAGGCCAAGACATTCAATGGTAGGATGTTAGGGCACATATGGTGATTAATCCAAGTGGAGAAAACAACCCAAACAAGGACGTAATGATATTTTTGGGATAGTATGATAACACCAAAGGGGGAGAGAGATCCTAAGTGAATATAGAGGATGTTTTTGAAAAACCCAAGTGGGGGGCAAGATCCCAAGTGACCACTTGGGATTAGGCCAAGGAAAGAAAATAAGACGTAAGGTATTTATAGGTAACTATCCATGAGGGGTAAAAGATCACAACATATTAGTGATAACATCGTTGAATTGATGTAGAATGTGGCTTCTAGTATGGGTCATGAGGTCCTTGATATTAGGTTGTGTAATATCAACTTTTTGATGGACTTTAGACCATATGGTGAATAAGGTGTCATTGATATGATCCTCTAATCAAGTGAGAACATCACCCCAAATAAAATCCATAGTAAGATGAGGATCGTAACGAGGTGGAGGTCCATATGTAGGTTATGGTCTAGTTGTTCTAGGGGAAGGTGGTTAGTTCCAAGAGGAATCGACTCCATGATTCCAAGTGTGAGAGGAGGCTTTAGGAATGGGACACTTACTATGTAGAACTTGAAATTCCATGTCGGTGCGTGCACGATATATATGATGAGAGAAAAAAAGGGGCTAAATCAGAAGGCTATGTAATTTTTTTTGGTCATGTTTAACAAGTCTCAACTTCAAGCTTCTTCATGTGGCATTTATAGGCTCTATATTTAGAAACATCATGCCATGAAACCTCGTGCCATGTGTAGTACAACTTAGTCCTAGAAGACTAAGGAGCCATAAAGGCAAGAGGTATGGGGAGACATATCATAGGTTGAAAAGGGATAATGATAGTATATGATGAGGGCACTAATGTGATGGGTGAGGATGGTGCTGATGGAGTAGTGTGTCACCCAGTAATCAACATATAATACATATGATCATCACCCATGAGATCATCTGCTTTGTAGTCAAAGTTGGAAACCCAATCTTCTATCAAGGATAATGGGCCAACTAATTCAATGTTGGTGTGTGAGAGTGTGAACTATAGAACAATCTAAGATTGATGCAACAATGGTGAATATTTTTCAATTATATTTAGAGGTTCTTCTTGTACTAAGAAGGCATTCACGTCCTGAGTTATTTTAGTGTGTAGGGTTTCTTGGTAGCACAAAACTTCTCGATCACAAATCTAGGCATAACTAGATAAATGGGGATCATCTAATACGTAACCATAATCATAATATGATATGGAAGCATCTACCACACATGAGTCAACTATGGTCTCAAGTTGGACCATATCCTCATGTGGGGTTGTGGGGTTTGTGAGATAACTACAAGAACTGAAGGATCCTTATTACGAGGCCATAAGGAATGAGGTAACTAAGATATGATGAGTTTAAAAAGGTCAAAATTATTGTATCAGAGTGTGAGTTTATTGAGCTCATCATCATCTACCTCCAAGAGGTTGGGAGGCATGCTCCCGACCAACTCCGGATGACCAACATTTCTGCAAAGAGTATCTATAGCATAATTAAACATAGATATTCCAAAAATGTGATTGTTTATAGTTTGTCAAGTGTGGGGAGCTTATATGTCCATTTTTCCTATATAATATTATAATTCCAAGGGTTAGTGTTCCCTTAAATATTATAAATGGATCCCTAGTGAGTGAACTCTACACATTGACATGTGGAAGAGGTAATGACACACATACTATTGGTGCTTGTCTTAACTCCCCCCTTTTCAATTAAAAGTTTTCCTCCAAAATTTTTTGTGTCTTACTAACCGAGGTAAATTCCATGTGAAAATCCACTTTAATGTCATGTCAATCCCTACAAAGGGCCCTCAATGTGTCATGTTTGTCAAGAACTTGTGTTAACTACACCCTGTGTCCTGATGTTTGAAAAATAATGGAGAATCATCAGTTTAATTTGATATATCAGACTTAATCTAAAAGTTTAAAGATGACAATGTAAATATGCAAGGCATAATATATTTCCCAAAATTCTGATAAAGTACCCCAATGAGAACTCATGCGAAGTAAAATTAAAAACACAGAATCATCCCCATTCCCCAAAAGAAAAACACACGCAAGGATATTATTGGAACGGGGATATGGTCATCTTCTTTCTCGGGCCCTCTACAGTTGGTAAAGTGCAGGATGAAGTTGTAAGTCCAAAACCCAAAAGAGGGTGCATGTCATCTCCTTGGTCAAAGTCAAAGAAAAGAATTATGTGGAAAGGAATGTGGGGAAGCTGGAAAAAAAGTGAACAAAGTCTTGTGGTCCCTCATGGTATGCAATTGATAAAAATAATTATGAGATCTGAAATACCCAAGAACATGGACCAAGCTTATAACATGCACGGGGCAGGAAAATAAGTGCATCTCTCATGTTACAACAATAATGCGTAGGTCACCTTGCAAGATCTTCCCGAAGCCCATTGGTGGTAAAAAATGTATTTCATTAATGAACTATCCATATGGGAGTAAATCCCTTTAATGTAGAAGATCCATATAAGATATATATGCGAGTGATATGATGTGAAAAGATTGCAATGGTTGTAAGAATTAAAGAGGCTGAGAATTTAAATAATTCCTGTTGAACACAATCTATGGCTTTAATGCATAAATCTATGAGACGTTAATAAGGTGAATTGTTTTAAAGCTAGATACAGATGCCCTTAAAGGATTGATACTCTGAAGTGATAATGATGAAATATAGTTAAAGCGAGAACTGAACTCAAGGTAGAAATTTTTGTTACAGAAGGTTTTCCAGACAGGTTCGAAACAATTTTCAAAAAGGCAAGTTCGTTAGTCTCCCCCCATTTTCTGTGTTATTTTGACAATTGGTTTAAGAAGATCAAAGAGGTGTGATAGAGTTAAACCAAAATTATGAAGATTTTTATAACACCCTTGAAATTAAGTTCCATTCTTAGTTCCCCTCTGGATAGAATTACACACTCTGATATCACATCCACAGACTTAGAGTACTTTAAACAGAGGCTATATTCCCATTAAATAAGTAGGATATGACCCAAATAGATAATAGTTGCATCAACCTCACTTCTAATTTCCCTCCTGCTACACCATGCCCAGAAATTGTATGAGCATGTGCCCAAAATTACAATCCTAAAACTAAGGAAGTCCGGGATGGAAGAGGAGAGTTGGTCTTATCTTGTTTGGCACAAGATTTTGACAGAATGTTGGGTTTTCCTCCCGCAATGGAAGAGGGAGATATCACTAAGGATTCAACACAGGAATATTGAAATATTTATTCAAAGAAATTAACAAAATATATGAATGACTATTGGCTAAATAGTCCTCAAACCTCTTCCCACACAATGACAAAGAAATTGAATAGGGCTAAATTTATTGAGGAAGTTGGGGATGTGATCACCCTGGTGAACCGGGTAATCGGTATGCAATATATTGCTTTCTTTTAAGAAAGGATGTTTGAATTCATTCAAGTCATACTTTCTAACAAACAACCTGTCCCCTGGGCTGAGATTATAAGTACCCTTATTCATGAGTAAATGATGGGAGTTGCCCAGATAACAAGAGGAGAAAAACCAAGAATGGGGGAATTCTTCATGAACTCATACATTGTCTCTAATATTTCTTTTCATAGGAATTTTCCTAAGTTACTAATGGATGGAGAACTTTATAGTTCAAAATTATATGATGTTTCCTATCACTTAAAATTGGCAAATTTTGAAGCACATTACATACATATTTCCAATCATTTCTTTGCACCTATAATTTTCTTGTACCATCTAGATCAGGAAAGTGAAAGGTTCACCCCTGATGCTAAGAGAGTCATTACTGAGTATGGGTGTTATTTCATTCAATTCGGAACTTATTCATATATCAGGGTTAGTGGTTTTGATGGGAAACCATATCTACTACAAAAATGTGTTAATGACAAATGGGTGTTAATGGAACTAGTCAGAAAATTGTTGTTAGTACACTAGATTAGTGCTTAGAAACATGTAATGTCCCCAATATAATTCCCTAAAGTCATAGGGAATTATTCTTTCCCTAATATCTAGAAAGAAAAAATGCTGGAGGGGGAGATGAACATGTTTATGATAGACAAGTTTGAGGATAGCAAATAGTATGATATCAAACATATTTTTCGCAATATTCCACCACCTCAGGTAGAGCACAAGCCTCATTATGAAAATTTCTGGATAAATTGTGAAGATGAAAGGGAGGTTAGATGAAGATAATATTTGAGGATGAATTTGGTCTAGATGGTTGATTTTGGGGTTATCCAAAATCCTGAAGGGTTTGAGGAGGATGGAAATATAGTCAATGAAGAATACATCCAGGAAAACATTGCTTCTCAACCCTTGCCGCCAGTAAATTTAAGTGTCATTGAGAAGAAGTAAAATCTAGAGAAAACTTTCCACCCTATTCAAATTTCCATAAAGTGGTTATTTTAAAAAGGAGTGGATATAAGTTACCACCAGACCCCACTATTGATAGAATACATAAATAAGCAACTCATTGATGATATTCTTCCCCCCATTTAGGAGGGTTTATGTCACTAGAGATGTTTCATGGAGGTAAAATGTTAAGAAAATGGATTCACCTCCAACAATAGGAAATATAGGTGCCCAAGATAGATCCAAAGTTTCCCCTCATCAAACATCAAGAAGGAATGGAGCAATACCGCGGGAAGGTACATTTGTAAGTCCTATTTTTATTGTTTCTCCCTTACAGACTATTCTAGAATCTACCTTAAGAGCCAAAGGAAAAGAGAAAGTGATTGAGGATGGTATTAAGAAGGATAAGGAAGAAAAAATGGTCTAGGTTCCCCATACTAGCATGCAGGAAATAGAAGAGGGAAAACAACTTTAGTTCTGAAAGAGGAAAATAACTAAAACTGTTGAATGGGTGGATCTGGAAGAGATGGAGATTGCTGAATTGGTAGAGAACCTTGAGGTTCCTAGTGCCTTGTCTAATTTTGTTCATTCTCCAAGAGTTTTACCCATTGAATAACCTACACCTATGATAGACACCATTGATATCCAACCAAATATAGTTACTTTACATACCAGAGAACAACTCCTCATACAAGCTTCTATACTTGATGCTGCAATTACACTATAACAACATGTTGAAGCCACTTCAGAATCAAATCTAACTGTGTAGCCTCATCCTAATGGGATTCCAATGTAAGTAACATAGGAATAAATCACATATGTTACAGTTGTAGGAGTGCCACATGATATTGAAACATATGTAGGAATATTGGAAGTTTATGTACGCATGGTAGGAGCTACCCCTCAATAAGTTAGCGAGACTATTCCCGTTCTTGGTAAAATGATGAGGGAAATTTCAGTGTAAACAAAAAATAAAGGTGAGGATCAATAGCCCTTGGTGATTGAAATAACAAAAGATCAATTTGAGCCTATGGAAGTAATAAAAAAATAGGATGACCTTGTAGAACAAAATGCTCAGAAGGAACCTATGTTCACCATTTCAAAAGGTGTAACAATAATTTCATCTTCCTCTAAGGCCCTTAAAATTTTACCTGAGACCCTTGTTCTACAATCACTTGATGAACTTGAGTCTCCTATAAGAGAGTGGATCAGTAGTACTCTTCCTAAGAATAAGAAGGTAGGGACACACTTGGATGATGATGATTTGCAAAGACTAGCTCTCATCAATCCATTAAGACTACCTAAAAAGGTGAAGGTTATTTCTAGGGTAGTTTTGAATAGAAAAGGGGAATAGTTCATAGACATTGCAACCACCAAAGCTCATGTTCCTTGAGTAGAAGCATACCTATCAGATTTCCAAGTCTCCAGGGTATCTCTAGGTAAGCCCTCTACTTAAGAAATGAAATATGATTTTTCTGTGGCAATTGAAGGAGTGTTCCAAAAAATTGATGAGTTCAAGGAAACAAAGAGATATTTAAAGGCTAAGAATGAGGCATTGTCAAACTTGGTCAAAAGATTGACTAGAAATCACCAAGAAGGATAAACTAAGACCTTGAAGATCACTGGTGTAGATATAAATAGGATAAGTGATTTGAGTGAAAGAGGGCAAGCTACAATTCAATGGGAAATTCCTTTGGTCACCAGAGATGAAATGTTAATTGTACAATTTGTAAAAATTTATTCCTAAATCTTTGAGAAGGTAGAAATAGTCGAGAATTACTGGACAAGTGTGAGATTGAGTAGACAATGTGGTAGGATATGTTGCCAAAAATGGAAATCATCAGGAAGTTAGATGATGACATAATCAATAAGGAAGGAATTGTATCTCCTATTTCTATAGGAAGTTAACATGAGTATTACAACACGAAAAAGGTAAGAGTGCAGGTCATGGAAAATTATCTTAAAAGCCTTGAGAAGGTGAGACATAAAACAACATATTACATCAATGGTCTTCATGATGTGATAGATAGAATGAATGGAAAAGCCACTGAAGAAAAAAATACTAAGGAAAGTATCAAAAATATGATTAAAATTTTTAGGGAACATATCATGGGTAGACCAGGGGAACCCAATTTTTTAATATAAATCTCATGAACAACTAGGAAAGTGCTAAGACAACAATTTATAAAGTAATAAGAAAGCTAACAAGGGCAAGAGCAATCTTTAATGAGATTGATGAAATAAGTACAAAATATGAAGTAATTTTCAACTATCATTCAGGACTTGATGAAGAAGTTGTAACTTAGATGTTTGAAAAGTATGATGCCTATAAGAACAGGGTAGGAGAAATCTCAAGCCAAGTCCCTAGAAAGTGAAAGGAAGAACGACAAGGTTTTTTGGGAATAAGAGAATATCCTTTTTGTTCCCTCCAAATGTCACCATATGTTCTTACTCAGCCCAATAAGAAGAAAAAGGGAATCTTTTTAGTTACAGATCTTTCCTTTACAAATTTTGAACTACATGGAGTGAGGATTCAAAGGATTTCCTGAAGGACATTTTGGGGGGAAAATTAGAAAGGACAAAAGTATTAGTATAAGGGGTTTGTACTCATACTAAAGGGGTTTTTTTCTAAAAATATTTGGCAAAGAACAAGGATTGATATTTTTACTGAAATACTACTTATTTGTTTCTTAGAAATATATTTTGAGTTTTAATCTTTCAAATTCAAGTGTTAAGATGATTACAGAGTATAGTTATTAGCATGCATTGAGATCTAGTATTACCATTTTCCCTTGTCAAGAATTTGATGAATTTTAAAATGAAATTTGTCTAACTATGGGTTTAATTTTTATGTCCTAGACTTTAAATGTTGAACACCTTGTTGATAAATTGCATTTCTTGCTGAAATTTTATGTTTCTTACTTTATTTGAAGTAAACTAGGCAAGTCCTTAGTGATTAAGTATTGGTGATTTGTTCAGTATTGTATTGTGAGCCTTTACTTTACAATGTTGAATGTGATTATAAATTCCTTACTGAAATCATTTTGTTGATGGATCTTTGTAAGCTTTTGAGTGTATCTTAAGCGTATGAGATTAGGATCAAGAAACACTTTATTGGAATGCTTGCATGATATTTTGTACTAAGTATTTTGAGGATTATGTGAAATATTTGTCTTAATTCAGTATCAATGAATATAAATCTTTCTTTAAGTAAGAACTGTGATAAATTAATGAATTGCTCTGTGTTGTTTATGACATATGTGTCTGAAAAATCATTATGAGTAGTGTTACATAGAGACTTATCAATTTTGAATCCCTCGTCATTATAAAATAAAACTTTATCCTCATCACAAAAACATAAGTATCATGTTAGTCATCCTATCACAACATACATGAATACTATTGAAAGGAAACCTAGTCTTCATTTTACCCTTTCATAAATATGTAGTAACCAACATAAATTCCCACTATCTAGAGTTATCTAGAGTCCTTCTCGAGTGACATTTGCAAATTTTAGTGTGGTGACTTGTAGGAGTTAAATTGTGCATATATTTACCATCTTCACTCAGGACTAATACTAAAGCTCCAATGAAAATACTAAGAAGCCTTGATTACACTTATCTTTTCCTTCAAATTTAGGTTACAAAATGGGTTCTCTCACCCTGGTTGAAGGCAGGGCCTAAAGAAGTAGGGAAGGTCATCCCCTTTGCACGTGTCACCCGATCCCATCAAAGTCAGGTTCAAATAGGTTTGTCAGACATCCTCCCCAGCTACAAATGACATATAATTATAGTCTTCCATTCTTAAATTTTATCATCTCATCTATTGATACTTCCTGTCCCTAAGGGGGTGTAATTTCGGGTACCAACACGTTTCTGGTGCCGTTGCTAGGGACTATTTCAAAAAATTAAGTAAAATTCATGTCTCTAGTGATGTTTATTACTTATCTATTTTAAATACATGTCTTGAAAACAATCCTTTATTGAGATTTTCCAAAATAGAGATTGATATGTACTTATTTGCTTTATATTTCCCTAGTACAAATGAGCTTTCCATTAAATTTAACTTTACTCAGAAAATCTTGGCAAGGATTGTAAATATTTGTGAAGCTTTGTTCATTTAAGTGTAAATCTATCTTCTAGTGAATAATTTCAAGTAATCAACACATCTAGGGTGTAAAACCCTAGTAGCGGCTCCATCCTTTGTGAGAAATCTAGAAAAAAACAGTGCAAAATATCTAAATCTTAGTTGTTTTACTTAACAATTTCATAAAGATGGAAGGAAGAAGATTTTTTGTTAAATCAGATCTTTCCAGAAGATTGTTCTGGGAGTTAAGAAATACTAATCCAAGAAGAAAACAAATCGGGAAAGCCTTGGGTGATCAAAGGTTGGAATAGAAAGTTATACCTATTAGTGAAAGTGATCAACCTTTGGTGGAAGATTATACCTTAGACGGTTCTGAATTAAGTAGTCCTTGTACCAATTTGTACTCACCAGCTCAGGAGGGTCCTTCATTTACAACTAATTAGGGTATTCTTCGATTCTCCCTTTATTTATTATAAATAACAAATTACTTTGTGAAACAAAATCATTAAAGGACCAATACTTTCAAGATCATACACCATTACACCAAGGATCCTCAGTTCCCAATTATTTTAACCCTCCAATTGGAACACCTCCTCGAAACAATATGGAAAATCCACCTCAACCTCCATTTTTAGTGAATACTTACAAACCCATAGATTTTCATGGAATAGTTGGTTACCTAAATGAAGTCCCTCATGAAATCCAAAACATGTTGCCTAGATTTTAGGGAAATAATGTTATAAGTAGGGATCAACATCTTAGACTCTTCTTCAATGCTATGGAAGATTTTGAAATTAAACATGAAGATGTGTATGTAAAATTTTTCATACATACCTTATATGAAGATGCTAGGGAATGGTACAAATTATTTCCTGATAATTCAATTGATTCATAGTTAGAAATGAAAAATGCCTTCAAGATGCAATATGGTGAAAAAATTGATCCTAGATTCCTTCTGTTTGAGTTTGAGAACATAAATAGAAATCCTAATGAACTAGTTTCATATTTTAATACTAGGTTTAGTAAAAATGTGGCAAGATTGCCTATGAATTTGAGATCTAGTGATGATTCATGTTTCATTAAATACTCAGACGCATTTGATAAGAAGGCAACCTACTACTTGAGAGATAATAATCCTCGATATTTAAGGAAAGATTTCACCATGGTAGTGTAGATTGAAAATAATATCAAAGTAGCTAAAAAACCTCCAAAGAGGGAAGGCGTTAAGCGAGTAGACTCAAAAAAACCTCAGCCAAGAAAACTAGTAGATTCAGAGGAAGTAGTTAAAACCCTAGTAGGGGTGGTTAAAGATATTTCTTATAATCTTGCTAGAGCTGAGAAGAGCATAGGAGCAAACCCTTAGGTTGAACATCAACCTCAAAGACATAATAGATTTGGGAATCACCCTAGGGGTGATCATAGAGCTGATGATAGAGGCAAATGACCCATGGGGTCGGGGAATAAGCAACCAAACTAGAGAGAAAACAAATTGGAAATTGATCCATTAATTGTTAGGGTATCTCTAGTTAAACAAGATCATGTAATTTATTGGTGTGACAAATGTTTTATGCCACATTTCCCTTATAACTCTAATACTGATGATGATGCTACTAATGAAGCTACTTTTGGTGATGTTTACATGCTAGAATGTTCTGATACTACACAAATAGGGGCTACTTCTACTGAATTACTAGGTACCAGGACTGTCGGATCATTTTGGTATTGTTTGGAATGGGTATATTTTCCTCTTCTTACTAACAATGTTTATATAGACATGGTTCAGACTTATTTTCAATTTCCTAACCATGATTTTGAATATCTGAGGGATTTGATGATAAAAAAGTATGATGGAGGTACCCCTTCTGAGCAAGATAGGCAACTTTTGATGAACGCGGTATTTTCTCAAGAAAAGTATTATAACGTCTGTAATAGATTGGTCAAAGGATCTACGCCATCTTTCAAAAATAAAGTACATGTGCTAACCAATTTCCCCAAGACAAATAAAGGCCTTGCACTTACCAATAAGCCAAATACCATTGATGTTGCTCAAGTAGAAAAGAATTTTATCCCATCAAAAACCATTGTTACTTTGTCTTCCAATACAGTCTTACCTAAGTATCTCACTTGTGACATGGCTCAAATTTTACAGTACCTATTGTTGAATTGCTTAGGGTTCCTGAGCATTGAAAAAGAGCTTTGGAATACTTGGGATTCAAAAGAGAGACAATGGTAGTAAAAAAAAGTTAAATAATGTGGATGTCTTGTCTACCATAACTAAAGTGGAGGTTCCTTAGGAACAAGAGTGCATGGGGGAATCCCTAGAGATATAATTGGGTACTTCTTTAGTGGAATCTCAATTGGAAGTTGATCCATTTTTCACCTCTTTGATTATTGGTGATAGAATTGTTCACAATTGTATGTTCGATTCGAGAGCTTCATCCAATATCATGCCACTGAAAGTTATGAATTAATTGGACATAAAAATAACATCAACATTTAGAAAGTGTCATGCCATGGATTCAAGAGAGGTGTTAGTTATTGGATATGTGAAAGGGCTAGTTGTTCAGTAAGCTACCTATCCAAGAAAATATTTGACCATGAATGTGGTTATTATGGATTTCCATACTAAATGGGGTATGTTATTGTCAAGAAAATGGGCTGCAAGTGTGGGTGGTAGTGTACATATGGATATTTCATACGCCACCATACATGTAGTAGGAAAATTGGTTAAATTATATGGAGAGAAAAATATGTTACATATCATTGAAGATCCTACACATTCCTCTTCTAAGGTATTATGTGTTGACACTAATTTGGATAATTTTATAGGATTTGTTGATTTTGAAGATCAATTTATAAATACTCTTGCTCATTTACAAGATCCTAGTATTCCTTGGACTATGATATTTGATGGAGCATGTTATGCAGTGGGGAATGGAGTTGGAATAGTTCTCACATCCCAAAAAAAGGAGTCTCATAATTTTACGTTCAAATTAAATTTTGAATGTACTAATAATATTGCAGAGCATGAGACATTGCTCATAGGATTGAGATTTTTTTGGAAACATGGAAATAAAGACCTCATTGTTAAAGGAAATTTGAGTTAATTGTGAAGTAAGTAAGAAAATTGTATGCCACTAAAAATTAATAGATGAAATAGTATAAGCATACAAATTGGGATCTTATTGAGATGTTTGATTCATTTAATATCTTATATCATGAAACGACTCAGAATGTAGTAGCAGATAAATTGGTTGTAATTGCATCACACTTCTCAAACTGTATAATATCTTTGTTTTGTAACGATGATGTTGAAGTATTACCCAGACCCTCCATGCCTGATATTGTCAAAAAAATGTTAGGTATTTAAAGATGATGATCAGATTCAAAGATTCATTTAAAGTAAAAATGAATTCACAAATATATTCATTGATTTAGAGCCTATGGTTGAACTTTGTGATGGGAAAGAAGTGATCCAATTGAAAACAAATATGATTCCCAGAGGATTGGTTGCCCTTGAATCCAATTTTGAAAATGTTGATAGGATAATCAACATGCCCATTTCTATGTCTAGAGATGTTGAATAATGCAACCTAGGGACTCAAGAAAACCCTAGGAAGGTGTGGCTAGGTTTCAATTTGAGTAGGTAAGAAAATAAATAATATACTAAGTTATTGAGAGAGTACCAAGATTGTTTAGCATGGTCATATTCTGAATTAAAAGCCTATAGAGAAGATATTTTTCAACATGAAATACCTCCAAAACACAATTCCAAACCTTTCAGGTAGAAACAAAGACCCGTTAATTCTCTCTTATCTTTCAAGATGCAAGAAGAGTTGATAAAGTTGAGGGATGGAGGAATTATATAACCTATTAGGTATTCTTTGTGGGTAGCTAATCTGGTGCTGGTCAGAAAGAAAAATGGAGACATAAGGCTTTGTGTGGATTTCCAGAATCTTAACAAGGCATCTATTAATGATAATTATCCATTTCCAAATATGGATAACATGCTACAACTTGTTACATGATATGAGTTATTATCTACGCTAGATGGGTTCTCAGGGTACAATCAAGTGATTTTCAATAAAAGTTAATAGTTCAAGACTAATTTCACTACTCCTTGGGGCACATATGTTTATGTTAGAATGCCTTTTGGACTTATGAATGCTGGGGAAACTTTCCAGAGAGCTATAGATGTGGTTTTCTCAGGACTTATTAATGATTTTATAGTTGTATATCAAGATAATATAACAATGTTTTCCAAGAAAAGAGGTGACCATTTAGGACACCTAGAGAAAAGGTTGCTCAGATGTAGAGAATATTGGATTTCATTAAATCCTAAGAAATTTCATTTTAGATTTCAAAAGGCTAAACTATTGGGACATATTGTGTTGAAGGAAGGGGTAATGATTGCTTCTGAAAGGGTGGAAGTGATTGGTAAGGTTCCTATCCCCAAGTCTAAAAATGGAATTCAATCTTTTTTTGGCCAGATAAATTTTATCAGAAGATTTATCTCTAATTTTTCTGAGATAACAATCCCCATAACAAGCATGCTAAAAAAGGTCCAGGTCATTAAATAGGAAGAAGGAGTTGTTCGAGATTTCACAAGAATTAAAGAAGCATTAAAGAATTCCCTTGTACTGACAAGCCCTAACTATAAAAAGGTTTTTCAGATATTTTATTTTTCCTTTGATAATACTAGTGCATCAGTGATGTTGCAAAAATATGGAGATGGAAATGAAAGGCTTATTGCCTTTTTCATTAAGGCCCTATAAGGTGTTGAATTAAAGTACACTATCATGGAAAAGTAATATTTTTATTTGGTAAGAGCTACTAATTTTTTTAGGCCTTATATCTTAAGTTCTAAGATTATATCCTATTTTCCCCATACGATGGTTAAAGATATATTGACAGAAATGGAAGTATCTAGCAAAATTTTCCTTTGCATGAATAAATTGCAAGAATATGATATGGAGATATAGACCACCAAATTGGTTAGAGGTATGGGACTGAAAAAGTTGATGGCTGAAAGTAACTTTAGGTTATGGAGGTAAATGTTGTTGATGAGGATGGTATGAGTCCTCATGAAAAAGTGAATAAATCAGTTTGGTATAAGGATGTAATTTATTATTTGAGTAATTTGGAGTTCCGTGGACACCTAGACAAAAATAAGAGAAGAACACTCAAGTTAGCATCCCAAAAATATGTCATGACTGATTTTGGTCTTGCATGGAAAAATCCAAAGGGTGTATTACTCAGATGTATAAATGAAGAGGAAGTCCCCACAATAATTTTGGAATTCCATAGAGGAGTGTACAGAGGGAACTTTACTAGAAGCATAACTATACATAAGATTTTGAGAGAAGGATATTGGTGGCCCACACTATTCAAGGATACAACTACACTAGTTAAGAGATGTGGAAGTTGTCAATGTTTCTCTGGGATAATGAAGGGCATAGGTGCTCTACCATTACAACTGGTATCAGTTGAAACTCCTTTCAAGTAGCGAGAAATGGATTTCATTGGAGAAATGTCAGATTGCTCAAGTATTGGGCATAGATGGATCCTAATTGCTACTAATTATTTCACTAAGTGGGTTAAAGCTATTCCCACCAAAAAGACAACTCACAAAGTAGTTATGGATTTCATCTTAAACAATATAATCTATAGATTTGGAGTTCCTGTAAAAATATTTTCTGACAATGCCATGAGATTTAGGGTTAAACCATTGGCAACTATGTGCAAAGAGTATGGCATTAATTTGGCATATGCATCAAACTATAATCCACAGGGAAACAAACAAGCTGAATCCAACAATAAAAACTAGCTTAAGATACTCCGAAGGACCCTAGAAGTTAATAAAAGAAAGTGGAGTGAACAACTTAAGTTTGCTTTATGAGTAGATGAAATTACCATTAAAATAGAAACTGGTAAAATTCCTTTTGAGCTAGTTTATGGGGTTTAGACTCTTTTTCCCTTGCACACACAATTTTATTTATATCAGTTCATGTAACAACTTGGAGATGAAGGGGAAGTGAACCATTATGAAGTAAGGATGAACCAAATTTTGGAACTGGATGAAGAAAGAAGAGAATCTTATCAAAAGCATCTAAAGTTTAGGGAAATGCTCAAAAAGATTTTTGATAAGAAAGTAACTCCAAGAGAGTTTAACATTGGATATTTAGTCCTACTGTGGGATAGTAGACATGAATAAAAAGGTAAACATGGAAAATTTGATGCTTTTTTAATGGGGATGTACTCTATTGATATCAGAATTGGGGAGAATACCTTTTTCTTGAAGGACCTAGAAGGAAATCTAATGGAATTTCCTGTCAACGGTAGGCATCTCAAACACTTATTTGATTGAGCTTGCACATTTAGGTATGAATTTTGGTACAATGTATAATTTTTTTTGTTTTTTTGTTTTTTTTTGTGTTTTTGGTCTATAGTGACCACTTGTTCTAGTATTTCACTTGTTTTTGGTGTGTATTTTCTCATAAGGCCATGTGTGTGTCTCTGTTATGACTCCATTCACCCAATGAATTAAGGCACTTGGTATGTTTGTCAAGTTTGTTTATTTGGTTCTTATGGCACCTGTAGGGGTGCTCATCCCCGAGTCAGAGCTGATTTTGGTGATTTTTTTAACTCGCCCCTTTTCAATTCAAATTTTACCTCCAAAACTTTGTGTGTCTTACTAACTGAGGTAAATTCCATGTGAAAATCCACTATAAAGTCATGTCAATCATTTCAAATGGCCCCTAATGTGTCGTTTTTGTCAATACCTTGTGCTAACTACACACTGTGTACTAATGTCTGAAAAATAATGAAGAATCATTGGTTTGCTTTGATATATCAGACTTAATTTAGAAGTTTATAGATAGTAATGTAAATATGCAAGGCACAATATATTTCCCAAAAGTACGATAAAGTACCCCAATGAGCACTCATGTGAAGCACAGTGAAAAACATGGAATCATCCCCGTTCCTTGAAAGAAAAACACATGTAATGATATTATTAGAATGGAGAGATGGGCCTCTGCTTTCCTGGGCACTCTACACTTGTTAAAGTGCAAAACAAAGTTGTAAGTTTGAAACCCAAAAGAGGGTGCATGCCATCTCATTGGTTAAAGTCAAAGACAAACATTATGTAGAAAGGAAGGTTAGGAAGATGGAAAAAAAGTGAACAAATTCTTGTGGCCCCTCATGGTATGTAATTGATAAAAAATAAGTTTGAGATCTGAAATACCCGAGAACATGGACCAAGTCTATAACATGCACGGGGGTAGGAAAAGAAGCGCATCTCTCATATTAAAACAATAATGCATAGGCCACCTTGCAAGATCTTCTCGAAGCCCATTGGAAATAAAAAAGATGGTTCATTAATACACTTGTAATATGAGAGTAAATCCATTCAATGCAGAAGATCCATGTAAGATAGATACACGAGTAATATGATGTGAAAATATTGCAACAATTGTAAGAACTAAAGAGGTTGAGAACTATAAAAATGCCCCACGAATGCAATCTATGACATTAATGCATAAATCTGTGAGCCATTAATAAGGTGACTTGTTTTAAAGCTACACACATATGCCCTTAAAGGCTTGATAATCTGAAGCGAAAATGTTAAAAGATAGTTGAATGGAGAACTGAACTCAAGGCTCAAATTTTTGTTGTAGAAGGTTTTCCAAACAGGTTCAAAATAATTTTATAAAAGGTGATTTTATCATTCTCCCCCATTTTCTATGTTATTTTGACAATTGGTATAAGAAGATCAAAGAGGTGTGATAGGGTTAAACCAAAATTATGAATATTTTTCGTAACGCCCTTGAAAACAAGTTCTAGTCTTAGTTCCCCTCTGGATAAAATTACATACTCTAATATTGCATCTGCGGACTTAGAGGACTTTAAATAGAGGCTATATTCCCATGAAAGAAGTGAGGCCATGACCCAAATAGATAATAGTTGCATCAACCTCGTAAATTCTTTCCCTCCTGCTACACCATTCCCAAAACTTGTATGGGTATGTGCCCAAAATTACAATCCTGAAACTAAGGAAGTTTGGGATGGAAGAGGAGAGTTGGTCTTATCTTTTTAGGAACATGCTTTTGATAGAATGCTAGGTTTTCCTCCCGCAAGGGAAGAGGGAGATATCACTAAGGATTCAACACAGGAATCTTGGAATATTCATTTAAATAAATGTAAAAAATATATGAATGACCATTGGATGAATAGTCCTTGAACCTCTTCCTATAAAATGACAAAGAAATTAAATAGGGCTGAATTTATTGAGGAAGTCAGGGATGTGATCACCCTATTGAACCAATTAATGGGTATGGAATCTACTGTTTTCTTTCAAAAATGAATGTTTGAATTCATTCAAGTCATACTTTCCAAAAAACACCCTCTCCCTTGAGATGAGATTATAAGTATCCGTATTCATGAGAAAATGATGGGAGTTACCCATATAACAAGAGAAGAAAAATAGGGGAATTCTTCACAACCCCATACTTTGTCTATAATATTGATTTTCATAGGAATTTTCCTTAATTACTAATGGATAGAGAACTTGATAGTTCAAAAGTATATGATGTTTCCTATCAGTTAAAATTAGAAAAATTTGAATCACATTACATAAATATTTCCAATCACTTATTTGCACCTATAATTTACTCGTACCATCCAGATTGAGAAAGTGAAAGGTTCACCCCTGATGATAAGAGAGTCAATACTCAGTATGGGTGTTATTTCATTCAATTCAAAACTTATTCATATATCAAGGTTAGCAGTTTTGATGGGAAAACCTATGTGCTTCCCAGATGTGTTAATGACAAATGGGTGTTAATGGAACTAGTTAGAAATTTTTTGTTAGTACACCAGATTAGTGCTTAGAAACATGTAATGTCCCCAATCAAATTCCCTATAGTCATAGGGAATTATACTTTCCTTAATATCTCAAAAAGCAAAAATGATAGAGGGGGAGATGAACAAGTGTATGATAGATAGGTTTGAGGATAGAAAACAATATGATATCAAACATATTTTGCACACTATTGCACCCACTCAGGTAAAGCACAAGCCTCATTATGAATATTTCTAGATGAATTGTGAAGATGAGAGGGAGGTCAGATGAAGAGAATATTCAAGGATGAATTTATCTCAGATGGTTGATTTTGGGGTTATCCAAACTCCTGAAGGGTTAGAGGAGGATGGCAATATAGTCAGTGAAGAATACATCCAGGACAACATTGCTTCTCAACCCTTGTCACTAATAAATTGGAGTGCCACTGAGAAGATGTACAATCAATATAAAACTACCCACCCTATTCAACTTTCCATAAGGTGGTTATTTTAAAAAGGAGTGGATATAAGTTACCACCAGACCCCACTATTGAGAGAATACAGAAATAATCAACTCATTGATGATGTTATTCCCCCATTTCCGGAGGGTTTATACCACTAGAGATGTTTCATGGAGGAAAAAAGTTAAGAAGTTGGATTCATTTCCAACAATAGTTAATATAGGTGCTTAGGATAGATCTAAATTTCCCCCTCCTTAAACATCAAGGACTGGAGAAATGCCACAAGAAGGTAAGTTTGTAAGCCTTGTTTTTCATGTTTCTCCCTTAAAGACTGTTCCAACATTTACCTCAAGAGCCAAAGGAAAATAGAAAGTGATGGAATATGGTCTTAAGAAGGCTAATAAAGAAAAAATGGTCGAGGTTCCCCATATTGGCATGTAAGAAATAGACGAGGAAAAAAAACTTCAGTTTCGAAAGAGGAAAATAACTAAAACTACTGAATGGTTGGATCTGGAAGAGACGGAGAATCCTGAATAGGTAGAGAACCTTGAGTTTCCTAGTGTCTTATATACTATTGTTCATTGTCCTGTAGTTTTTCCCATTGAAAAACCTACACCTATGATAACAACCCTTGATATCCCAACAACTACAGTTAATTCACCCATAGAAGAACAACTCCTCATACAAGCTTATGTACTTGATGTTGCAATTACACCACAACAACATGTTGAAGCAACCTTGGAATAAACTCTAACTGTGTAACCTCATCCTAAGGGGATTCTAATGTAAGTAACATCCTAGTTATTTGGGTAACTAGTATAAATATTCTGGCTCTCACAAGTCCTCATTGAAGGTTGTGTGTGCCCAGGTTTAGTTGGCACAACTACTTAGTTACAATTTCCCCTTGGTGCACACATTCACTTTCCCTCAAGTTCCCTTGCGTGATTTCTTTTCTCTCCTTCCTTTTTCTTTTCCTCTTTGTTACACTTCTCCCTTGCACCCATCTTCTACACTTTCACCTTCTTCCTAAGAAAATTATTCACCTTTTACATGTCTCATACTTGCTTCAATCAACTAATTTCCTTATCTCCTCGTGTGTCGCAAACATTACTTTGTAATAGTTGCACCTTGACCATGCATTCTCTACACACCAGTTTACCTCATTTCACATGTGCGTCATGCCTGCCCATCCCTCATGCCCTCCTTTACACTCCTTTGTGCCAAGGTCATCTTCTGACATGCCTAAATATGTTGTGCATAACCAGTCAAAGCATGCCAATAGGGTGCCAAATCCTTGCAACAAATCAACAAGTGGCACATGGCAGAAAGGACAAATATTTGCATAGTTGGCCATCATTTCAGCCAATCCACGGATGCCACATGTTTTTCATGTGCTGACGACTCTGACATCTTCTGACAGCCATATATTTTGCTACAGAGCTCAGATCGGCAAGCACCTTGACTTATAAGAAATCTGTTGACATCAGCTACAATGCTAGAAATTCAAATTCAAATTCTTGGCAGATCTGATAGGTGAGAAATGGGAAAATGTCTCTCTGAGCATTAATGAGCAGATCTGATTGCTCCAACCACCTGATTTGATATGATCCACCCTCTTTTCTTCTTCAACATGCCAAGAAGGCTTGGGGAAGCATATTTCATAGATCTGCAGGTGGATTTGTAGGCATTGAATGTTTCTTGTTGGTGGTTGTATTTCAAATTCAAGTTTTCCCCCTTTCTTCCTTCTTCCTCCATGGATTCATCTATAAATGTAAGAGATAGACTCATTTGTTATGTTGGATGACTCTAGATCCTTATGTGTTTTTTCTAAGGACTCCATAATTTTCTTTATTTTGAGTTGCAGACCTCTAGATCTGGCTCTTGCATGTGGATATCAGCCTCCTTCATCATTGTAACAGCTCTGTGCATTTCTGGAAGTAATAGAAGCATCGTTTTGTGACTATTCTCTATCCTAACATGTTTGCATTATTTCCTTTTGCCTTTTCTTTTGTGTTGCATGCTGGTTGTGCCATTTCACATCCCTTACAGTTCTTTATTTAGTTGTGTTCCATGAGAACGATCTGGTGAATATGTGTTTAGCTGTGCTACTCGTGCCTAGCCTCCTTTCACGCATTTCCTTTCATTATCAATCAGAACAGATAGTGTTCATCCTCTTTTGTGGTGCTATCACCTTTTAGTGTAGTTTCCTTTCATGTCATTCTCCTATCCCTAGTCCCTTGGCATTATTAGCTCAGTTTCCCCTTTCAACACTAGGAGTAGCAGTAGTAGTAGAAATAGATAGAGGAACCGGCCTTCTTCAGAGACTCCTCACAAGTGTGCAAGGTCCCACAACTTGGGGATGGTTCCATTGTGGTCTCAAACACCTCGGCCCTTCCAAGGTCTGAGACATGGGTGCACGTTTGAGCAACCAACATTTTTTTGGCACACCCGATGGGACTCAGCATTGAAAGCTCAAATTTCATATCTCTAAGTTCTAGTGTGTGGACTTAGTGTTTCAGCCTTTGGAGGCTCATTTCAACACATCAGGTGACTCCCAAAATTTTTAGATCTCTGTTTTAGTAGTCCTGAGTGCCTTTCATGAGAAGAGTGCACACAAGAAGAAGTGTAGCAGTTGAGGATTATTTTGAGTACCTCCATCTATCCCCAAGGATAGTTTGTTCTAGAAAATCTGCACGTGCATCTCCATCTCCTATGAGCTACACCCATTGAAATCCTCCTCAAAATAGACAACCTATGCACCCTGTAATGGTGCATCAGCAACCTCCTCCACTGAGAAACTTTGCAAACTTTACTGGAGGGAGTCCCTTACTACTGGTTATGTAACATGATATGCCAAATGACACGCTCAAGAGTATTCCATACTTTACTAGTGAGAATCAAGTCACCCCTCAGGAGCATATCTAGGATATAGCAAATGTGTGTTCACTCTATTTGATCACACATGATGATGTAGCAGTCAGGCTACTTGCAGCCTCTTTCAAAGGTAAAGTGATTCAATGGTACTGAGGTTTGAGACTTGGATCTATCACCACTTGGGATGATCTGGGAACAACTATTTGCAATTACTTTGAAGATAAGTCATATCACCTATCTCTGGTGGAGAAACTGACAAACAACAAGGAGGGTGCCCAATGAGTAGATGAATAATTTCAACATCAGATTTCATAAGACTTGGGACATAATCCCTCTTGTGGTAAGACCTACATCCCAGCATGCTTTCCTATATTATCTGAAGGTGCTCAACAATGATATTTCAGTTATGATCCAATCCATGGGAGGTAGGACTTTACCAGTTGCTTATAGTATTATAGTAAGGGTAGAAAATAGTCTTATTCAGGAGGGAAAGATAGCTCCTAGACAACCTATGACCTTGTTCCTAGAAATGTCACAAGTGCCCCAGCCTTCTATGGCCCCTATTCCTATTCCTGAGCAAAGTGCACAATCAATTGCCTCAATATCCTACTCTCTGGTGTAGCAGAGGGAAGATGAAGAGTTGAAGGCCCTGATTAGAAATTTATCAAACAAAGTCATATCATTAGAAAAGTAACAGGCACAAGCCTATAGAGGAAATTCTAATCAGGCACATGGCCAAAGCAATCAACCTTGGTAGAATTAGTATGGAAATCAAAGATACGCACCTAACCAACAGAGTGATAGATGACAACCCAATGCACATCTGCCCTTGCAAGTTGTTCCTCCTGTGCTTGCTCTTCCAGCACCCAGTGTGAGTCGGTCGCTTGTTCCATCTCAGAAAAATTTGGCACAAGAGTCAGAATGGTGCTTCCCTTGCAACATGCCTCATAGTCAATATCATTGTGCCAATGTTGCACGTGCCCAATCCTTCATGATCTAGAATTATTCAGTGTGTGAGCCTTCAATAAGCACCCCTGAAGCAAAAAATCTAGAAAGACCAGAAGCTCCTCCAGAAAAAAATTTGATGTTCTTTGGCATTGAGGACTTCTATGTAATCAACCAAGTTGCAGAAGATACAAACAGACCATGTTCCCAAGTTGCAGACAACACAAGATACAAGAAGAGGATGTTAGAGTCAGGTGTGTAGGTCCCACTCCCAGAAACACAAGCAGACCCTCAAAAGTAGAAAGATGTAGACAAGGCATCCTACAGTAAAAGTGCTCAAGTCCCTATGCAAGAGGTCCCACACAAAGCTCCTTCTGAAGTAACACGCCTCTCCTTTGGTAGGTCAAGCCTCTGCTCTAACTAAAGTCTAGGTTTCTTGCCTGAACACTCAAGAAGGGAATGTTGTTCCCTAAATGCATAAGACAGGGGGCCTTCCATTTAGCATTGTGGACAAGATGAAAAGAACAAACATAAATGTCACAATGTGGGATGCCTTGACCATTCCATCTCAGTAGGATCTGTTACATGAAGCTCTAACTCAACTCCCACTTGCTGATCTAGCTATACATAAGCCACATGCTTCTATTAATGTCTTCTAAGAAGAGGAGAAATAATTAAGTAAAGTTATTAAAATCCCACCCTTCTATATGTCCTTGATCATAAGCAAGCACCTAGTGCATAATTGCATGATTGACTCGGGTGCTAGTACTTCTATCATGCCTAAGAAAATAGTCTAATGTCTTAGGTCTGAAATATAGCCCTTTGTCTAAAGGATTCCTGCAACTTGATGGTTCAACTATCACCACCTTAGGAGTCATCAAATTATCTTGAGTTAACTCTCCATGCATGCCCAAGCCTAACCATTACTCAATATGTTGCAATCATTGACCCACCTCCTTTGTTTTCCCTATTCCTATCAAGAGACTTCGCTACTAAAGTGGGTGGTTACTTGTCTTCTGATTGGTCTCATATGTTACTAAAGACAAGGTATGGTACCCAGTTTACCATACAAGATGAGCCTATATTTTCTTATCATGTAGAGTCATATGTGTTATCCCCTCTCCAAGCCAACTATGTTTAATCCAAGAAGAACAAGCTTCAGTTCCTAGAAGAGCAATCTCTTCCGCCCTCTGTTCCCAACCTAGTGCTTGATGAATGGGCAGAGAGGCACCATAAATTTGATCCATACACTAAAGAACTGGAAGCTTATGAAACTGGGCTTGGTACTTACTGCATTCAAGAAGAAGAAGTTATGCTTCCGCGTACGCTCAAGAAAAATAAAGATGAGCGGGGTCTGTGGAAGTTGTACTTTGATGGATCCAGAAGTAGAAATGACACGGGAGTTGGGAGTGGTTCTCATTTCCCCTAAGGATGAGAAATTATTCTTCACACATAGGCTTCAGTTCGCATGTTGTAACAATGTGGCAGAGTATGAAGCATTAGTGCATGGCTTGCTCATTGCTGAGAAAAAGAAAATTAAGGCTTTGATTATCCAACAAGTCACCAAAAAATTCCAGACAAATAATAAGCTTCTCAAATCTTATAAGCATAGAGTGTGGGATCTCCTTGAGATATTTGATGCTCTAAATATGTAGGTGGTGCCATGTAGAATGAATAAGGAAGCTGACTAGATGGTCACGTTGGTTCACAGTTTTCTCCTTGCTGAGGACTTTGTAAAAGGAAACACTCAACACATCAAGATGATGATCAGACCATCCATTTTAGACAATAACAACAGCTGGAAAGTGTTTGACAGTGATGCACATATCATCCAGTTTATCCAGAATGAAGTTGAGTTCTCATCAAGCATGCAAGTTGACTTGCATGACAACTATGGTGACCAAGTGATACAGCTGAAGAAAAACAAGTTTCCTAAAGGGATGGTCACCTTAGAGAAAATGTTTATCCCTAATGATGAGTTCAAGTGTGAATAAAGGTACATGCGTGCACCATGCAAGAAGACTACTACTCAGTCATTATTGCGCGTGAGAAACAATTGTTTCTCAACAGGACTTGTGCGCATGAAGAGAAATGAGGCCTTCATCTCTCTTTGTCAAAAATATAGTGATATCTTCTCATGGGAGTATGAAGACCTCAAAGGTTTTGATCCAAGTGTTTCTCAACACTCCATTGACCTTGATCTTGGTATCAAGCCCATCAGACAGAAGCAATGACTAAACAATCCAAAGATAGAGCCCCTCATGAGAAAGGAGCTATCTAAACTCATTGAGGAAAAAATATTTTTCCTATCAAATACTCTACCTGGGTCACAAATCTTGGTTCCAGTGCACAAGAAGAATGGTGAAATCAGACTTTGTGTTGATTTTAGAGATTTGAATAAGGCATCTCTAAAGGATCATTATCCTTTTCCTTCAATGGAGTAGATTCTGTAGACTGTGGCCGGCATGTAGAGATTTCTCCATGCTAGATGGGTATTCAGGTTTCAACCAGATCTTGGTCAAGGAAGAGGATAAATTCAAAACAACATTTACAACCAAATGGGGAACATATGCATATCATAAAATTCCCTTTGGTCTGTCAAACAAAGGTGCACCATTTTCAGCATGCCATGGATATTTCCTTCAAAGGATACATTAATGAGTTCATCTTGGTCTACCTTGATGACATAACTATCTTCTCAAAGCAAGGTGCGAATCATATGGCACACATGGAGAAATTATTTGAGAGATGTAGAGATTTTGGGGTGTCTCTTAACCCCAAGAAGTGTAATTTTGTGGTGGCACAAGGAAAGCTCTTGGGCCATGTGGTTTCAAAGGATGGCATCACAATTGATCTTGAGTGTGTTTCAGCCATCCTAGCTCTTTCCCTACCAGTGCACAAAAAGGCCCTACAGTCCTTCCTTGGCAAGATCAATTTTGTTAGGTGTTTTATCCCTAACTTTATGGGACTGGTTTAACCCATCACCTTGATGCTCAAGAAGGACAACAGAAGGAAGAGAAATCTTCAAAAAAATCAAGCAAGAGATTGCTTGTGTGCCAACACTTATCAACCTAGATTATTCCAAGGATTTCATCCTTTATGCTTATGGCACTAATGTAAGTGTTGTTACTTTCCTAACACAAGAAAATGAACAAGGGATGGAACAACCAGTCACTTTCTTCAGCCAGACGTTGAAGGATTATGAACTTAAATACAGTCACACAGAGAAACAAGTCTTCACCATCATGCGCGTGCTCAAGAAATTCAAAAGTATGCTCAGCACCAATCATATCAAGGTGTTAGTCTCCCACTCTTTGGTCAGAGACTTCATCATGGGAGAAGAAATCAGTGAGAAAAGAGCACAATGGGTGACCAAAATCATGGAGTATGATGTGACTATCAAGGCCACAAAGATGGTAAGAGGTAGCGCACTCTGTAGGTAGATTGTTGAGGATGTGCAGAATGAACCCAAGGCTTCATTATTCCTAGATGAGGACCTCCTGCGTGTAGGACTTGAGAAGAATAAATACCATGATGCGTGAGACTGGATGAAGGACATGATCACATTCCTTTCAGAGGGTGCATACCCTCCTGGTCTAAACAAAGTAAAAGAGAAGACATATGAGATTACAATCTATCCCTTATGTTTTGATTGATAGACTTCTCTTCAAGAGGAATCTTGATGGCATGTGTTGTTAAGATGTATCAATGACGTGCAGACTGAAAAAGTGTTAGAAAAATTTCACGATGGATTCTCTGGTGGAAACTTCTCTACCAAAACTACAACAATGAAGATCATAATGGTAGGTATCTTTTGGCCTACCCTGTTTGCAGATGCACATAGGTGGGTCAAAAAATGTAAGGAATGCACTTTATTTGTAGGAAAGAAAATATTGGCAGTGCTTCCCCTCTGACCAATCCAAGTGGATCAGCCTTTTGTGTAATGGGGTCTCAACTTCATAGGCATGATCAATCTACCTTCAAGTGCTAGCCATAAATGGGTGTTGATAGTTACAGATTACTTCACCAAATGGATAGAAGTTTGTCACGCTTAAGGAATCAACTGAGTCAGTCATCCTTGACTTTCTCAAAGGTATAGTCACAAGGTTTGGCATTCCTCAAACCATTATCTCTGATAATGAAAAATCCTTCCTTGGTACTAAAATCATTGATTGGGCTCTAAGTCTATGACATTTACCTAAAGACTTATTCCAACTATTACCCTCAGGGGAACAGATTCTAGTAGAATCAACAAACAAGAACCTGATCAAAATCATGAAGTACACAATGAACATCAGCCAAAGATAGTGGCATACAAAGGTCTCACGTGCACTCTAGGCAGATAGAATCACATTTAAAAAGGAAATAGGAACTTCACCTTATAAACTTGTCTATGGTAAAGAGGATACCCTTCCTTTGTCACTAGAATTGAATTCACTAGCACTTGCCCAATAGCTTGAATTTGAAGGCGTATACTAGAGAGAAATAAGAATGGTAGAGTTGGTTAATCTTGAAGAACTAAGGAACTCTACTATGATCAAGCTAGAACAACATCAGCAAGAAACAAAGAAATGGTTCGATAGAAAGGCTAGGCCTCAAAATCTCAAATTTGGGGACTTGGTTCTAAAATGGGATGTTGATAGAGCTAAACCAGGGTGTCATTCAAAGTTTGATGCACTTTGGAGTGGCCCATACATCATCATTTCTTGCAAATAAGCTAACTCTTTCGAGTTAACTCATCTTGATGGAGGCACACTGTAAATCCCAGTAAATGGTATCTATCTCAAACCCTTCCATTAAGTGTATTGCATTATGTTGTATATATTAGAGTAGTTTTAATTCCTCTAAGGCGTTGTACACACATTGTTTGTTTGTACATAGTTCTTTCTTCTCGCGTGCTTCTTGTATGCGCTCTTCCGTTGCTTCCAGAATGCAGAGCTTCTCTCCCCAGTTGCATGATTCAGTATAAAGTCAATAAATGGTCTTCAAGTGACTACAGGGGAAGTTTCATGATTACATAGCATACCCCATGCCCAATGGATTCTCTAGGCTAGTGATATTCTTCATCTAGTAGGTAGATGGCCCCAAAAGTCACCAAAAATATTATCCAAATAACTCTCCTAGTTATTTGGGTAACTTGTATAAATATTCTGGCTCTCAAGTCCTCATTAAAGGTTGCACGCACTCAAGTTCAGTTGGCACAACTCCTTGGTTACAGCTTCCCCTTGGCACCCATTATTTTTCCTCAAGCACCCTTGCACGTTTTCTGTTCTCTCCTTCCTTTTTATTTTCCTCTTTGTTCCACTCCTCCCTTGCGCCCACCTTTTGCACTTTCACCTTCTTCCTAAGCAGCTTCTTCACCCTGCGCATGTCTTAGAATTACTTCAATCAGCTAAGTCCCTAATCTCCTCACATGTCATGCCCATTACTTTGTAATAGTCATACCTTGACCATGTGTTCTCTGCACACCATTTTATCCTCATTTCCCACACGCATGTCACGTGTGCCCTTTTATGCCTTCCTCCGCTCACCCATGCCTTCCCCTTTTATTCTCCTTTGTGCCAAGGTCATCTTCTGACATGCCTGAATATGTCCATGTGTGAAACCAGAAAAAGCATGCCAAAAGGGTTTCAAATCCTTGCAACAAACTAGTGAGTGACACGTGGCAAAAATGAAAAATATTTGCATAGTTGGCCATCATTTCAGCCAATCTGTGTGCCATGTGTTTTATCATGCACTAATGACTCTGACATCTTCTGACAGTTGTATATTTTTCTATAGAGCTCAGATCGGCACATGCCTAGACTTTTCAAAAAGATACTGACATCAGCTATAGTGCTAGAAATTCAAATTCAAATTCTTGGCAGATCTGGTAGGTGAGAAATGGGAAAACGTCTCTTTGAGCATTAATGAGTAGATCTGATTGCTCCAACCACCTGATTTGATATGATTTTCCCTCCTTTCTTCTTCAACACGCCAAATAAGGATTGGGGAAGTGTATTTCATAGATATGTAGGTGATTTGCAGGCATTGAATGCTTCTTGTTGGTGGTTGTCATTCAAATTCGATTTTCCCCCCTTTTCTTCCCTTCTTCCTCCATGGATTCATCTATAAATGTAAGAGATAGACTCATTTGTTATGTTGGACACTCTGGATCCTTACACATTTTTATAAGGACTCCATACTTTATGTATTTTGAGTTGCAAACCTCTAGATCTAGCTCTTGCATGTGGATATCATCCTCCTTCATCATTGTAACAGCTCTGTGCATTTCTGGAAGTAATAGAAGCATCATTTTGTGACTATTATTTGTCCTAACATGTTTGCATTCCTTCTTCTTTCCTTTTCTTTTGCATTGCATGCTAGTTGTGCCATTTCATGTCCCTTGCAGTTATTTATTTAGTTGTGTTCCATGAGAATGATCTAGTGAATACGTGTTTAGCTGTGCTACTCATGCCTAGCCTCCTTTCATTCTCACTCAGAATAGATAGTGTTCATCCCTCTTTTCTGGTGTTATCACCTTTTAGTGTAGTTTCCTTTCATGTCATTCTTTTATCCCTGGTCCCTTGGCATTATTATCTTAGTTTTCCCTTCCATCACTAGGAGTAGTAGTAGCAGTAGAAATAGATAGAGGAACTGAGCTTCTCTGGAGATCTGTCCCGAGCGCACAAGGTCCCACAACTTGGGATCGGTTCCATTTCGGTCTCAAACACCTCATACCTTCCAAGGTCTGAGATGTGGGTGCATGTTTGATTTCTAAAGGTGTGTCAATACCTTCATCTTCCTCTAAGGCCCTTATAATTATACTTGAGACCCTTGCTCTACAATCACTTGATGAACATGAGTCTCCTATAAGAGAGTGGATCAGTAGTACTCTTCCTAAGAAGAATAGGGTAGGGATACACTTGGACAATGATGATTTGCAAAGATTGGCTCTCATCACTCTAGCAAGACTACCCAAGAAGGTGAATGTTATTTTTAGGGCATCCCTAAACAAAAACAGGGAATGGTTCATAGACATTGCAACCCCCAAAGTTAATGTTCCTCGAGCAGAATAATCCCCGTCATATTTATAAGTTTATAGGGTATCTCTAGGTAAGCCCTCTACTAAAGAAATGAAATATGATTTTTCTGTGGCAGTCAAAGGAGTGTTCCAAATTATTGATGAGTTCAAGGAAACAAAGAGAGATGTAAAGGCTAAGAATGAAGCATCGTCTAACTTAGTCAGAAGATTAATTAGAACTCATCAAGAAGGATGGACTCAGACCCTATTGATCATTGATGAAGATATCAAGAGGGTGAGTGATTTGAGTGAAAGAGGGGAAGCTACAATTCAATGGGAAATTCATTTGGTTGCTACAGGTGAAATATTAATTATAGAATTTGTAAAAAAGAATTCCCAAATCTTCTAGAAGGTAGAAGTATTTTAGGCATTATTAGACAAGTGTGAGGCTTAATAGACAATATGGCAGGATCTATTGCTAAAAAAGGAAATCATCAGGAAGTTAGATGATGACATAATCACTAAGGAAGGAATTGTATCTCCTAGTTCTATAGGCAGTCAACATGAGTATTACAACATGAAAATGGTAAGAGTGGAGGTCCTAGAAAATTATATTAAAATCCTTGAGAAGGTGAAACATAAAACATTATATTACATCAATTGTATTCATGATGTGATAGATAGAATGCTTGGAAAAGACACTGGAGATAAAATTACTGAGGAAAGTATCTAAAATATTATCAGAATTTTCAAGGAACATATCATGTGCAAACTAGGGGAAGCCAAAATTTTTGATATAAATCTCATGAATGACTAGGAAAGTGCTAAGACAAAAATTGATAAAGCAATAAGAAAGCTAACAAGGGCAAGAATAGTCTTCAATGAGATTCATGAAATAAGTATAAAATATGAAGTAATTTTCATCTATCATTCAGGACCTGATGAAGAAGTGTAACTCACATGTTTGAAAATTATGATGCCTATAAGAATAGGGTAGAAGAAAGCTCAAGTTAAGTCCCTATCAAGTGAAAGGAAGAACGATAAGGTTTGTTGGGAATAAGAGAATATCCTTTTTGTTCCCTCCAAATGTCACCATATTTTCTTACTCAACCCCATCATAAGAAAAAGGGAATACTTTCCGTTACAGATCTTTCCTTTACATTTTTAAAACTACATGGAGCAAGGATTCAAAGGCTTTCCTGAAGGAAATTTTGGGGGGTAAATAAAATAGGAAAAAAGTATAAGTATAAGGGGGTTGTCCTCATACTAAAGGGGGTTTTTTCTAAAAAGATTTGGAAAAGAACAAGGATTGATATTTTTACTGAAATACTACTTTTTTTTTCTCAGAAATATATTGAGTTTTAATCTATTGAGCCCCTAAAATGACCAAGTACCTGAGGCACAAAGGGTAGTGGCGTGCAGGGATAGGGTGCAAAGGCATACACGTAAGTAACATTTGGGGATGTGCAAAGGATCAAGCCTAGGAAAAATGAATTCAGGACTTAGTCATTTTTGGACTATGAGTAAAGTCGTGTTAGGGGAATGAATGGAAAATCGACCAAATACAATTATGGATAAAATTAAACTATGGAGACTTGCACCTCAAGAAAAGCATATTCCAGGGCATCATTACAGTTATCATAACATGATAATGAGCATAGTTTGTTAGGGATTATCCAAAACTTGCATTTTGAGGATACTCAATTAGGGAAACACATGATGAAATTTGACATGTTCTTTGGTAGTGGTTAGGAGATCATGGAAGATTCCTTTAGGCATTTCCTTTTAATGATGAGTGGTTAGAGGAGATTCATTACCATTCTTTTTAATTTTTATGGTTTTTCATGACATTCGGATATAGAAGAGTGTGTATGTGTAGATGATGAAGTGTGTGTGTGCTACAGGATTGTAAGCTCTATAATGAAGCTATCTTCGAGAGCATGTTGAGGCTCTGCTGCTGTATTATTTCTATCCATGGAATTTCTAATGTATTATTGGCAATTATAATGTGATGAATTAATATAATGGAGTGATTCTAAACATTTGTGTTATGGATATCAATTTGTGTATCTTCCTTTATGCTTATGTATCCAAATCCTTGTGTTCTTGATAATACTCATGGTTTAGATCTAATTCCTCCTTGTTGTTGTGATGTTCTCATATGTCTTATGGTACATTGATGCGTAGATCTAGTTTCTTTGTTTTTCTGTCTTTGAATATATTCATTCATATGTGAGTGTTGTTCCTCTCATGGTGATAAAAATTCTTGAAAATCTCATATAAAGGAGGGGCTCAATGCCTGTGCGCACCTTAGGTGAGATCCCTATTAGATTGGGTGATATGCCAGTGTGCTTAGGGTTTGAAGAGAAGTTAGAGACAAAAGGAGACTACATTTTGGTTCCATTGTCAGGAACTATTTTTTAATCTATTGTGAGAATGATGTGTAATGATAGAGCACTTGACTTTGGACAGTGTCAAAGCTTTGTTTAAAATCACGGAGGATGATTTTTCTCAGAGATTTAACACTAGACATAAGTTTGATGCACGTAAATTGGTAGAAGAACACCTGTATGATGACCTATATGAAACTTTTTTTTTATTTCCTTGTGGAGTTGTATGAATGGCTATCAACATATACATCTAGGTCAAGTTGGTACTATAGACCTCGTGTATGGACCCAAGATGAGTAGCAGAGGCTGTATGATGCTGATATGACCTAGAACCATGTTTTTTATCACTGGTGGGGTATAGCCCTGACTAGTTATACCTTGGAATATGTTATTTCTATGTATTATTTCTAGGAGGTTTTTGAGTTTGAGTTCTTGAGAGAGACTAGAGGATCATTCTTGCATGTTATTCTATTGGCTATTAAGAATCTAGTTATTACTATGAGTTTAGAAGCCTTTCCTATGGATAACTAAGCTCTTGCTAGGTGCAGGGAACAAAAGCTAGTGTGGTGAAAGATGATAGACCTTGCAGTTGGAAAAAAAAGAGAGGAAAGACGGATCAAGTATAATGAGGCTCAAGAGAGGGAGTTGATGAGACAACATGAGGTTGCTAGAGTGATGGATTTAGGGAGGCATATGTTGCGGGAAGGATTTGAGGTTTACGCGGCGGGTGTGGAATCTGAGCAGTCTACGCTACCCCATCTTGGAAAGCGCAGGAGAGAGACCCCCTCGGCTTTTGGTGAGAGCTCATAATTTGGAGAAGGGAGAGCCATAGGCACACATATATGCCCACCTGATCACCAAACCTTCGTGCTTAGTTTTCCAGATCTGGAGATACGTATTGTTAACCCGGTTGGTCTTGGTATTGTTGGTCGAACGACACCTAAGAGATGTAATTTTTCATTTGGTACATCTATGGCCACATAGTCATTTCCTATGTTTGGAGGGATCATGTCTAGTTTAAAATTTGGGCAAGGTGGTGTCATGCTCGTTAAAACAACCCACTTGAGACCCAAGAAACAACCTAGGATTAGTTAGAAAATTAAGGATTTTTTTTTTCATTTAGGAGTGTCCACAACCAAGTTGTAAGTCAATAGTTGACCCTATTAGGTTCTGGATCAATTCTAAATTATTAGAGCATATTTTTACTTCATTAACAATTTTCAAGTTCACATGGTTCATTTTATGGGGTTAGAAGTCTCAGTTAGGTTCAGGGAGTAATTTACCCCCATACCCACTCTCTAACAGGCTCAGAGTTTCAACTTGATTTTTCTCATACTTAACACTTCCAAAATTTCCATAAATCATTCCCATTAGATAGGAAAATTTCTCACCTTTCTGATGATATAATGAAGTCCTCCTAACTCCTTCAAAAATTCAAGATATGAGCAAGTAGACCTTAGGGGTCAAATTTTCCCCAAGGGGACATGTGTCAAGCAGGGGTGAAAGGCAAATTTCGGGTCGGCAGGTCGCAATGTGGCATTTGAATTTTTATTTATTTTTAGCACGAGAGAAATTTCCCATTTGCGGCCACACCTCCGTGGGTCCTACAAGGACACGTAGCGGCCTCAGAGTCATCATCGGGGGAAAATGGAAGGGCGAAGCAGTGGGGATTAATTGGACATTTCGCCCAAGGGGAGGAAAAGCCAATTTGGCCTCCACACACCCATGATGTCTGACATGGACATGTGGCACTCCACCATTCACCATGGGGAGAAGGGAGACAAGCGAAGTGGCGGGGAGATTCAGTGAATTTCACCAAAGAGGAGATAAGGAAGAAAATTGACACGTGGGTCCGCGAAAGGATCTTCTCCAAGGCAAGGTGGGAGTGCGGGGCTGCAGAAGGTTTAAGGGAAATTTTCCGAAACAAACCTCAAAGGAAAAATGGTCACACTAGTTCCGCCCCCTTCACCAACATGCCATGCTACCACGTGGTAGCTTGTGATAGGCCACGGGCCAGTGGGGCTAAAAGGTAAAATTTTCCAAAATTTTAAAAAGGTCCTAAGGACAAAATAATGCCACACCTCTGCCGTTGCCCCTTGAGGACATGTGGAACCCTCTGATTGACTTTGGGCTAGCAGAGAAAAATTCAAAAAAATTCTCAAGCAAAATTTTTTGAAATTTTTTCCAAGGGTAAATTCGATGGGAAATTTTCGAGCCACAGGCTCGCCAAAGAAAATTTTCCCAAATTTTCCCGCAAAGGCAGAAAAACTTAAAAGTGTCATAATTTGAGCTAGAAAGCTCAGTTTTGGGAAAATGAGGACTTTCTGAAAATCTCTCGATTCCCTCTTTGCACAAGAAACATAAATTTTACATTTTTATAAATTTTAAGGGTTAAATTTTACAAAAATGATCTGCAGGCTTATAATTAGTAAACTGGTAAATTCCAACTTCTAAATTTGATTAAATTGGATCTCCTCCTTCACTCAACATGCCAAACAGACATGGAGGATTGATCTAGGAAGGATTTAAAGTGTTTTAGGAAGGCAAATTTTCTTAATTGATTTCAAGTTGCATTTTTCCAACAAATGACAAAAAAATGACTGTTAAAGGGATGGATTTGATTTAGCATTAATTTAACTTGTCTTCTTAAGTTTTATTTGTCAATTTGAGTTCCTTAACATCTTAACATGCTATATTATATCAATTCCAAGTTGATTGTTAAGTGCAGGTTTGAACTGTACATTTTTATTAAAATTAATTGCCAGTTTTAAGTTTATAACAAAAATCCCATTTCTAGAATTTTTTTTATCAAATTCATCCTTCAAATGTGGCATTTCATTCTTAAACTAGTCCAATACATTCAATTTTTTATAAGTAAACCATTTCAAAGCTAAATTTTAAATTTAATTTCCACTTTAATATATTTCAAAAAAGAAACAATGCAATATAATTCCCTCATACACATTTCTTCTTCTTTCAATTTTCAAAATAGAGATTCTAATCA
The DNA here is from genome assembly GCA_019776745.2 of Taxus chinensis. Classification (NCBI taxonomy): domain Eukaryota; kingdom Viridiplantae; phylum Streptophyta; class Pinopsida; order Cupressales; family Taxaceae; genus Taxus; species Taxus chinensis. The sequence goes on along the minus strand of CM034155.1, from coordinate 73,427,004 downwards.
CAATTTAACATTCTAACTCAACCCAACAATGCAATGAGAAGTAAACTTTCAATTCTTTATTAATTCCAAAGGAGAAACATCTTTACATTCTTTCATTCCTTGATTGTAATTAACAGAAATTCTATATCTTTCTTTTCCATGTACAGAGTAGAATGTAAATATCTTCCACACTTTAAATAAACACTTTCAATCTAATTACAACATCTTTTCTTTATAGTACAAATGTTACAATTTCATTCAATTCAAGTGGGAAAGGTTACAAATGAATATGTTTTCACAAGGGATTGTCAATTGTATTTTTCCTTCGCTCTAGGATAGCAACACACACATTTTCTCTTTCTCCAAGTTGATCACAACAAAAGAGGGGGAAAGGCAACACTCTCTACCCAACCAAGACATCCAATGAAAGGAGAAGCCTTCCTTCATCATTAGCACCCAAGCCCCAACCAAAATACAATAATAGATACAATTCAACCCATGGCAACAACTGGCTTCCACAACACACAACATTCTTTCAAACATACACATTTCAATATAAAACATAGTTCAACACAAAACAACTGTTCACAACTACAATAAAAGACATTCCAATCAAAAATCAGGCTTGATCATGCAAGCCAAAGGAGAAAGGTCTATGGGGGAAGCTACTTATGCCTCCCAATTTGGAATTAGGCATCCACCAGAACAAACCGCCAATAAATTTCACCACACATATGCTTATGCCCCCCATAAATCCCTCCTTATGCCCCCACAGATTTCCTTATGCCCCTCACAAAGTAAGAAATGCAAGCTATTTCTTTTCCATGGTGGATTCCAAACCCAAACTCCCTCCACAAAACTCTAATGCCAATGGCATTCCTTATGCCCCCCCACATGGATTCCCCATAGCCTTCTCCTACACCTTCCCTAAGGAAGTCTACCCAACCAGCCAACAAATAAAACTAAACATGCCCCATTCACACAACACAACAAGATAATAACATTATAAAAGGAGAGTTAAATTCCTACCTCTCCATGGTTACTTTGCTTCCAAACAACAAGTTTTCCAAGACAATGACACAGTTCCAAACAATAATGCCAAGTATGAAGATATCTCCAAATTCCTCCACAATCCATAAGAGCTCCAAAATAACAAAAATGCGCCCCCAAGGAAGAATGCAAAAAGGTTCGACAACCTAAAACAAGCAAGGAGTTTGAATTATATAGAAGAGAGAGATAAGAGGATGATGTGGATCCATGTAGGATGCCACATCACACATCCTCCAATTCAAACACAAAAGACAAAATCCATTCTCCCAAGCACAATAAAGAGGTGGCTGAAAAATGACAAGTTACTTGCACACTTCAAAAAGCCCACACCTAAAGGGACAAAAAATTAAATAAAATGGAAGAAAGTGCAATTAAAAACATGCAACATGATTAATAAAATTCATTATAAAAGTCAAAAATCACTTCTCCAACCATAAATATGGTTGGTAAATTAAATTTAGAGGCATGGGACAAGTTTTACTTGTCCCACAAGCCTCCAAAAACAGCCCCCAAGGACAAATTCGAATTTGTCAAGGAGGAGGAGTATTTCATACTCCAAAATATGACTTAAACATACTCTTACACAACTTACACATCCCTTAAAAATTTAATACAAACAACCAACCACTTCCATTATTACTTTCCCATATCCCAATTTGATTTATTTAAATTTTAGCCATATGTTTCCTCACATTAATCTATCACAATTTAATTAATTAAAATAAGGGAACACATTACTAATAAAATAGATACAACAATAATAAAATAAAAACATTAATTAAAATACACAAACCCATGGTTACATATAAAGGAAATCCCCCCCACGGGAATCCCTAACAAAATAACACCCAACACAATAAAATAAGTTGCCATGGTGACCTTGTCGAATTCACTTAGAATTCCATTTTGGTTGGTCTCCGATCCCTCGATGTTTTGTTGTGATATTTTTAACCTACAAAATACAAATACCTCCTTCATCCTCATGGCCATATCAGAACATCCAATATGATACAATTAAAATCACAAAATCATCTAAAGTAAGTGAATCACAGCAACATCGAAGTAATAACTATATCATCATCAAATATTTTCCATTTTATAGATCAACTCATAATATCCAAATCACATGTCTGAACAACATCCATGTCAAATAATATATCATCATCCACATATAAGGTGTCCCTAATAATCATCAGGCATCATAATCAAATCACGATCAACAATAATCCATGATCAATGTCTAACAACATACTAAATCAAAACATAATATTGTCTATAATGTAATCATAGTATCCAAACAAGTATCAAAGATGTCAAAGGGAAGTGGGCACTACAAGTGGGGTACGCAAAGCGCTTGAGTGCCACATCTAGGAGTGGGTTGACTTCATAGAATTTTGGCACATAGTCTAGTGCGACAGTGGGATCACATGGTGCAACTTCATTAGGCCCCTTACCTACGACATGAGGAGGATCTAGTGGATCCATAGGATTTAGAACTAGTGAATCTAGTGGTACTCGAGGTGGTGAAAATATTGGAGGAGGGAAAGGTTCTGGATGTGGTGGGGAAGGGCCTCAACAACCTTAGCAGGTATTTTTTAGATGTCTTTGCATTTTCTTGATTAAAAGGGTGGGGAAGACGTTGTAGAACATGTGTAAAAATGTGAGTTGCTATGGCACGTGAAGGTTATCACTTCCCTAGAGTGGAAGGCAAGTTAGTTTGTAACTACGTTGCAAGGGTGTTTGCATAGTTGGTAAAGGAAGTATGATCCACACCATAAAGTGGTGGATTACATCACATTGCATGATGCATTTTTGACAGAGTTGAACATTCCTAAATTTGAACAGAAGAGCATCAATGCATCGAAGAAGATTCAAAAAGGAATGGAAGAGAGTGTGCAAGAGTATGGAACACACTTAAAAACTCTCTTTTCCAAGTTGTCTTATGATATTCATCAATCTTAGGATGCTCATTAGTTTTTTCAAAGGGCTGATCAATCTGTTCAGGAGGGAAATTTCAGATAAGACCCTCACAAATCCGTGTGAGGCACTGGAGGATTCCTTACATGTTGAGGTCATGGGAAGTGTTGATACTGATGTTATTCCATTTCTTGAATCCCAAATTGTTGCCATTGAAAAGTAGCTGGAGAAATTTTCTGTGAACTCAGATCATGAGACTCATAGTGGGCTATGGTGCATGGACTAAAAAGTAGATGGACATATAAAGGACAATTACCCATGAAGATCAGTGTGTGTAATTTCGGTGGACTGTGAGATTTATCATAGAGATCATGATGTAAGTAGGTGTCTACTGTTGCATTGTGTGATCAGGAAGAATGTATCTTGCTATTAAAATATTTACACCTCTAATACTCATGACATAAAGGATTGTAGGTTGATAGACAAGATCCATGATGCCATTGATATTGGTGTACACCAGAGCAACATTTCCAGTAGTTTTAAGGATGGTGGTCATCATTATGAAGGGCGTGTGGATAGAGGAAAACACAGAAGAGGCTTTTGAGGTAGATTCTGAGGCCATGAAAACTGTGGAGGGGGGAGAAGTGAATTTCCTCATGGAGCCTGTTATAATTGTGGGTCTAAAGAACATTACAAGAGGGAGTGTCCCGATTTATTATAGTACTTTTGGTGTGGTAAGAAGTAAAAGTATGAAGAGTTCCCAAATTTATATGAGCATATGAGCCAAAATTAGTGGAAGGATAAGGAAGTTGGGATGGTGAGCATAAAGCGTGTTGATCAATAATAGATGTCATGGGTGGTGCATGAATCTGAACTAGAACCTTTGTTGGTGATGAAGTGGGCTAAGGTTACACATGCCAAGAATATACTAAAGTAGATACCTCTTATTACAAGGGAAGAGGTAATACATGGGAAGTACCCGGACCCATCTCATAAGAAGGAATTCTATCAAGAGACCATGAAGGTGATTAAGAGTCTTCAAAGGGAGATTCAATGCTTGAAGGAGCAATCACGAAAGTTGGAGCAGAAGAAAAGTGTTGAAGTCCCTTAGGAGGATATAGATGAAGTCAAGGAAGTATGTAAGATGCTACACCAAGAGAATATCATCCCTCTATTAGGAGAGTGGTTAAAAGGAAAAGTACCAAGCATCAAAGGAGGGCGCAAGAGGTAGGTTTTGCATGTTAATCTACCTCCTCATAATATTGACTATGATAAGGAGATTACATTAAATGCACTTGTTGATGGATGGATCCTAATCAAATTATGATTGAAACGGGCATGGAAGTCAATGTTCTCAATGGATGCATGGAATCAAATGGGAAGACCTCCATTATGGTTGTCTTCAAATGTGTTGTATATGGCTAACAAGAAAAAAGTGATACCCATTGGTGTCTTAAAGGAGGCTACTATAACTATCCAAGGGGTGAAATTCACTAAAGACTTCAAATTATTGGCACTTTATAAGGTTACTTGGCACTTTCTGAGGTTACTTGGTTGCCCTTGGTGCTATAAGAACAATGTTGACTTACGGTTCAATAAGGGGTTTATAAATTTTGAGAAAAAGGAGGAATGTGTTATCATTCCTTTGACGAATGGAAAGTAAGAATGCTATACTGAGCCCTTAGGAGAAGAAAACCTGGACCGGATCTATGTACACACTATCAAAGACCCTGAGGTTGTACATCCAACAAAAAAGGTGTTGTTTAGTAGGAATATGCTCAAACTATAAGTGATACAACTAGTGTGGTATGTGACAATTGGGTGCATGGGACATATGAGTTAATTGGAAGGTAGTTAAGAGGATCCATGATGAGAGTAACAAAGGCATGCTCAGTCAGGTAGTTGGGAGGAAGGCAACTACCAAGTTACACTAGGGAAGGAAACCCTGATGTTTTCTTGTGAGCAATGGAAACCCAGTGGAGATGTGAGATCAAAAGAAGAAGTATGCTTATCTATACATTGTGTGGGACTGCAACACTTTGGTGGGTGACCCATCGAGATAACCTTTTAGAGTGGCAGGAGGTGAGAATCATGTTCTCTATTAGGTTTCTCTAAAGTAATGCACCTACTTCTATACAAGACTATCATGGGAAGGAACCCATCTCATTTCACGTCTAGGATTGTGAGAAGGCCTAGATGGAAGGTTTAGAAGCCTTGTCTCCATCACTATGGGTGCATAATATTTACTCCACCTTACAATGCTACACACGTGTATAGTATGTTCATTAATAGTGTTGCCATTAAACCAAAAACTGGTAGGAATTAATGGTTGATCTCATTCAAACTTTTGAGTATCAGAGTACTAAGTCATCGGTGAATGAGGCACTACATATTGTTAAGCACCTAGATATGGGAGATAGTGCCATGGCGGAGGATAGACTACTGGATTTGTTGGGTGAACCTGGTTTGGAGGTTTGTTTTGATGAGGAACAATTTGAGGAGGTATAACTTGAGCGTGCATGCATGGAAAAATTGAAAGGAAAGTTAGTTTATCATCTATGTTATAGATGGTGAAGAGGTGGCAAACTTGGATGCTAACCATACTGTGGGTATATGCGAGTTTATGGATAGTGTTGATGAAGAAGTGTGCACTTACCATGAACCCTTGAAAACTAAGAAGGTTAACATTTTCTTGGAGGCAGAACCCAAGGAAGCTATTATTAGGGATTACTGGTCAAAAAGGGAGGTTTCAAATGTTATTGATATGTTGCATGAATTCCAAGACTTATTCCCACATGGGTACATGAACTCAAAGGATTTTACCACTATTTAGGAGAGATGTAGATCAAACTGAAGGAGGGTGCACGTCCAATTTGGAAGAGACCTTATTGCATGAATATGAATTTATGCGTCAAGGTCAAGGAGGAGATTGACAAGATGATCACATCAGGCATCATTAAGGCTATTGAGGAATCATAGTGGATAAGTCTGATGGTCATCAACATTAAGAAGGATGGGAGGATAAGGATTTGTATTGACTACAGGGATTTGAATGGGATATGTGTCATTGATCCTTTCCCAACCCCATTCATTAAGGAGATCCTAAAAGGAGTAGCTGGGTGCGATCTCTATTCATTCATAGATGGATTTTCATGGTATCATCAGGTTAGAATTACAAAGGAAGACTAAGAGAAGATAACTTTCACCACTGAATGGGGAAGTTTCACCTATACGATAACACCTTTTGGACTGAAGAACGTGCCTGTTATGTTTTCACACATTGTGGTTCAGACATTTCAGGACTTCATCCATAAGTTTCTTCAAGTCTACCTAGATGATTAGATGGTTTACGGACTAGTAAAGGACCATTGTGACAATTTGTGGTTGATGTTTGAGAGATGTTGGTAGTTGAGTATATCTCTCAACATTAATAAATGTGTTTTCACTACTCCATTTGGCACCATGTTGGGACATATCATATGTAAAGAAGGCTTGTTGGTGGATCCTCAAAAAGTTTCAGTGTAGTCATTTTTATTCCCTTAGAATAACCTTCTAATCCCATTTACATCGGCCTATCACCCAGCGGGCATTGGGCGCTCACCCGAGGCACACATGGGCATCAAGCCCCTCCTTTATGTGATTTTTGTGAGAATAGATTGTTGAAGGACATAAACTTAGATGCAAAAAGGTAAAGGACCATGCATTCATTCTAAGAGCCTAGAATGAGTTATTATATCAATGCATTCATTCAGAATCAAAAGAAACATCATACATATAACACATCTAATCCATAACATAAGGAAATGGCAATAGGGATTACATCCATGAACATTATATTCTTAGAACATAACCATATATTCATATTGATCATATTTCAGTAACCACATTACATTCACCAAGGCCATAACAGGCTAACACATCAATGCAAAAAGACTCATGCATAAGAAGCCCTAGCTATGCTTTCCATATTAAAAAAAAAAATCATAGACCCATCCCCCTAAGTATGCTATCACTCATACAGTCCTCTTAATGAGAACCCCAACCCTCTGTAACCTCCTATTATTTTTGTATAACTTCACCCTTCATTCCCTCTATGTTGATCCCTCTACTCTCCCTTAATAGCGCACCCTTTCTTCTACCCGAGCGTCTCTATGTATAGCTTCAACATCCTTCACCATGCCTTCCTTTAAGAGTAGATCACTTGCCAAGTATCCATGTGGTCCTCTAATGGAGCATGCTTACTTTCATCCGAGCTCTCCAATTTTTGTAATGATGTTTTTTTGGATCCTTCCATTACATGTAATATTCCTTTCTTGGTCACCAAGTCTTTAGGCTGGCACCTTATCCATTTCACATGCTTGGTTGGGTCACGCTTTTCTCGTGTGCTTCTTGGAATGCTGAATATGGATAAGTCTCGAGACCCTTTACTTTTCCTTACTCACACACTGTGGTTTCTACTAAAACCTTCTAAAACCCTTGTCTTGTGCACTTTTACCTACGCTCACTTCTTCATATTGATCCCACACGCGCATGTGCCCTTCGGGACTTAGTCAATATTTTGAGGCTCAACATCACCCCACACTAAGCTTGTTATCCATCCTCGGAAACATCCTTACTTCAAAGAAATAAATAATGATGAGAATCTGAATATTTTGAATAAAAAATGAAGGAATGAAGAATGGAAGAATTAAAGAATGGAGGAAAGAAGAAGAATATTTTTATTGTTGAAGGAGGAGTGGGAAATCCTTCCTTATACTTGCCTCAATATTCTCATAGGCATCTCCCTAGCAGAGAACTTACCTCATTGAAACTCATATTATCCCCCTTGGAATCCATTATATCAACAAACCCTTCCAGCTGGTTTCCAAATTCATCAAGCGCATCCATCCTATGGGTGATCTGGGGATATAACTCCTTTAAATAGTTTTTGATCGAGCCCCGCAAGGTCTCGATAGCTTCTGAATTCTTCTCCACTTTTTGTAATGATGTCTTTCTAGATCCTTCCATCACGTGGAATATTCCTTTCTTAGTCACAAAGTTACCAAGATGGCACCTTATCCACTTCGCATGCTTGGTCGGCTCATGCTTTCCTCATGTGATTCTTGGAATACCAATTATGGATAAGTCCTGAGACCCTTTTCTTTTCCTTGCATGTGCGCACCGTGGTTTCTACTAAACCCTTCTAAAACCCTTGTCCTATGTGCCCTTATTCATATTGGTCCTGCACATGGTCGTGCCATTGGGAACTTATTCAATCCTATGGCTCAACTCCATGAACTAATCCTTCTACTTTCATGCCCTAGCTACATAACCCTAACCTAGAAAAATTCTTCCACAAACAATTTACTCCTCTGAAACTTTCTTTCCTATGCCTATGTACTCCTTCCACTTTCGTTCATAGATTAGCCTAGTCACGTAATTAGATCTCTATGATTCTTCCTTCACACAAATCTTTCTTCGCGGGTGTCCTAGTTCGTAACAACTTCTTCAATCTCATAATGGCAAGGTAAAATAATAATGTGCTCAAATTCATACTTATAGATTTTTTCTCTTCTCTGCCAATAAATGCTATACCACCCACTGATCTAATTTAGCATTAAATTTGGATTTTTCCCTAAAGCTGACCTTAAGTGCCCTTACCCATGAGCCCAATCCTACACAAAACCTTTTACAACCTTTTGGCGCGTAAAAAATCCTTACCGACCGAAGACTCTTACGTGTGTGTCTACAGCACTGAAGGCACTTCTTATGTCCTTGACATGATTTTTTCCCTTGCCTACCTCATGTTGTTCGTGCACTTCTTATCATTTGTACGTGGGCTTGGTTAAGCTATCTTGACACCAAAAATTCTTTTCCACCATTTCCATGCACCTTCTTCTATCTTTTGTGCCTTTAATCCTTCAATCTAGGCCATACAACTTTCACTACCAACTTCTATTTCACTTTGCACTACTCCACCCCACACTAAAATAGATATGTGGCCCTCTGTGCATACACAAAAATTTGAAAGTAATGTGGTTATCGACACACAAGGTGCAAAACAACATAAACATAAGGGAACAAGCAATGAGAAAGGAAAACACAAGGAAAAGAAAATGCATAAAGGGAAATCATAAGCTAATTGGCAATACTGCCTTATTTACAAACATAAGGAAGGTTTATTTATAGTGGGGCTTCAGCCTAATCCCATTGAAATGGCCACATAGTTTTCTCCCATCCAACACTTGTAACTGGTATACGCCTGACTTAAGGATGTACAGGATTATGTATGGGACCAAAAAATGGAATTTCAACTTCCTCGGATGGCACAAAAACTTGGAATCATAAAAAAAAACCATCTACCCAACCTTAAACTGCTTATTCTTGATATGACGATCATGCCATGCCTTTTTTCTAGCATTTTCAGTCTTCTGAGTCCATCTAACAAGTGATTGCCTTTCATCTAATTATATTAACTTATCAATCCTTTCCTCGAGCACTTTCTCATTAGCCAATCCTCCTGTTCGTGAAATACGTAGTGATGGTCATCTGCTACTATTGGGGATTATTGGTCAGAAAGGAAGGTTTCAAATATTATTGATCTGTTATGTGAATTCCAGGATTTATTCCCACATGGGTACCATGAACTCAAAGGAGTTCACCTCTATTTGGGAAATATGCGGATCAAACTAAAGGAGGGCGCATGTGTAATTCATAAGAGACCTTATCACATGAATCTAAATTTGTGGGTCAAGTTCAAGGAGGATATTGACAAGATGATTGCATCAAGCATCATTGAAGGTGTTGAGGAATCATAGTAGATAATTCTAATGGTCATCAACATTAAGAAGGATGGGAGGATAAGGATTTATGTTGACTACAAGGATTTGAATGTGATGTGTGTCATTGATCCTTTCCCAACCCAATTCAATGAGGATATCCTAGAAGGATTATCCAAGCATGAGATATATTCATTTACAGATGGATTTTTGGGGTATCATCAGGTTAGAATTACAAAGGAAGACTAAGAGAAGACCAATTTCACCACTGAATGGGGAATTTCTACCTATACGGTAATGCCTTTTGGACTGAAAAATGTCCTGATGTGTTTTCATGCATTGTGGTTCAGGCATTTTAGTACTTCATCCATACATTTCTTCAAGTCTACCTAGTGTTAGGGAATAAGAGATAAAATATGTAGAATAATCCCTTATAAAATCACAACAGTAGAAACTAATATGCAAAAAAATATTACAGATCTCAAATAAAAGTGCAGAATAAATAACACAACATAGAGAGACAAGATTTAATGTGGTTCACCCAATTTGGGCTACGTCCACCAAGAATCACTTGCTCATATTTTATTACAAGCCTCCACTCTCTCAATACAATACCAAGATCCATTTGGAGCTATGCTCAACAAACTCTACAAAATTCACACCTGAATTCAAAGCACATTTGCAATACATTTGTTTGTATATCTATCATATGTATAAGACCATATAAATAGATAATTTCTTAAGCAGTTTGATACAAAACCGTGGGTATCAAAACAATGGGTACTGAAAAACCATGGGCCCAAAAACATCCCATAATGGTTACCCATTACCCATGGGTTAATAAACCACCCATGAAAATTTGCTTTGGGGGCTTCACCCCCCCAAACCACCTTGACCCGCTCACCGGAGAATGGGACCACCATAAAAATACCCGAGTGTAACACATAGAAGGTGTACCACATTCTAACATGAAAATAGGCTCCACAAACATAACACCTAGATGATTGGACGGTTTATGAATTAGTAAAGGACTATTGTGGCAATTTGAAGTTGATGTTTGGGAGATTATGGTAGTTTAATATATCTCTCAACATTAAAAAATGTGTTTTCACTACTCCATTTGGCACCTTGTTGGGACATATCATATGTAAAGAAGAATTGTTGGTGGATCCTAGAAAATTTATAGTTATTGTGGGATTGGAGGATCCTACCATCTAGAGGGCGGTGCGTGGATTCCTTGGACATACATGGTATTACAGGAAGTTCATCAAGGTCTATGCTAATATTTTTGCACCGTTGGAGGAGTTGTTAAAACATAAGAATAAGTTCTATTGGGGAGAGGTGCAACAAAAAACCTTTGACACACTGAAGAATAGACTCATTACTGCACCCATATTACACTTTCCCTCTTGGTAGAATCCTTTTCATGTGCATGTCGATGCATCTAGGATGGTGATTGGAGTAGTCCTAGCACAACCTGGGGAGGTAATTGTTGACCATACCTTGTGTTTTGATAGTAGGAAGCTAACCCCAACAAAACATAATTATACTACCATGGAGTGCGAGGCATTGTCAATGATCTATGCACTACACAAATTTATGTAGTATTTTCTATCGATGCCTTTTATCTTTTCTTTAAACCACATGGCATTGAAGTACTTAGTGAATGATCTGGTCATACAAGGGCAAATATGCATGTGGGTCCTATTGTTTCAAGAGTTTGAATTTATGGTTGTTGTAAAATAGAGTAAGAGTAATCTGGGGCTTGACCATTTATCAAGAAGTGATTTAGGAGAGGATGCATAGAGAATTGAGGATATAATACCAGATGCACAAATTTTTAGATTGTAGCAGGTGCACTTTGATTTGGAAGATATCGGTGTGTTCTTAAGAACGGGTGTGGCATCAAAAGGGATGAAGACCTTGGAGAGGAAACAATTAATTGTACACACTGTGCCTTACATGTTAATCAGTGGAGACCTATATAATTTAGGTTGGGATAAGGTCTTGTGCTGGTGTGTACTAGAGCAGCATGAGTGTGTTGCAATCATGGAGGAAGCACATGGTGGGATTGTGGGAGGACACTATGTAGGAAATTCCACCGCGCATAAAATCTTATTGGTAGGAATTTGGTGGGAAACCCTTTACTAAGATTTTATTGATTATTGCAAAGCCTATGATCATTACAAGTGCCTTGGTAAGCTAGGAAAAAGGGATGGAGTTCTATTGATACTAATAGCTAGTTCTGAACCATTCAAGAAATGGGTAATCGATTTTTTAGGCCATATTTCACCTGTTGTGCGAAGGATGGGTTCGCACTATATCATTACTTCTACTGATTTTATAACATGGTGGGAAGAGGCAACACATACGAGGGATTGCATGGTGGCCACAACAACTAGATTTTTATGGGAGAACATCATTAGTAGATATGGGTGCCTATTGAGTTTAAAGAGTGATAGCAGTACACATTTCCTAAATGAAACAATTAGGATTTTGTTGGCAGAATTCATGGTGGCCCATCACAAGACTACCCCTTAACACCCACAAGATAATGGAAAAACATAAGCCTTTAACAAAATTTTGAGTCACACGTTGACCAAGATTTGTGATTTTGGGAAATAAGACTGGGATGATAAAGTCTCAGTCATGTTATGGGCATATAGAACAAATTATAAAATATTGAATAGATCCACACTTTTTCAATTGGTGTTTGGCGTAGAATTTTTTTTTTGGTAGAGTTCATGTTTCCCTCTCTACATATTGTGCGAATAGGAGGATTGGCTTATGAACATGCATTGAAAAAGTGCATTGATAAGTTAATGCAGTTGGATGAAAGATGATCCCTTACTAGATGGATTCAAAGGAATGAGAAGGCACAAAAAAAGGCATGACATGATCATCACATTAAGAATAAGCAATTTGAGGTTGGGAAGATGGTTTTACTTTATTATTCTAATTTTTTGCACCGTCATGGGAAGCTCAAATTCCATTGGTTAGGGTTGTATATTATATCCTTCATACTAGATTTAGGCCTGTGTCAGTTATAAGTGCTAGATTGGATGCAGTTTCCAGGTTATTTCAATGGGAGTAGGCTAAAGCCCTACTTTAAATAAGGCTTATATGTGTTTGTAAATAAGGCAGTATTTCCAATTATATTACGTCAGCCTTAGTGCATTTCCTTTTTGTGTGTTTTCTTTTGTCATCGTTTTTCATTGTTTTCTCTATTCGGTGTTGTGTTGTGCATTGGTGCTCCAGTAGCTAATTACATTGTAATTGATTTTATGCGTAGAGGACCACACAATACATTTATTATGGGGTGGATGGATTGGCAGATATGTTTGGATATGGTTAACAAATTCTTTGAGAATATGGACTGTTGTGAGACTTATTCTGAACGATTAATGCAAAGGTAGAAGAATGAGTGGTATAGTGTATAAGGTGTTAAAATTTATGTGGTTATAAAGGTGTGTAGAAAATTTTTTAAAGACCACACAGAAGAGAAAGAATGATCATGCAATATAACAAGAGCAAGGCGGAACCATGGGGAACTACTTGGTTAACAACGCATAGGTTATGTACTTTGACACGGTAACACATGTGAAGGAGATTTGGGGAAGTGAAATAGTATTGGAGTGCCAGAAGGTTATAACTGTGACACACAAAGGGGAGTCATGAAATTTTATTTAAGTGAAATAAAGTGCTTTATTAAAAAAGAGACATTAAGACACATGATCGGAGGAACTTTAAGGTGTCGAAAAGTATAAATAGAGGGTAAAGGTAGTCATTTCGACTACTTTGACATAGATAATTTTTTTTCTCCCGACTTGAAGTGCGATGAGGGTTTTATGAAGAAGAGTGAGGTACTTGTCTTGAACTAGTAAAATTGTGTGAATCGTGGTGTGATCTTGTAGTATAGCAAGGAGGGAAGAAGACAATAGAGCAGGATGGGGTTACGTGAGAGAGCGGTGTGGAGGTCATTAAGTTAGGGAAGATGAAGGAAAAATTAGAAGCACCTAGGGCATAGAAGAATGATAGAAAAAGGAGATGGCACCCAAGAAATCTCATACAAAGAGACCAGTGGTGGAAAAGGAAGAACTCGTGGAAGTATATTCAGAAATACAGTATCCCCTTGGGGTTATTAATGTAGAGAAGTGTAGCTTGAAGTTGTACAGATGTAAAATCAGTGAATTTAGTCATAGAACCACTTATTATGACAATTTAATGTGGAAAAATATTTATAAGGAACTACCAGGGTTTCACGAATAAGGAAACCCTAGGGTAGACGATTTAGTGAAGAGGGAGTTGCAGAAAACTGGGGTTTTACAACTTTGGGAGATGTTGTTTTTTGATAAACACACACCGATGTTTAGATGGTTGATGTCACAAGTGCATGAATATTTTTTATACTTTGCAGGGAGAAGGATGAGACTCACAAGAAATTTAATCCATAGAGTAACATGCCTGAAAAAAAAGATGAAAATATGAACCTCGATTGAAGTGCCACTTCAAAGGTAGAAGATCTAGCCAAGCAATTAAACTATTACAGATCTACCAGACCCAGCATTGAGAGTCACTTCTTGACTCATTAGTTACAAGTTGGGTACATCTGAGAGGTGGATGGACATAAACAAGATGTTCTTGTACGTTACATACAGGGTGTCCCAGTGAGCACATTACAATTTTTCATAGTTTATCATGGATAATATCATCGAGGAGTCGCGAGTGCAAAATGACCTAGGAGTAAAGATAACTTGGGGGTCCATTCTATTAATAATTATATTCTAGGAACTTAGTGTCCCAGATGGACCAGATGATAACATGTGGGTTTACCCACCGACGCACCTATCTCCTGTAGTACAGTTCAAATAATTCACTTGTGATGGGAGTATATCTAATATGTATAAGGCGTGGATGAAAAAATGGTACGAGAGACTACACACAAATTTTGAAAATGAATGGTGCATCCTGCACGAGCTTCTAAAGATTGTTGGGGACCAAGTTTAGTTTGTAGTCATGCAATATTTTAGTCTGGCATAGTTTATGATGGCCAAAGGAGAGAAAGGGTCATCATGTAAACTCCCATTTGCATTCACCGCTAAGTACCTGAAGTGTGCCATCAACCCATTGAAGGATGCACAACTGTTGACCTTTGACACATATAAGGTAGACGTCGATGTTCACACCATGTGTGTAACCTACAGATACAACTTGAGACCAGTATATGTGGAGACCCTGGAGCCTAAATTCTTAGATCTACACATGTAGATCAATTTTACCATCAAGGGATACATCTACAGGGTTTTCATGTAGTTACGCCACGAGATGCAGGGAGGAGTTGAGATGGAAGTTAGAAATGCCCCCTTCCCCAAGCCATGAGAAGCACTGATCCCACCTATGAAATTTATTCTAGTAGATGAGGAGCTAATAGTGGTAGAAGAAGGGAGTGAGGATACGTTGGACACCTCTTAGAAGTAGAAATACCATATGCACTGAGGTATCATTGGGGGCACAAGTTCTTCAAATTTGGGAAATTTTGAGCACAATGAAGTAGGGTATGATGGAAGAGAATTACTTGAAGGATAGGATCCAGAATAGAAGAAACACAAGGTGCATGAGGTTGCTAGTTTGGTAATAGAAATAGGCTCAGAGGAAGATAACACGACCTTCACGGAATAACTCAAGGCTGAGATTGAAGCGAAGAGAAGAGAAGAATTGAGGTAGACACCAAGGTGGTAGTTGATGCACGTGCCAAGGAAAAGGCTCATTCTGTGGAAGAAACTGAGAATATCCAAATGTGAGAGTCTTCTCCTACATGGCCCACTAATATGGAGGAAGAAAGTAATGGAGACTCCTTTTTCATAAAGGAGGATAAGGGGTTCACTTTGGCATCAAAGAATCAACATTCAAAGCATAAGGAAATAATGAAAAAGTGGACACCCATGTCCCCCCATATAGAATTTATGGATGACCCCACGAAGGTATTGCATGTGAGGTTTCAGGTCACCCTTCCCCTGGAAAAACTACATGCATGGGATATCTTGGATCAAGAAGGGGGCATGCCCAAAACAAGGAAGATGATAAGTTGGAACGAAGGTGGTATGATGTAGCTTGGATGCAGGGGCCACTGTTCAAACCTTATTCATGGTGAAGAAGGAAACAGAAAAGGAGATAGAGATATCGTGCCAAGAACTGAAGGGGGAGTAGGCGCAAACCATGGAGGCCTAAAATTGAGTTGGTGCCCTCGTTAAAGGCATTTTGGGATAATGTTTGGTGCTAGTGAGCCAATCCAAGATAGATTATGGTGACAAGAGGGAATATTTAGAATACCTGGTGGGGATGTTGTTGATCAACTTCAAGGATGACATGGGGCTGATAGCCACGGACCTCACTAAGGATAAGGAGAATAACAAAATTGTAGTTGAGGCTAGGGTTTCAAATTTGGAGGATCTACTCAAAGAAGCAGACATCTTGGAAAATAGGGGTTTCGATAGCTATAGGAAGTGTGAGCCCATAATCAATGAGTGGGTAATAGAGGAAGAGGCCACTCTCAAGGCATTAGAGGAGAAAATCCCTACATACAAGTTTGAGCACATGTAGTTAATTATTGACACTACTACACAGAAGGATAAAATAAATACCAAACATGAAAAGATAAATTTTAAACTTCAACACTCCATCACAGAACACATGGATGAGTTTGAGGGTCTTTGCTCAGAGTTGGTAGTGGTGATCCAAGATATGAAGGAGAAGATAGAAGAAATCACGTTGGATAAAGTACCCAACATCATAGGGTAAGTACAAGGAAAAGCATTGAAAGAGCTAGAGGTATGGGAGAAGATGAAGGGAGACGTAGAAGCAAAATTCCTTGAGTTAATCCATTTGGTTGTATATGCGGTAGTGGCCTAGATGTATCTTTTGGCCTTAACAGGTTCTTGAAGAAATTTGGTCGTTAAAGTTTTGTTCAAAGTAGCACAAGGGATTACCGTGGGTGGAAATCACATTAGTGTGGGGTGATGTTCAGCCCCTAAAATGACCAATTACCTGAGGCACGAAGGGTTGTGGCATGCAGGAACAGGGTGCGAAGGCATGCACATAAGTAACTTTTGGTAATGTGCAAAGGCTCATGCTCAGGTAGGATGGATTCGAGACTTATTCATTTTTGGACTATGAGTAAATTAACGTTAGGAGAATAAATGGAAAAATGACCAGATACAGTTATGGACAATGTTAAGCTATGGAGACTTGTAGCTCAAGAAAAGCATATTCTTGGGCATCATTATGATTATCATAATAGGATAAGAAGCCTAGTTTGTTAGGGATTAGCTGGCACTTGCATGTTGAGGATAATCAATTAGAGAAATGTATAAAGACATTTGACATGTTCTTGGGTAGTGTTTAGGTGATCATGAAATATTCCTTCAAGCCTTTTCTTGTAATGATGAGCAGTTAGAGGAGATTCATTACCATTCTTTTATTTTTTATGGTTTTGCATGACATTTAGATAGAGAAGAGTGTGTATATGTAGAGGATGGAGTGTGTGTGTGTGTGTGTGTGTGTGTGTGTGTGTGTGTGTGTGTGTGTGTGTGTGTGTGTGTGTGTGATATGATATTGTAAGATCTGTAATGAAGCTATCATCGGGAGCATGTTGAGTCTCTGTTGTTGTCTTATCTCCATCCATGGAAACTGTAATATATTAATGGCTACTGTAATGTGATGAATTAATGCACTGGAGTGATTCTAAACATCTATTTTATGGATATCAATATGTGTATCTTATTTTATGCTTATGGATCCAAATCCTTGTGTTCTTGATAATACTCATGGTTTAGATCTAACTCCTCCTTTTGGTTGTGCTGTTCTCATCTGTCTTATGGTACATGAATGTTTAGATCTAGTTTCTTTATTATCTATCTTTGAATACATTCAATCATATCTGAGTGTTGTTCCTCTCACGGTGATAAAAATTCTTGCAAATCTCATATAAAGGAGGGGCTCAGTGCCTGCGCGTGCCTCGGGTGAGATTCGAGTCAGACTGGGTGACATGTTGGCATGTTTAGGGTTTGAAGAGAAGTTAGAGGCAAAAGGGGACTACATAATCTTTCAAATTCAAGTGTTCAGATGATTACATAGTAAAGTCATTAGTAGGCATTGAGATATAGTATTACTTGTTTCCCTTGTCAAGTATATGATGAATTTTAAAATGAAATATGTCTAACTATGGGTTCATTTTTTATGTCCTAGACTTTAAATGTTGAACACTTTGTTGATAAATTACATTTCTGGCTACAATTCTATGTTTCTTTCTTTCTTTGAAGTACACTGGGCATATCCTTAGTGATTAAGTTTTGGTGATTTATTCAGTATTGTATTGTGAGCCATTACTTTACAATGTTGAATGTGATTATTAAATCCTTACTGAAATCATTTTGTTGATGGATCTTTGTAAGATTTTGAGTGTATCTTAAGCATATGAGATTAGGAGCAAGAAACACTTTATTGGAATACTTGCATGATAATCTATGCTAAGTATTTTGAGGATTGTGTGAAATATTTGTCTTAATTGAGTATTAATGAATGCAAATATTTCTTCAAGTAAGAACTGTGATAAATTGATGAATTGCTATGTGTTGTTTATGACATATGTGTTTGAAAAAGCATTATGAGTAGTGTTGTATAGAGACTTATCAGTTTTTAAATCCCCCGTCATTATAAAATAAAACTTTATCCTCATCACAAAAAAAAAAGTATCATGTTAGTCATTCTGTCACAACATGCATGAATACTTTTGAAAGGAAATCTGGTCTTCATTTTACCCTTTCATAAATATGCAGGAACCAACATAAATTCCTACTATCTAGAGTAACCCAAGTCCTTCTTGAGTGACATTTGCACCATTTAGTGTGATAACTCATAGGAGTTAAATTGTGCATATATTGACCATGTTCACTTAGGACTAATACTAAAGCTCCAAAGAAAAGACTAAGAAGCCTTGATTACACTTATCTTTTCCTTCAAATTCAGGTTACAAAATGGGTTCTATCACCCTAGTTAAAGGCAGGGCCTAAAGCAGTAGGGAAGGTCATCCCCTTTGCATGTGTCACCTGATCCCATAAAAAATAAGGTTCAAATAGGTTTTTCAGACATCCTCCCCAGCTACAAACTAAATATACTTATAGGCTGCCATTATCAAAGTTTATTAGCTCATCTATTGATATTTTCTTGCCCCAAGGGGGTGTAATTTCGGGTACCAACACATACGATGAGTGCAAGAAAGCCCTAGAAGAATGTTATAAGATAAGGGAAAATTTAATACCATACCTTTGACATGGACATTCCTAAGGGAATATTGATGGGTGACCAAATACACCCCATTGGAGGCATCTATCAACGATCATATCCTTGACAAGTAGTTTGTGTAGATTTTAGGTTATTGATAGAATAATTGAGGGCCTTGATGAAATATAGTGAGGCCAAACACATTCCTACCTCCTCATCAATGATAACATTCTTAATTGAAGTGTGAATAATTTAAACTGAAATTAAAAGTGACAAATCATTTTCACAAATCAAGAGCTCATCTGAAATCATAGAAGTGATGGGAAAATGAATGCATGAATGATCATCCATGGTGTGGTTAGTATGAATTGAGACTTCCTCACATTATCGGTTGATAATTAGTTTCGAACCATGAAATGTAGGACTCTAACCCAAAGAGGGAGGAAAGAGATGTTTATGTCAAATAACATAGTTATAAGATTCTCATGATGGTGAGGTGTTGTACGCATAAGTTCCAGGAAGGGAACTGAACCCATAATGTGGGAAAGTGCTTCAAGAGGATCCCACTCATCTTGATTGGACTGTGTAGTAGGCTAAGAGAACTCTAAGTCCTCAACAATAGATCCAAAAGGAGTAGGGTTAGTTAAAGAGACTTCTAAAACTACTTTTTAATTAGTTTATATGTCATCATCCCTATAATTTTTCTTTGCACATGGTTCAATGGTGTATATAGATAGAGATAAATATCTAGACATATTCAAACTTGTAGAATAATTTCCATATGGGTCAATGGAATCTGAAGGAGGAATTTTGTTTCTTTAAGGGGCTTGATTCTAAAGTACAGATGGATATATGACCTTGTGATTTTGACACTGGAAAGATAAATGATACTCTAGTTCTACATAATTTATGACACGTTTTACATCATTGATTACAATTGTATTTTTAGGAGGGTAATCTATGTCAACTACATTGGTTGTAGTATTCTCTCACTTCTTATAGATTTCAGAGATATCAAGATTGGGTAATGGATTAGATAATATCTTTAGCTTCTCATTAGCCTATTTGATGGCTTTATAATTATCCTTCTTTTGAGATGTGTCACAAGGTTTGACCACTTTGGTCAAATGCTCATGTGTGAGGCATCATAATAAAATTTGGGTCATAAGAAGAAGTTTATGGAATCCAAGTTTAATTCATGAAAATTATCATGTGAGTGACTCCAATTAGTGTGCCACCAACAAATCTTACTCTCATCATGCTAATGAGGAACATGTCGAGAAGGATCTAGGAATACGGTAAATGGTTTAGGAAACCAATGCTTCAACTCTTCCTTATTCAGTGGTTGATGAAATTGAGGTTGGTTTTTTGTTTGTTTTTCAATATTGAAAATAGTCCTATTTGAGGAAGCGGCGAGAGGAATACTATTTGATTCTTTATTGTCTGTCACGTTCTTATTATTAGAGTGTTGAATAATTTGGACTTGTTTATTTGTTGGTGTTTTGGATGGAGTTTTATCAAATTCCCTCATGAGATAGTCTTGTATTTTGGATTGTTCAAAGGCATCTTCTAGGGAAGTGAGAGAAAAAGACATCACCTTGTATTGAAGGTGAGGCTCAAGATATCGTAAAAAAAAATTGAAAGAGGTTATCATTGGGCATGTTATGTTATGCCCGTATGGATAGGGTCTTCCAACGATTGATATAGGCTTGTGCTGATTCGTTCTCAAATTGTTGAAAATTGATGAAAGTGTTGATGTTATTTTCAGGTAGATCGTGATATTGGAATTTGTTAACGAGGGATATCACTAGGAACTCTAGCTCAACTATAGAATTTAGAGGAAAATTATGGTACCAATCTAAAGAATATCTTATAAGTATCTTTGTTAGGAGTTTGGTGGCAGTGTATGAATTCGTATTGATCTATTCTTTGTAAATACTGCTAAAGGCCTTTATATGAATAATGGGATTAATAGACCCATCATAAAAGAAAGATGGAGTAATGCCACCAATATCCATAACAAAAATATAGGGTGATAATGGCTCTTTTTTATATTACTCACAAGACTTTATTTTTAATGGGGGCTTGAGTGATGGGCACCCCTTTATGATCATTTGGAAAAGGAGGGGGAATGGTGCCCTAAGATCCTATTGGAGGGCAGTTGAATAACTAAGCCATGTTGGCTTGAATTTAGAAAAATTGAGTCATCGTAGTGGATTGTTTTGGCTCATTTTATCAATGAGTTGGTGAATGAGGCTGCTAGGGTCAGAATTGGAGGAATTTTTAGATGATCCTATTTTAGCAACTTTCCCCTTTTCTACCCTATGGTCAATTTGTTCAAAGACAAATTCGAGAAGATTCTTTCCAAGAATTTCTTTTGATTCTAATCTATATTGAGGAAAATGAGATGAAAATTTTTGAATCTTGAAAGAATTGTCAAAAGAATCATCATTCTATCTTTCTTCTTCATCATCCTCAAGTGGGCCATTGTACTATGCAGAAGGCTTCCTTCTAGGTGCTCTTACGATGCAACATTCCATATAAAAGGGAAACTCGGTTTCAGGATGATATGTCTCAAGAAACGTTTTCACAATAGAGTCAGAGGTTCCCAGGCCCAGATAATACATGATGGAGTGTTGATATAGCTGAGAAAGGTTTGGAAATGAATGCTATAGACACATTCATCCATACATAAAAATGTACATAGGGGACGAAGGCATCTGAAATAATATATGGGAGAAAAAATAGAATTAGTCATGAAAACAGGTCTACACAGGGGCTGAAGGCATTTAGATATAAACAAACAAAAATAGACATGATCACCTAGGGGCGACAGTGTCTGTGTAGATGGGTTTTTAAGGTTTTGTGGGTTTTTAGGTATTTAGATGAAGTTAAATTTGAAGATGGATGCTTTTAACGAGTTGTTCTCAATTGAAAGTTCTATAAGATTTATGCCAGGTTTACCAAATGATGTTTGTGGGCCAAAATGTGTCTCAATAACATGTAATCTTAAATAATCCATTCTACAAGGGTAATAGGGAAATGAGTAGGAAACACACATGTACCGACATACAAGGGGATAGACCTAAGGGGGCTACATTGAGCACTAGGGTTACATCTCTAAAGGGCACTAAACCCTACACTAGGTCAACTTGGGGTTCCAAGGCCCAAGGTCAAGATAGAGGAAGGAACCCTAATGATATATATGTAGTTGGATGTGGAGAGATATGGATCAAAAACATGCATGAAATAACTAAAATGAAAGCTAAGTTGATAATAAATAAGATTACTATGCTAACTAGCATTCAAACACATCAATTACTAAGCTATAATAACAAAATGAAGAAGGAAATGAACTTACCTAAGTAAAAATGACAAGTTATGGTAGGAAAACTCACCTTGTACATGTAGGGTGGTCACTAATGTATCAATCTCTCCTAAGAAGCAACACGTAGGGAGATATTCGTTATTAGGTGGAGAAGGGAAACATCATTCATGTCCTATACTCACTATAGGTGACCTAATAATGTAAGAAACCATCCAAGAATAAGAGTATCCAATCCAATCCAAACAAGATAAACCAAGAGTTAGGTGAGCAGATGTGAAGATGGTACAAAAGAGTGAAGATGTGAACAATGATTCATCCCTCCTTTTCTTATGAGTTTCAAATGAGGTGAGGGTATATATAGGACATCATTTCCTACGTGCAATGGCTTCGGCCATGAGGAAATACAATACCGAAACAATCACCCACAAATGATGGTGTCAGTCATAGATGCTGAAAAGAGGTAAGGTGTCATAGATCATGGATATGGATAAAAAAAGTTCAGATTGATGAGATGTAAGTAATAAACTATGAATGTGATGTGAATGACACCTAGGAAGACAAGGATACCTAGTGTAAGGAAAACTAAGTCCAAGACCATTTAACGACACTCTCTCCATGTACTATCTCCAACCCATAATGATTACTTGAATAACCATTCCCCATTCCAGGAAATCCCCTTAAGGAACCCACTATATAAATAGATGCATTAGTGACCCTTATCTGCACAAAGGAAATTTTAAGTGAAAGGTATCAAAGATGAATATTGAAAAAGTAGGAATATACACCTTGATGACTTGAATTTCAATGAGATTCTTGATGTTTTAGATCCTTCAAAAACCTCGTGATTTTCTTGATTTCACCCATTGTCCAAGTGATTGTCTTTCACACACACTGATTCACTCTAGATTTTTCCTCATCATAATGTGATTCATACAAGATGGCTCCCCTCTTCCACAATTGGGATGAGTTGGATCATCCATATTCTTGCATCAAATTGTGTCATGTAAAAATCACCTTTGGATTGATACTTTAAGAGCCTGCAAATATTTTATTTTACTATTTAGGACATGAGACTACTACTCAGCCTAGAAATGGTGGCAAAAGGTAGCGAGATATGTAGAATGGGAGTTACCAAAACATTTTGAGCTCAATTACAAGACTTACTATTTTTAGCATGTCCTATCTAGTTTTGTTATTTTTGGCAAGTTTTCACATTTTACACCTTCTGATGTTTATTTCTTATTCAGGATGTTGTGGATGTTGAGAATTTACCCTTTTTGGAAACTTACTGTTTTTAGACATCCACATCTTTATACAGTTGTTATTTTTAGAAAGGGAACTTTTGGGGGTCAGATTGATATGAAATTAGTCTCAAAAGTTTTGTGATTTTTTAGGGATGCTCCACTCTAATTTTTAGATGATTCCCTTATCTAGATCAGTGGTAAAATGATAATTTCATTGAAGAGGTAAGAATATTGAGAGAAAAATAAGTTCCCCATATCTCAAAAAATCATCCACCTCATTATGCAAGAAATGGATAGGATGAAAGCTAGTTTTACAAGGAACATTCTCTTCAAATTTCAAGGTTTTCACTTGCCAAATCTCTATAGAATAGGAAACTTACTGAAGTTTACTATTGTGGAATTTTTAGACAGTAATTGAGGTCATTAGGGTGTTACAACAATAAATTTCGATAAAAATCATTAAATGTTTGAGAAATGGAGAGTTAGTGAGATTTTATTGCATTTGTTGACTCACTTGTAACTACATTTCTCAATCAGGGTTAGAATGGAGTGGATGTGAGGTTAAACTTGGTGTAATGGGGATAGAGGGGACACAAAAGTGTAACTTACACCAAATGGTGACAACTGACAACTTGTGTTGTGTGGTAAATGAGATACAAGGGCTAAAAAATGAGCACAAAGGAGCTAAAGGTGGTCGCATGGTATCTAAGGGCTACATGGGTGAGTGGGTATAATTTTATTTCCCCGTTGTCTCTTGGAGGAAAAAGGGGACACATAGGTGTCAAAAATGAGATCTAAGAGAAGTATTTATGTCACACTTTGGTTTCTCCCTTGTCCCCCTTGCACAATGGGGACATAGGGGACGAATCAGACAAATGGGGCAGTTGGGAGTAAAAAGTGTGACTTGGGGGAGAGAGTGAGGTCACACTTTGGTGTACCAATTATCCCCCTTGTCCCCTCAGGGATAGGGTGGACACATGAGTGTCCAAAGTGTGATTTTTACAGATTTGGAAAGCATATTTTTCCTTAGATGTCCAAATTGGGACACCAGAACTGAGTTTTTCACCTCGAAAGCATAGGAAAGTGTTTTGTACTAAAACCTTATATTATTTTCACTCAAAAACACATAATGAGATCAATGAAACCATTATTGAGACCTTATTCTTTCTGAAATTCAAAATGTAGGACCTATTCCATATTGAACTTAAAGGGGTAGTTGCAAAGTTTTGAACTATCTCAGGAAATATTTAAGTCTTGGAGAAAATTTGATGTTTCCACATTTTATATTATTCTAAGAGATTTTTTATGCCTATTTTTTCCCTCTTAACTCCTTTAAATCTTGGAATTGTCTAGAGAAGTCATCTTTCATTGTTAGAGCTTTCATTCCCTACATCCTTAATTACCAAATGTTGAAAAAATTATTACTGAATAAAGTTTTCTTCCAAATTTTTTTCTAAATTACTTCATACATCTTCAATATCCTTTGACATCACCCTCATATTATTTTTATTTTCCTCTTACACTTCTGGAGGATGTTTACTAGCTGTAGAATGGCTAAAATGGCCTTTTGAGGCTTCTAGAGGATGTTGTATTTCATCAAACCTCAATGAGATCACTAATCACATTAGGCACCTATTAGGCCCCAAAATATTGGCTAAGTACAAGAAGGTGCATGGGTGTGTAAGACCTATTTAAAGAAGGGCATGCAGGGTGAAGGCACACAAGGAAGGGTTCTAACAGGGTTTTGTAGAACACACGGTGTGCGCAAAGTGAGACAAGTTTTGGGATTTATCCATATTCGGCATCCCAGGAAGCACACGAGAAAAGTGTGACCCGTCTAGCATGCAGAGTGGATAAAGTTCCAGCTTGTCAGCTGTAGGATCAAAAAGTGAATATTTCATGTATGTGATGGAAGGTTCCAGAAGAACATCATTGGACATAGTGGAGAACTCAGATAAAATGAGGCATGCTCCATTAGAGGACCACTTGGACACTTGGTAGCTGATCTGTTACCTCAGAAGGCATGGCGCTGAAGGTAGAAAAGCTATATATTGAGGTGTGTAGATAGTAGAAGGTGTGGGTGATAAGACACAGATATATATAGGATAATCCTGAGAGAGTAGAGGTGGTGGAATAGCATCAAAGCTTTGTAGAAATATAATGGAGGATTCTAAGGGTTGGGATTAGAGAAAACATAGGAGAGATAACATATATAGAGTGATGATTCTGTATTTGTCCTTGTAATATGAAGTACATAGTGTAGTTTCTGATGCATGACCTTACTCTGCATTGTTACATGGGTCTATTATGGCCTCAATGAATGTAATGTGGTTATTGAACTCGTTAATGTGAATATAAGGTTATATTCTAAAGTATATATGTGTTCATGAGCATAATTCTAATGCATTTCCTTTGTGTTATGGATCATTTCTATATGTTGTCTGTTATTTCTCTTTTACAGATGCATTGAGATGATAACTCATCCTAGGTTCTAAAGATAAATGCATGGTTCCTTCCCATACTTTTACACTTAAGTATCTATCATATATGATGTATTATAACAAGACTCACATAAATGAGGGGCGCGGTGCTCGCATGTGCCTTGGGTGAGTGCCTAGTTCCCGTTGGCTGATAAGCTGATGCACATGGGATTAGACTGTTGTTCTAAGGGTATTAAAATGACTACATCTTGGTTTCATTTCTGGCACATCTTTTCAAATTTGTTGTGAGAGATGGCATACATATTGGTCCCTGTGATGCATGATGACATAACGTCTAACCTTGGAAAGTGTTGAATCATGGTTCAAGAGCATGGAGAACAAATTTCCTCAAAGATTCAGCATTAGACCTGAGTTTGATGCACGTAGATGTGTAGAAGAGAACCAGTACCATGAGTTGTATGAGATATTCTTCTATTATTTTCTAGTATAAATATATGAATGTCATTCAACATATGCATCCAGATCGAGTTGGTATTATAGATCATGCGTATGGACCCAAGATGATTATCAAAGGCTACAGGATGCAGATCTGACTTGGATGCATGATTTTGATCACTGGTGGAAATGAGTGTAGACCAATTATACTCTAGACTACACCATTTCTATGTATTCTTACCCAGAAGTTATTGAGTTTGAGTTTCTAAGGAAGCTTAGAAGAATATTTTTACATGTTAGTCCTTTGGCTATGAAGATCTTGATCACTACCCTAAGTTTAAAGGCATTTCCCATGGTCGGCTAAGCTTCTCTGAGAATTAGGAGAGGAAGCTAGGGTAGAGGAAGATGGCGGGCATTGCGGCTAAGAAGGAAAGGGAGGAGAGATGACTCAAGTATAGTGAAGCTCATGAAAGAGAGATGAATAGACAATGTGAGGTTGTAAGTGTAATGTATCTATGGAGGCAGACGTTGCGGGAAGGAGTTGAGGTTCATGTAGAGGACTTGGAACCTAAGCAGTCTATGTTACCCCATCTTGGAAAGCACGAGAGAAGCCCCTTTAGCTTCTGATTTGACTTCGTCGTATGGAGAAAGAAGAGTCGTCGGTGTGCATCTGAACCCACCTGGTGGCCAACCCCTGGTGCTTGGTTTTCCATATGAAGGGAGAAGTATTGTTAACCCAGTTGGTATCAGTGGAAGTAACCTGTAGTGCCCACACTTTTATAGCCTCAATTATTGTTGTTCCTTCTACTCCTAGACATGTTTTAGTAGGGATTTGATATATTTTGGACATTACATTAGGGTATTTGATCATATTAGACATGTATGGAGATTTAGACGTATAGCGCCAATTTAGTTTGATTACTATGTTGTCACCTTATCTTATGATGTCATGGATACTGACTGTTATGATGTTGTTCGGACCTCATTTATATTTGATGGATACTCAATTTGATTGAATGTTTGGATGCTATGGATGAATGTCACTTTATCATTATGGCTAACTCATGGTGGATTGTGTATGATTATGCATGTTGTCACATTTTCAATTTCAGAATGATGATATATTAGCATAGAATTCTTTGACTTCTTATTGATTAGTTGATTCAAATTTTATCAGACATGTGCATTTAATGTGTGAAATGAGTGTGCAGGTGACAGGTCATAAGAGAACGTGGGATTCAAGCCAACTACATAATTTTACACAAGCATCTCATGGGGCTAAGCCCTAACCATGTTTACTATATGAGGCCTTAGTATTAGAGTTTATTGTTTTGGGCACCATGAGTGACCCTCATTTGTAATTTAATATGTCTTGTAATATTAATCTTGCTTAGGGTGTTTAGTTTGTGTTGTAAACTTGTTTTGGGGAATTAATGGCCCCACTTGCATTTAGTTTTGAGTTTGATTAATGTGGTATTTAATTAAAAGGGGATTAGTGTCACATGTGAACCCTTGGGTGGGCCCCACATCCTCTACCCTTGTGCCCAAATGTGCCAAACCCGAAATTGGGCTATTTTAGGCATTTTTAGTGACCCCTTTTTAGTTTGGGAGTTCACTTAGCATGAAAATGGGCCCTTGGACCTAATAGGTAGGGGGCTTAATTCCAAGGCATAGAGGGGGTTTCCCTTCCATTTTTCCTTCCTTTGATCACATCCATGTAAGGTGGATGGGTAATTGTGCTTTGTTAAAAGTTGCACAAGTTTGTTTTGTTGTTCATTTTGAGTAATTTGGGAGAAGAGGGGTAAAAGTTATTTTATCATTTTTCTCTTTTATTTTGAAAATCTTTGACCTTGAGTGAAGAGAGGGGTGACACATATCACCCCCTCATTTGTGAAGATTTTTTTTGGCTCCTCTTCAAATTCTCCCTCACGGGGAAAGAAGAGTACTTTTTTTTGGAGCTTTTGCTTGGAGGCTTGTGGATTTTGGAGCTAGATCTTGCTTGGAAAAGGAAAGGGAAAAGTTAGAAGTGAAGAGCTTTTGGAGGTAGGCTCCTTGATTTATTTTTTGTGTTTATTGCATATTATATGCTAGCCTTGTTTGTTTAAAATGTGTGTACTACTTGGGTGTTACCATTTGTTATTATGTGTGTGGTTTTTATTTTCCTCCATCCATCAAATGGCATGATGGATTTTTGGAGTTTGTGGGGGAAGAGAGAGGAATTTTTCCCTCTCAATCCTCATGGCTTGATGGGCAAGCCTTGTAGGATTTTAGTTACTCTCCTCAAATGGTTTGAGGTGGGAAATTTGGTTCATATGGCTTGAACCTCCTTCCACATTCTTGGTGAGGAAACCCCTTTGGGGTTTGAAAATTCTTCCAAGAAGGATTTGGTGAAAGGATGGAGAAATAAGGAGGGTTTGAATGACTTTGGAGGAATAAGGAAGGTGTGGAGATCTTAGTTTTGTGTTACCAATGTTGATTACCACTTTTGGCATTTGGAGAACTCCTTTCTTCTCTTCCCCGTTTTAGAGGTAGAACATGGTTTCTTCTCTTTTTCATCTTTTCAAAATTGGTGTTTTGTTTTAATATTTGTCTTGTCTTTATGTGAATGTAATGTTGGTTGTTCTCCCTTACTATTGTGCAAAGTTATGGATAGTAGTCATCATTCCCATGGGCTTGGGGGAGGCTAGCATGCATTCCAACCTTGCAAAGGCATGTAATGATGCCTAAAGGTTGGGTGGTTAACAAGCCTTGTTCTCTTGGAGTTGGATTCTTGTAAGAGTATTCGAGTTTGGAGCTCAAGTTAGAGATGGTTGGAGTTTGTGGCATTTTGGTCTCTCCTTGTCCTCTCAAATTTTTGTGAAACATCACTCTCATTTTATCCCTAAGAACATGGCTATGTGGAAAGCTTTCATTACCTTGTAAGGTACCTATTTTGTATTTGATGTTACTTGTAAACTTAAGTCATTTTGCTTAAGAAGTTTCCCCTTCATTATTACAAGGATCTTGTAAAAAAAAAGAGGTTGTCTTGGATAGCTATGTATTTGAGTATATTTTTCTTTACAAATGTGAAACCGAGCCTTGGAAATGGAAATTTGTAAAATAGATATGAAAATATCTTAATAAGAATGGTTGCAACTTCATTTTGGAAAAAAAGTTGTTTATTGGAAACATTGTATTACAAAAAGAAATAATGTGAAGTTACTAGCATTAAAGAAAAAATTGGTTTTCTTCCTTGTTGGAATCCCCCTCTTGTAGAAATTTGCAATATTTTTTTATTTACTAGGTTGAAGGAAATTTAAAGTTACATGGAGATTTAAGCCTTATTTTAAATGGTTATGCTTTCATTTTTTTTTTATATTGGATCTTTTCTTGCAAAATTTACTAGTATTATACAATGGAAAGAAATCAGTTCTTTTTTGTGCTACTTCCTTCCCCTTTATGTGAAAACTAAAGGAAGTGCATGCATTTAAAAATGACATATATATTAAGCATTTTATTTCCATGAAAAAGGTTACATTGTAAAGGTTCATTTTGAATGTAATGTAAAAAAAATTAAAAAATTGTGATTAATATCTATTCCTCACACATAGATGTTTTCAATTTTTTTTCAAAAAAAAAAAATTCGTCATTGGGGATTTTGAAATGTATATTTATATATATATATATATATATATATATATATATATATATATATTTATATATATATATATAATAAAAAAAGAGAAAAAAATTAATAATAATAAAATAATAGTAACTATGAATCAGTTCATTTATTTTAAAACATATTATATATATATATATATTATATAATATGTTTAAAAATAAATGAGCTGATTCATAGTTACTATTATTTTATTTTTATTAATTTTTTTCTCTTTTTTTATTTTTTATATATATATATATATATATATATATATATAAACTTAGATTTACAAGTGTTATAGTTTTTTTATTTTTCAAAAAAAAAGTATTAAATTTTAGACACAAAAAAAATAAACAAAAAAATATTAATAAAATTTGGGGAGAGTCAAACCCCTCCCCACTCCCTACGCACTGTCCCACTGTTCTCCCCTCACCTATACGCCATTACTGTGACCGTTGCCCCCGCCGCGACCACTAGCCCCATCGCTCCACGCCATCTCCTCCCCCCCTAACTCTCTACGTAGCCCACTCCAAATCCTTTCCCCTCCCCACTCCACACACACGCTACCCTCAAACCCAAACCCACAGCCGGAAAGGCCCCGATCCCCACTATGATCTATGTGGACCCCTTCTTCCCCACGTAACCCTTCTGCCAACACTCCCCTTCTGCACACAGTCCCTCCTCCTCCAAAAATTTGCGGCCTATAGCAAACCGCCACCTGGTTTTGCATTATATAAAAAAAGGGGGGGTAAATATTTCATTTGGGTTTCCAATAAAATTATCATTAACAATAAAATACATAATGTATATGAGCAACTTGAGCATTCGTGACTCCATATCTTCCATGGCCCTTCAATCCACCTACACAAATAAGAAAGGAAAGCAAAAAAATAAAAAAAAATAAAAACAAGTGAGGAGAGAATGAAACCATAAAGATGGATTAGGTCATTTCTAGGGTAACATGAAATCTAGGGCCAAGATTAGATTGATCCTAGGGCTCACATTTAACTCTACACCATCTTAAGTCATAGTAATTCAATGGGAATGTGAAATAAAATAAAAGGAGAGTAAGTGGGAAATAATTAATTTTAAAAGGTGTGTGGATTTATGTTTGGGACCTTAGTAAGCTGATTAAAAATAATTAATTAGTTTGTTTTTGGTAAATTATTGTATAAATTAAATTATTAACGGGAAGTTCTATCAAAGGACTAATTGTTATTAATCTATTTTTAAAAAAAAAAATACCCAAAATTTGTAGTCACTTTTGGTGTGCTTTCCGATGTCCCGAGGCGGGGCATTACATAACCACTCTGTGCCCAGGAGATATAATTTCTCATTTGGAACATCCATGGCTATGCAAATCATTCTGGTATTTGGAGGAATTTTCAGACAAGGTGCAAGTACGCAAGGTTTGGGTATCGCGTCTGGGAGTGGCATGGGACACACAACTGGCAATGTGAAAATGTCAAAAACTGTGCACATGTTTTATTAACTAAGCTACAAATTGAAACTAATATCTACATAGCTTCAAAAACAAATGCTAATTAAAAAATGAACCATCAAGATAAGAGCTTAAAGGAAATTATTCTTCAATGCATAAATGAAACTACATGCTAAGCTATTTCCTCCTCTCTATGATTGCTAACTTAAACTATGAAACTATGAAGAACATAAGTAATCAAATTGAATTATTACTTGATCTCAAAGATTGAGAATGGAATCTCACCAAGAATGGCTACAAGGCCATTTTGGATCTTCCCATATTACTCAATTTTGAGTGAAAGGGTGCAAGATGAAAAAGTTATTTCTAACAATGGAGGATGGCTCAAGATAAAAATGCTTATAGTCTTTCACTATTCAAAGCATGGTGCAAGAAGAAAGGTAAGAAGGAGGGTTATTTATATAGCTTTCCTAAATAGGCAAGGCTAGAAATTGATGAATGTGGGATAAAGGTAAAACAAGATTAGGAATGGATAAGGTTGCTTTACAAAAGGTAATCTTGATTTAGAAGAGTTTAATTTGTCATTAGTAAGTCATGGGAGTTGGGGGATGTTTTAATTAATAAAAGGTGATTAATTAATAGGTAGATGTAAGCTTATAGAAGCTAATTAGAGGAAAATTAGTATGATTTGTAGGATGTAAGAGAGGAATTTTATCCAATAAATGGTAATTTATTGATTTAGAGTTGCGAGTGTAATTAATTAACCTAAGTATAAGTGGATATTAATTAATGAAAGGTCATTAATTGACATATTTAATGATAGGAAGGCTGATTAATTAATGAAAGGTTGTTAATTAATGAATATGAAGAGGAATGTTAGCTAATTAGCGGAAAACCACTAATTATTACGAAAATGACGAGAAAGAGGATAATTAGTGCAATCTTAGCATTAAAGGTTACGTAAGCGGATTTTAGGTGTCTACACAAACCACCAACGTGAAGTTCAGTGGGACGTTGAGAAAACTAGCTGCAACCACTTCAGGCTATTTTCCGGCCGCAGGAGGTGGATCTGGTGGTATAGGGGCTAGAGGACCTATTGGACCTAGTGTATCTGGAGGATCGGGTGGATCAGGAGGAACAAAACCTGGTGGATCCAGTGGATCTGGTGGAGGAGGAAATACCGGAGGAAATCAGGGCTCTGAATCAAGAAGACAAGGGCCTTAGCCACCTCCGCAAGTATTTTTTGAGATGTCTTTCCACTTACCAGACTATAGGGGTATTGAAGATGCTGCAGAGTATTGGCACAAGTGTGAATTACTATGGCACGCGAAAGGGATTACTACCTCAGAGAGGAAGGAAATTTAGTTATCAATAACGTTGCAAGGATGCACACATAGTTGGTACCAGAAGTATGACCCCCATCAGACGGTGGTAGATTACACTGCAATAAAAAATACCTTCCTAGTAGAATTTCATATCCCTAAATTTGAGAAAAAAAGCATCAGTGCTTTAAAGGAGATCCAACAAGTAATGACAAAGAGTGTGCAGGAGTAAAACACATGGTTCAAGACTCTTGTCTAAACTTCCTATGACATCCACCCTTCTCAACATGCTCAATGGTTTGTTGGGGGATTGATAACACCATTTAGAAGGGATCTGTAACACAAGACTTTCATAGACCTGTGCAAGGCATTAGAAGCTGCCCTGCGTGCCGAGTGATGAGGGTTGTCAATCCTATTCATTAATAATGTCAATCTGGGTTGGTTTTTGATGGTTGTATGCATTAACAGAAGAAAATCTTGGAAAGAAGCTCCTTTAAACACAATCTAAACTTGCATAAAATAAATCACACATCCAGAAATTTTAAGGCACACTTGCATAAATGTAAACACACTTGCATAAAGGAAATCACACTTGCAGGAATATAAAGGCGTGCTTGCATAAAAAAAATCAAACTTACAGAAAATGTAAATACACTTGCATAAAGAAAATTTCTGGATTGAAAATAAAGGAAAGGGGAAAAGACACCTGCAGGTTCACAAAAGAAATTACATAACATAAAAAAATAGAAATTTACAACAAAAGGAAAAGTGTAAAAATAAAGAAATAAATATTAACACATTGATCCATCTTCCTTAGAATGAGTGGTCAGCTCATTCCTTAGAAGAGGAATTGATTCATACTTTTAATTCAGAACTTGCAGAATAAATTTACTTCAAAAGATTGGAAAGAAAGAACATATCTTTATTTCTTCGGAGAAAAGAATTACATATCTTAGTGTGGAAGGTTGCATTTATAATTCTTGCATCCAACCAACTCATTATTTTAGGAAATACAATTTGATCTTATCTTTATTCCAATCCTAACAACTAATATCTTCATCTCCACAAAATATGGAGAGAGATATATTATTAGAGTCAAAGTCTAATTTCACTGTTTTAGGAAGATTTGCTCCCAAATCTTCTCCTTGCTTTTTAGTAACAAGAATCACAGTGATTTTATTCTCCTATATTATTGGAAGGATTTTTTTCCTCAAAAGATGATTTTGACCAAATACCTTTCCCAGATTTTCCATTTGACTTTGTTGTTTTTTATTGTGGAACTTTTTACGCTTGTCATATACGCTTTTTCCTCCGACTGCAATTCACTAAAAGATAGATATCTCTTCATTGGTAAAAACTGTAAAAAATTTGAATGATTTTTTTGTTAAATAAATTTCTATAAACAAAAATCTCTCTCAGATTTTCCGTTTGAATTTTATGTTTCTGTTTATGGAACTTTTTGTGCTTGTCTGATACACTTTTTCCTCAGACTGCAGTTCACTAAAAGTTATATTTATCTTCATTGGTAAAACCTATAGCAAATCTAAATGAGCCTTTTATTAATCACATTGCTATTAAAAAAATCCTCTCTAATATTTTCTATTTGACTTTTTTGTTTCTGTTTATGGAACTTTTAGTGCTCATTTGATACACTTTTTCCTTGGACTGCAGCTCACTAAAAGTTAGATTTCTTTTCATTGGTAAAACTTGTAGCAAATATGAATGAGGTTTTTGTTAATCACAGTGCTATGAAAAAAATAATCTCTCAGATTTTTCATTGGATTCTCTGATTATTCACAGTTCCCATTTTATGCAAGTTTCAAAACTAAAACAGTCATTCCTTTGATGCAAGATCCAAAACTAAAGTTGTCATTCTTTTTATGAAAGTTCCGGAACTAAAGTTTTGATTCCTTTTATGTAATTTCTGGAACTAAATCTTCTTTGTCCATGAATTGCAAGTTCCGGAACTAACCATTTTTTTATAACTTGCAGCTTTGTCCACTGTTTTAATTGCTTGAAAATATAAATATACGAATTACAAGTTCCAGAACTAAATGTTATTCAATTGATGCAAGTTTTGGAACTAAATTTGCAAGTTCTAGAACTAATTTTTTTAGTTTTGGAACTAAATTTGTGAGTTCCGTAACTAAATCTATGAGTTCTGGAACTAAACCTGTAAGTTCTGAAACTAAATCTTTCCTTTATGGCTTGCATGCACAAGACTTTGCATCATTTCCCAAATAATCAATAGGATTAGTTTAAAAAAATATATAACAAAAGATTTCTAAAGAATGAACAAGATATATATCCTATATTTTATCTTAAACAAACTATAAGTTCCAAGATTACATTTAAATCCACTTTCAAAGGTAACTTGGAAGGAAAAAATAATGGTAATTTATGGTCAATTTATGGCCTCATCACTGAGGTTGTTGGGAGCGTTGATATTGGTGTTAGTCCTTTTCTGGAGGCTCATATTGTTGCAATGGCTAATCAGTTGGAGAATCCTATCTACAAACTCAGCGCATGAGGTTTGTAGTAGGATTTGGTGTACATACTATGAAGTGGAGGGTCATGGAAAGGATTGTTTCCCATGGAAGTTGATGCATGCTATGTCAGTAGAGTGTGATATTTTCCATGGGGATCATGATTCAAGTAGGTGCCCTCTAATACTGTGCGTAATCTGAAAGAATGTTTCTTACTATTGTAATATTTATACCTCTATGACCCATGATACCAAGGATTACAGATTGATTGACCAGATTCATGATGATATTGATCTTGGTGTGTGCCAGACTAGTCTTGCAAGTAGTTCCAAGGATGATGATCATCGTTATGAAGGGTGCACAGATGGAGGAGCGTGTGGAAGAGGTTTTCACAGAGTATTTCATGGTTGCGGTAACCACAGCAGAGGAAAAAGTGAATTCCCATGAGGAGCCTGTTATAAATGTGGATCTATAGAGCATTACAAGCGTGAGTGTAATGATCTGTTGTAATGCTCATGGTGTAGGAAGAAACATAGGTACGAAGAGTGTCTAGAGATTTATGAGCATATGAACCAGCAACACCGGAAGGAAAAGGGATTTGGGATAGTAAACATCAAGAAGGCCAATTCACATTAGATGCCACAAGTGGCGCATGAATCAAGGATAAAACCTGTATTGGTGACAAAACGAGCAGAGGCCATGCGCACCAAAGGAAATGCCAAGACAAAGGACACTAGTTTCAAGAGAATAAGTAGTACATGGGAAGTATCCAGATCCTACTCATCAGAAGGAGGTATATCAAGAAACTATGGACGTGATTTAGAGTTTACAAGGAGAGATCCAATGTCTAAAGGAGTTGTCAAGGCAGTTGGAGTAAAGAAATAATGTTGAAACTCCAAAGGAGGACCTGGATGAAGTCAATGAAGTATGTAGGATGTTAAAGAAAGAGAATATTATTCCCTTGTAAGGAGAATCGTTGAGGGAGAAGGTACCACACGTTGGGGCTGAGCACGAAAGGTAGGTTTTGCATGCAAACCTTCCTTCTCACATCCTTGACTATGATAAGGATATTACTTTGAATGTAGTTGATGGTGGCTTCTAAGAAATATCCTCATCAACACGGGGGTAGAGGTCAATGTTCTTACCTTAGATGCATGGCATCAAATGGGAAGGCCCGCATTACAGCCATCTTCGAATGTGTTGTATATGGAAAACAAGACTAAGGAAATGCCCATTGGTGTCTTACAGGATGCAATTATCACCATTCAAGGGGCCAAGTTCACTGAAGACTTCGAAGTCTTGACACTCACCGAGGTAGACAACTTTCTAGTGTTTCTTGGGTGCCCATGGTGTTATTAGAATAATTCTGACCTGCGATTTAACAAGGGATATATCAGATTTAAGAACAAGGAAGAAAGGTTAATTATCCCTTTAATTGATGGGAAATCAGCACCTTATACTGAACCCCTAGGAGAAGAAGTCCTTGAAAGGATATATGTGTGCTTTATTAGAGATCTTGAGAGAAGTCATCCCACAGAGGGAGTTATCCAATTTCAAGATGCCCATTTCTTGAATGATACCACTAGTATGTCATGTGACAATTGGATGCATGGGACTTATGAGTTGATTGGGTGACAGTTGAGAGGATCTGTAACAAGGGTAACAAAGGTGTGCTCAGTCAAGTGCCTAGGAGGGAAGAAGTTGCCAAGTTACTCTAGAGGAGCATACCCTGAAATTTTCTTGTGTGAAATGGAGGCTCAGTGGAATAATGAGAACAAGAGAAGGGGAATGCTCAATTACAACCTACTCGGAACTATAGAATGTTGGTGGGCTACACATTAGGAGAGCCTCCTAGAATGGCATGAGGTAAGAATCACATTCTCTGTAAGGTTCTCCAGGAGCAACGCGCCCACTGTCATACAAGACTACCATGGTAAAGAGACTGCCTCATTTCATATCCAAGCATGTGAGAAGGCCTAGATGGGAATAACAGAGGCATTACTACCCTCATTATGGGTGCATAAGTTGTATTCCACCTTATAATTTTGTGTGCGCATATGGTATATTCATTCGGATATGCATCGTCAAATAGGTAATTGGCAGGAGTTGGCAGCTGATCTCATTCAAGCTTTCGAGTATAGGAGTACCAAGCCATCAGTGGATAAGGCATTGCAAGTAATCAAGCACCTTATGATGGGAGATAGTGCTATGGTAGAAGATAGGCTACTGGAATTGTTGGGCTGATCCTTATTTGGAAATGCACCTCAATGAAGAAGAATCAGAGGAAGTACAACTTGAGCGTGCATGCATGGAAAAAGAAAAAGGAAAAATGGTCTATGTAGTAGATGGTGAAGAGATGGAAAGTTTGGATGTTAACCATTCTGAAGGTACACATGAAGTCATAGATAGCTGATGAGTGAGCACATGCCTACCATGAGCCCTTGAAAACAAAGAAGGTTAACATTGGGACAGAGACAAAACCTAAGGAAGCTATCATTGGGGACTATTGGTCAGAAAAAGAAGTTTCAAAGGTCATTGATCTGTTGCATGAGTTCCAGGATTTTTCTTGAGTGGGTACCATGAACTCAAAGGAATCCATCATTCCTTAGGGGAGATGAAGATCAAGTTGAAGGAAGGTGAGCGCCTGATTTAGAAGAGGCCTTATCAGATGAATCCAAATTTGCATGTACGGGTCAAGGAAGAAATAGACAAGATGATAGCATCTGGTATCATTGAGGCAGTGGAAGAATCAGAATGGATAAGCCCAATGGTCATTAGTATCAAGAAGGATGGGAGGATAAGGATCTGTGTGGACTACAGGGACTTGAATGCAATACGTATCATTGATCCTTTCCTAACCCCCTTTACTGAAGAGATTTTGGAAGAAGTAGCTGGGGGCAAAGTCTACTCTTTCACAGATGGGTTCTCAGGGTATCACCAAGTTAGGAATTGCAAAGGAAGACCAGAGAAAGACAACTTTCACCACTGAATGGGGAAGTTTTTCCTACATAGTTATGCCTTTTGGATTAAAGTATGCACCTGTTGTGTTCTTCGCACGTTTGTGGTACAAGCATTTTAGGACTTCATCCATAAATTTCTTCAAGTTTACCTGGATGATTGGACTGTGTATGGATTGAGTGAAAGATCATTGTGACAATTTGAGGCTGATGTTTGAGAGATGTCGGCAATTACGGATATCCCTCAACATTAAGAAATGTGTCTTTGTTACTCCATTTGGAACCCTGTTAGGACATATTATATGTAAAGAATGCTTACTAGTGGATCCTGCCAAAGTTGCAGTTATTGTGGGATTAGGGGAGCCTACTAGTCAAAGCGCAATGCATGGATGGGGTACTACAAGAAATTCATCAAAGGGTACGCCAAGATTGTCGCTCCCTTGGAGGAATTGCTAAAACACAAGAGTGTCTTTCATTGGGGAGAAGCCCAACAAAGCGCATTTGACACTTTGAAGGATAGGCTTGTCACGACGCCCATATTACGTTTTCCTTCTTGGGATAAGCCTTTCTATGTGCATGTTGATGCCTTAAGGACAGCTATGGGAGCAGTACTAGCACAACCCGGTGAGGGGATTGTTGATCATCCCTTGTGTTTTTCCAGTAGAAAGTTGACACCAGTAGAGAAAAATTACACAACTACTGAGTGCAAGGCATTGTCAATGATCTACACGTTACATAATTTTAGCTAGTATCTATTGGCAACACCATTTATATTCTACACAGACCACATGGCATTGAAATAATTAGTCAACAAGCCCATTTTGTAAGGACACATATGTCGTTGGGTCCTATTATTCCAAGAGTTTGAGTTCACAGTGGTTGTAAAACCAGGAAAAAGTAATTCATGACCTGACTACTTATCAAGGATTAACTCAGGGGAGGACGTGCAAATCATTAAGGATACCATGCCATACGTGCAACTATTTAGGTTGTGGCATGAGCCCTCAGACTTGGAAGATATCATAGTATTCTTGAAAATAGGTATTGCACCAGAAGGGATGAAGGCTCTGGAGAGGAAGCAATTAGAAATATGCCCACACCCTACATGTTGATTAGTGGAGACCTATATTATTTAGGACTTGATGAGGTTCTGCACCAATGCATATTGGAACATGAGTGTGTGGCAATTATGGAGGAAGCACATGGTGGGATTGCAGGAGGACACTATGTAAGAAATTCTACCGCTCAGAAGATTCTACTCGCAGTGCTTTGGTGGGAAACCATCTACCAGGATTATATTGAGTTTTGAAAGGCTTGTGACCATTGTCAGTGCCTTAGAAAACCTAGGAAGAGAGGTGAAATTCCCTTGCGACCAATAGTCAGCAATGAACCATTTGAAAAATGGGAAATCAACTTTGTAGGGCCAATTTCACCAGCCGCGTAAAGGACTGGTTCATGGTATATCATTACTTGCACTGATTACTTGACATGATGGGCAGAGGCAACACCTACAAAGGATTACACTACAGTGACAACTGCTAGATTTTTATGGTAGAACATAATCAGCATGTATGGTTGTCCTTTAAGCTTAACTAGTGATAGGGGTACACATTTCCTCAATGAAATGGTTAGGATTCTGTTAGCAGAATTTATGGTGGCCCATCATAAGACTACCCCTTATCACCCTCAAGTGAATGGAACTGCTGAGGCATTTAACAAAATACTAAGTCACACGTTGACTAAGATCTGTGATGTTGGACGACAAGATTGGGATGACAAGGTATCATTCGTTCTATGGGCATACAGGACAACCTACAAGAGGTTGAACAAGGCCACACCATTTCAATTGGTGTTTGGCACAGAGGCTATTTTTCCAGTTGAATTCATGTTACCATCACTATATATAATGCACACAGGAGGATTGGATGATGAACAAGTGCTAGAAGAGAGGATTGATAAGTTGATGCAGTTAGACGAAAGGTGATCATTTGCTAGATGGAGTCAGAAGATAGAAAAGATAAATGCAAAAGGTATAACATGATCGTCATATCAAGAAAAAATAGTTTGAGGTTGGGCAGATGGTTTTGTTTTATGATTCCAAGTATTTGTGCCATCCTGGGAAGTTGAAAGTCCATTGGTTGGGACCCTACATCATCTCGTACATCCTTGATTCAGGTGCTTTCCAGTTACAAGCGCTAGATGGGATGAGATTACCAGGTCATTTCAATGGGAGTAGGCTGAAGCCCTACTATAAATAAGTCTTCTTGGTGTTTGTAAATAAGGTAGTATTTCCAGTTAGCTTAGAATTTCCCTTTATTGATTTTTCTTTTCTTGTGTTTCCCTTTCTCATTGCTTGTTCCTTTCTTTGTTTCATTTTGCACCTTGTGCTCTGGTAACCACATTATTTTCTAAGGTTGTGTATGCATAGAGGACCACACATCTTTTTTAGTGTGGGGTGGAGTAATGCAAAGAAAAGTATAAGCCAGTAGAAAAATTTGAGTGGCCCAGTAGAAGGAGGCATGTAAGATCAAGAAAGCATGGGGAAATGGTGGATAATAAATCATGGTGTCAAGAAGGCTGTAACAAAGACCACGTACAAGGGATGAAGAGCGCAGGAACAACATGAGGAAGGCAAGGGCAAAAATCAGGTAAAGGATAGAAGAAGTGCCTTTGGTGTTGTAGACGTGCACGTAAGAGTCTTCGGTCAGATTGGATTTTTGTGCACCAAAAGGTTGTAGAAGGTTTTTCACACAGGATTGGGCGCGTGGGTAAGGGTGCTTAAGGTCGGCTTAGTGGAAAAAATCCACATTTAATGTTAAGTACATTGGTAGGTGGTATAACATTTATTGCTGAAGAAGGATCAAAAACTATAAATATGAGGTCTAGCAAGTCATTATTTACCTTGTCATTACAAAGTTGAAGCACTCTTGCGAACTAGGGCATCCAGAGAGAGTTGTGTGAAGGAAGAAGAATCCTAGAAATCTAAGTGTGTGACTAGAGTGGATCTACAAACTAGGAGGAAGGAGTACATGGGCATGAGAAAAGGTTAGTTTGAAGTGTGTCATCTTGTGGAAGGTTTTCCTAGTTAGGGTTTGGCAGCTAGGGCATAGAGATAGAAGGATTTATTCCAAGAGTTGAGTTTGGAGTTGAGTTTGGAGTTAAGCAGAGTAGCAGAGAAGAGTAAGGAGTTCTTAGTTTATCCCGACATAAAAGCATGGCACCTAAGAAGGTGACCATTTCACCAAAGAAATAGAAGGGCAAGGGAAAAGGAAAACAAATTGTTTCATTGCAAGCTCCAATGAGGAATGGTACGCAGAAATGTAATACCCAGATGGAGTATTGCTAGGAAAGGAGTGGGTGTCACACTTAAGACAAATGGATGTGAGTGATTATAACCATCACACAAGCACAACTGAGAAGGAAATGGCATTAGAGTTGGTCCATCTAACTAACAAAAGGACACCAGATGGGATGCCTATATACAACGACAAGGTGAAAAAAAAATTGGAGAAAGAAAGATTATTGCAACTATATGAGTTGTCTTACTTTGGTAAGCCCGAGCAACTATATCAATGGTTAATGTCACACGTACATGAGGATCACTTCTATTTTGTAGGTGCAAGATGCACATAACACCGCAGTTGATATCTGAGTTCACTAACCTAAATTGTGAAGGGGAATCCATAGATGATGATCTGAGTGACAAGGAAGCTATCAAGGAAACAATAGTAGCAAGGTATGACTACAAAAAGGGTTTGCAATACTTTGACATCACAGATATTCCAAACCCTATTATGAGGATGGCCACGTGCACTTGGTGACCAAGCTTAATGATCAAGAATGATGGACGCAAGTGAACAAGGCATGGCTAAATGTATGCTAGAAGATATCAGAGGGAACCATCTATAACTTGTCTGCTTTCATTACAGATGAGATCATAAGCAACATGCAGGAAGGAGAGAAGATATTATTTGGGAACATCCTCCTCACCATCATCTTCTCAGAGATTGGAGTTCCCGATGGGCTAGAAAAATTCATTTGGGAGTATTCAGAAGAGGATACCTCACCCACAAAAAGGTTTGAAAAGTACACTTGTGAAACCATGATGGTCTGCTCACAAGGCGTGCACCTGGAGAAGTGGTATAAATGAATGCGTGATGCATTTGGGTAGAGTGGAGGATCCTAGAGCAGTTTCCCACTCGTGGATGGAGAAGTAGAATTTGTAGTTTACCAACATTTCTGCATTGGCAGATTTACATTAACAAATGGGACTAAGGGTCCATGGTGCAAGCTACCCTTCTCCTTCACCGTGCAATACTTCCAAGCTGGAGTCAACCGGTTCAAAGAAGCCAAAAGACTAAGGTTCAACCTTAGTGAGGTGGACCAAGACCACCACGAGCTGCACTGAAAGCTCATGTACCCTAAAAAGTGCACATACATGGAGAAGTATGTCTCCCATGAAGTGAAAATGATGAAGCCCATGACATTGTCAATCGCCGAAATGATCGCAGCAAGGGTATATCTACACATAAGGCCTAAGTTCGAAAAGGATCCTATCTAGAGAGTGATGTCTCCATTCCAGAAGACCCCGTAGGGAGAAAGAAGGCTGTGCCAAAGAAGAGAGAAAGAGAAGAGGGGCAGGAGAAGAAAGCACCAAGTGTGCAGACAACACAACTTATGGGCACGCCGGAAGCAAGCGCTAAGCCTAGCACTTACGCACGTAGGAAGAAGTCCCCTGTCAAGGAAAAAACCCAATAATAAGAAGTTCCAGAGCAGGAAGATCCCCTCACACATGAGGAGTCACCAAGGAAGATGTCACCTAGTGAAGAAAAATAAAAGGAAGAATCTCTTGTACTGGAATCCCCAGTAAGGAAGAAGCAGAAGGTGACAGAAGAGGCAGACTCAGAGGAGACAGAAAGTTTAGATGCCTACATTGGTGACAAGGATGATGACGAGCCTGAAGGAGGTGAAGACCATCCAGTGTATGATATACATGATTCTGAGGAGGAGGAAGGGATGAGGAGAAGAATGACGAGGAAGAAGCAGAGGATCAAGGCAAGGGGGTGAGCGAAGAAGTAAGCACCAAAAACCAAGGAACCCAAGCCTCACCAAGGAGCAAGTGGAGAAATCCATGGAGAGAGAAGTGGTGGGAATCATGAAGGAGTTGGTGGAACAGGATTTGGAGTGGAGCACAGATGAAATTTTGAAGGAGATGGAAGAAGAAAGCATTGGGAAGGAATATGGCAACATGGGTGGGAATCCCAATTTGGTGATAAGATTCCCAAAAGCTGCTATGCAGACAGGTGGGAAAGGCATAGTGGTGGCACAAGAGTAGGGAATGGGATACATTAATGATCCTAGCAAGGTGCTACGCAAGTGATTTAAAAGCACCATACCAACAGAGAAACTCCTGGCTATGTCATCATTTGATGAAGAAGGCGCATATCCCCGAACCAGGAAGATGCTATCTTGGGCATTCGAGTCTCACATAGATGAACCTGAGTTTGAAGTAATCAGAGAGTGCTGATGAAGGTGCCAGAAAAAAAGGAGTAAATCCCTTGGTGAACACTCAATAGCTATCAGATGAATAGGTCTATAACGCGCTCAACAAGGTTTCAGTCAAAGTTGAGGCCAAACTGTTTGTGAGAAATGATAGAGTGAGATTCCTAGAGGAGGAATTGGAGAAGAAAAAGGAGGAGCTCATGGAAAAGAGCAAGGACCTAAAGCAAGAGGAGATAATCAGCACTCAGTTGAGGCATGAGATGAAAGAAGAAAAATAAAAGGTGTGTGAAGTCTCCAAGAAGGTGGAGATGATTACGGATGCCATTGTCCTAAAGCA
Source organism: Taxus chinensis (assembly GCA_019776745.2). Taxonomy (NCBI): domain Eukaryota; kingdom Viridiplantae; phylum Streptophyta; class Pinopsida; order Cupressales; family Taxaceae; genus Taxus; species Taxus chinensis. Next base: position 73,382,885 of record CM034155.1, on the reverse strand, counting down.
CCCCGACTTAGCACCACCTGAGAAAAAGTATGAATCAGCCTTGTAATGTCTGGAGGATTTGACTCACATTCTCATAATGGAGAGGTGACCACTCACTTTAGAGTCTATAGAAGAGGTACATGCATGCCAAGAGAAAGAGGAAAAAATGAAGGTTATTGAGATTGTGGCTCGATACACTAAACTTCTTGCAGAGGTGAAGGCCACTGCATAAGTCGCTGAAGCTACTTATGAAAACTGCGCTGATAGGGATAGAGTGGTAAGCATCTTGGTTGCCACCCATGAAATGGAACTCAAGGAGTTCCAAGAGAAAAATAAGGGGAATAGAGCAGAAAGAGATAAGATCCTAGCCAAGGTGGAGAAGAAGTCAGAAGCAATTGAGACCCTGTGAGGCTTGATCAAGAGCTGGATGAAGGAACTATACCCCCAGATCACCCATATGATGGATGCACTTAAGGACTTGGGAAAATAGCTGGAAAGTATTGTTGATGATGAGTACCAAAGGGGAGGAGATGAGTTTTGAGGAGGTGAGCACCCTAGTGGGTGACCTCTATCAGCAAGCTCAGAACGAGGTCGACACTTGGGAGAAGTTAGAGGTAGAAATAGGGAAGGATTTCCCTCTCCTCCAACAATAAACAAGTTCCCCATTCTTTCATTCTTTCTCCCAATTCTTCATTCCTTTATTCTTTCTTTCCAACCATTTTAAGATCTCACCATTCTTTATTTTATTGAAGAGTGTTTCCAAGGAAGGAGAACATGCGTAGTGCGGGGTGATGTTGGGCCCCAGAATATTGGCTAAGTACAAGAAGGCACATGGGCACATGGGACCTATTTGAAGAAGGGCACACGGGGTGAAGGTGTGCAGGGAAGGGTTCTAGCAAGGGTTTTACAGAACACACGGCGCACGCGTAAGTTGAGACAGGTTTTAGAGACTTAGCCATATTCAACATTCTAGGTAGCACACAAGAAAAGTGTGACCTGTCTAGCATGCGGAGTGGATAAGGTGCCAGCCTGGTAGTTGTAGGATCAAAAAGGAATATTCCATGCATGCGATGGAAGGTTCTAGAAGAACATCATTACACAGAGTGGAGAGCTCAGATCAAAGGAGGCATGCTCCATTGGAGGACCACTTGGACACTTGGCAACTGATCTGTTACCTCAGAAGGCATGGCAGTGAAGGAAGAAAAGCTATATATAGAGGTGCGTGGGTAGAAGAAGAGGGGAGATAGATAGAAAGAGAGAAGAGATTTATTAGAAGAGGTGGTGGAAAGAGGAGAAGCTCTGCAGAAATATTATGGATGATTCTATGGGTTGGGATTAGAGAAAACATAGGAGTGATAGCATATTTAGAGGGATGGGTCTATATTTATCCTTGTAATATGAAGGACATAGTGTAGTTTATGATGCATGACCTTGCTCTGCATTGTTATATGGGTCTGTTATGGCCTCAAGGAATTTAATGTGGTTATTGAAACTCATTAATATAAATGGAAGGTTCTGTTCTAAAGTATATATGTGTTCATGAGCTTAATTATAATACATTTCCTTTGTGTTTCATTTCTATATGTTGTTTATTATTTCTCTTTTATGGATGCATTGATATGATAACTCATCCTAGGTTCTTAGAATGAACAATGGTTCCTTCCCATTCTTTTGCACTTAATATCTATCATAGATGATGTATTCTCACAAGACTCACATAAAGGAGGGGCTCGGTGCACCATGCACATGCCTCAGTGAGTGCCCAGCACCCGCTGGGTGATAGGTCAGGTGTGCATGGGATTAGACTGTTGTTCTAAGGGTATAAAAATTGGGCTTAGTTGTCATGTTGAAAAGTTTCAATTTTTCATGTTACATAGTTTGCATGACAACAAATGGTCTTATAATATTATTATTCATTCAAATCATCCCTTTTCCCCCTTATATAATTAATTCATTATACAATTCTCCATCAATATTGAGGACAAGTTGTCATATTCTCAAATTTCTAAGCTGCAACAAATCTCCAATGATCCCATTGGTGATTATTTTCTAAGCTATATGACTATATTTACTAAGATGAACAATATCCTAGCCAATATTGAGATCTAAGATCTATTCACTCAATTCCTTCTTTCCCCTTTGCAAGAATCAATTGTCTTTGACAATTTTTTCTCATTTGATCACTTATGTCACACATTAAAAGAGTGTGAATCTAATATCCTTATCATGAACAGGATCAAATATGTTTCCAATGTTCATAATACACCTCATTCCAAGTTCTAAGGAAAACCCAATTTGAAAGGAAAATCTAATGGAAACAAAACTAATGTTAAGGATTATACTAATGTTTTATATCAAATTAAAAATATCCAGTTACAATCTCCTAAGAGGTAATTCACACATTTGTCATGCTCACCCAAATTAATGCTTAACAAATTACTACAGTGATACCTTGTATCTCTCCCTCTAGCTTTATAGTTTTATACAAGTAAGCCTCGTGGTAAAATTTTTTATGCTAATACCTTTTATGATTATCATAGATGTCATGGCCATCTACTACACCCTTAACCCTCAATCATATATTGGGATATGGATATCCGGCTCATAGCTAACACAATCTCTTATCATGTCATATCATATTTATTTATGCTTTCATATGCTTAGTGGGTCAATGTTGGTGCTTTTCATAGTATAATATGGTATATAGAAGTGTTAGAGAGTGGTATATTATCATTATATTGATCACTTGAGTCTTATTGTATGGTTTTTTAGGCTTCCCCCTCGAAGTGGTTAGGTCATTATATTTGCATGTTGTGATCATTTATCTATATCTTGGTTTTTTGGTGTTATATTGTTTCTGATATTATAATATATATAAGTAATTTCCTTACAAGTGTTATCAGATATTTGATCTAACCAGAATTGGTTCAAAACCTTAATTTTAAATATTTGGCTATATCTACAAAATTGTGATGAATTTTTCTACAAATTTTTAACAGAAGTGGTGAAGTCACTCACCCCAAATTCAAAGATCTATTGACATATTTTGCACAAGTTATATTCATTTTATGGTTTTTTATAAATTTTATCTATACATTGTGTTATCTTGTGAAATTGAAAAGGGAAATTTGCAGGTAACTATACCAAAAATTTTGTTTTGACCCCTAAGAAAGTTTGATAACGTTCGAAATGGCTTAAACTCCCTTTCAAAAATCAAATTGTTTCGAGGCTTAGCCATTTTCTACTTATCCTTCGGCGTAGAAAGTTGCGTGTCAACACTCTCAAAAATGCACCTTTTTGAACAAGGTGTTGTTTCATTCATGTCGACATCCTAAAAATCATGCCCACCTTTAAAATCCTTAAGCGCAGAAATTGTTATGTCAACATCCAAAAAATTGCACCCCTTTAAACACCCTTTGGCACTGGAAATGTTCTGTTGACATCCAGAAATGTGTGCTAAACATTTTTCTAAGCAGTGGAAATGTTGTGTCAACGTCTATAAATTTATGCTAAGGCGCACTTTTCCTCATGTTGACGCTATGAAAATCACACCAAAAGAAGTTGGTGAGGTCATAAATGTGAGTTTTTCTATAATTATCCACATGACACCTGTCATTTTCACGAATTGAAAATTGTGAAAGGTATTTTCTCTATGCCTGTTAGCCATCCTTGTCAACCCCTGCGTGCCATTTTTTGAGCTTGTGGACCCCACGTCATTCTTCGTCCTTTATAAATCCTGGTAAGTGGCTCCTCTCCTTGTTGTTTTTTTTTTTTTTGTTAGGTACTAGGCTTGTATCAAAAGATTAAAAATCTAAAAGAACCTAACAATCTACAAACCAACTGAAGCCCTTTTGCCTCTCCTTCCAGATCTACAAATATGGAAGACCCCTACCTCTGAAGAAACCAAAAAACCCATCTTTCCTTTCTTGTTTCCTTCCCAAACAAAACCTCTCTTTGCCATCTGAAAAATCCAAAAAAAAGAGGAAAAGAAATCTAGAAATTTCCAAAATTATCAAACTATTGAAACCCCTGGCACGTTGTTTTTTCATGTTACACCTCCCACAGTTGCGCTTTGGTGCACTTTAAATGCATGTAACACAAAAAAATTTGTGCCCAGCCAAAGAAGATTGTTCCTAAGGTGCAAGCACAACTTCCTTAACATCAACATAACATGTTGCATGCTGCAAATCTGCACCCCGCGCTTTATCCTTGGCACTGAAACTCGTCATGCAACACCTCTCAAAATTGTGCCCTTTCTAAACTAGCGCAACTTTTCTCATGTCAACACCTGGCAAAAATTTTCTTATGTTAACACCTTTCCAAATGCGCCAAAGCATAAAAAACTCCTGCAAGTTGTTGTAAGCTTGTGCCTTGTGCCCTAAGGCTTGAAATCACTTGTTCTTCCTTTTGCAAACCAAACTTAACTATTTTCTCACACATTCGAAAGTGTTATGTTATTCTATAAACTTTAATTATGAATAACATGACGGTTGACATAGCTCTTTTGTGTTGTACCTCCTTGATTCTTCTTACAGAACAACAACATCCATCCTTGAGCTCACATATGTCTTTATCAAGCAAGAAACCAACTAAAGCTAAAGCTAAAGCTAAGCAGTCTAAACAAGAGATGAAGTATAAGTATCAGAGAGTCAGAATGCCTGACTCATATGCAGAGTGTAGCCTTGACATCAGATACTTTGAGTTGGGTCATATTGACATGGATGACTTTTGGGTAAGGACCACCCAAGCAAGTAGTGGCCCATGGATGAACAAATTAGTAGGCAGTGGATTGCACTTTGCAGCTGGGCTTCCAGTGAGTGCCGTAAATAATGATTTTATCATGTTGGTTGCCCAATGCTATAACGAAGACACTATATGTGTTGAAAATAAAGAACAGTAGATGATACATTCCAGTGCTTCAAGGCTATCGTCACTCAAGGTTTGGTGCTAGAGGTCACTTTTGACCGAGAGTCGATCAAAAACCTCTTGGCCTACCACGATTTCATTAGCTTTTTTCTCTATGCATGCGACACTTTCATTGCACTACCTGACAAGCTCAAGAATGAAAAAGAAACTTACGAAGTCATCCGCGACCATTTTAATGGTCCCAACCATGGTCAACTTCAAGAAATGATCAGCAAGTTTGTGGAATATCGAGCGCAGTGTCACATCGACTCTCCTAATCAAAAGTAAGACACCAAAATTGAGCAGAGGGATGATGAGGAGTATTTTCTCCTCTCTAGATGCGTAGATCATTTTTGTAGAATATTTAAAAAGTATGTTGGCATACATGATGACCTCATCCATGTTGTATCATGGGATGTTGTTATCCAAAAACTTGCCCAAAGTCAACTTTTGACTTTTTAGATATTTTGTAAATATCTTGTAAGATATTTTGTAAGTAGTTGGTTGGATTTTGTCTTCTTTCCTCTTCTCCTTCTATAAATACTAGAATACTTGTTGTATTCTAGGTGAACATTTTTTTTATGAAAAGAGAAGTGAGAAGAGAAAGACTTTGTGTTTTCTTGTAACAGAAGAAATATTAATACACATATTCAGACTTTGTACTTAATGTGTGTGTTATTTGCATTGGATCTTTCTTAAGTTAGATTTATGTTTTTATTCTATTATATTCATTCCTACTATTGTCATATGTTCATCAGTATTGCTTTAATTGTTTATGCAAGTAAGTTCAGCTCTGTTTACTACCAGCCAAAAGCATGAACCTTCTGACCCTTCCGTCTTGGAATTCTTTTCTTTTCTTCCTTTAGATCTACCCTCCTCCATTCCTTCCCTCCTACCTTTTTGTTTTTAGTTGGAACTACTGCTACTGGGATGAGATCCCAACCCCCCTGAAGTTAGAATAGTGTATATTTGCATAGATTCTTGCTTGATAGATTAGCAATAAACCAATTTCACTTTGCTGTCTCAAAGAGGGGCTATGCCCTGCACACTGTTGGCCTATTTCCCCATGACCTGCCTAAATGACAGTTTTTCGGACCAACACACTGCTATCTAGGAATTTTCCTAATTTTATTATATTTTATAAATATTTCCAAAAATATGCTAGGTCTTGTTCTAGTTGTTTCTCTCTATTCATCCAATAACCATACAAAACCCCCAACCATAAATCCCTACCATAATACTTGTATCCCAAGACCCAAACCCTACATCATGATAGGGAGATCAATTAGAGGCTAAGGGAATGTTTGAGACACTATGTAAATAACTTCAAATAAGGAAGATATGGATTTTGAATCTTTAGTTTTTAGAGTATCATAAGTATTTAACCAACTTCAGGAAAGTGTTAATAATATGGTGAGTAAGTATGACTTCCACCGTGATCTTCAAACATCAAAATTTCAAATGGAAAATAACCTTCAAGCATTAAGAGGTATTATTCAAGAAATAGAATGTAACCATGACCAAGGTCTTCAAACAATGAAGAGTCAAATGTAGTTGGGGTTTGAATCAATGAGGAAGGAGATGATGAGTACTCTTTCAAGCATGAATGTAGGAATTAATTCTCATTCAATTCATGTAAGTTACTCAAGAAATGTGCACCTAGATTCAAATCACACTAACTAATGAGAATTATGTGCATAACATTTTAGATATCTTAGCCAGTGGCATAATATTATTCCAAAAGTAGAAATGCGTAAGTTCAATAGGTATGAGCTGATCACATGGATCAACCCTATGGAAATTTTTTTGATCTGCATCAAGTCCCAAGTGGGAAGAAGGTGGTAATGGGATCCTTGTATCTGGTTTAGACACTCAAATTTGGCAATTCTACTCTTTTACATTGTTAGTCTTGACATTTCTCTCTTGCTCAAATAAGAGCACTTTACCCATTCTCATTCGGTACATCTTTAGGTCTCTTGTCTATATTTCTTAATCTTACACACTCCTCTATCAAAAAAAAATTATAATTGAATGCATGAAATCCATTTTTAAACTCCATTTGTTAGCTTCCAAACTTCACACTTCAGATTTTATCTCTAGGGTCAAAACGTATAATAGGGGTAAGAGCTCTATACATTCATGAACCTAGTGTATGGTTTTTCCCTTTCTCACTTTGATCCCAAAATTTTAGTTGAACATTATTATTTGGGTCATTTATTCCTTCTCATTGGGTATTGGTAACTTACATCACATTCAAAATCATATATAAGCAAGTGAAAATCACCTCATTCAGTACCTAGCACTCTTATGGAATCCTATTACAAAAGCTAGCACAAAGGGCACCCAAAGCTCCCTAAAGTCTGTAAAAACCTCTATAAATTCATTAGGAAAACACTATCTACATGTTTGAATCTTCCCACTAGGTATAGGGGAATTCTTCCCACAATTTCAAGCACTCAAAGCCACTCAAGTATATTTTCAAGAGATAAACTCAATTCAATCTTTTTCAAAGGATGTCAAATCTGATTACACTACAACTAGAGATCACATGCTAGGTGGAGAATGACATGTAGTTTAAGGCATATTTAGGATAATGAAAATGTTGATGATACACGTGGTGCCTATAACCCAACTAATTTTTATTTTGCAAGAATTATTATCCATGACTAGGGTTTGAAATATTGAGTAGAGAATTCAAATTCCCCCGCATTGTGACCAATAGTTACCAATAGAGAGTGAAAAATATATTTAGAAAAGAAACAAACACAAAAAGGTATAGATCCCATTTCTGAGAAGGGTGAAGACCATGTAGATGTTATTTCCCCTAATTTACGATCCTACCCAGGATAATATTCAAGTCACAATTTCATTATTGAGGAACTCTTAGGTCTAGATCTCCTTTTTATGTTTGTGGAGCTTGTTTTCATGTTAGAGTTTGGTACACCTTCCATGTGTTACACTCGAATATTTTTACGGTGGTCCCACTCACTAGTGAGCGGGTCAAGGGGGTTCAGGTGTGAAGCCCCCGAAGCAAATTTTCATGGGTGGTTTATTAACCCATGGGTAATGAGTAACCCTTATGGGCTATTTTTTGGGCCCATGGTTTTTTGATACCCATTGTTTTGTAAAACTTCCTCTTCGGCTACCTATTGATGTACTTATAAATAGATGGACATATAATAGGATTTAAATGAGTGTGTTTTGTGAAGGTGAATAGTGTGTAAAAATTCAAGTGCAAATTCGGGAGGGTTTGTTGAGTGCAGCTCCAAACAAGATCTGATTATTGTAACTGTGAAGACTGTTGGCTTGTAATAAAATCTGAGCAAGTGTTCTTGGTGGATGTAGCCCACATTGGGTGAACCACGTTAAATATTGTCTTTGTGTTGTGCATATTTCATTTCTATAATTCTATTCATACTTCATATTATTTCGATTCTGAGGAATTATTCCGCATTAGATATTATTGATTCCTAAAAATTGGTATTAGAGATTGGTTTGGTTTGCTAAAGTGTTGAATTGCAGGGAAAGTTTTTAGCTTGAGTGGGAGATATGGTAGATGATGGAAGATCTAGGGTTGATAAATTCAATGGGTAGAATTTTAGTCTTTGGAAGATGCAGATGGAAGATTACCTTTATCAGAAGGATCTTTATACTCCGCTGTCTGAGAAGGTGAACAAACCCTCAAGTATGAAAGATGTGGAATGGGATTTGTTGGATCGGAAGGCACTTGGAACGATCTGGCTATGTCTTGCATCTTCGGTATTATTTAATGTTTCAAAGGAAAAGACTACAAAATAACTGATGGATGCATTAGGGAAGTTGTATGAAAAACCCTCTGCCTCTAATAAGATATTTTTAATGAAAAATTTGTTTAATATGAAGATGTCTGAGAATGGTTTAGTAGCAGATCATCTAAATGATTTTAATACGGTTGTAAATATGCTAGCTTTGGTTACAATAGAATTTGATGAAGAAGTTAGGGCTTTATTAGTTTTGTGCTCTTTACCTGAGAGTTGGAATAGCCTGGTAATGGCGGTAAGCAACTCAGTTCTTGCTAACTCAAAGTTGAAGTTTGAGGATGTTGTAGGGGTGATTCTAAGCGAGGAAATGCGAAGAAAAATCTACAGTGAATCTTCTACTTCAGGGAATGCTTTGACAGTGGAAACTAGAGGGAGACAGAAGAATAGAGGAAACCGTGGAAAATCAAAGGATCGGGCAAGGTCAAAATACTAAAAGCAAGATAGTATGCTGGCACTGTGGAAAGTCTGGGCATGTAAAGAAGGACTGTTGGGAACTTTAGGACAAGAAGAAACAATAGGAAGAAAACAAGGAGGAAAATGTGGCATCAGGTAATGTATGTCAGGATGCTTTGATTCTTTCTTTGCATAATATTACTGAATCTTGGGTTTTAGATTCAGGGGCTTCTTTTTATGCTACTCCACATAGGCATTATTTTGTTGATTATGTTCAAGGGGATTTTGGGCATGTTTTTCTTGGTGATGATGAGCCTTGCAGTATAGTTGGAAAAGGTTCTGTTCAGGTTAAGATGCAGAATGGGAATACATGGCTATTGAAGGATGTTAGACATGTGCCTACATTAAGGAGAAATTTGATATCGGTGGGGCAATTGGGATGTGATGGTTGTACTGTGATATTTACAGCTGACTCTTGGAAGGTTACCAAGGGTGCTCTTGTGGTGGCAAGAGGTAAGAAGGTTGGAACCTTGTATTTAACCACTAATAGTATAAATGATTGTAATCTTGTGGCTTCAGATGCAGATGAAACATTATGGCACTATAGGCTCGGTCATATGAGCCATAAGGGCATGGACATCATAAAGAAGAATTTTCTTGGATATACAGAAACATGTTTGGATTTCTGTGAGAACTGCATATATGGGAAATATAAGCGAGTAAGGTTTCTCAAGGTTGGACCTACAAAGAAAGAGAGTAAGTTAGAGTTGGTACATTCTGATGTGTGGGGGCCAGCTCAGGTATCATCTCTTGGGGGCTCAATTTATTATGTTACTTTTATTGATGATGCAACAAGGAAAGTTTGGGTTTATTGTATTAGAAACAAATCTGATGTATTTGATACTTTTGTTAAATGGAAAGCCTTGGTAGAGAATGAAATAGGTCTTAAGTTAAAATGTCTCAGGTCAGATAATGGAGGGGAGTATTGCAACAATGAATTTGATGATTATTGTTCTAAGAATGGAATCCACAGGCAAAAGATAGTTCCAAGAACCCCACAGCAGAATGGGGTGTCAGAAAGGATGAACGGAACAATAATGGAACGTGCTAGGAGCATGAGGATACATGCAGGACTGCCTCTTTATTTTTGGGTAGAAGCGGTGAGCACAACTGTGTACTTGATAAATAGAGGACCCTCAAGTGCCTTGGATGGAGGCATACCTGAGGAGGCTTGGTACGGTAAGAAAGTCGATTACTCATTTCTTAGAGTCTTTGGATGTGAGGTGTTTGTTCATATTGACAAGGATGATAGGACCAAGCTAGAGGCTAAATCAGAAAAATGCACTTTTATTGGTTATGGTGGTGATGACTTTGGATTTAAAAGTTGGAGTATTAAGGACAAGAAAATCATTCAGTCTAGGGATGTGGTCTTTAATGAGAAAGTCATGTATAAGCAATAGTTGCAGGAAAATAGGGAAGAATCCAAGAAATAATATGTAGTGGTAGAGGATCTTCTGGATGGGATAGTGACCCATGAATCAGTTCAGGAACCTACTCAACAGGAACCCCAAACTCCTACAGTGAGGAGGTCTTCTAGGGTAAGAAAAGAACCTAAATGTTTTTTCTCCTTCTCTTTATTATTTATTACTCACTGATAGTGGAGAGCCAGAGAGCTTTGATGAAGCAATGCAGGTAGATGCCAGTAAGAAGTGGGAGCAAGCCATGGATGAGGAGCATAAGTCTCTCATGGAGAACCAGACTTGGGATTTGGTGAAGCTACCGGAAGGAAAAAGAGCATTGCAGAACAAGTGGGTGTACAAAGTTAAAGATGAAGAAGAAGGAAAGAAAAGATATAAGGCCCGGTTGGTGGTCAAGGGGTTTGCACAGAAACAAGGTATAGATTTTGATGAGATTTTTTCTCCTGTAGTAAAAATGACTTCTATCAGAACTGTTCTTGGAATAGTGGCAGCAGAAGACTTGCACTTAGAACAGTTAGATGTAAAGACTGCATTTCTCCATGGTGATTTGGAGGAGGAGCTATATATGTAGCAGCCAGAAGGATATGAAGTCAAAGGTAAAGAGGAGATGGTGTGCAAACTGAAGAAGAGCTTGTATGGCCTGAAACAAGCTCCACGTCAATGGTATAAGAAGTTTGATAGCTTCATGATGGAGCAAGGTTATATTAGATGTCATTCTGACCATTGCGTGTATACAAAGAAATTTGAGGATGGAAGTTATATTATCCTGTGTTTGTATGTTGATGACATTTTGGTTGTAGGTAAAAACATGCAGGAAATAAAAGTACTCAAGAAACAGCTAAGTGAATCCTTTGATATGAAGGATTTGGGGGTAGCTAGAAAAATCCTTGGTATGAGGATAACTTGAGATAGGAAGGAATGGAAGCTGAATTTATCTCAGGAAGAGTACATTAAGAAGGTATTGGATAGGTTTAACATGCAGGATGCTAAACCGGTTGGGACTCCTTTGGCAGGCCATTTTAAGTTATCAAAGGAGCAGTGTCCCAAGATAGAGCAGGAAAGAAACTAGATGTCCAAGGTACCTTACTCATCAGCGGTTGGCAGTTTGATGTATGCTATGGTGTGCACTAGGCCTGATATTGCCCATGCAGTGGGAGCTATGAGTAGATTTATGAGTGATCCAGGTAAAGAGCATTGACAAGCAGTAAAGTGGATCCTTCGGTATTTGAGAGGGACCATGGGGACAGTTTTGTGCTACAGTGGATCAGAACACCACTTTACGTGGTTATGTAGATTCAAACATGGTTGGAGATGTTGAAAGTAGGAGGAGCACGAATCAGGTTATATTTACACTGTAGGTGGGACAACAGTGAGTTGGATTTCATGACTACAGAAGCTGGTGGCTTTGTCAACCATGGAGGCTGAGTATGTTGCTGCCACAGAGGCAAGCAAAGAGATGATTTGGTTACAACAATTTCTTGAGGAGTTGGGGCATAAGCAGGAGGAATGTAAGCTGCATAGTGATAGTCAGAGTGCTATACACCTAGCTAAGAACTCTTCTTTCCACTCTAGGATGAAGCATATACAGTTGAGATATCACTTCATCAGGACAGCTTTGGAGGAAGATAAGTTGAAGTTGGAGAAGATTCATACCAGTCAGAATCCTACAGACATGATGACCAAGGTGGTCATAAGGGATAAACTAAAGCTATGTTCAGTCTTTGGTTGGCCTTCATGGATGATAGTGAAGGGTTAAGAAACTTGCTCAGTGGAAATCAGTCTCCAAGTGGGAGATTGTTATGTTTGTGGAGCCTGTTTTCATGTTAGAGTTTGGTACACCTTCCATGTGTTACACTCAGATATTTTTACGGTGGTCCCGCTCGCTGGTGAGCGGGTCAAGGGGGTTCAAGGGGGTGAAGCCCCCCCAATGAAGCAAATTTTCATGGGTGGTTTATTAACCCATGGGTAATGGGTAACCGTTATGGGCTATTTTTTGGGCCCATGGCTTTTTTGGTACCCATTGTTTTGTAAAACCACCTCTTCGGCTACCTATTGATGTACTTATAAATAGATAGACATACAATAGGATTTATATGAGTGTGTTTTGTGAAGGTGAATAGTGTGTGTGAATTCAAGTGTGAATTCGGGAGGGTTTGTTGAGTGCAGCTCCAAACAAGATCTGATTATTGTAACTGTAAAGATTGTTGGCTTGTAATAAAATCTGAGCAAGTGTTCTTGGTGGATGTATCCCACATTGGGTGAACCACGTTAAATATTGTCTTCATGTTGTGCATATTTCATTTCTGTAATTCTATTCATACTTCTTCTTATTGTGATTATGAGGAATTATTCCGCATTAGATATTATTGATTCATAACAAAATGGTACAAATCCCATTTATGAGAAGGGTTAAGACCATGTAGATGTTATTTCCCCTAATTTACGATCCTACCCAGGATAATATTCAGGTCACAGTTTCATTATTGAGGAACTCTTAGGTCTAGATCTCCTTGTTCCATCATTTAGATTAGCTAGATCAATCTAGAATCATCTCAAATTAGCTAAGTGCACTCAATCCCTTGTGTTTTGTGAACCTTTATTATATCATTTACATTTTTACGAGTATTAATGTGTTTTTCTAATATTGAATGATTAATGTTGTAAATTAATTAATTAGAATAACCCCTTGGAGCTTCTATTTCATTCCTTTTCGATTATAGGTGTAAATCATAATAAAATATACAAAGGGTGAAAACATATTGAACCAAAAAAATTCACTTGGTATTGATGGTTGTGAACTTAAAAGAATAATAAGTCTCTTAATGTCACGTAGTTATTTTTTACATAAGAGCTAAAAATACACTATAGTAGTAGTGTGGTTGAGAATTACTTTAGCCAATTGGAAAATCTACAAAAAAGGGTCAGTAAATGAAGGAGTGTTCGTGAGAATCGATATGAAAATCATGTACCATGATGAAGTTACACTTCAATGGTAACGTGATAGCTCCAACGTAATAAAAAAGATTTGAGTAATAATGGAAAATCATGAAACATAATAATAGATAAGCTCATGTAGAGAAAGACAGCGGAGTGACTTGGAATGCTCATAAATTGGAAATAAAGGGTACATATAGGAGTGTTGAGTAACTCCAATGAATGACACATAAGCCCTAACCCTAATGACCTATGATCTCACCTAAGTGATATGAATCACCATGGGTGAGGGAAATTCACATAATAATAAATAGAGGTGAAATAATATTCCTCACACCAACACCCACCTTAATCAAAGATGAGGTAGAGGTAATGAAAAGTTAGAATAGAAAGAGAAGACTCCCCTATATAACTGTTAAATATAGTTAGCAAGATTCTAGAATAAACTGAAAGAAAACTTACACAAGGAATGATAAAAAAAAATTAAACTGGAAGTAATCAACAACCCAAAAATGATGAGTGTGCGTTAACAAAATCTTCAAGCTTTGATACCATGAAAGAGTGTTTATGAGAATCGATATGAAAAATGTGCACCATGATGAATTTACACTCAAATGGTAACATGATAGCTCCAAGTTAATTAACGATATTTGAGTAAAAATGGAAAATCATGCATCAAAATAACATATAAGCTCGTGATTGGTATATATAGGAGTGATGAGTAACTCTAATGCATGACACATAATCCCTAACCCTAATGAGTTATGATCTCACCTAAGTGATATGACTCACCATGGGTGAGAAAATTCACATAATAATAAATAGAGGTGAAGTAATATCCCTCACATCAATAACATAGTATTATATTTGACAGTTCCAAACCTTATCATTGTGTGTGGATACAATTACATATGATAATTTGAATGATCTATTCCTGGGTAGTCTTAAGGATCACATCCAACATGAGATATGAATGTTTGATACACTCATTAGTTATGATATTATTATCATCACACCTAGGAAAGATGAAACATTCCTTGTCATGAAGAGGAATAACTTCACGAACAATAGAGATTGTAGCACCTCAATACCACCATTCCCTCAACATGCCCAGTTGACTCCACCACAAATTGAAGGACAAATATTAAAATGGCTATGTTATAGCTATGACGGTAAATGGAGTAAAGGACATAAATGTGCTAAAAATAAATTATTCTATATTGAGAGACCCAATGAGGAATTAGAAGGGGATGAATAATTTGGTGAAGAGGAAGATGTTCCTAAGATCATGACTGGGAAATCACAACCAACTATATATTTTCATACAATTTTTTGCATTAGTAACCCAAAAACCATTAAGGTGGTTGGTTTTAGGAATAAATAAAGTGTGATGGTATTGATTGATTTAGGAAGTACTCATAACTTCATAAATAATAATTTGGTTTTACACTTAAATTGTTTTGTTTATCCAACCCTAAAGTTTTAGGTCATGGTGGCAGATGGTGGAAAAGTTATTTATGTAGGAACATTACATAAGATTAAGTTATTCATAGGATATTACCTTTTATAAGGCAACATATATGTCATTTCAATGGGAGGTGTAGACATTGTGTTAGGGTTCAATGGCTTACTACAATGGGAACTATTAATATGAAATTTGTGGATTTTTTCATGTGGTTCCATTCTAAAGGGAGGAATGTTGAGTTCCAAGGGATGCAAGATAAATTTTCGTGGTTGGTAAGTTCTCATAAAATGTAAAATATTCTTAAGAAGGGTTTCTATTGGTTTTTGGCACAACTATTTTCACTAGAAGCTCAACCATAAAAAACAACTATACCATAAGATCTATAAGAAATTGTTAATAAAGACTTAGTTTTTTGGGAGATATTCCAAAAGGATTACCTATTAAAATATATCATGATTGTGTTATTTAGCTACTATAAATAATCCAACCTCTCAACATTCGACCTTATAGGTACCCTTATCTATAGAAGAGTAAGATTGGAAAGATGATACAATATATACTAGAAGTGGGTATTATTTTCCATATTCAAAGTGCTTACTTTTTTCCAATGGTGATGGTAGGAAATAAAGATGAATGTTGGTGCATATTCCCATACTATGGGGATATCAAAAAATACACAATGAAAGATAAGTATCCTATTCCTGTCATTGAATATTTTTTAGATGAATTACATGGTGTTGTTTATTTCAAAAAATTATAACTTTGATCAAGATACCATAAAATAAACATTCGCGATGAATATATTCATAGAACAACATTTAAGACACATGAGATCCACTATAAATTTATAGTAATTCTTTTTGGGCTTGGAAATGTACCATCTACTTTCCAGAGTTTGATGAATTCAATCTTTCATTTATTTTTGCAGAATTTTTTCTTGGTATTCTTTGATGATTTATTAAATTACAAAAATATTTGGGATGAACATTTACATCATGTTAAAAAGTTATTGGAGACTCTTGAGCAACAAAACCTTTATACCAATCCATCCAAGTGTGATTTTGGAGTTAAGGAGGTAGAATACTTAGGTCATATCATTTACTATAAAGGTGTAAAATTAGATCCTCACAAGATCAATTCCTTAATGCACAACAAGGAACCTAAAACCCTAAAAAATTGTACCAAAATATTGGTTACTATTACATATTTGTGAATAATTATGGTAGCATTTCCACACCAGCCACAACTTTATTATAAAAATACTCCTTCTATTAGATTGAGGAAACAACACAAGAATTCAAAACAGTGAAGAAAGCTATATGTGCCACTCCATTTCTTGCTACCCCAAATTTCTCTAAAACCTTCATTTCTGAATGTGATGCTTCAAGGTGTGGTATATGTGAAATGATTAAGCAAGATGGATGCCCCATTACATGTTAGATTCAACAACTCAAAGTTGATAACCTATTAATACCAACTTATGAGAAGGAAATGATGGTTATTCTTCATGCAGTAAAATAATGGAAATCATATCTCATGGGTCATCACTTCAAGGTAAATACATATCATGACAACTTAAAATAATTATTAGAGAAATAACTATCATTTGAAGAACAAAAAAATGATTCACTAAGCTTTTTGGATATGTCTTTGAGATAATTTACAAAAAAAATAAAGGAAAATGTGGTGATTGATCTACTATCCAAGAGAGATGAGTCCACATAAGCATTTTTATAAGCCATGTCCATGTTATAGGTAGATTTGGTAGATCATGAAAGATAAAATTTGAAAAATGACACATATATCCACATTTTCATTCAAAATATCCAACAGGATCCAAGCATTGCATAAAAATTGTATGAAAGGGGGATGCATTTTGGTACAAAGATTTGTTGTACTTATGTAAAAACTCGACCTTAAAATTTATTTTCTCTCAGAGCTCCATTTTTATCCAATGGGTGGACATTCTAGATTCTTGAAATCTTATCATATAATTAATAGATATTTCTTCAAGGAAGTGTTGAAAGGATATGTCCAAAAAATTGTGGCATAATTTTTAGTATTTTAGTATAACAAGGGTGAAACTATTAATTCTTCAAGCATTCTACAACCTCTATCTATTCCTATTGAGTGATGGGCATAGGTTTCCATGGATTTCATCATGGGTATGCCAAAACATGAAATGAAAAGTGTAATTATGGTGGATGTGGATAGGCTCACTAATGCTCATTTTTTTTCTTTGTTACATCAATTTACTATGAGTATGGTTGTGATATATTATATGGATATATATCATAAGATAAAAGGAACACACATGATTATAGTCAGTGATTGTGATCCTATATATACTAGAAATTTTTGGACTAATTTATTCTCATGTTTTGATTCTTAATTTGCTTATAGTTCATCATATCATCCTTAATCTAATAGACACACTGAGGTAGTAAAAAAAAGTTTAGAGGTGTATCTACAATGATTTTATTTAAATAATTAGGGGAGATGGGCTAAGTGTATATCACTTGTAGAATGGTGGTATAACACTTCATTTTTTACTTCATCTAAATTTTCCCCATTATTGGCATTGTATGGTTTCCATCCACCATCCATCACTTCCAACTTAAGGGTCCAGGATAAAGTAAGAGTAGTTGATGATCACATTTAGCACCAACAAGAGGTTCTCTCTATCCTTAAAGAGAACTTCGTAATGGCACAAAACCACATGAAGCAATAAGTTGATCAACATCATAGTGAATGAATTTGTGAAGTTGGAGAGTTTTATTTTATATGTTTACAACAATATATACAACTATCTTTAAAAAATAGAAAAAATATAACAATCTTTCACCCAAATATTATGGCCCTTATCGAGAGTTGTACAAAATTAGTAGTGTGGCATATAAACTGGAGCTTCCTTAGTCAACTAAAATACATCTAGTTTTCCATGTTTCTTACTTGAAGAAGATCATTGGGTAGAATTTTTTTTGTCTGTTATTTTTACGAGATATTGATGAGGAGGGACACATCATCTTGGATCCTAAAGTTATACTATAGACACACACTAATAAGTTGAGGACAAGGTTCATCACCAAGTGTCTGATCAAATGGAATAATTTTGACATTAAATATACAACATGAGAAGATGAATAATTTTGGAAACATCATTTAGAGATTACCAAAATTGGGGACAATGTTAATTTGAAAGGGATGGGCATGTTACACCCTTAACCTTGGGTCATATATCATGATATGGATAGTTTACCTATGCCTAACATAATCTCTTATCATGTCATATCATATTTATTTATGTTTTCATATGCTTAATGGGCCGGCCTTTGTGCTTTACATAGTATAGTAGGGTATATCTAGGATTTAGAGAGTGGTATATTATCATCATATTGAGAATTTGAGTCTGATTGTATGGTTTGGAGGTTTCCCACTAAAATTTGTTAGGTCATTATACTTTAATATTGTGATCATTTATCTATATCTCGGAATTCTTTGGTGTTATATTGTTGTTGATATTAGATCTATCTATGTAATTTCATTACACCATCCTACTAATCAATGTGTCAAGCTCCATAGCTATGTAATATCTTATTGAGGAAAATTATATTACATGGGATAATATTCCTGATAATATAATCCTACTAATGTTAATTCCAATATTAATATTTCTAATGACCCAAGTTTCTTGATCATAATAATTCCAAATCAAATTCAGAAGTGCATCATGCTTATCAATATTTTTGTCCTCCTTATGATCATCCATTTGACTCTTTGATTAGTATGATTACTATTATGTCACATCCTAGTCCCATTATTACATTTGATGATACTAATATGTCTCATAATCTTATTTTGGATACACTATATATTTTAGATTTTTTTGGTCAACATCGTATCCATAGTGTTTTGATTGATAGTAGTGTGAGGCACAATATATGCATGTTCAATCTACTTTATTCTCTTGTATACATTAAAAATCATATGATATTTGATAATAAGACCACTCTTGGGAATATTTTTATACCTCTTATAGTTGGATCTACTACTATGGTTATCCCCTTTTTATTTACTACCCCCTTGGCTCATGTCATATGCATTTAATTTTCCCTTGGTTGTGTTCTCTTAACGCTATACCATTTATATTGCACCAATGTATCAAAATTATCTACAATCAGTAATTTTTTATGTTTTCCAACACCTAATTTTGTTACATATACACCTTCTACCTCTAGTGGTTCTATACCTACAAGCTAAGTGGTCTCCTATTACACATACTACCTCTTGTTGGTCTATCCATGTAAGGCTTTTTTCCTAGATATCCTATTGCATATGCTAGCTCTAATGGGTATATCCCTCAAAAGACTCCCTCTTGGTATATTATTTTATATTATATGTCTTATAATCAATTTACATAGCCCTAAATTCATGAGTTCTATCCTTCTCCTACTACACATATGACACATTCAAGGCTTGAGCCTCATTTGTTTAATTAGTCTGCACATTCCTTTGAGGTATCTACTACTACTACAACACATACCATTTGTCTGAGGTATGATCATTATTTTTTTGATGTATTTTCCTCACCTCCTAATGATGCCCTCATATGATAGATCTTATATTTCCTTTCCCCCTTTGTATATATATAATCACAAAAACACAAAAAATATTCAAATAATCACATTTAACATAAAACATTCAAATATTTTCAAAAATACAAAATCAAGACCTATATGTGACTTGAATTTATATCTTATTATTTTAAGTATGTTATTTATAATATTGGTTTGATAGATTACATTTTTAAATGTACTATTTACACACATGAATTCACAAGGTATGTTGATCTTGATGTAGGACATGCATCAGTTGATACACAATGGAAGGTGTTAACCTAGACCCTTCCCAGTTGACCCTTATAGGGGAATCTCTTACACTATTTAGGTGCTTTTGTTTAAATACAGATACTTTCACTTCCTCATTATACTTAATAAATTATATTGTGTATGTGTTATTTTTTATACTAAAAAAACTAACAATTATCCTCTAGAGCATTGATTTGTCTTGCTCTATGTTCCTCATGGCTATTGTTTTGGACTTATTGCTTCATTATTTTCTTCTATGTATGTGGCCCATGACCTTTGTTATGTTTTTTTGTCATACTTTCATGTCCCTTATATGTGGATTTTATATCATCTTTCTTATTCTTGTGTGTGTAACACCTTTGTGTCCCATGTTTTCATCCTTTTGAGCCTTTCATGTCATTAACATATGTGATATTGCTTGTGTATTTGTTTTCTATATTATTTGTATACTTGTTTACCTATGTGCTTGTTTACTACTATACATGATTAATTTTATGATTTTTTCTTGTTGTTTATTAGTATGTTTGTATTCCATGGTCTATATCATGTGCTCACTTGAAAGAACACTATCCTAATGATGGACACCTAAAACATCCCTTCATATGATCCAATGTAGAATATTAGACTTATCTGATATAGGTACACATTTATTTTGAGATGTGCACTTTATTGCCACATCCCACATATCTAAAAAGAGGGGGAATTCAGTGGAGTATATTATATATATATATATATATATATAATACAAATAGAATTTAACACTCAAATATAGAGTTATACAGGGCACATATCCTAAAAAATAGATACAAATGTAGTATAAGAACAAAATTCACACTGGTATGAAGTTGTCTAACTAGGAAAAACCCATAGCATGTTGTGGTCTAAGATGGACATTTCCATCCTAGGGAATATTTATAGTAAATCTTGACTTTTTTAGATTCATAGATGTTGCTACATACTTCTAGTAGATATTAATAACAAAGTTTGGAGAAGATGTGATTGCATAATACAAGGTGTGTGAATACTTCATTACATCATATGGATACACTAGTACACAATGTACAAATAGACCCACATTTTGGATTATTTTTGTGTCAAAAATTAAAAAATTAGACGTGTTTCTTGTAATAATTTACGTTGATAGAAAATTTTAATTGCATCGAGTTTTCGTCATTTTTTCACCACTATTGTGCCTAATTTGTGTCAAAATTGTATCTACTTTGCACCATTTAAAATTGATGTAAGACCTACAACATTTAAAATGACAGGTGGCACAAATATGATGCATATTTTTTTGGATATTTTTTTAAAGAAATATAATTAATCATAATTACAAATAGTATAATTATGAATAGTCATATTGCATTTTTTGGATTATTTATAACTATTAAACATTACATACTAAAATATTATTTACATTTCATTTTCATTGAGAAATTATACACTAAGAATTTATAAAGTATAAAAATATTATTGATAATAATAAAATAAAACATTATTCCAATTCAAAATATTATTTACAATAATATATAACAATGTAATTTTGATGGAGTGTTAAGGGGTCCCTTCTGAATTACAAAAAAACTAGATGTAAAACTAAATCCTAAATATCTTAGTGACCAACCTCATCATCCTCGCCTTGATCCTCATAACCTGCTTTCTCTTCCTAAATTTGATCTTCCTCTTTATCCTCATCATCCTCTTCATTATATTCCTCATCATTTTCTTCATCATCCTAGTCCTCTAAATCCTCTTCATCCTTCCAATTTGTTTTACCCTAACAAAATTTAATGATAAAATGCTAAAAGTTTTTAATTTAAATTTATAGTTTGTGTCTACAAAAATTGAACACTACATGTCTTAGTGGTACGAAAAAAAATATCTTGGGCCCACTAATTAAAGGGTTTTGTGTTCCATCCCAAATCTTTTAATCTTGCATGCACTTTATTTTTTGTGTGCTTCTTATAGCCCTCTTCCTAAGAATAAAAGTATAGCATATATTAATATTTTTATTTTAAAAAATATTAAAATAAAAACAACATAACTCTATAAATAATTTATATATAACTTAAAATTTTATTAGCGTCTTCTTCTAATTGTTTTCGGCCTAAACGATGAGTCACAAACAACCCTTTCGGAATTTAGATTTATACCCCTTATGTACATTACTTTTGATACAAGCATCAATTGGAATATGTATTAAATTTTTATTCAATCAATATAATATATAATTGTCATTCATTTCTTATTATAGGCCATATTTGTCTTTTATAACGCATGCATGGAAACTAGACAACATAAAATATCAAATTAAAGAAAATATATTTATCAACCATAGTGAAAATATTTAAATATTCCTCTTTACAATGCAAATGTCAACATATATCATGTATTTCCTTAACTTTCTTGCAACCCTATTAGTGACCTCTATTAGCCACTTGTCACACAAATTTAAACAAATATATTTCTCTCTTTCGGGAGGTCAAAGAAATGTCCTCTCATCATTTTTTTTCCCTGGTTGTGAACCTAAAAATTCAAATATAAAAAAAATTTAAAACTATATAATAATTTATTTGAAGAAATTGTGCAACATAATTTCCCTTAATTTCTTATTTATTCTCCTAAACCCTTTTAATGAAATTTTCCAATTAGCTTTGGGTTGTAGTGGGTCCTCTTGAACTCAGTGAAATTTACATCAACCATCCTTCTCCATCTCTCAAGTGGGCTTTGCAGCCACTCTAGATGGCAATATGAATGAATCAATTTTCATGTTAGGTAGACTACTCCTTTTTTAAATACTTGCAACCACAAAAATATATCTCACTAAAAATGAGATATAAAATAAATTGAAAAAAACTTGAACTAATACAACAATAAATTATTCTAGCTCAAATAAAATAAATTAAAATACTTTCCTTGAATATCCATTAATAATATCATATCATTATTTACATATAGGTCCATTTTGAGGTCCCTTTGCACATGGTGTTTATAATTACTATGAACAAGATCATAAGGTATATCATCATTTGCTATTGGATGTGGTGAGAGTACATTGTCATCCCCCCTTAATCCACTCGGAAATAGGTCATTCATACCTTTTATGGAAGTCTCTCACCATTTCAATTTTTTTAATTTATTATTGTTAATAGGTTGACAGGGACCTCCCTCTAATGAGGATCTACAAACAAAAATGTCGAGTCATTATAAATGAATTAATTTAAATCAATTTAAATAATAAATGAATACTTTATACCTCCATGTAGATGACTCCCTCATCCAATGATTTTCATCATCCTCATGTCATTTAATATGGGATGTACAATTGTCATAATCAAGTCGTATAATAGTTGTTCAATTAAGAGAAAAAATTATATTAATAAATAAACAGGAAATTTATACCTCCGTACAGGGGAAAACCTAAGATAAGATGAAGTACATGTACTTGTTCCACTATCATCATCCTTTCATTGGTCTATATGGGAAGTAGACATGTGATACACAAGTGGTATTAGAATTTTTTAGTGACATTAAATAATTTTGTGACTAAAAATCAATTATAAATATATACCTCTATGTTGAATCCCTATAGGTTGAGGGATGTCCACTCATACAAATGTGGTGGTATTTGTTAGACATCTCCTGTAGGTATCTATAATTAGTATAAATTTCATTATGAAGATGTATAATTATGATTTTAAATGTGAATTTTTTTCATTAAATTACAAAATATATAATAAATTTATACCTTCATGGTGGACACATATAGGTCGATGAATGTCGAGGAAAAATGTGTGTTTAATCTAAATCCTCATTCATTTCATTAATTGTCAGACCTCGTTCTCTAGAGCTTCCATAGGTGATGACATCAAATGTATTTATGAATATGGCATGTCCTATCTAATATCAAAACCAAAATTATAGAATGCATTCAGTGAGGAAATATATATGCCTTAGTAATTAAATGTAGTATATAGTGTAATTAATTATCTTCTTTTGGAAATCATATTAGGAAGAATTATGCAAAGCTCATTTACAAGTGTTGAAGGCCTTACTAGGTATTTCCAAACTACATTGTTTATCCACATTCTCACACATATTTTGAGAGATCTCTTTAGAGTAGTTTTATGTAGTGGTATGTATCCTAGTTGTTATTATAAATGTAATAATAAAATATCAAGAACATATCCTATTTATAGAGACATAAGTGCATGAGATGCCAAATTTCTATTTTAGGTCATCATAGTAGAGATAAGAATCATATACCCTAGGAAAAAATATCTCTGAGATATTGTTTCACACAACATATTATTTTGGAGCTTATCTTTAAGTCCCTATAAGTTATAGACACATTTAATAAACTCTTAATAGCCTATTAGCATGGTTATATATCATTGTCACAGCTATAAACATCATAGAAGATGACACATTTCTAAACCCTAACCATATTTTTATATTCCACTTTAAAAAATTGTTTTGGTTATATTATGACATGATTTAGGATAGAATAGTTGTGATTACAATTTTCCCTATGGTTTATAGAATTTCCCCTAGGGTTTTCCCAGTGTACTATTTACATAATATTCTTTATACTTTACACAATTTTCTCTAGAACTTACACAATTTTTACTAAATTTTTACATAGTCTACATTAGGGTTTACACAATATTCTTTATAATTTACAGAATTTACCCTCTATTTTACACAATTTAGGTTAGTGTTTATATAATTTACCCTAGGGCTTACATAGTTTACACTAGGGTTTACACAATTTTCCCTATGGTTTACATATTTTATCCTAGAGTTATTAGATTTTATTTAGGATTTGTAATTCCCACTTCCTTTAGATCATTTTTACTTCACTAGATTAGTTGTTGTGGACATTCTATCTATTTCCTAGGCTAGTATGATATGGACTATGATACTTGATACTTTTCTATTTGGACAATATTGGTTTGGCACTTTGTGACATGATCATCGAGGGAGATATTGGTGTATATATATTTGTATATGTGGATCATGTTGAATTTTGTGATGTAGGGATTTTTAGCATTTCCATTGTTCTATTAGTCGTATATGTATTTATATGATGATGATAATGATGTTTCTAACATTTAAATATTTTGTGAAATTTCTAGATGTTGAATTTCTACACTAGCAAAATTGTGCTCAATTGTGTATATGGTTACAATGTTAATCATATGTGTTAATGTAGGATTTTGCAATGTTTTATTGGATGGATTTGATGTGTGCATGGAGTGTGCAGCTATGAACATGTTCAATAAAATAAAATTAACACACATGGGGACCAAGGGACAAACACAAGAAGGATGCATGGGCCAAAACCTATGTCCACCTTGAGTAACATTGGTTGGGGGTTAGGGAAAGTGGCTAAGCCATTTTTTATTTTTTGTGGTTGTTTGATTTAGTTTACCTTTCCTATGTTGTGAGCCCCATTTGAAAATTTACCCTCGAATTTTTTGTAAATTGAGATTTATTTAATTTCTCCCTCTTCCCATGTGTTGATGCGACACTTGTTATGACATTTTTGGTAGGTGGATATCATATTTATGGGTCCCTAAACTCAAGGAAATTATTTAGGGTCGGATTTTGGCTTTGGGCAAGATTTTGGGCAACCCAAAGACCACATAGCCTTGTCCTCGCCACTTTAAATGAGCCCATACCCCAAACCCATCAAGGGGTAGAGTTTTTTTGAATATTTATTTATGATTTTCCATCTTTTATTGCTCATTATTCCTTAACCTTTATTACACTTGAGTTTTCTTGTTTGAATTAATTTTTTGAGGAAATTATTAATTTTATTATTGATGTGAACTCTTTGAGTGATGGATGTAAATTAAGCTTTCTTTCTTGAATTATATTTTGGTAATTTATTTTATTGGATTTTGTGTATACTCATTATTTGGTGGAGTAATGGATGTTTGGCTAAAATTTTGGAGGAAATCAATTTCCTTGGAGAATGGTGTGTACCCTTGGTTGAGGTGGAGAGAGGACACCTAGTTGGCATCCATGTGGAGCCAACTCACCCTCTCTTTTTGTAAATTCTATAAATAAGAAGTTTTATTTGAAAATGGGGCTAGCTACACACACTATATTGGTTATTGGGAGTTCTTATGCTTGGAGGAGTAAGTTTGGAGTATGGCATTTTGTAACAAGCGAAGAATTTTTCTATGGCTCCAAGGTAGTGTCTTGAGCCTTATTTTTGGTGCATTATCGGTGTATTGTTTTTAATTTTGAATTGTTTTGTTTCTTGATGTATGTGGTGTACTTAACTTGAATGTTTATTTGGTTTATCTTATTGTTTATCCCTCTTATGGATATTTTTATTGTTATAATGAGTTGTGTTTGGGAAGGGTAGTAATCCCTAGGTTGCATGGTGGAGGGGAGTATGAATGGTTGGTTTGGTGGAGGGAAGAGGAAAATAGGTTTCTTGTTATGGATATGGATGATTATTGTGATTTTGTTGGAGAGGGAGTTTGGGGTATTGGTAATTAGGCCTTTTGTGGAGAGAAAGGGGGTGATTTTGGAGGTATAAGGTGTAGAGGAGGAATAAGGGTTGGTATAATGGAGATTTCAAGGCCTAATTCACTACCCTTGTGGATAGATAAAGAGACCAACCTTCATCCCTCTCTCTCCTACTTGGCTTGATTTTAAGACATTATGTTGATTGCTTGAATTTTGTTGCACTCTTGTGGTTGTGCTTTGTTTTGGGCCTATTAGAGCAAGATCAATTGTTTTGTGTTCCTTAAAGGGTTTTATTTCTTACATGGTTTGTGTATTGGGTCTCAGGGGCTAATTGGAAATTTATCCCCTTACCCATTGGATACAGTTGGGTGGTGAGCGTTGCTTAGCTCTCCCTTGTGTGTCCTTGGATAACTTACGAAGACATTTGAGTCCATTATTTTAGTTATCTTCATCCTTATTTTTGATGGTTTTTTAATCTTGCTACCCTTGAAAAGGGAAATGTAATGTGAGACAAAAGCTATATAATAAATTAGTTTTGGATTTGAGGAGTATTGTAAGATTGAAAAGAATGTAATTGAGCCAATGATATGTAAACATATAGTTTCAAAACTGGGAACCTTTGTTTTAGTTGTAAAAAAGGAAAGGTTATTTTGAAAAGTTGTTGTAATATTTGAAGTGGAAACTAGTGTTAAAACTAGTAATGAAAATCCGTTTTATTCAACATTTTAATGATTTTTGTTATAAATGGATTCTGGGGAAATTTAGGTGTTTATTCATAGTTATTGGGATGAATTAGAATGTTATTGTGTTGTTAAATTACTCTTAGAAATCAAATCTTTGAGCTAGTGCATCCCAGTTAGTATGTGTGCACATTTTTAGTAAAGTGGACACATACTATATGGGATATACATGGGTATGGCCATCCTTTCATGTAGAAATGCATGAAAGGGTGTGATCATATCAATGATGCACCACTCTAGTTTCTTATTCCCTTGTTGTTTTAAATTACAATAAATTTGTAGCTTTGTTGTTTTGTATCTTTGTAAATTTGAAACTTTGTTGTTTATACTATAGTAAAAATTTTCCATTGCTATATTTTTTTGTATTCTTTAGAACATTGGAATGGAAAGAAAGTTATCGTAGGGAATGAAAATAATATTAAAGGCTAAATGTTTTGTATGATTTTAAAATGGAGGAAAACTTCATTCCTTGCTTAGTTTATGAAACCTATAGGTGTTTAAAAAATAAACAAACAAACAATAGAATAGCATAGTATTTGGGGCTAAGCCCCCTATGCCACCGCTCCTCTCAACCATGGATGCCACCCACTGGCCACACTCCACCTAACCTCTTGTGCACCCCTCTTTCTCCACACCTCCTTCTCAACCACGATGCCCTCCATAGGCCACCCCATCCTCCTTCCTCTCCCCTCACCCATCATCACCTTAACCCTTCATTTCCCTCCATTATATTCACCCCATCCCCTCTCTATACCTCCTCATGCTAGCCACATTGCTCATACCATGTAAACAAAATAAAACAAAGTAATGAAAACAAACAAAAAAAAACAAACAACATAAACTAATTTAAAAACCAAAACTTTATTATGTGGCACATATAGTAGTTTAGGTTTAGGTTTGGTTAGATATAATACATATAACATAAATTTATATAGGATATATTATATAATATATATAATGAATATTATATGTAATATTGTATTGTATATTATATAATAATATAATACAAAATGTATAGTTCTTACAGATAGTATAATAAATAAGATACTTTATAATGTATAAAACAAAATAATATATAATTTAATGATATAAAATAAATAACACATAATATAATATATATAATATATACTATAATGTTTATAGTGATAGAATATTATAATATATATAATATTACTTACACATGAAATATAATATTGTTATAATTATTCTAGGATGATGTTATAACATTATTGTAAACTAATATTTCTATAATATTATAGTGTTGCAATGTTTCATACAGTTATTATAATGTCAAAATGGTATATACTTAATATGACAATACTTATAATGTGTATAATGTTATATTATAATAATATTAACATTATATATCTAATATAATATTGTTGTAGCATTATAACATTTATATTATAATATATACAATGTAACATAATGTTTTTTTGGTCATTCAAACGTGCACCCGTGTCTTGGATTTGGGAGATCCAAGTTGTTTGAGAACACAATGGAACTGTCCACAAGTTGTGGGACCTTACGCAATTGGGACGGATCTTTAGAGAAGGTTGGTTCCTCTACCTACCTCTAATGCTGCTACTACTACTAGTGCTAAGTGAAAATCCTAGACTAAACATACCAAGGGACCAGGGATAGAAGGATGTACATAAAGCGGAAATCTTAAGCTAAGGAAGGTGATAGCACCAAAAAGAAAGGGCCGATCTCTCTCCATGAGTGGTGAAGGAAACAAAGAGGGAGCAGGAGAAGAGGGAAGATGGCACATGCCACAGATCAACACATAGACTCAGCCTTCTAGCACGTGCAACACATGAACATGGGGAATGAAAGCACAAGAGTATGCACAACATGCCAGAAAACACAAATAGAGAGGTGAAATGCAATGGAAATGAGAGAGGGAAGACAATAGTTCCATAGAAATCAATGTTATTGCTTGAGGGACACACAGTCATTTACATTCATGACAGGAGGAGAAAATACATTGCAGAGACCACGCCAAGGTCTGAAACCCATGGGAATTTGGCCACCATTTTGACATGGTGTCATTGCAACAAGGAGAGATCCTTTTTACAAATTAGAACTCTGTTATTTATATAAGAAGAAGGAGAAAGAGAGGGAAACTCATATTCAAATCTTTAACCACCAATAACCAGTGATAAATTCCTACAAATCCACCTATAAGGCTATCAAATATGCTTCCCCATGTCTATTTGGTGTGTAGAAGAAGGAAGAAAGAAAGGTCTGATTGAAATCTGGTGGTTGAGATTGATTAGATGTGTGCATTGACGATATAAAAGACATTTCCCTATTTTTCACCTACCAAATCCCACCTAAATTTTAATTTTAATTGTCCAACATGTAGCTAGTGTCAGCAGCTCTCTAAAACATCTAGGCATGCACCGATCGGAGCTCTGTAGCAGAAGATACGGTTGTTAGAAGATGTCAGAGTTGTCTGGGCATGTAAGACACGTGGCGTGTGCTGATTGACTAAAGGAAATGGCCAACTATTGATTTTTTTTGTCTTTTCTACCACATGTCATTCATTGGTTGGTTTTCAGGATTCAACACCATGTTGGCGTGCTTTGATAGGATGTGTGTTATACACTCAAGTCTAACAGAAGATGACATTGCATAGTGACAAGCGCAAAAGAAGGTGTAAGGTGCGGAGGCAAAAGGTAGAGGCATGAAAGGGAAACAAAGGGAAGGTGCACGTAGAAAAAGTGTGGTAGGAAATAAGACATACTTGCATAAGGTAAGTATGGGGAAGGAGCATGAGCATTTGACTAAGGAAGGGTGCGTAGTTGCAGAAAGAAAAGAAGGCATGCGACAGAGTAGCGTGTGTGCAAGCATGCAAGAGGAATGTCAGGGGCTTGGAAATTTTTGGAAGGCAAGTCTATAGGGGTGTGCAACAGGATAAGAAAGAAAGTGGGTGTGTAAAAGGAAGGTGCAAAGTGAAATAGAAAAGGAGATAGTAGAATGTAGAGGGATAAACATGAAGGCACACAAGGGAACGCAGAGGAATTACAACCAAGAGATTAGGCCAAGGGAGTAAGCTTGAGTGCACACAACCTAAAACGTGAAACATCAGAGTCAGAATGAAAATATAAGTTATCCAGATAACTAGGAGAGTTATTTTGATAACATTTTTCATAAATTTCGGGGGCCATCTACCTACTAAATGAAGAGACCAATAGCCTTAGAAGTCCATCAGGCATGGAGCCAAGTGTTATTCTTGAAAATCTGATCTGTAACTTTGAAGAACATTCCTAAAGTCACTTGAAGCTATTTCTGAACTCTGAACTGAACTTCTACTCTCATATGAAGGTATTATGGATTGTTTTGATGAGAGTGAAAGCTATGCCCTGACCATTGGAACTACCTCTTTTAAAATAGAACTACCATCCCAGGAAGCAACAAAATGGGTGCATGGGTGTAACAAGAAAGGAAATGCACTAGAGGGAGTGCACCGAAACAGAAGCACAACATTATGTAAAAAATCTAAAAATCATACATGACCCAAAGGGAACATGTAGAGTGTGCATGAGCACTTGTGTTATTGAAAGCAAACCTAAACTAACCTACTCTAACAAGAGGTAAGAGCACTCAAGTAAAACCTACAATAGGCAAGGAGAAGTGGCTTCCCTTCCTCACAAATTGTGACCATGTAACTGATTTGGCATTGAACATGGTCAAAAACAAGAGTGAAAACCCGACTTGTAGATGGTTTTTCACCCTCCTCAAAGTATCAACAAAAAAAATATATACATCTTAAAGTTGCTTTGCGCTTGGATCCGGGAGGTGCTACTGCTAACCTTTGGTGCACTGAAGCTTAACCTCATGCTTTGAAGTGAGCATGAGCGGTGGCAACTCTTTCTTTGGCTCTAGGTTATCTAGATATCTGATTGGGCATGATCTGATCCTTTTGATCTACCCATTGCTTTGAAGCTCAATCCCACATATGGTATTTTCATGCAAACTCTCCTTTTAAAGGTGACTATTTGTAGGATGGATCACGCAAAGCTGGGGCCCACATGATTTTGCCTCTACAAACAACTTGGTTTCCTCCATAACTGCACCCTCTAGAACTAACTAATTTTATTCTAAAACAAGTGCCCATATGATTTCCTCTTCCTATTCAAATTCGCATGAGTCATGGCATTATTTAATTATTCTATAGTCATCGAACATGATGGCGTTGGCTAGGAAAGGCGCATTGGTAAGGGGTTGTTCATTTTTGGTACAACTAGGTAGAGGGGGCTCAGAAGAAGGTGGAAGGATGGATGCAGAAGGCATGGAAGGCGTGTGTTCAAGAGGAGTGGAAGTGCATGTGAGAGGGTGATGGAAGAGAAATGAAGGCAGGGGGATGGAGGAGGGGAATTCTCAATGGGGTAGCACGTAAGAAGTTGAGAACATGCGTAGAGGGATGAGATGATGTAAATTGGCACAGAGTAGGAGGGCTGTAAGATGGTAGTGCATGGTTGTCCCATTGATAGGGTTGTCGTGCATTAGGTTTTTGAGCCTCAATTTCTTCCACCCACTTTGTAACTTGAGGTAGCATCTCAGTGATAAAGTGTAGCTTCTACTGGGAGCTAAACGATCCTGGTACAAGATCGACCCATGGACAAGGGACCTTATAGCCAAATTTAGTTTCCTTTATGGAGCACTTGACTCTGAGCTACATCATGTCGATCTCCATATTTTGCACCTACCTCTCAAAATCAGCTTCAGCCATGGAGTTTCCACCATCATCTGCATAAAACTATTCTTCATATACATTTTGGTTAGAAAAAGTTGGGTTGTATGCATTTTCGGAATAATGGGGCTTATAAAACTGATTTGGAGGAGGATTTTGGAACTATGGGAATGGAGGGAAATAATTTTTCTACTGTGAATGAGAATTTCATGAAGGGAAAGAAGTCGTGATTGTACAACTTCAAAAGAGGAAGGTGGAACGATGGAAGAAGGAAAAATGAATGAAAGAAGGACGGGATACTGGTCTGTGAATGATAAAATGGCTGCGTTTGGATCAGTGGAGTCACAAAATGTGTTAAAAAATGCCTCAAAAAGATATATCTTAGAAAAAAACATCAAACTTTATGAGATGAAGATGTAAATCTCTTCACTCTGGTCCCACCGAGCGTGCCAAAAACTGTTGGTCATTCAAATATGCACCCACATCTCAGATTCAAGAGAGCTGAGTTGTTTGAGATAATAATGGATCCTTCCCCAAGTTGTGGGACCTTGCGCACTTAGGACGGGTCTCTGGAGAAGGATGGTTCATCTACCTACCTCTAACATTGTTACTACTCCTAGTGATGAATGAAAATCCTACACTAAACATGCCAAGGGACTAGGGATAGAAGGATGTGTAGAAAGGGGAAATTCTAAGCTAAGGAAGGCAATAGCACCAGAAAGAAAGGGTCAATCTCTCTCCATGAGCATCAAAGGAAATAGAGAGTGCACGGGAGAAGAGGGCGGATGGTGCGTTCCACATATCAACATGCAAGCTCAGCCTTCTAGCGCATGCAACACATGAACATGGGGACTACAAGCATAGAAGTACGCACAACATTCTAGAAAATGCAAAAAAAGAGGTGAGATGCAATGAAAATGAGAGAGGGAAGACAATAGTTCCATAGAACATGATGTTATTGCTTGAGGGATACACAATCATTTACATTCATGATAAGAGGCGAGAATACATTACAGAGACCATGCTAAGGTCTGAGACCCATGGGAATTCGGCCACCATTTTGGAATGGTGTCATTACAACAAGGAGAGATCCTTTTTATGAAGCAAAACTTTGTTATTTATAAAAGAATAAGGAGAAAAGAGAAGGAGAAAGAGAGGGAAACTTGGATTCAAATATTCAACCACAAAAAAATAATGATAAATGCCTATAAATCTACCTAAAAAAATTTCAAATACACTTCCCTTTGTCTATTTGGTGTGTAGAAGAAGGAAGAAAGCAAGATATGATTAAAATTGGGTGGTTGGGGTCTATTATATGTGTGTATTGATGATTAGAAATATAATTCCCTATTTTCTACCTACCAAGTCTTTCCTAAATTCTAATTTGAATAGTCCAACATGTAGCTGGTGTTAGCATCTCTCTAATAAGTCTAGGATCACACCAATCAGAGCTTTGTAGCAGAAGATATGGTTTTCGGAAGATGTCAAAGTTGTTTGGGCATGTAAGACATGTGTTGTGCATGGATTGACTAAAGGAATTGGCCAACTATTGATTTGTTTTTTATTTTATGCCATGTGTCATGAATTGGTTGGTTGTTAGGATTCAGCACCCTATTGACATGCTTTGACAGGCTGTGTGTTGCACACTCAAGTCTAACAGAAGATGATATGGCATAGTGATTAGAATAGAAGAAGGCACAAGGCATGGAGGCAAAAGGTAGGCACATGAAAGGGAAACAAAGGGAAGGCACATGCAGAGCACGCATGGTAGGAAAGAAGGCATATTTGTAGAAGGAAAGTGTGGGGAAGGAGCGTGATAATTCAACTGAAGAAGGGTGTATAGTGGCAGAAAGAAAAGATGGCGCACGATAGAGCAGAGTGTGTGCAAGTGCATAAGAGGAATGTCCGGGGCTTAGCCATTTTTGGAAGGCAAGTATACATGGGTGCACACAAGGATTGCATGATAGGATAGGAAAGAAATCGGATGTGTGGGAGGAAGGCACAAAGGGAAATGGAAAAGGAGATAGTAGAATGTGAAGGGAGAAATAGGATGGCACACAAGGGCACTAGAGGAATTGTAGCCAAGAGATTAGGCCAAGGGAGAAAACTTGAGTGTGGGAAACCTAAAATGTGAAACATCATAGTCCGAATGAAAATATAAGTTATCCAAATAACTAGGAGATTTATTTGGATAGAAATTTTCTCTTTGGAGACATCTGATAAAATTGGAATGATACAAAGAAGATTAGCATGGCCCCTGCACAAGGATAACATGCATAACTTGAGAGATGGTCTGCTTAGCACCGTGACAACATTAGAGGGTGCGTAAAACAAAACAAAAAATCCTAGTTTTGGGTTAAAAATATAGGGTGTGACATGATTTATATAATTTCATTTCAAATATATTATAGTGTTTACAAAATTTCTCTCGTGATTTGCATTTTACTTCCTATAGTTCACATACATTATTTGACAAATTTAAATGAAAATATGCATACTTGTAATCTAGGGTTTTTCACATACTCTTAGTCTTCCAATGGAGGTTTTTTCTACTTTTTCCTCTCCCTTCTTTATATCATTTTTTATTCAACTGTAGTTATCCTCTCCTCTCCATTTTTTATTTCTTCTATCCTCTCATCATTGTCAAAAGGAAATGAAATAAATTGGGATTGAATTTTGGAATCCCACTTTATTTATTTATTTAAGTTAGAGGTGTGTGTGGCACACATGTGATGAAAATTTGTGCCACACTTAACATTTGTAAAAAAAATATCAAAAACAAATCACTACACCCCCCAAACCATATAGAGTATAGGAGTCTAAATAGGCCCCCTCTTTATAGTTGGATCATGTTTCCTCCTATATCTATCTATCTATGGTTCATTATGGGAAATATAGGATAGAGAGAGAAGTATAGAGATAAGACAATAGGTGAAAGGATAAGTACATATCTATTTTGCAAATGTCATCCATATTTTAGAGAGAATTATTTTATTTTGGGGCAACTCGAGAATATAACATGCCCCCTACACTATATATGTAGGGGATAATCACTAGATTGTTCTCTCCCTATTTTTTTCTACACTACCTTGATATCTGGGGGATGAGAGGGGAGAAACATAGGTATATGTGATGGGGTTGGATCTATAGAGAGAAACCCCCATACTGGATAGGTGCCTATAAGACTCTATATAGTTGGGATGGCCATTGTCTATATATTGGGTGAGCGCAGTGTAATATGTATATATGGCACTTATCCAAATATATATAGAGGATATTATATATATATATATAATTTTAATGTGATGCCTATTATATTATACCCCTATATATATGGGTAAATATTTTTTCGTTCTCATCCTTATTTATTAGAATTAAAGTAGTAGGGGTCAGGGGAATCCACACACACACACAAATATATATATATATATATATATATATATATATATATATATATATATATATATTTGTGTGTGTGTGTGGATTCCCCTGACCCCTACTACTTTAATTCTAATAAATAAGGATGAGAACGAAAAAATATTTACCCATATATATAGGAAAATAATATAATAGGCATCACATTAAAATCCTAACCTAGATATATAGATCCCTTATGATCGAGAAATAGGGGTATATTAGAGTAAATGGGGTGAGAGTATTCCTTCATGTTTATTTAGTTAGTCCCACTGGCCTCATTGTCTCTTTCAGTACCAGTGTGATATAAGTTTTACCTTGTTTATGGGAACTATATAGATATATGGAGTATGGGACAAAAGGAATTAAATAGAACATAGAAGGAAAGGATTGAAGCATGGACTAAATCATGGAAGGAGGGAAAGGAATGAATTTGTAGAGAAATATGTTTGTCCATAGAGAAAGATATAAGGGTGGGAGAAGGAGGTTTTGGAAGGAGTTTATGGAGTATGGTAAAGAGGGAGGGTAGGGTGTCTTCCTCTCTCTACAAGTTTTAGCCCCCATGTCTAATGGGCATTGGAGGTTATAGCTTTTATCCTTGGCTCCCTTAATCCTACTATAACTACTATACCAATAGTTCCATGTAATTTTGTTATATTGAATCCTAAAACATGATATTGGAAATTTTATCTACCCATTTGGGCCTAAGTTTAGGGTACAAAGCTTCAAATTTCCCTCCATTATAAAATATTTCACAAAGCCCATGGTCCCAGACCTCAATTCGGTCTCTTATGTAATGTTACATGACTTTTACCAAACTGTCAGAGTTTCCAACTGACTGAGAGTTTGATCAAGAAAAATTATTCTTGAATCCTGGTTAGACAGATATAGAGATGGTTCCCTAAATATGTTATCCATGCCTCTGAAATATTCAATATCTAGGTCATATAAACATATATTTTTATTTAAACCCTAAGGGTTTCGACCCTAACAATCAACTTGGAATGGCATTTTTCACTCACTTACATGATTTATTATTTGACTTGAAAGCTTATACATCCACCTTGTCACATGTATGTTCACTCTCTCTAAAAACTTGGAGCCAATATTCTTAAAAGATAAGTTTCAGATGAAAGAGTGGTATTTCCATGATTGGTGTCTATTGACCTTTTTCAAAATGAATAATCCTTACATTCCCTCCCCAATTTCCCAAGGAGTATCATTCCCGGGCATCGATTTAAGAGATATTGGGGGCCCCCATGTAGACTGGGGCTTGATACCATCATCTCTATGTAGGGAGGATCCCTCATCCCATTAATAGATCTAAGGGATCCATATACCACTCTTAGGGTAAGAAGTCGTTAGGAAGAGCAAGGACATGTCTAATAACTAGATAATATTATATCCCAAATTTGGGATTTGCTCTTCTCACTCCTCAACCACCCCCTACTTTCATACAAATTTCTAAGACAGATAACCAGTATAAAAAGGGTACCATAGTTAATGCAACCAGTTATTATGGTATGGGGAAACTAGGTCAGGTGGGGGAGGGATAGGGGAACATGCCTATCGATTCGAGGTAGGAAAAAAAATAGTGCATCTAGATATCTATATAGGGCTTCACTGAATCGACTATCATGATCTTGGACATTTTTATCTACCCAGTTGGGGCCTAGGAAATAATAGAGTGAATATCCAATAGCTTTCAATGGTCCCTCCTTATAGAATGATTATTTCAAGGAAATCCACTATCCCAAACCTCAAGGTGGTAGGTCTTCCTTCCTGTAATTTCTTTACAGAAATTCGTCCCATGACTATCCTGAGTTTCCAAGTGACTGAGAGTGTTGATCAAGTTTCTAGAATATATTATTGAATCCAAGTGTAGACATCTATATATGAGATGGTTCCTGTAAAGGATTTTATCCCTTGAAGAACTAAGTTCGTAAAGTCATAAAACATAATCATTTTTTAAACCCTAAGGGATTTTCATAGTCAACCCAGAAGTTGCACTTTTCACTGCACCTAATGATTGTTGATGGTGGACTTTGACATTAAAGGTGGCTGTAGAAATCACCATTCACATGTATGTGACACTGAAGGTGGTGCTAAATAATTTTATCAGTAATTGTCTATTCTGAATGTAACAGGTAGTGATGTCCCACAAACATTAATGGTCTCTATTTGAATGTCTTCAATATAGGAATTTATCATGATTCATCAAATACACAGTCATGTTTCTAGTAACATAATAGTCCTCAAATATCATAGTAAAGGCTTATGCAATTCATATCATACTCTAGGTAAACTACATTTTACACACCATATATAAATTGGTATCAACCTTGGGTCTCATTTTGCAAACCTTGGGCAGTAATCTCTTCAAATCGTGACTATAATTAGCTTTCAAATCAACAACAGGGGTACTAAGTGTATGTACATCAATCATCTAACACTCATACATTAAATAAATGAATCTTGACTACTCTATGCTTTTCCTCATGATACTATAGCTCCTCAGACATGTAAGTTGGTATCCAGTGCACACAAAATCCTTCAATACATTTCTTGGATTCAATCCTTGTTCTCTACTTATTATTTATAGAATAGAATGATCTCCTGATATTCGTGGAGTCTTAACAAATATGACATCAACCTCCTATCAGCTTGAATTGGCCCATCAACTAACCTTGAGTTGATTCATATGGCAAGGTTGTACTAGAGGTTACGCTTTTTCAAACAAGTGATTGGTTAATCATCAACTCACATTAAGTAGTTACATGATAAATCACCCTAGTAAAGAGTCTCCACTAGACCATATAATTTAACTCACCAAAATTCCCGTAAAGAACTTTTTAAGACCCTATTAAACTACTCATAATATCACACCACTCAGTGCCAAAATTGGCTCCAACTAAGTTCTAAAAATTAAAATTTCTATGTCATTGGAGGGAAAATGCCTAGTTCTGAAATTTTGATACTTTTTGAGACCAAAAAATCATTCAATTCATAACAGACTACTTAAGACACCTTAGGACTCCAAAAAAACAAGAATTACACCATTACATACCTAGGATTAGCCTCAGTTAGTGATGCCTCATATATCAACTACTTATATAGTTCTACACCTGGAAAGCCATAATTCATCTAATCACATTAATCTAAAATATAGGAGTTACATAAGAACTAAGGTTAGGTTCTTATGCAAACACATGAAATCCTGAAGTAAAAAAGGAGGAAATAACACCAACTAGTGTAGATGGGATGTAATCGTCCATCAATGAGCTAATGAGAAGGATCATTAAGGAAGGACCTCCTGTAAGACAAGTGTTGCCTGCAAACTCAAAATAAGCAAATCTACTCATCTCACACATTTCAAAACAAAATGGAAATTGAACACTTGCATTGTATAACTCATACCCATCATAAAATAAGAGAAGATAGGTAAGAGACACAACAAAATGAAAACATTTAGGGTGGATAAGATCCTTAATTTTCACATTTAAAATGTGTCCATAGTATACACAGTCTGTTATGTCCATTCAGGAGGCATTGAATGCATTATAAGCTCCAAAACATATGTCTAGAACTCACATCTATTTACAGACATACCATTTTGTTATGACATGACTTTAGAGAATTTTTGTATGAAGGATGTTTACAAATGAGACATGAATTTCCTCATATATGAGAGTAGGACTAGAGTGAAATAGGGGGGAAATTGACACAATAATACCTTGACTATAAACAATAACATGATTGATTTTGATGGTAAAGAGACAGACGATTATGGGGGAATAACTTTAATTTCTAATATAGCTTAAATTTATATAATTATAAATTAATCTAGAAATAATGTATTTATCTACAAATTTTAGACACAGACTTTTATGAACTCTAAGAATGAATATATTGACACAATAGACTTAATATTGATAAACAAACTAAATATAAATATTAAAACAGAATACCCATATCTTTTTAACACAATTTTTTAGAAGAGAGAACTAGTGTACCATTGATATGTGACCTTAAAATCATGAATATCCATAGGTTTGGAATATTTTTGGTGTCAAAAATTGAGGAAAAACCTCTTGTTGTAGTCTTTTAGATTGGAATATTTGTAAACTAGCAATTACACATGAATTGCAAATTATACCAGAGAAAATGTAAATATTTATATATTTATTTTGACATGGGTTTCCTCAAGAGAGAATCACTACTTCACCATATGCAACAAACAAGTCACCAACCCGCTCAATTTACATTTGACATCCTACTCCTAACCTGTGCCAAAATATGAGCTCTGGAACATGGTGTCAACATTCATCAAAGTATAAAAGAATGGAGGATTTTTTTCAAATATTGCAGTTGCAAATTCTCTAGTAGACGTGTGTAAACTATAGAACCTTACACAAGGCACATAAATTTTTTGGTATCTTGGGGGTATTGAATAATAAAATAAAATTTAAAAACTTAAGATATGTATTTACTATTGTTTAAAATGGCCCATATAAAAGCTTCCCCCAAACTGCCCCAAAGAGAAAAATGGAACATATTTTTTTGTAGCATACTAAAAAAAATCCCTATGAAAGGCTTTATTGTTACAAACATTTACACCCTATGAAAAAATCCTGTGGAATATACTACTAATCGGCTTTCAGAATTATGACCTACACTTTACACAACTTCTAAGCTGAATATATACGGACATGTTTAAAATGCAGGAACCACCTTTCTAATGTATAAACACATTTCATTATCAAGAGGCGAACATGTATACGCGTATATGGAGCAGCTATAAAACACATCCTCCATCTAACATGTTATCTATAAATTTTTGATTCTATCTTTGTGGCTCAACCCTTCTTTGAAATCCTCCCCTAGGCCCTGATCCTCCTTCCTAATTTTTATCACCTGGATTTTTAAAGCATGCCCTTTGGATTCCACACAGGGCATCAAAACAATCAAGATTATTTTCAATCTACACTTGGATCCATCTTTCATCATTTTCTTGTAGGTCTCTGGTTCGAAACTCAGGGAAGAGGCAGATGAGGCTACTTGGCTTGCCATAGGAATGAATATATTATATTACCTCCTATATGCAAAACTATATTTCCCAATAAAGAGATGGAAACAAACTTGTCATGGACTTGGGCATTCTGCCTACAGCGTAAAGAGCATTAGCTGATCCAAAAAGTTCAGAAAAATCGATCCACTTCCATTATATAAAGCCCATCTGTAAACAAAAAGGAAAATCAGTATATAAATCAAAATAGTTAACCTCAGGTCCTTCTGTAATTGAAAAAATTGACATCAAACAAATTTTTTAAAATTATGAATAGCTCCCCTACCAGTTGTAGTCCAAGGAATCAAACAAGGTGAACACTGGAAGGGTACGGAAGTCGCTCAGTGCCTATAACATTAATCATGATAGGCACACCACGCTCCAATTTTTTCTTCCTTTTTTGTGATGTGTTTCTGTTATAAATGTCTGCTTCAGGTAAAACATTACACTTTGTTTTTTGTTTTAAAATAAAGAATGCACTGTGCATCTCTACAAAACTGCAACTACGAAAGGATTTCTCTTATTACCAAATCAAGAATGGCCAATCTGATTTAAAGATTGCATAGTCCAAAAAGTAGATAAACATTGTAGCCTAAAAAAAATCTAAAATAGAAAATCAGATTATTAGATATTATTATAGGAAATATCTAAAATCTATAAATATCTAGGATAGTAAATATTTAGGACTGTAAAAAATATCGAAAAAACCCGGCAACTTTATTGAAGCCACTAGAATTTGACACTTTCTAGCCAAGGCATATTCAAAGGTGGATGCCTACCGGCGAATAATTCTGCCCACAAGTAACGGCCTCTCATCCACATGAACACAATTAAGTCAAAAAACACATGATATCTCAAGACGTAAATTGTAATAATATTTTTAAAATGCCTTATACTTTACATGACTATCTTAATCTTCATGTAATTACATTACAAGAATCCTCACATATGACTTTCTTAGTTAGATGATCTTGCAGTGATGTTTATTAGGTAGAATGTACTGATGACTAGGCTCTATTGATGACAAGCTTTTGATAGTCACACCCCATATATAATCCTTCACATCATGATCATGACACATAAAATATGATAAGCCCCATGAGATCATAGGTCTCTCCAAAGTTTTGGATAATGTTGAATGCAAGATTTTTTTTTCAATTTCAAACACTCCAAGGGAGGATCAATACTACTACAAAATAGTGTGAAATTATATAAGAAGATGCAACAAAAGCAAATATATTCAAACCAAACTATAACCTCACAATCTCATTCATCATACTAGTAAAATAAATATATGGTTGCCCCAAAAAAAATTAACAAATCCATTGCAGGTACATGATTATTGTCACTTTGATACCAAATGTAATTTCGTATAGACTTATATACAAAAAAAAATATCTTTGATTTGATCATAGAGATTACATATTTATAGATTGTATGAGCTCTTATATTTGTGGATTCTCAACAATAAAACAAATTCATATTAATTTTCCTACCCATAATAGTTGATTTTTTTATACAAATCAACTAATAAGCTAATAAACTAATACACCACATATGTAAGTGGTTAATACAACTCACATAACATGTATACATAAATAATATTCAACCCACTAATATATAATGTATCTCACCTATTAACATGAGCACTAACACATTAAATATTTGTAACAAGAATTTTTTAACCTTCTTTGATATTTTTAATCACTTCTACCATGACATAAAGGGGTAATATTGGTCCTTTCATTTCATCTAATTTTCATTTTTACACTCTATAAATTGACACTTGTGAGATACAAGATGTGAACACCTATGGCTAATATTGATAAAACTATAAATATTTTTAAATGCATAATGGTGTCCATAAATGTGTCACATCGCACAAATTTGGACTTCTTAGTTGATAGGATAGGCCATATAATGTTGAGTGTTTCACAAAGGCAGGAGAGTTGGCCCTGTCGCGTAGTTGGGTATGCAACTGCATGCACGTACATATAACCTAAAAATGATATACACATGAATGCATAGTTTTATGCACAACCATGCAATAACGCTTGCTTCCCTATCTTCATAAAACATTTGACGTATACAAAGTATTGTTGTCTTGGCTTATTTTAGATTTATGATAGTTTTAGTATTTGATATTGCATGACCTAACTTATGCCCTTGACACTTGCATATAATTGGGATTTGATTGCTATCAGTAATACTTGATATCAAAACTATTGATAACTATTTTGTAGGATGGCCTAAAGCCATGTTGAAGGACACTAAATCATTGAGTTACAAGGACACACTATTGAGTGTTAAAATTGTGTTGAATTATGTCCATTTTTTACTAAAGGTCTTTAGACCCTGCTAAGATAATTTGATATATGGTTTTAGACCATACTCCTTTTTGATATTATATGATTTGGTATTAGTGGAATTATGAGCTAATCATATTTGATAGCAACGGTATTGACTGATGGTCATTTGATTATATAAAGGCTTGTTTTAGAACATTTTTTTCTTGGTCAAATCGAGTATGCAAAATTTTAAGGTGGAATTGAGTTGCTAATTATCCGGTTAATTAACCCCATGCATATAAAAAAATTGGGATGTGATAATAGCTTAAATCTTGGTCAATCGGACATGCATTGGATAATTTATCAAATGTATTATCAAGGCATGAGATGTCATGCAAGTTATAATCAAGCATTGAATTAATAAGGAGCAAACCACCAAATTTGGAGGATGGCAATGGAGCTAGGGAAAACCGTATGTGATGCATTATCCCATTAAATGCATTTAATGAGCCTTTAAATTTATGAAAAACAATGAATCTTTCAATAGAAGCTACCAACTTGTATGCACATCTTCATTAATTCTATTTTTGTATTGTTGCAAATATAGGCTCCTTCTCGAAGCCATGCTATACTTTAAACTCGGTGTTTTAGAAGAACTCAAACTCACACTTTGAGAAGCCATGCATGCTTGCTTTAGAAACATTTTTCTGAGTTATCTTTGGATCTGTGGGCTAAAATAATAAGTACTCTAACTTATAATGATGGAGGGATTATTAATTGTCATTGGATTCATTGTTGAGGGATGTTGCTCAAATTACATATATGGTAGAAGGTTTTGCAGAGGTTATCAAAAAGCCACAAAAATTTACAGGCATGATAAACTCTAATTCTTTGAAATTTCTTGCTATATTTAATTGTTTCATGGAAAGAACTCTACTCTTA
This sequence comes from Taxus chinensis, assembly GCA_019776745.2. Classification (NCBI taxonomy): domain Eukaryota; kingdom Viridiplantae; phylum Streptophyta; class Pinopsida; order Cupressales; family Taxaceae; genus Taxus; species Taxus chinensis. The sequence goes on along the minus strand of CM034155.1, from coordinate 73,339,429 downwards.
ACTGGAATGTGGTTTTGAGGTTCTGGGTTTTTTATATTTTCTTTACAATGTGATCTTTTCTTGATGGAATGAATTCTAAACTTATTATCATTTTATATCACATTTTTTTCTTTGGTAATTGATGCATGTTGAAATTATGCTTGTGGGTTGTATTGAATGACTGTGAAAATGGCATTATTACATTTGTATATCAAAAGGGTGTGTCTTAACGTTAGACATTCATTGCATCTATGTTCTCTGTAAGGCATGGTTTCCTTGCTTAGTTCAGTGATTCATAGGGTTTTGAGGACTTGAATTTGAATGTAAAATTTATCTGGATGCGCTCGGAGGATTTGTTGGGTTACATAACCTATTGTTGAAACTTGTATAGCAAGTCGTTTTAATTTGAAAAAGTTACAGGACTTAGTGTTATTGTATCTTTGTGATATTATGGTCTTGTTTTTAGATGTTAACACCAAGAAATCTTGACTTATGGATTTTGAATGATTAATGGTCAATTTGGGTTGTGGGTCTTGATCATTCGATTCGAACCCTTTATTAGAAACAAGAGAATAACTCCTATTTTATCTTTTGGAAGCCATTTTGTAATGTTAATCTATGCTTAGACAACTAAATGATGTTGTTTAAATAAATATCATACCAAGTTATACTCTATTAAAACTTAGTTATCACTAAATCTTGAGTGAAGCTTGTTTGACTATTTGGTTTTTCTTGGTTTGTTTGGAATGTATAGAACACTTAAACTACAATGGTGACTTGGGCTTTACTTCCTATGTGATGATTGAAAACTCTTGAGGTTTTTTTATAGGATCCTGAAGCTCTCTCTCTCTTAATTATGTGAATGATTCTTTTTTTACCTTAGGAATTTCAAGTTGTTATCGATTTTTGCAAAATCGATAGATCTTTATTGATGGGATGATTGCTGAGAAATTTGATGTTATGAACTTAACGTGTTACAGGCATGGTAGATCATACCTTACCCTAGATATAAATGTTCATGGATTTTGATCTTAAACTTGAAGAGCCTTGTTGATTATACATTACTTGTATAATTTATTCTAAGCTCAACCTCAGCCCTATTCTTGTTAATATTTTGCACTAAATGTTGAAAAAAGAAGTTCATTTTGTGTCTAAACTATGTAGTCTTTTAACCTTTTGTGGATAGACCATGACTAGGTATGAGTAATTAGATTACTCTAAGTCTTAGGTTGGTTTATTCCCCACATTTGACTCTGGAACTTCACCCTAAGTCTCCTTATTATTGTTATCGATTTGACTAAGGAACTCATTCTTGAGTTAAGGGGTGACTTAATCTTTAAATAAGCCTACTTGAAGAATGATTCCATGAGAGGTTGTTGAGCATGAACTTTTGTTGTTCAAATATGCTCAAGTCTCAGTTCTACCCTTGCTTAAATTGATGATCTACTTTAGTATGTCCCATTTTCAAGTGTCTCTTGATCTAAGTGAAATTGATTGAATAGAATTGATATACTTGTGTAGGAGGTTTTTTTTACCTTAACTTGTATTTTAGGAATATGAAATCTTGCATGCTCTAATAGCAATCTTATTCCTTGTTAGGGTATGGGGGGGACTAGTAGATGTTTATATTTATAGAGATTAAGTATTTTGAAAATATGAAAGGCCGAATGTAATGGAGCGGTGATATTGTATGGGAGATATTACTCATATTATTATCATTCGGTCTTGTCACATCTTGTCACAGTATGTGTGAATTAATGATTTATTTTAGTGAGACTTATGAACTTTATAGTCTAGTTATAGCTCTGCAGCATATAAGTATGGGCTTATGTGGTTGCATTATGCTTAACCTATTAAGGTGTTACTTGGATTGATATGGCCTGTATGGTTGATTGGTTGAATTTTGTTTAATTGAGTAAACACTTGCTTGGAGGATTGAATGTAATTATGTTTATGACTTTTTTTGAAATGATTTTAATGACGTTTATGTGGTATGTTCAAAATGAAATGTTCTATTTGTGATCCTTAGAATAATTCCATTTAAAATCAGTGCTCTTTTTATGAAATTGCTAGATAGAACATTTCATTCTAATGATTTAGATCCTATCATGCTCAATTCACATGAACTGACCAATGCTAACATGTTTTGCATATGGAAAGCTTTAAGTTCGAAAAGAAAATGAAGACAAAATTATTTGCTAGATCTATCTTATTTATAAAGATGCATGTATAGCATAGTGAATTTATGATCAAAAGAAATAACAATGTACTATTTATCTAACTAAAATGGAAAAATTATCCTTCTTTGTAAACTGTATTGAAAAAGAAAGATTTGTTATATTGTAATGAATAAGACTTGACACCTATTCCTGGAAACTAATAAAGTTAGTATATTTTGTTATCTTACATTGATTGGAAAGGATTGCTTGATTAAAGAATTAGCCTTTCTGCATTCTTTTTAAAAATTTAGATGCATGTTTGTTGTTATTATATCAAGCCTAGGTATAAGGAAATATATTGTTGCATGACTTATATAGTTGGATTTTATCTTGGATGTAATAAAGTTGAATGAATTAATTACCATGGTCAACTTAGCAATTGACAATAAAGTGTTGAATGCATGTGGAAAGAATAAATTGATACTAGATCCTGATCTAAGTATTTTATGAAGTGTGACTTCTGAATATTGAACTATGTTCATTTTGGAGGAAGGAATAAGTTATTGTGGAATGTTTGTATAAGTAACTTATCAGTTATTTCTAGTAATTAAGTTTATAAAACTATGGTTATTTAGTGAATGTAAATATACTTAGCTACTTATATAAAGGTGAATTATGGATATGACTTCCAATAAAGATAGGAAGATAAAGTGAACTTAAAAATTATAACTAAGATAAGAAATGAGAACTCTCTCACAATATAATTGATTTATATTTGGAAGAATAATATATCTAATTTCATAACCAATATATGATTGTGTGCAATATGGACTACTTATAATCTATTGATATTAGATATAATAAAGGATATTATTAGCATGAGACTTACTAAAGTAAATAATTAAATCTGGGGAATTAAATATTCTTGGATCAACTTGTGATAGGACTTTAGGTACGAATCATTCGAGGAGAAAGTGTTGTGATACCTAGGGTAACCTGTCGTGACTTAACTAATTACTTTGAAACATTAAGATACAATGTTCCAATTTAGGACCCTTGGCGGGTCAACTCACTACGGTTGCTACATAGTCATATCCATTTAACGATGTTAGTCACTAATTAGATATTGTTGATTAGCAGTTGTACTGAGTTGCATCGTCAAGACCCTAAATTATGACATGGTATTGTATTAATTACAAGCTTTTTAGAGTTACAAAGGCGGATTGAACCTCATGGATACATATCCCGATGCCAACTTATGATGGATATGGGAAGGGAATTGATCTAGTAATGATGCAAATCATTACAGAGACACTTACTTTCCCATAGGCATCGTAGGATGACATAGAGGTACGTCTTCTTATAGGATAATCTATGTTTTTACCTTATACGAGACTTATAGTTGTTTATAGCACCATTGTTGATTGTTAATCCATATAATTGAATAAGTGATTAAGCTACGATGATAAGTTCCCAATGAAGAGTGTGTCATCACGGAACTGAGCATGACATACATGACTCTAAAACTTTATGAAAATTATTATAAGTTGTTGATTAGTCTCTTGTGATTTCATCAAGATCTAAGCTGTGAGATGTCAGATGGGAATTATGTGGCGGAACCTAGGTAGACACTTAGAGAGCATTACTTAATCATCATTTCTTAATAAAGGAAAGATAAAAGGATACACTAGTTTTATTGGCTCACAAAGAGCATTGAGAGGGATCGATTAGGATATGTGTACTCTCATGTAGTTTCACATGGTTTATGATAGTTATTGGAAATGGATTACATTAAGGTTTATGTTGGATTTAAATATATGGGTATTTAAATCATGAAGCATAAAGTAAATTAAAAAAAAATCCCCAAAATTGAAGTGACATAAAGTGGTTGTTACATTTTGGTATCAGAGATAAAGGCTGCAAATCTTGGACCTATTGATTCCATACGCTTACTGAATTCTGATTTTTATTAGAAAAATAAAATGAATGATAGAAGGACATACTATAGATAAAAAAACCAAACCAAGCAATGTTTCAGGTTTGATGGTAAGTTAGTGAAAAACACTCTAACATTCCTTTGCAACACACTAAACTAGGTAGATGCATGGAATAGCTGGTGAGTGTGAACTGGATCAACTAAGATGAATATTTTAGGCTGAAAGATAACAATCAACAGAGGTTTTCTAGAATGGATGAACTATTTTAATGACAGATTTGGAACTAAAATCTAAAATGACCTATAAACCCACAAAGGGTATATGGAGTAGATAGGAAACAAATATCTATAGAAGTAGCAATAACTAAAGGGCCAATCAAGCTTGAATGAAATCTGTAATAAATTTTGAATCAAAAAGAGTAAAAGAAAAGTAAGAGAATTGATTCGTCTTCACCCCTGACCTTTAGGAAGAAAGGTAAGAAGGAAAAAGAAGGAGAGTTTGAAATGCTCAAAGTTCTATAATCTTGATTGATGATCAATAAATCAGACTAATTATTTTGAATGATCCTTTAATATATAGTTTTCTTAATCATTGTGATCTGTGAATCTTGAAATTTACATTAGATTATCTTTTTGTTATATGAAATTAATGGTAATTTAAGTATAAGAATGGTTCTAGAGCCTTGAATTTGTTTCTAGGATAAAATCTTCAGAGTGTACTACTTGTGCAGTGAACAATAAATGTTTAGGGTAGTTAAAATATTCAGGTCATGATCACCAACTCAAGGACATTATCTACTATGGATAGAAGAATACTACTAAGTAAATTATAGTCCTTTCATGCACTTTGTGGGCCTTGATAGAAATAAGAAGGGAAGAAATGGATAATAAGAGTAAAAAATTTGTACTCTTAGGCTCAAGGCAGAGTTGAGACCATTTCATGTGAATACTTAACATATTTCAAGAATATCTAGTTGTATCTTCCATTCCTTTATGATCATGAGTTTACAGGATAGAAAGCATATGATCTAAGTAATATGCATGGTGATTAGGTCTATAGATCAGTAATGATGAAGCAAAATGGAGGACAGATTGTGAATTTCTTGAGGGAAGGAATGTTTCCTTGGTAGTATCTGGAAGTTATTGAAGTGTGTTTGTTTTTTTTCCTTGATTGGAGAAGTTGATGGGAGCATCTATTGTGGATATTTGTCTGTAAACATCTATTGGGGTCTTTACGAATTTTATCGATTCGGTACCACACTAATTCTAGATATATATATATATATATAAGAAATGGATTACATTAAGGTTTATGATGGATTTAAATATATGGTATTTAAATCCTGAAGCATAAATTAAATTAAAAAATAATTCTCTAGAAGAGAAGTGACACAACATGGTTGTTACATTTTGGTATCAGAGATGAAGATTGTAGCTCTTGGACCTATTGAGTCCATACGCTTATTAAATTATGATTTTTCTTAGTAAAATAAAATGAATGATAGAAGGACATACCGTGGATAAAAAACCAGACCAAGCAATGTTTCAGGTTTGATGGTAAGTTAGTTAAAAACACTCTAACAATCCTTCACAACACACTAAACTAGGTAAATGTGTGGAGTAACTAGTGAATGTGAACTGGATCAGCTAAGATGAATTACTTAGGCTGAAAGATAACAATCAGCAGAGGTTTTCTAGATTGGATGAACTGTCTTAATGAAATATTTGGAACTAAAATCCAAAATGACCTATAAACCAGCAAAGGGTAGATGGAGTAGATAGGAAATAACTATCTGTAGAAGTAGCAGTAAACTGAAGGGCCAATCAGGATTGAATGAAATCTGTAATAAATGTTGACTCAAAAAGAGTAAAATCAAAATAAGAGCATTGATTTTTCTTCACCCCTGACCTTTAGGAAGAAAGGTAAGCGGGAGAAAGAAGGAGAGCTTGAAATGATCAAAGGTCTATAATATTGATTAATGAGGAATAAATCAGACTATTTCTTTTGAATGATCCTTTAATATAATGATTTCTTGATCATTGTGACCTGTGAATCTTGAAATTTGCATTAAATTCTTTGTGTTATATGAAATTAATGGTGATTTAAGCATAAGAATGGTTCTAGATCCTTGAATGTGTTTCTAGGAGGAAATATTCAAAGTTTCCTACTTGTGTAGTGAACAATAAATGCTTAGGGTAGTTAAAAGATTCAGGGCATGATCACCAACTCAAGGAAATTATCTAAAATGGATAGAAGAAGACTACTAAGTAAATTATAGTCCTTTCATGCACTTTGTGGGCCTTGACAGAAATAAGAAGGGAAGAAATGGATAATGAGAGTAAAAAATTTGTATTCTTAGGCTCAAGGTGGAGTTGAGACCATTTCATGTGAATACTTAACATATTTCAAGTATATCTAGTTGTATCTTCCATTCCTTGATGATCATGAGTTTACAGGCTAGAAATCACATGATCTAAGTAATATGCATAGTGATTAGGCCTAAAGATTACTAATGATGAAGAAAAATGGAGGATAGGTTTTGAATTGCTTGAGGGAAGGAATTTTTCCTTGGTAGTATCTGAAAGTTATTGAAGTTTGTTTGTTTTGTTTTTCCCTGATTGGAGAATTCGATGTGAGCATCTATTATGAATATTTGTCTGTAAACATCTACTAGGGTCTTTACGGATTTTATCAATTCGGTACCACCCTAAATCCATATGTGTGTGTGTGTGTATGTATGTATGTATATATGTAGAGAACCATGGGTTTGGGAATAAGTTGTATTACCATCTGTATATCTACCTAGAATCATTCTATCATTAAAAGGTAGACGTGTTTCTCTTCTGAAGGGATTCAGGGAACTTATCATTTTCCATGTGTTCATAAGTTGATCTCCAAATGGTAACCTAATATGGGTAGTGTGAGTTCATTCTATATGGTTGAATTTGGTAAGATGGTTTGGGTGTTCTTCTTAAATCTAAACTTTCCTTTGACTTCTTGAATCGAACAACCCTAAGCTTTATATATATGAATTCTAGAAAATATTGATTGGGATTTGACGTAGATTCCAGACTTAGATGTAAATGGAAAATCAAGGGATATGCATTTAATGGAGTCTTAACTGTAGTTAGACAAATGTTGGTAATGACATTAATAACCATGGATTATTTTTTATTTGGGTAAATCAATTTTTATGGATGATACTAATAGAAATGATAACCCCACCATTGTTTGGGTAATCGTTGCAATATATATATATATATATAGAGAGAGAGAGAGATAGCCACGTGTTCTAGGTTCTTCTTCTTGAGCCTTAATCATGGTCATTAGTCCTTTTGGATAGTTTTGCTCACAGTGGCAATTATGTTGTTCCTTTAAATTATTGATTGGAATTTGGACGCTGGCTGAAATAAATAACATTCTTGCTTAGTGGTTTGTGTCAGATCTCAGGTGTAGATATGAAGAAATCTTATTAATAACTTGCAACTTAGACTCTCTTTTTTGTCTAACATGGATTTGTATCCACTAAGTTGACTGTAAATGACTTCTTTACAAATATCTAACCTAACCTTATAGTCTGCTGAAATGTTGTTTGTTGGCAAGACCTATGATGATATAAAAGTAACTTTGTTACTTGTCACTTCATAGGATTTAAGGTAATCATGTTTTCTCGGTCTTCTACAAACCTACAGATATCTTTCTTGGGGATAGATAAATAGACTATCAGTACTCATTTGTGATGCAATGCTTGTTAAGAGTTTCTAAATAAAAAATTTTGATGGCTCATTATGCTTGGGTAACTAAGTTAATAGTGTTCTTTGATCAAACTAGGATTTATGTGTAAAATGAGTAGGATGTGTCGAAATGGTAGATAGCAGATATATGAAATATATAAATTATAATCAAATGAAGGATTGACTGTATCTTTCTTATATATCAAAGACTACATAGTCTTGACCGTATAATAGGAATCATGTGATAGGGAAGGCACATTTTAAAATATTGTTTAAGTTTCGGATGATCAAATCCAAATGCATGACTGAGAATTAGACACTTAGTCTCTTATGATACTGATGTCCGATTATATTTAAGAACTCATAACTTCGTTATGAGGTGACTATTTGGCTAAGTATGTATTCTTTATCTGATGATATAACTAAGTATGACTTATATCATAATGGATGCTTAGTTTATACCAGTTGTGATGAAAGGCTAAGGAATTCTAGACTTATATGTATATATATATATAAGTCTAGAATTCCTTAGCCTTTCATCACAACTGGTATAAACTAAGCATCCATTATGATGAAAGGCTAAGGAATTCTAGACTTATATATATATATATATATATATATATATATATATATATATATATAAGTATGATCAAGTTTTGGTTGTGGCCTTGCTTAAATTTATATCTTATTATGACTAAGTGTAATATGAAGTAGCTCAATTTGATGGGTTGTATTGAATATTATACAAGACGATATGCTGAGTTATGAAGTATAGTTTTCCTTCATTCTTATAATTTATTATTGTATATAACAGAGAGATATATGATGAAAAGGTATGCACCTTGTTAAGGTATAATGGACTAACAAGAAATATACTGATTGTAGAAGTTATGTTTATTGACTTCTGCGAACTGGATATAATGTTGATGTTATCCATATTTTTCCCCATGCCAAATATTGGATCAACCACGATCCCACATAAGAGGAAACAGAGTCAAAAGGAGGTCAGAAAAGGATTCAAAATTGGCTAAGTATAAAGGCAACGGAGAATTCCAAGTGTCATTATGGCGTTGATTCAAGGGGTAAAAGTTGTAAAATGGCCCGCAAATCTACCCAAGGAAAAAGTGAGCATCTGGGCCTGAGTCAAATCCAAAGTGGGAATCGAAGGAAAGGGTAAAAGATAAATTGCAAACCCGTAGGCCCGATTTTTGTTCCAATCTGGCTGCCACATGTCCCATATCAAAAGGGGACCCATTTTTTAAGTTGTTTTCCCTCCCTCATGTATGGACCTGATACAAACTTTGAAGGGGCATATCTTTTGACTCAGGTCTTGAAATATTACAAATCTGATGTCGTTGGAAAGATCTCGGCCTCGCCCATGTCATGGAGGTCTGAAACTTGAATTTTGAGGAGGTTATGTGAAGAAAAATGGAGGAAACATCTTCGGGATTTTAATGCAGGATCTTTTTGCCTAAACAACTAGATCATATTTGACATGTTTCGTTGTTTCCTCTTCTTTCAAGGCATCGAACCAAGGATTGATGTAGTAAAGATGGATTTGGGGGAGAGATTTCATTAGAGGCATTAACAGTGGTGGTTGAACTTCAACCTGATTTTCCTGCTTCTCTCTCTTTTCTTCTTTCAGGTTGAATCTATAAATACGAGGGTAGGATTCATTGTAAAGGGTTGGACATTCTTTGTTTTACAAGCTCCCTCCTCCTTCTAGCAAAGGGATATGTGGGGTTCATGCCTTCTATCAAAATTGCATTATGTTTCTACCTGTTGGCTGCTTTGTAATGGACTGTATCAATCTACAGAGCAATAAAACATGTCTGTAATCAATTTTTGATCCTCTCTTATCTCTTTTGCTTTCATATAGTCTTCCTTTACATATCTGACTATCTGTGCTTGTTCATTGTATGCATTTTATTAGTTTGTGTCTATTAGCAAAATAAGTGTTCATCATTCCTTTGGTGCATCACCTTGTAGTTTAGCTTTGTTTTAATTTCTGTATTCCTTCTATCCATGTCTCCTTAGTAAAGTTTAGATTAGGATTAAGAACAAATCCTCTGCAAGTTTCTACGTATGCACCTAAACAGAGGAATAAGGAACCAACCTTTAATCTGGAGAGCTTTCCCATTTTGCAAGGTCCCACACCTTGGGGAAAGTTATATGTTATGCAATCACACCAAATGAGTCTACCTTAGAAAAGTAGATTTTTAGAACTCATTTGGGGGTGTTGTGATTTCACGTTAACAGTTTTGGCACGCCCGGTGGGACTAAGAAGTATCCATCTTATTACAGTAGGAATTGATGTACACTTGTTGTGATTCTAGATTTTAAGAAGCCTTAAAATTGTACATCTAGCGACTCCAAAAGAAACAAATCTATTGGTTTCAACAGCCCAAGCTTGGAAGATTCATGAGAAAAAACCGGTCTAGAGCAAGGAAAGAAGGTATATTTGAATACTTGCATCTATCCCCAAGAAGAGAAATGAGAGGAAGAAGAGTCCAAAGGTCTCCATCTCCACCAAGCAAAACCTTTTCAACACCTCTACCTGTAAGGCCTTTCTTTCAGCTTGCAAGGATTCTTAGGCCAATCAGAATGGCACAACCAAATCCATATGTCAACTTCATCGGCAGTAGCCCATTTTCCTTGATTGCACAAAACCCATTTTTGATTGCAGCATTAAAGAGCATCCCACATTTCACTAGGGAAAATCAAACTTCTCCTGGTGACCATGTCCAAGATATTACAAATTTCTGTATAATCCACGAGATCCATGAGATGGACATTGCAGTCAAGCTACTCACCTCTTCATTTAAAGGGAAAGCTTCACAATGGTTCAAGAGTCTTACAACAGGCTTTATCCAAAACTAGAATCAGTTGTGCATAGCCCTTAACAATCAATTTGGTGAAAAAGGTGATAACTTGTCTTTGTTGGAGCAACTAACAACAATCAAGAGAGCCCCAAACGAGCAGCTGACATACTTCAACCTCAAATTCTAGTGGACTTGGGATAGGATTCCAATAGCAGTAAAGCCCACTAATGAAGGTGCCTTCTTATACTTTCTTAGGGCTTTAAATTTTGATATTTCTTTGATGATTCAGTCAATGGGGGGCACTACATTACCTGTAGCCTATAAACTCTCTATAGGGGCTAAGAACCATTTGATTTAAGCTGAAAAAATCACTCCTAGGCCATCTATGCCTCTCTACCCTGAGTTAGGAAGCCCAGATAATAGCCAAACACCTACATTAGCTCTTATACCCACCCCCAGGAGTCAAAGCTCAACTGAAGCTTCCACTTCATAATCTAATACCTCTAAAGAGTTTGAGGAAGTGGTGATGAAGAAATTTTAGAAATTTGGGAATGAGCTAGTGACCATCAAAAGACAACAAGCTCACAGTTTCAGGTCGTGCTAGCCCCAGGCTTAATATCAAGCCAGACCCCAGTATCAGCACAACAGACCACCACCTCAAACTGTGAATCAGATTCAGAACCAAGGACAGCCCCAAGCTGCTAGACCTTTCAGGCCATATGATCCTAACATAGCTTCAACATCAAGGGCATTGGTTCTTGCATAGAAAAATATGGCACAGGAATATGATTGGTGTTTTCCATGCAGACAGCCACATAACCAATCAACGTGCTTTAATGGTGCTCTAAATCAGGCCTTGATGGTGCAAACCAGTATGGTGCCACAAGAACTTGGCCAAGAGTAAGATCAGTAACAAGGATCTCAATAAGGTGGCCCCCCAAACGAGACTATGTTTGTCAACTGGAAGGTTGAAGACTTTTGTGGGATGAATCAGTCCCCTCCTCAAAGTGTAGTTGCCAATACACGGTCCAAAAAGAGAAGTATTGGAGAGGGTCAGCCACTGAATTCAAGTGACCCTCAATCTTCCATTACTCCACAAGATATTGGTGCTCTAAGTATGACTCCCAACATGCTGAACCAATCCAAACCGCCTCCCAAACCTAGTCAAGCACCAGATGTAACAGCCCATGTGCAAGAAAGAAATGTGTCTGGGAAGGGGCAAAAAAATGACAACACATTCAATATTATCGAGCTGATGAAAAGGATAAGTGTGAACATTTCACTATGGGAGTCATTGGCCATTTCAGGGTAGAGGGATCTGTTGCAGACTTCCATACAGAGTTGGTCAAGTTAAAATTACCCCCCTAACCAGCAAGAAAGAGTGTTTGCCAATGCAATTCAACCTAGGAGGAACCATGGAGAACAACAAGGTAAAAACATGAGACCTCCTCCCTTCTATGTCTCATTAATTATTAGAGACAAATTAGTACACAATTGTATGATTGATTCTAGGGCCAGTAGTTCTGTGATGCCCAAACAAATAGTTGATCAGTTGGGTCTCCAATATGAGTTCATCTGTAGAGGAGTAGTCCAATTAGATGGGACAATAGTGAATACTGTGGGAATCATCAAGGATCTGAGTCTCACTCTACACGCTTACCATAATGTGACTGTTTTACAAAACATGTCAATCATAGACTTGCCACCACATTTTACTTTGTGTATGTCCAGGGACTTAACTACCAAAATTGGAGGCTACCTATCTGTTGATTGATCACATATGCTCTTTAGGACAAGGTATGGAGCAAAGGCCACAATTAGATTTGAACCTATTGGTGATTATCATATTGAATCCTATGTGTGTAGCCCAATCAATGCCAACTACTTAGCTTTTGATCAAGAGGACCTCCTAAACACTTATGAATCAAATACCAAGGTGGGATGTATGCCAAACTTGAATCTTGATGATTGGGCCAACAAAAGTCATGTTTTTGATCCCTATAGGGAAATGGAAGAATCCGAGCTAGGTGTCTATTGCCTACATGAAGAGAACTAGCCTCTTCCTAACCTAATCAAGCCAGAATACAAGGATGACAATGAGGTATGGCAATTGTTCTTTGATGGTTCAAGGAGTAAAAAAGGAGCTGGAGGAGGAGCCATGATTGTGTCCCCCAGAGGTATGAGATATTATTCAACCTTTAGATTCCAGTTCGCTTGCTCAAATAACACTGCTGAATATGAGGCTTTAGTCCAAGGTCTTCATTGGGCAAGGAAGCTAGGAATCAAGAACTTGCAAGTATTCGGTGACATTGATTTGGTTGCCAATCAAGTTAGGGGACTAAATGTTATCAAAAATTACCTTCTCAAGAACTACAAGAGTAGGGTATTAGATCTCATGGAGGATTCTGAGGCCTTCAATATTGTGTCCAAACCCAGGAAGGAGAATGAAGTTGTTGATAGACTTGTAGCAGTTGGAGCAACGTTTTATGTGGTTGACAACATCAAGAGGGACAGAGAATAGCCACATATCCATGTGGTTGTGAGGCCAATAGTGCCAGATAATAATACATGCTGGTAGGTGTTTGAGAATGATCAGCAGATCATTAACTTTCTACAAGAAGAAGCTGAATTCTTAGTTATAAACCAGAGCAGACTAGAGCAGAAGTACGGGAATCAGATAGTACAGTTACATACAAATAAGCTTCCCAAAGGCTTAGTGACACTGGAATCTATTTTCAATCCTAACAATCAATTCAGAAAGGAGAAGGCTAACATGCAGATCAAGGGAGAAGATTCATAGTCAATCCCCGTTGGAGAAGACAAAACGCTTCAAATTGGTAAGGTGGACACCAAAAAAGAAAGGTATGAGTTCATACAACTTTTCCAAGAATTTCCTTATGTGTTTTCTTAGAGTTATGAGGACCGAAGGGGGTTCAATCCAAAGCTAGCACAACACACAATAGAACTAAATCTAGTTGTCTAGCCCATCAGGTAGAAGCAGAGACCAGTCAACCCACATATTGAGCCTCTGATGAAGAAGGAGTTGAACAAGCTGATAGAGGCAAGCATCATATTTCCAATCAAACACTCAAGCTAGGTTACAAATCTGGTCCCAGTCAGGAAGAAAAATGGAGAAATTAGGTTGTGTGTTGACTTTAGGGATTTGAATAGATCCTCCCTCAAAGACCACTACCCACTCCCTTTAATGTAGCAGATATTGCAAGTAGTGTCTGGGTTAGAAAGGTTCTCCCTCCTAGATGGCTACTTAGGGTACAACCATATCATGGTGAAAGAAGATGATCAATTCAAAATAGCTTTCACCACCAAATGGGGCACCTATGCCTATAGGAAAATGCCATTTGGATTATCCAATGTCGGAGCCACTTTTCAAAGGGCAATGGATGTGGCATTCAAGGGGTTGATCAACAAAATAGTGTTGATCTATTTGGATGACATTATAGTGTTTTCCAAGAATGCAGCAGACCACATTTTCCATCTAAGGCAGGTGTTTCAACGATGCAGGAGTTTTGGAGTGTCACTGAACCCCAAAAAATGCATATTCTTGGCCCTTGAAGGCAAGCTTCTAGGCCATATTGTATGAAAGGAAGGATTGGTAGTTGACCCAGAAAGAGTTCAAGCAATAAGAGCATTGCCATGCCAAGTCACAAGAAGACTCTTCAAAGCTTCTTGGGAAAAAACAATTTTTTCCATAGGTTTGTTCTAAACTTTGCTACCCTTGTTAAGCCAATAACGTTGATGTTGAAGAAGAGCTTAACATTCAGGTGAACAACTAAAGGAAAATCAAGTTTTGAGGCTATCAAAGAAGCCATATCACAAGCCCTAACTCTTGTGAACCCATATTTTTCCAAAGACTTCATATTGTATGCCTTTGGTGGCAGCGACACAATTTCTGCAATCTTGGTGCAGCAGAACAAAGAAAGTACATACTAGCCAATTACTTTCTTTATCCAGATTCTGGAAGATTATGAGGTAAGGTACTCATTCATTGAGAATTAGGTCTTGGTGGTAATCAGAGGACTGAATAAGTTTAATCATTTGGTTTCAAACAACAAAATCCAACTATTGGTCTCCTATGCGGGAGTTAAAGAATTCCTTCTCAGCAAGGACCTAAATGAAAAGTGTGCAGGATGGATCACCTGTGTCATGGAATATGACATTGAGATTAAGGTCACTAAGCTGATCCATGGGAATGGGTTGTGTGAGCAATTAGCCTCGAGTCAACAAGATGAAACAACCAACAAAAAGGAGGTTGTTCTTGTTCTACAAGATGATCAAGAAGAAGGGAGAGATGATGTACCTACTCCTTGTTGGACCTAAGACATGGTGCACTTCCTTCTAATATGCATGTGTCCTCATGGGATGGATAAAGCAAAAAGAAGGAATTTTAGGCTAAAGGCCATCCCATATGTTCTTATTGATGGTGTCTTGTTCAAGAGGGACATCAATGACATTCTGCTGAGATGCATTGGGACAGATCAAGTGGAGAGGGTGCTACAAGAATTCCATGTTGAAGCAGTTGGAGGCCATTTTTCTCCAAGAGTGATAGCACTCAAAATCATGAAAGCAGGATATTATTGGCCCAAAGTGTTTAGTGACTGCTACACATGGATCAAAAGGTGCAAGAATTGTGCATTCTTCAAAGGCAAGGAAAGGCTAGTAGCACTTCCATTTCACCCAATCTCAATCAACCAACCTTTCATGAAATGGGGATTGGACTTAATTAAAGTCATCAATCCAAACTCAAGCCAAGGTCACAAATGGATCCTGACAGCGACAAATTATTTCACCAAATGGACCAAGGCAGTGGCACTCAAGGAAGTAAATAAGTCTAGTATCCTGGATTTCTATGAAGGGATAGTGACTAGATTTATAGGTTCATATCATACAATGCATTGGCATTTATAGGTTCTAGGATCACAAAATGGGCCGTCAAGAATGGGACTTATTTGAGTACTTCATCAAACTATTACCCTCAAGGTAATGGCCAGGTTGTGTCCACAAACAAAAACCTGCTAAAAATCATCATAAGAACTCTTGATGAGAATCAGAGGACGTGGCGCACAAAGCTCAAAACAGCCTTATGGGCTGATAGAATAACACCCAAGAGATCTATAGAAATCTCTCCATTCAATCTCATCGATGGGAAAGAGGTAGTGTTGCCTATATCACTTGAGTTTCCAGCATTGGAGCTTGTGAAGCAACTAGAGATGTCTGAATTTGGACCAATGGAGACCAAGTATGTGGAGCTAATAGAATTAGAAGAAACCAGAGAGAATGCTCTCTAAGAAATAGAAAAGAATCAGGCTTCAATCAAGAAATGTTTTGACAAGAAGACAAAAGTAAGGACCTTCTAGGAAGGAGACCTGGTTTTGAAATGGGATGCAGATCAAGAAAAAATAGAAAGGCATTCCAAATTTGACACCATCTGGAGTGGCCCCTATATGATCACAAGATGCAAAAGTAGCAATTCTTTCCAATTTTCTACATTAGAGGGTGAAGAGTTGCAGATTCCAGTAAATGGGATCTATCTTAAGCACTGCTAATAAAAGGGGATTTCTCACCCTGTACATATAAGTTTAGTTTTCTCTTTCCTCTAAGTGCTTATGCACATTGTCTTGTTGTAATGTAGATTGCTTTTCTTCTAAGCGCTTTGCATGCTCTGCATGTTGCATTTAGAGCATGTATGATTTCAAATTTTGTATATAGTGTGGTGTTGTTTTGTTTCTCTCATGCAGTGTTTAAACTCGGCATTTGATCAAGATCAGTTTTAGTTATAATGGGTTTCCAAGTGGCCCAGAGGTCATTTTTTAAAGTTCATATTAGTAGCAGGCTATCACTCATGACTCCATGCCCAACGGATATGACAAGGTAATTGGTCTTTTCATCTAGCAGGTAGATACCCCTATGAGTCACCAAATTGTTATCCATATTTTGCCCCGTGCCAAATATTGGATCAACCACGATCCCGCATAAGAGGAAACAAGTCAAAAGACAAACAGAAAAGGCTTCAAAATTGGCTAAGTATAAAGGCAGCGGAGAATGCCAAGTGTCAGTATGGCGCTGATTCAAGGGGTAAAAGTTACAAAATGGCCCGTAACTTTGCCCAAGGAAAAATTTAGCATCTGGGCAGAGTCAAAGCCAAAGTGGGAATCAAAGGAAAGGGAAAAATATAAATTACGGACCCGTAGGCATAATTTTTGTTCCAATCTGGATGCCACATGTCCCACATCAAAAGGGGACCCATTTTTTAAGTTATTTTCCAGCCCTCCTGTATAGGCCCGATACAAACTTCGAAGTGGCATATCTTTCGACTCAGGGCTCAAAATATTACAAATCTGATGCCGTTGGAAAGATCTCAACCTCACCCATGTCATGGAGGTATGAAAATTTAATTTTAAGTAGGCTAGGTGAAGAAAAATGGAGGAAACATCTTCGGGCTTTCAATGCAGGATCTTGTTGCCTTAACAACCAGATTAGATTTGATCAGTTTCATCGTCTCCTCTTCCTTTAAGGTGCTGAACCAAGGATTGATGTAGTAAAGATGGATTTGGGGGAGAGATTTCATCAGAGGCATTAACAGTGGTGGTTGAACTTTAACCTGTTTATCCTGCTTCTCTCTCTTTTATTATTTCAGGTTGAATCTATAAATATGGGGGTAGGATTTGTTGTAAAGGGTTGAACATTCTTTGTTTTACAAGCCCCTCCTCCTTATAGCAAAGGGATATGTGGGGTTTAGGCCTTATATCAAAATTTCATTACGTTTCTGCCTCTTGGCTACTTTGCAATGGCTTGTATCAATCTACAGAGCAATAAAACATGTCTATGATCAATTTTTGATCCTCTCTTGTCTCTTTTGCTTTCATCTGGTCTTCCATTACATATCTGGCTATTTGTGCTTGTTCATTGTATGCATTTTTTTTGGTTTGTGTGTATTATAAAAATAAGTGTTCATCATTCCTTTAGTGCATCACCTCGTAGTTTAGCTTTTTTTTAATTTCTATATTCCTTCTATCCATGTCTCCTTGGTAAAGTTTAGATTAGGATTAAGAACAGATCCTCTGCAAGTTTCTACGTATGCACCTAAACATAGGAATAAGGAACCAACCTTTAATCTAGAGATCTTTCCCATTTTGCAAGGTCCCACACCTTGGGGAAAGTTCAATGTTATGCAATCACACCAAATGAGTCTACCTTAGAAAAGCATATTTTTAGAACTCATTTGGGGGTGTTGTGATTTCCCGTTAACAATTACAATGATATAAGCATGGGATCATAAGGCTATAACATTATTATTCACTATTTGAATCTTCTTGATTTGATGATAATTAGTTGTGATCAAATGGATTAAGTTGTGTTATTAAAATGGGATAGATATAAAACTTCAGTTATAGAAGTATGGGCTTATATGACTGTAGTATCACTATTCTAGTACTGGCATCACTTGGGTTGATTGAGGATCAACTGTGTTTGGTTGGATTACTTATGTTTTAATCTTAAGTAGAGACTTGTCTGGTTCAAAATAGTGGTTTTTCCTGATATTATTTCAATTAAATTATGACTTTAATGACAAGAATTTTATCATATTTCAGACAGTATGATTTTGAATGACTGAGTAAAAGGTTTTTACAGCTAATAAAATGGATTTCTAGATCAAAAACAATTACAAGTTTTATGGAAAATGATGATTATTATCCTTATTCAAAGGGGTGTAATTATGTTATTGAATGATTTGATTGTGATTAATGAGGTGAAAATCATCAGAATGATGATTCATTAAAGAGGGAAAGTATGTAGCATCCCATGAATTCAATCTGCTTAGTTAATAGGATAGGACATATAATGTTAAGTGGTTAGCGAAGGTAGAAGAGTTGGCCATGTTGCGTAGTTTGGTATGCAGTTGAACGCGTGTACATAGACCCCAAAAAGGATATATGCATGAATGCATAGTTGCATGTGTAACCACGCAACAATGCTTACTTCCATGTCTTCCTAAAACATTTGACGTATATGACATATTGTTGTCTTGGCTTGTTTATGATTTATGATGGTTTTAGTATTTGATATTGCACGACCTAACTTATACCCTTGGCATTTACATATCATTGGGATTTGATTGCTATCGGTAATACTTGGTATCAAAACTATTGATAAATATTTTTTAGGATGGCCTAGAGCCATGTTGAAGGACACTAAATCATTGAGTTACAAGGACACTCTATCGAGTGTTAAAATTGTGTTGAATTATGTTCATTGTTTACTAAAGGTCTTTAGACCTTGCTATGATAATTTGATATATGGTTTTATACCATACTCCTTTTTGATATTATATGATTTGGTATTAGTGGAATTATGAGCTAATCATATTTGATAGCAACATATTGACCGATGGTCATTTGATTATCTAAATGCTTGTTTTAGAACATTTTTTTCTTGGTCAAATAGACCATGCAAAATTTTAAGGTGGAATTGAGTTGTTAATTATCCATTTAATTGACCCCATTGCATATAAAAAATTGGGATGTAATAATAGCTTCAATCTTGGTCAATCAACCACGCATTGGATAATTTATCAAATGTATTATTAAGGCATGAGATGTCATGCAAGTTATAATTAAGTATTGAATTAATAAGGAGCCAACTACCAAATTTGGAGGACGGTGGTGGAGCTAGGGAAAACCACCTACGAGGCATTATTCCATTAAATGTGTTTAATGAGCTTTTAATTTTATGGAAACAGGTGAAGCTTCTAGTAGAAGCTACCAACTTGTATGCAAATTTTCACTCATTCTATTTTGTATTGTTGCAAATATAGGCTCCTTAGCGAAGCCATGCTAGACTTTGAACTTGGTGTTTTAGAAGAACTCGAACTCACCCTTGAAGAAGCCATGCAAGCTTTCTTTAGAAATGTTTTGTTGAGTTATCTTTTGATCAGTGGGCTAAAATAATAAGTATTCTAAATTAGCATGATGGAGTGAGTATTAATTTTCATTGGATCATCATTGAGGGAGGTTGCTTAAGTTACATAATTGGTAGAAGGTTTTGTAGAGGTTATCAAAAATTCACAAAAATTTACAGGCATGATATACTCTAATTCTTTGAAATTTATTGCTTTATTTAATTGTTTCATGGAAAGAACTTTTCTCTTAACTAGAATGTGGTTTTGAGGTTCTGGGTTTTTTATATTTTCTTTACAATGTGATCTCTTGTTGATGGAATGAATTCTAAACTTGTTATCATTTTATATCACATTGTTTTCTTTGATAATTGATGCATGTTGAAATTTTGCTTGTGGGTTGTATTGAATGACTACGAAAATGACATTATTGCATTTATATATTGAAAGGGTGTGTCTTAACATTAGCCATTTTTTGCATCTATGTTCTCTGTAAGGCATGGTTTCCTTGCTTAGTTTAATGCTTCGTAGGGTTTTGGGGACTTGAATTTGAATGCAAAATTTATTTGGATACGCTTGGAGGATTTGTTGGGTTACATAACCTATTGTTGAAAATTGTCTAGCAGACCATTTTAATCTGAAAAAGTTACAGGACTTACTGTTATTGTATCTCTATGATATTATGGTCTTATTTTTAGATGTTAACACCAAGATGTCTCGACTTATAGCTTTTGAATGATTGATGGTCGATTTGGGTTGTGGGTTTTTCTCAATTGATTCAAACCCTTTATTAGAAACAGGATAGTAACTCCTTCTAGTTTATCTTTTGGAATCCATTTTGTAGCGTTGCTTAGATAGCTAAATGATGTTTTTTAAATAAATATCATTTGAAGTTATACTCTGTTCAAACTTAGTTATCACTGAATCTTGAGTGAAGCTTGTTTGACTGTTGGGTTTTTCCTGGTTTGTTTGGAATGTATAAAACACTTAGATGACAACAGTGACTTGGGCTTTACTTCCTCTGTGATGATTAAAAACTCTTGAGGTTTTGATTTAGGATCCTGAAGCTTTCTCTCTTAATCTTGTGAAGGAGTATTTGTTTTCCTTAGGGCTTTCAAGTTGTTATTGATTTCTGTAGAATCGATAGATCTTTATTGATGGGATTATTGTTGGGAAATTTGATGTTATGAACTTAACATGTTATAGGCATGGTAGATCATACCTTACCCTAGATATAAGTGTTCATGGGTTTTGATCTTAAACTTGAAGATCCTTGTCGATAATACACTATTTGTATACTTTCTTCTAAGCTTGACCTGAGCCCTATTCTTGTTAAGATTTTGCACTAAATGTTGAAAAATGAAGTTCATTATGTGTCTGAACTGTGTAGTCTTTCATCCTTTTGTGGATAGACCATGATTGGGTATGAGTAATTGGATTAATCCAAGTCTTGGGTTAGTTTATTCCCCACATTTAACTATGGAACTTCACCCTGAGTCTCCTTATTATTGTTACCAATTTGACTAAGGAACTCATTATTGAGTTAAGGGCTGACTTAATCTTTAAAGAAGCCTACTTGAAGAATGATTCCATGAGAGGTTGTTGAGCATGAACTTTTAAGTCTTAGTTCTACCCTTGCTTGAAATTATGATCTACTTTAGTTTGTCCCATTTTCAAGTGTCTTTTGATCTAAGTGAAATTGATTGAACAAAACTGATATACTTGTGTAGGAAGTTCTTTTTACCTAAACTTGCATTTTGGGAATATGAAATCTTGCATGCTCTAATCTAGATCTTATTCCTTTCCAGGGTATGGGGGGAATGGTATATGTTTAGATTTACAGAGGTTAAGTATCTTGAAACTCTGAAAGGCTGAATGTAATGGAACAGTGATATAGAATGGGCTATGTTTTCTTTTATTTTTTCTACCTGCTCAGGGATATACCATATTGGTTCCTCAAGCGTAGAATCAAGAAGAAACTTTATCTTCATTTTTTTTTGGTTTGAATCTTCATCCGCTCTCGAATGTGAATCATTTGTTCATATCATCTTGGATCTTTTGTGGTTTTTTTTGTTTCTTGGGCGGTTTGGTTTTCTCTGGTGAAGTGTTGATTATTTCATCTTCTTATTTTCGTGTGTGGTTTCATTTTTTTGGTGGGTTGTTGGATGGTGGTGGGTCATTTGTTGTTACAGCATCCTTTGGGGTTGTCATCTCTTCCTGGTTGAGTGGTGTTGTGCTGGTGTGGGTCACCCTTCTTCGAGGTTTGGGATTTTGAGTTGTTTGGGCCCTTGCCAGATCTCCTCGGCCTTGGGACGCTTCCCCCTCTGTTGGCATTGTGTGGTGTCTAGCTTGGAGGGGTTTCCCTTCCCTCTTTATATTCTTTTGGTAGCTATTGACCTCCTTCCAGCTATTCTGCCCTTCCTATTTGATCCCCGTTTGGGGTGGTAAAGTGTGTGGGGCATGGTGGTTTTCGGCGCTAGTTCGTCATGTTTGGCGTTACCATGATGGTTTTGTTTGGAGTTATCCTTTGTGTCCTGGTGTTACTAGTCATTCTGTTGTTCTTTGTCTTCTCTTTAGTGTTGGGTGGGGTCCCGTCAACCCTCTAGTTCATAACTCTAGTTAAAAGTGTTTAATAATTAAAAAAACAATGAAAAACTACATTAATGAAAGATAAACAAATAACAATGCAAACCTCCCTGTAGTTCCTTCAATGCAAACCTTAGTAAGGTTGTGGAGAATTTTTCTGTGGAACCTTGCAAATGAATGTGGGTGCTCTTGAATATTCTCCAAATATGAGTGAAAAATGCTATAGACACATATACATTGGCTTAAAATTTTAACATAGTTATTTTACTTAAATCCAAGAGGATTTGTAAGAGAGTAAACCTGCAAATTATAGAGGCAGAAGTAGTTGGAAATTAGTTACACACAGCTGAATGCACATGCTAAAAAGAGCATTGGAGGAAGTTACAGTAGTGTTGAGGCATTTAAGGGAAGTAATGGAATTAATTACAAAAGTTGCATCCAGGAAAGGTGGTTGTACGTGCAATTTAATTGTCCCCACCTTTCTAGGACTCTAGAAGTGTAGTTAATTAGGATGGGGATGTGGAGTCCAAGTGGAGTCCAAGTGGCTTTTGACTTAAACAGGTGGAATTAAATAACTAAATTTGATTAGTATTTAATTGTGAGGAGATAATTAACCATTTAAATAAATAAATGTTTAATTATATTAGCTAGAAGGTGTTAGGAATTAATTTAATTAATTCCAGGAGAATGGTAGAATTAAATTAATTTAATTGTGAGGAGATAATTAACCATTTAAATAAATAAATGTTTAATTATATTAGCTGAAGGGTCTAAAAATTAATTTAATTAATTCCAAAAGCATGTTAGAATTAAATTATTTAATTCCAATGGGTAGGAATATAGCTTAGGAAATAGAATTAATTTTAATTAATTGTAAAGAGGAGTATTTGAATGATGAAACTGATTTAATTAATTCCAAAGGGATGTATTGTGGCGAGATAGAAATAAATATAATTAATACTAATTAGATAGAAACATGGTAAAATATGTATGTATTTTGAGGGTGTCTACAATTATCATTTGGTTTTGTCATATCTTGTCACAGTATGTGTGACTTAATGATTTATTTTAGTAAGCCTTATGAACTTGATAGTATAGTTATAGCTCTGCAACATATAAGTATGGGCTTATGTGGTTGCAGTATACTTAACTTATTAAGGTGTTATTTGGATTGATATGGCCTATATGGTTGACTAGTTGACTTCTATTTAATTGAGTAAACACTTGTCTGGAGGATTGAATGTGATTATGTTTATGAATTTGTTTGAAATTCTTTTAATTATGTTCATGTGGTATGTTCAAAATCAAATGTGCTATTTATGATCCTTATAATAATTCCATTTAAAAACAGTTCTCTTTTTATGAAGTTGTTAGATAGAATATATCATTCTAAGGATTTAGATCCTATCATGCTCATTTCACATGAACTGACCAATGCTAACATGTTTTGTATATGGAAAGCTTTAAGTTCGAAAGGAAAATGAAGATGAAAGTAATTACTTGATCTATCTTATTTATAAAGATGCATTGATAGCATAGTGAATTTATGATCAAAAGAAATAACAATGTATTATTTATCTAACTAAAATGGCAAAATTATCCTTCTTTGTAAATTGTATTGAAAAAGAAAGATTTGTTATATTGTAATGAATAATACTTGACACCTATTCCTGGAAAGTAATAAATTTAGTATACTTTTTTATATTACATTGATTGGAAAGGATTGCTTGATTAAAGAATTAGCCTTTCTGCATTCTTTTAAGAAAGGTAGATGCATGTTTGTTGTTATATCAAGCCTAGGTATAAGGCACTATAGTGTTGCATGACTTATATAGTTGAATTATATCTTGAATGTAAGAAAGCTAAATGAATTAATTACCATGGTCAACTTAGCAATTGACAACAAAGTGTTGAATGCTTGTGGAAAGAATAAATTGATACTAGATCATGATCTAAGTATTTTATGAAGTGTGAATTGTGACTATTGAACTAATTTCATTTTGGAGGAAGGAATAAGTTATTATGGAATGTTTGTATAAGTAACTTATCAGTTATTCTTAGTAACTAAGTTTATAAAACTATGGTTATTTAGTGAATGTAAATATACTTGGCTACTTATATAAAGGTGAATTATGGATATGAATTCCAATAAAGATAGGAAGATAAAATGAACTTAAAAATTATAACTAAGATATGAAATGAGAACTCTCTCACAATATAATTGATTTGTATTTGGAAGACTAATATATCTAAGTTCATAACTGATATATTATTGTGTGCAACATGGACTGCTTATAATCTATTGATATTAGATATAATAAAGGATATTATTGGCATGAGACTTACTAAAGTAAATAATCAAATTTGGGGAATTAAATATCCTTGGATGAACTTGTGAAAGGACCTTAGGTATGAATCATTCGAGGAGAAAGTGTCGTGATACCTAGGGTAACCTATCGTGACTTAACTAATTACTTTGAAACATTAAAATAAAGTGTTCCAATTTAGGACCCTTGGCGGGTCAACTCACTATGGCCGTTATACAGTCGTATCCATTTAACGACGTTAGTTTCTAATTGGATATTGTTGCTTACCAGCTATACAGAGTTGCCTCATCAAGACCCTGAATTGTGACATGGTATTGTATTAAGTACAAGATTCTTAGAGTTACAAATGTGGATTAAACCTCAAAAATGTGTATCTCGATGCCAACTTATGATGGATACGTGAAGGTAAGTGATCTAGAAATGATGCAAATCATTATAGAGACACTTACTTTCTCATAGGCATCGTAGGATGACATAGAGGTACGTCTTCTTGTAGGCTAAACCAGTTGTGTACCTTATACCAGAATTGTAGTTGTTTATAGTACCATTGTTGAATGCTAATCCATATAATTGAATAAGTGATTAAGGTGGGATGACAAGTTCCTAATGGTGAGTGTGTTGTCACTGAACTGAGCATGGCATACATGACTCTTGAAATTTGCACAAAGTATTGTAAGTTGTTGATTACACTGTCAAGATTTCATGAACATCTAAATTGTGAGATGTCGGATGGGAATTCCATGGTGGAACCTAGGTAGACACTTAGAGAGCATCACTTAATTATCATTTCTTAATAAAGGAAAGATAAAAGGATAGACTTGTTGTATTGGCTCATAAAGAGTGTTGAGAGGGATCAAGTAGGATTTGTATACTCTCATGCAGTTGCACATGGTTTATGATAGTTATCAGAAATGGATTACATTAAGGTTTATGTTGGATTTAAATATATGGGTATTTAAATCGTGAAGCATAAAGTAAAAAAAAATCCCTAGAATTGAAGTGACAAAAAGTGGTTGTTAAAAAATGTACATACGATCATCCATAT
The DNA here is from genome assembly GCA_019776745.2 of Taxus chinensis. NCBI lineage: Eukaryota > Viridiplantae > Streptophyta > Pinopsida > Cupressales > Taxaceae > Taxus > Taxus chinensis. The sequence continues at coordinate 73,313,926 of CM034155.1, read as the reverse complement.
GGCAATTTTTCTTTCGGGGTAATCTATTCTTCCATTGACTTTATATTAGATATTTGGACATATCAACTTTATAGCTTACCACATGAGTCCAAATTAGAAACTGGTACATTGGGATATAAAAAGATAATGTTTCCATATTGAATGAACATTGAGTAGTAGACCCAACATTAAATGTTTTCCAAGTGAATAACCCAAGACCTGCATTAGGAATTCTAGAATGGTGTATCATATATCTCCACTTCTAAATTTTTAATTCTTCATAAGGTGTTGGAAGAGGATTTTCCATTGGTAAACCCTCGTAATGTCACCAATGATTATAATAACATTGATATTTAAGTAATGCCTTAGGTGGAAGTTCTAAATCATCTTTGGACTCTTCCTCATAAGGTATAATTTGATTTCCCCCAATTTTTACATGCAAATTAGCCACAATTTTTGACAACCTATTGTTTATCCATGCACTAGTGCAATTGATTTCAACCTCTTCCTCTTTAATACATTTTCCCAAATTTTCCACTGTCAAATCTATATTGTCTTTATAATTTCCTAAAAATTATATATTGTCTACAAATGAGTGTGTAGATTATTCCGGACATGGTGAAGAGAAAATTAAAATCTTCAGAGGCTAACATGTCTAAACTAATAATGATAATTTCATTATTTTACAAAAAATAACTAAAACGAAATACTAATAATAAAATTACAATAATATCATTATTTTGTAAAAACTTTCCAAATATTTTTTGCTTACATATTTTTGTAATGTTCAATATTTTTCTTAATTTGTCTTTAATTTTCTATATTTTGTAATTTTGACATAAATATGAAATTGTTACCAAGTTTCATCAAGTTTTGTATTCAAACATAATAGAACATCATGGAGAAGGGAGTGTTATCAAATGTTGAACTTGCAATCACCCTGATAGATATATATGCAAAATGTGGTAGCATTAATAAGACAAGAGGAGTTTTAGAAGAAAAAAAGGACTGAAATGAATGGGGTGAAAATAATTATTTTCAAATGGTGTTTGTTTTAGTTTTTTGATAGATAATTTTTTTTGTAATTCTATATTAATTGAATTTCCATTTTACAACTTTTCATATTTACATTTCAAGACAAGGTAGGTTCCCTAGTATAAATGTAACATACAATGTGGACGCATACTGAAGGCGTGTGTATTGTTGTAAAATGTAAATAAATCTATTATGTCAACACTGGGTGAGAATCCTTTTGACATTTGCATTCCCTCTCTTATATGTTGAAAAAAAAAATTCTTTCCCTATGAAAGGGAAGCATGAGTTTGCAAAATCTAGATATATGTAGCAGGTTTGCAATGGTTTTGTGTGTTGCAAATAGAATGATAAGTGAAATGATTAAAAAATGGTTGTGCAAGAATGATTTAAAACCCTTTGAATTTATGAAGCACTCTAAAACATATATTGACAGTAAATGCTTTTATTTTGTTTATGTGCATGTAACCATGAAATTTGAATGGATGAGGACTATAAATAATTCAATGGTATGACCCTTTTTTATTTTTTTTACACCCACAATGAATCATTTTGTATACATGGTTAACTTTCTTGGCCATCTTGGATATCTTGAGGAATCTATAAACTTTATAATATAAAAGCTAATTAAACTTTTGGTTATTATGTAGATATGTTTTCTTGGTGGTTGGATGGGTGATGGTATGAGAGGAAAACTAGTTAGTAATTAGTAGCTACCCTATTGCAAATGATTGTATCCCCGAGTTTCTATATTGAAGACAAGTGTTGTGTGAAGTAAACATTTTTTAGTTTCCTAAAGAGTTTCAAAATGTGTGTGGTTTGTTGTGCAAGTGTGTATTTCAGACCATCTCTAGAACATTTCTTTCTTAACTTCCTTGTTATAATTATAAGTATTATTGATTTTTACATTTTAGCATTATGGAAGTTTTCACCGTGGTTTACCTTGTGCTCATTCTAAGTATCTAGGGTGTTTTAGAATGCCCTATAATTAATTTTAATCATGACATGGGGTGATCATTTTTTCTTGGACATTGTATCACATGAAAATGGTGAAAATTACCATATTTCACCTTGTGAAAGCTATTTAGAACCAACATGAAAAATAAACCCATGTTTATATTTATTGCAACCTAATGTCTTAATCATCATTTTTATAGACTTAAATTGATGAATAATTATATATATAAATTTTATGTTAAGGGAATATAATATAAAATCATGTCACAAAATTCCCAGGTTAAAATAAAGGATAAAGTTGGATTTCATGTTATATAAGAATAAGGTTTGGCGAAATTCAAACGTTTTCACAAGTTTGATGAAGTTCAATGTAAGACTAGACTCCATAATATGTTTTTCATACTCAAAGACCTAGAAAAATAGGAGTTTCCATTTAGGGTATGGATATATGTTGAAGTATAATGCAATTTTTTTGTATAATTTTATAGTTTTTTACATATACAAAGTATAAAAATGTTTGAAAATTTGACTACAGGATGTGCGGTCGTGTCATATAATGCATTTTTTTATTTATTAAGAAAATTACTTAAGGACATGTGGTCCCATGGAATAAATCTTTTATAATGTGTTTTATTGACACTCAAATAAAATCAATAACTTACTTGAAATTGACATAAATTCTTTACATTTTTAACAAATGAAAATTCAAATTAAAAAAATAACTTACTTTTCTTTTTACACAGAAAAAGCACTATGTTGTTTGAGCTCCTTCTCCTTCTTTGTAAGAGTGAGAATGATAGGTGTAGTGAAAATTATCAAAGTTTCTGCCAAAATCACTAATAAATAATGCTTGAACACATATAGTTACATGAATTACAAACATGATTTCATAAGTAATGCAATATGAAATTAACTCACAAACACAAGAATGTTACAAAGAATATACTAGATTCACTAGTATGGTCAGTCGATAGTATGGACTATACTACCATATCATAACGAATCCTTGACCCAAGGTAGGGCTCCATGAATTTTACTATAGATATAGATTGGGGTGAGGGTGGCTATGATATATAGATTTTAGTTATAGTCAGGACACAATTGCACCCCCTTTAAATTTCTAGGGGCTACATCTGGAAACTGATCATGCCATATCTGACATAGGTATATAGGGCCATTGCAAACTAAAAATAGAATATGATATGATGGGGGGATATCTACCACCGTTAAAAATAGTGAAGCATCCATTGCATCTATCTATTTAGAAGGGTAGACCCCCACCTCAAACTATATAGTCTAGAGGGGTGTTCCCTATCTCTATCTATAGAAGGAAGATGCACCGCCACAGGTTGGGGACTATATATATTGATAAGAGTTTAGTCAAGGTCACTTGGGGATATCATGGTTCATTCACTCCAATATGAAAGGCCCTTCTATATATGGGAAGTTTGGTGTTTGTTCAATCATCATCTATAAGTCATGTCACATATAGAATAGAATATATGGATGATGGATTCTATATAGAGGTGGACCCATATCGATTGAGATAGGGCCACCCATAGATATATTTGGTGTCCTATCTATATATGGGGATGGATGATGTGGTGCCCCAGTTGACGGTCCCCTATATATAGCATAGCTATAGTACTAGCGCCGTATAGGTAGATAAACAGGTCGTCTGAACTGGTTGGTGACTAATGACCTATCTAGATATGGGGACCCCTAGATAAGATCATTCATCCCCCTAGAATCTATTTAGAGGGGGCCTCCTCCTATCTACTCCCCCTAGATAGATATGATATCTTCCATCAGGATTGGGGTTAGAAGGAGGATGAATATAGTCCAGTGAGTGTATGTGGTGTGGTGGAGGATGGATGCATCATTCAATACATATTATGTATGTAATATAGATATATAGGGTGCATAATAGCTCTAGGGTGATTGATGGATATATTCTCTCTAGTTGGCCCCTGTATATACTCCCCAATATAGAGATAGAGATAGAGATAGGGAGACCATAGATATAATGGGGGCTGACAATATGTAGAATCTATATATCTTGTTATCTTGGGGAGATATATCATATATCTATGTAGTGGTGGCAATCATATCCCATATATTTGACCACATGGGTGGGATAGCTACCAATTTAGGGGGAGGTGATGACCCCTACATGATATAAGGGAAATAATCTAGACTCTATATGGTACGTGGATCATCCCCCTCGCTGCATCTTATAGTCGGTTCATAGATGGGGAGGCCAAACGTCCTAGTTCTTTAGTTCCTAGGTGTTCTTGCCCCTATACTCCATGAAGATGGTATATGGGGCCCCATATATAGAGAACCATTAGGCATCGAGGATAGCTAGATCCTAATCGAATGCCAACCCATATATAGATAGGCCTACCGCCTGGAACCTCACATTATCTCAAGTGGTGTGTATAGAAAGGAGAATGATAAGTAACTCCCTTATAAGAATAAAATTCATCAATCCAAGAAGGAGGAGTTACATTCTCATAACAGTTGATCAAATGTAACTCCTATGACACATTATGGAATCCTATGAAAAATCATTTAACTCCTATGACACAAATGATACCTAAGAAAGATGATTTACCATGAGTAGGAAATATTCCAAGTAAATAAATAAATATAAAGAAAATAATATCGTACACCAACACCCCCCTGAAGTGTAGCTTACATGAGAAACGAGAAAAAGTAGGTCCCGGTAACAGGTCATGATGAGGTATCCAAGTACAATGAAACTCTCAAAAAGTGGAGAAAAGTATAAAATCTAGTGGTAAAACTTCCCCCAAAAGAGATAAATAGAGGACTATAAGGCCCCCAAATTATGATGTTTATGTATCTTTCACCCAAAAATGATCTCATAATTGAAGAAGCTTACTCTTAGTAAATGGTTTGGTGAAGATGTCAACAATCTGATCTAATTTTTGGTAATATCTGAGATCAATGACATGTCCATAAATTTAATACCTAATGAAATACATGTGAATATTGATGTTCTCGGTCCAATGATGTTGAACCAGATTCCTATAAATAGTGATATGGTTGTCGCAGAAGATGATTTTGGGTTGCCTTTACTTCACAAAAAAAAATTTCAAAATCCCCTAAATCTAAATGTCCTCTGTGGTAGCATTCACAACTCCTCTATATTTGGCCTCAGTAGATGATAAATCAATAGGATTTTACTTCTTTCTTAACCAACTAATATGGATAGATCCTAAAGAGAAACTATAGCTTGAAGTGGACTTGTGATTCTAAACATCATCAGCCCAGTCTAAATCTTTGTATCCATCAAATTCATCATCAATACCTACTCCGTAGTGAATCTCGAATCTATGTGTATCCTGTATGTAGTGAAAATCCTCTTAGTTTCTTTCCAGTGTATCTCATGTGGCTTGTACATGAACCTAGAGACCAGGCCTACTATATATGATATGTCAAGTCTATTGTGAATCAAATATATATTTTTTCCTATAAGTTGTCAATACAACATAACATCAACTAATGGTGAAGTACAATAAACCTTAATATTGACTCCAAATAGAAAGGGATTCGGAGTTAGCTTACAATTAGCCAAGTGAAATTGATCAAGTAAATTAAGAGCATACTTGGGTTGTCTAATGGATATACCTGAGTGAGACTTTGAAATTTGAATCCTAAGGAAGTAATGCAACAAACCCAAGTTAGTGATGGAAAATATTTCTTGTAGATATTTTTTCACTACTGAAATGAAAAATGAATATCTCCATGTTATCAAAAGATCATCAACATAAAGTATCAGAATCAAAATTGAATCATCCTACCATAAAATATAGACATTTGGATCAGAGTGACATCTAGTGAACCCTACATTGAAAATAAAGGAATCCATATTGGCATACTAAGTCTGAGAGGCATGTTTAAGGCCATATATATATTTCCCAAGTTTGCATATTAAAGAAGAATCTTGAACAAATCCCTTTGGCTACTCCATATAGATCTCCTCCTCTAGGTCACCATGAAGAAATGAACTCTTCACATCCATCTAATAAACATCCCAATGATGAATTGTGGAATTGGAAAGAGTGAGTCTGATGGATTTCATTTTGGCAACATATGTAAATCTCTTAGTGTAGTCACTACCTGGAACTTGTGAAAAAAAAATCTATCAATCATGTTTTAAACTTTTCAACAGACCCATCTTTTGCATACTTGGTCCAATATATCCACCTAGATCAAACCATATTCCTTCCCTTAGGAAGGTGTGTAAAATCCCAAGTGTTTTTCCCAATTAAGGAACTTTACCCCTCTATAGTTGTGTCCCACTTGGGATTTATTGATGCCTTCTAAAAGGTTTTTAGATCAGAGGCAGAGGAAAAGAAAGCATGTGGTCCAACCCTAAACTTTGAATGTGTATGTTCTACATCTATAGGATCCCCTACCCAAGTACTTGCACTTTGTAATTTTTGCATAGCCCAAAGAGGACCGGAAGTAGGAGAGTCAAATATACTCTTCATCATTTGAGTGATGTGGTGCTAACTGTAAGAGGTCGAAATGCCTCCAAAACATGCACACACACACACACACACAATTTTCAAAAATTCTAAAACCTTCAAAATAGTTTCCTTATCATTCCTGAATCCACATTAATTTTTTACAACATTACAATCTACCTTTTATTTCCCATTATCTCTAAGAAAAACCCTAAAATGCCAAAAAAAACCTAAAACAAAAAAATCATAAAAATTAAAACACCTTGGATGGGCCCCAAATTTTCATGAAAAATATTCCTTCATAAATGAAGGCTCATGCCAAATCTTGTCTTATTCCATAAAGCGAAGAAAAAGATATTAAAACTTTGATTTTTAGACAAATCTAAAAAAAAGTTCTATGAAAATGTTAGACCACGAGACGAAGGAATTTGGACCCAAAAATATACCTAAATGGAACCCATACTTTGTGAGAAAAAAATTCATGGCATATTACTAATCAAGATCTAACTCCCTGGAAAATTTCAAGATGATTCGATGGTCAGATCAAAAGTTATAGTCTCTGGAAGTTATGTTCCCACATCATTCTCCCTTGGGTGAAAATAATTTTGCTCCTATGAATTTAGTTGATGGAATTCATCCAATTTTCCACTCTCTATCTTCTTCAACTCCAACTCAAGAATCCAATTATTTTCTTCTTGTTGCAAACTTTCCCATTGTACCAAATATTTATTGTAGCTCCCATCCCTAGTAGTGATTGTTTTTTTATCTAAGATAGGAATTACCCTCTCCTTTTTCTTCTTTGGAATTTTTTTCTCCCAATTTACTTCTTCCTCCTCCTCCTCTATATTTTCATCATGACCTGGAAACTTATATAAGTTAGAAACATTAAAAAACTAATAAAATATAAAAGTTGTTAGGTAGCTCCACCTTGTAGGCATATGGCCTAATCTTCTTATACTTTAGTTTATTATATGTCCCCTTTGGAAACCTCTCCTTTATGAGATGAATCATCACCATATATCCTTATTCAAATTAATTTACTCTCCTACTTACATCCACAACCACTTTACATTTTGCATTACTATCTTTCAGATTCTCCCTCACTTCTTCTTACAATTGTAGCATGTGTTTTGCAAATGTTTCTACATCATCGTTGGTTTTATCTTCACTATGTATCACAATCAGATCTACCTCTCTTTTGGGGTTCCTACCATAGACAATATAAAAATGATACCTCCTAGTTGACATGTTTACCAAGTTTTTATATGATAAAAATTAGCTTGTGGTAAAGCCAAATCCCATTGTTTCATTTTTTCTCCAACTATTCATCGTAGAATATTTCTTAAGCTCTTGTTTACTACTTTTGTTTGTTTATCAATATAGGGGTGATATGCACTACTGAATTGTAGTTGTGTCCCCATTTCCCTCCACATCATCTTCCAAAATTGACTCAAAAAAATTGTCCCGGTCTAAAGTGATCATTCTTGGAACTCCATGCAACCTAACCACTTCTGAAAAAACAAATCTACAACTCTATAATTGTCATTAGTTGTCCTACAAGCAAGTAAATGTGCCATTTTAGAAAATCTATATACCACAACAAAGATATAATCATTTCTTCATTATATTTTAGGAAGTTATAACATGAAATCCATACTCAAATCAACCCATGGCTCTGTAAGGATAGGTAATGGTATATAGAGCACGGTATTTTGTGCATGGACCTTATCCATGTGGCACATTGTACGTACCCAAAATTGTAAGGTACTGTACTGCCGGAATAGTGTAACAAGTGCCCCAATGATGATACAGGTCTCCTCGCAAGGTGTTCGGGATCCGGAAAAAGCTCTCCGAGTGTGCGTTAACATCCCGCATGCCCCGCTTAGCCCCCGCGTCCTTTGTTTTTCCTTTTTCCTCTCTTTTCTTGGCCTTTTGCTCTTTAGTGACAAAACCGCCACCCTGCCTGGGCGGCGGTCTCGTGACCGCCGCCCTGATCAAGGTGGCGGTCCTGTAACCACCGCCCTACTCAGAGCGGCGGTCGTTTACGTGTTTTCCAGAAAGTGTTTTAACGCGACTCACATAAAAATCAACGTTTTCACCAGCTTTCCTTGCCGAATTAGGCTTGCATTTATGTTTTCGGTCCCCTGGAATAGTGTTTGGCCATTGTTTATTGTTTTAGAGTTCAGTTTGGTTTTGATCTTTGGGTGAATGAAAAGCTATAAATAAATGCTTTGTGCACAAGCAAATGGTCTGCCCCTCATTCACTTTCATGCTCTGATTTTCACAGTTCAGTCTTTTATTCTGTGTAGAAGCCATAGTTTTAATTCCTTGCATGCTTAGTTAGCATTGTTCAACTGTTGGTAAGCCACATACCCATCTTGTGCAGGCAGTACTGTTATTTCACCCAATCCATTGGAGTAGAATAGCTTAGGAAGCCATTAAAGTTGCAGGTTTTGCTCTTCAAACAGGATAATTTCAGGTTCTGGATGCTTTATGTTGCATGACTCGCAGTAAATCCTGCTAGGAATTGCATAAGCCAAGCTATGTACTCTTGCGCTATCCCTCTCCTACTCGCATTATATTCAGTCTGCATTATGAGCTGCCTTTGTCCCAATATCTACTTCTGTTGATGCTAGCATTACACGCTTTTCTGGATTCACGTGAATACAAAAGAACAAGGAGATCACACTGAGGGGACAAGATCACACACACCATCGGATTCACCACTGTTATGCGGAATCCAGGTTCTAGCTTTCAAAGTTCTAGTTAGAATCATATCAAATAGAGTAGATAATTGCTTCGTTTCAGTAAATTCTATTCTCAATATTGCCAGGGAAGCTGTGAGGATTGATAGTTTCCGAGAAACTATGATTCACTCCTCACTTCTGAGGTAGGATCGAGAATCTTGCAGATAGATTAGATAAGCTATTTTATTTGTTTAGAATAAATCTACAAATTACACAGGCAAATAACTACACTCGGTTATCTTGTTTGTTTTAAATTGTTATTTAGTTGTTATTTCTAGATACGTTTAAATAGTTTCTTTTCTTAAATTCTTAGAAAGTCTCGTAGAGAAATAGAAGTTATATATGTTTTAGATTTATTCCACATAGTTAGAATTTTCTTTACTACAGTTAGATTTACATTTTGTTTTGTATGACAATCACGGGACCTAGGGAGCCCAGGGAATACATATATGAGCCAATCGTGCCTCAACCCAACCTCGTCACAGCAATAGTTGACATAGACCAGAACCTTAGAACACAAGTCTTCCAAACAACAACAGATTTACGACTGATCAGCTCTCAGTTGAGAGGATTAAATATAGAAGACGACCAAGCACACACGTTTTGGTCAAATCAACCAAACTACAGATTACCCTAAGCAAACATTCACATGACTGTAGAAGGGTTCGAAAGAGAACAAACCTTTGGTTGTGATCCTTTGGTCCCACAGCCAGATGCAGGAGACACTCTCACAGACATAGATACTAGTTTAAGAATCCAGGTTGCACGAACGAATGTGAGGTATTCCAAGAAAATAGTGTAGTTATTAAACATAGAAGCTGAGAAAGCGTATGATTACTGGATTATAGGGATTAGGACTTGATTTCATACATGACCATAATAGGACCGCAACAACCAAGAGTCTACGGTTGTGATCCACAAATCCCGCAACCTAACGAATCCATAAGTCAATCAGATATAGACACTGGCCTACGCACGTTAGTATTCCAGTCCACTCCACTTCCACCCATCATCATCGAACAATTGTCCTTACTAGATATAGCGGCTAACAAAGCTAGAGAATTCTGGACTAGGCCAGAGAATCGTCCGTAGAGTCGATTGTATTCACTACCCACCATATGACCTTATCTGGAGATATACACGAAACTATCCCAGGTCATTTTCCACGTATTCCACAACCCATAGATCGAATCACGCCAGAACTCGATATTGATTGGAGCCTTCAAGCAGTCATCCTTGCTGATCGATCTATCACACCAGTCCAAGTTAGAAGGGTCTTCTTTGCCTTAGATTCACAAATTCCATTAGTGCGTGTCAAAAGACATTAGATTGCCTAACTAGTTCGTTTACATCCCACACATATTCTATCCCCACCGGCTGTCTCGACACGACCTTGGGAGGTCGGGTACGCGGAAGAGTTACCTGTAGATTCCCATGCTCGCTTGTCACTTTTCCGGTGTACACACACTCTACATCTTGATATGATCCTACTTATGCATTGTTTTACCTTTGGAAAATAATACTTCTCTACCACAAGATAAATTTTTCTACTTATACTAAATTTTCCAGCCAAACCCCCGTTGTGTAATTCTCTTATAATATTCTCTCATTGAACCAAAATGGATGCACAATTGCTTTCCCTTGAATAAATAGCCATCATGTATCAAATAATCACAAGAACCACTACCTATTATAGGGTCCTTACACTGTCTCACATCACCAAAATATGGATCACTTTCATACAATTTCTTAACTACCACAAACCCTATGACTTCATTTTCCATTCTTGTCAACAGTGTTACACACCTACTCAAAGCATCAATAACTTGATTTTACTTAACCGATAATGGCTTCAAGATAAAAGTATATTCTTGAAAAAATGAAGCCCAATTTGCATGCCAACTATTTATTTTATTTTTTATGTTTACATACCTCAATGCCTCATGGTTAGTGAATAATAAAAATTCCTTAGCTACCAAGTAATGTCTATAATGCATTATTTCTTGAATAATAGCACAAAATTCCACATCTTATGTAGAATATTTCCTCTTTACCTCATTCAAATTTTCACTGAATAATACTACAAGCCTTATTTCCTTACTCAATACTTCTCCAATCCTAACATGTGAGACATCACAATCAAGCTCAAAGACATTGCTAAAATTTGGTAATTCAAAACAAATGCCTCTAACACTTTAATATTCAACAATTTAAAACTATTTATTTCTATCTTTGCACATACAAAATCCTTTCTCTTTGTGTACTTAGTTATGGGTGCATGTGAAAGGAAGAGGCGTAGAAGAGGTAATAAGAAGATAGGCGTGCAAAGGTTTTGTATGCAGAAAGGAAGAAAAGTGCATACTTGCGAAAGGATATAAATATGCAAGCATGTGTAGGCATTAGAATGAATGAGTGTGTAGGGACTAGAAGAGATGGTATGCGGAGAAAGCCAGAAGGAAAGAAATTATGCGGTGCACAATTCCAAAGGTTTAATGTGTAAGGGAAGAATGCAAAACCCAAGAGGAAGGGCATACACGCAAGAGGCATGTCAAGTGACTTAGCCGAATTAGAAGGAAAGTCTATAAATGTGCACGCAGGGAGTGTGTGACAGATCGGGAATGAAAGCAGGAGCACGTGAAATTTATGCGTGGGGATGCAAAGGAAAAATAAATCATGAGGAGGCAACAATAATGGCACGTGAGGGTACACGAAATAACTTGAACTAGGAAAAATATACCAAGGGAGTAACCAGAGTGTGTGCAACCTAATATGTTGAAACTTTAGAATCAAAATGAGGATGAAAGTTGTCAAAATAACCAAGGGGTTATTTTGGACAACATGATGGCAACATGATGCTCTAAATTGATTACAAGGCAAGAGTGAATATCACTCTATTACTTTTCTAGGCCTCCATAATTCACCATAATGATCACAAATCAACTCCATGATGCTAAAACCATTTTATGATTATCTGTTACTTATTGAAATAGGCCTTCACTATGTAGATGGAAGGGTTTCTCACTAAATGGAATTATTTCCATGTGGCTCTGCTCTGAGTTCCCGTGCTCCAATTTTTTTGGTGTTTCTTCCACTAGTACTATTATAACTCTAAGAGGAATGTAATGCCTCCGTTTTTAAAAATAATAATAAAAAAATAAAAAAAATGTTAAATTACATGGTGGTTGCGTGTTGAATGGAGCTTATGGAGATGATAATGACCTTGGATGTGTCTGTTTCCTTCTAAGTCACGCCAAACACTTGCAGGGGCATTTTTCAAGGTAGAAAGGAAAGGAACTTCTGTCAGATGTTGCAGTCACATTTCTTGGGGGCGTTGTTTTCTGTATGGACCCAATGGAAGAACGAGACAGCTCCTCATTGAATTTTGGGACAGTAGTTTACAAAAGGCGTGGGTTTCCTCATGGCAGGCACATCGTTTCACCTTGCAACAAACAGGTCTCCCGCCCAATCAATTTACGTCCATCATTGTAGTTCCAGCCTGTGCCAAAATGGAGTTGTCAAAATGCGTGGGAACTAGCTATTTTAATGCCTCAAAGAAATGCGGTCTCATAGAGTGCTATGATTGCAGGCTGTGCAAAAAAATGAGTTTGTTAAAAAGGCCTTGGAAACTTTCAAGCAAATACTGTTAGCAGGTTTAAAGCCGAACTCCACAACACAGTCAGCATCCTTCATGCATCTGCCCAAAATGGGAAGCCTTAGAATAGGACATGGGCACCTTTGATGTTATCAGGGCAAGATAAAATAATAATAATAATAATATATTTTCTTGTGTGTGTGAATGGCCATTCGTGGCTGGGCCCAGCTATCTTAAGGAAGCTCTAAACTTTTTCATTAGCATGACAATAAACTGGTGGTGGCTGTGTGAAGGTGTTTTCTTGGTGTTTGCAGCAACCTGTGGCAGTTGTGTGGATGTGCTTGCTTGGTGTTTGGGAAAAGCCTGTGGTGGCTAGAAGGATGTGTTTTCTTAGTTCTAGTGAAATAAAAACATGGAAGCTTTGGAGCAGGGTTTGAGCAATAGAATCTAGTTTGTTTGCAAGATTTTGTTCTTGCAATGTCACAGCTAAGATGTATGAAAAATGTGGAAGTGTATTCAAGGCATGTGATCTGCTCAACAAAATGCCTCAAATATTTCAGTCTCATGGAATGCAATGGTTTCAGAGTATTCATAGATGAGTTTGTTGTAAAGGCCTTTGAAACTCTGAAGGAAATGGATTTGGTAGTGGTAAAGCAACACTTAACAAAAAAATTTACACCCTCTCAGCTGCGCCAAAATAAGCGTTTTAAATTGGGATATGCACAAAATAGACTTGTTGAAAAGGCGTGTGATCTGTTCGACATAGAAAATGTAGTTTCTGGGATCGGGATGACTTCTTGAAAACACAAAATGGTTCTTTTTGATGAGACATGGGTACACAACGAATGGCTGGGTTTGCACGTGACTACCTGGCATCAGATGGCAACAATGGTGGTCTCGACGAATCACGAGTGTAAACTGCTTGGAGCCCCTTGTACCATTTCGCTCATCGTTTCCAAGCATGGTCCATCTTCCCTTATCTCTCATAATTCTCGTGTTTTAATTCTCTTTTGCAACTAAATAGAATTTTAAATTATTAGGATTTTTTTAATACAGTGTAATGTCCCTTTAACTCGTTGCAAAATGATAAATTGTCGTGTCATAACTCACGACGTCATTATAACTCGCCTACTTTAAAACATGAACTATCACCCTCACTTCGAGATGATTTAGAAAACTCTCTCCCTTCTTGATCGCTCCAATATCATTTTATTGACCAGACGAATTTGACTCCCCATTGATAAAGTTGACCTCTTGGTTTTAAATAGTTAAATTTTGCAATTTTCAGGGACTCACTAAGTACCCTTCGCAACTCTGGAAACGAGATGTGAAGTTTCATTCATGTACCTTGGTATACGAGGAGTCACCTTGATTTTTAGTTTGACCCGAAACGATCATATGACATCCTTTTGACGTTCTTTTAGGAGCCGTGTTACACCGGTTTACAACAGTAGAGAGCTGTTAAAACTAGAAAGTTGGCTTTCGTTTGGGACCACCAATTGAAACCCGGAAAGAGAAACCACGTCCTGTATTCGCAAACCTCTAGAATTTTTACTAGACAACTGCATGGAACTTTCAGTATAGGAAAGAGCACCTTCCAGGATAGTTTGGTGAAGCCGTTTTGTAGGCCTTCGATCGCAGTTTGACGAGGTCAAACTAGTCCAATTTCGTCTTGTCGCTCCAGAAAACTTGTCACCGTTTGAACATGGTTTTCTAGTTCTCCGTCCCGTCGACTCTGATGAATTCTCCTTATATAGGGGAACTAGTAGGAAGATTCTCGTTGTGTGCACATCCATCAAACGTCATTTTGGACATGGTTTTCTAGGCCACTCGAGCTAACTTTTGTCTCTTTACAACTGGGTAAACTACGACCAGTGGCCCTGGAAAGCTAGTTGCCAAACGCAAACTGTGTGCTCTTTTTCAATTCCGTTAGTTGCTATGAACTCTTGGTATATCTGGGAACACGTAGAAAGTTGATCATGGAGGGCATTCTCATTGGAAGGTAAATTTTGGAAGTGGTTTCTTAGCCTCCTAGCACGTTTTGTACGTTTTTGTGGTTAGTAAGAAAATATAAAAATAGAAAACTACGGACCCTCGTAGGGTTTCCAAATCACCCTGAAAACTTCTAACACATGCAAATAACTATTTAGAACCCTTTAGTGTATCTATTGTGTGAAATAGAACTTTTGACAAAATGGTGTTTTCTCTCTCTTCCCTTCTCTTTCTCTCTCCTAAGTTTCAAAATGAAGAAAAATGAAATGCAATGAATACATGTTTCTAGACCTTTTTTTATTTCGATTTCAAATTGCAATTATTGTCAGATGTAAATGGGAAACTGAAAAATGATAATTATGATTGATTAGGGTGGATGTCATGCCAGCGATTTATCGCTAATATCATGCTCACGTGGGTTTTGCAGGATGGAAGAATGACAACGAAAAAGGTGATGTGTAATTTAATTATTATTATTGTAATTTTTATAGGTCATTGTAAAATGAATAACTGTCTGATGTAGTCTCTTGTTACAGAAAAGTTATAATTGAAATTTGTTAATGTTCATGAGATGCTAGTTTTAGGGATAACTTAGGAAATGTGCATCTAATCACCTGGTCAATTTGATTCTTAGTTGTGTATGGAAAAAAAGGTTTGATTTATACATAGTAAATTGAAATTGAAGTTAATATATTGTAGTACTTTCACAGCATTCAATAAATGATTAAATTAATCACTAGGTTATCTTCTTACCTTGCAAACATAATAAAGAGTTTTAATGGGAACACTCAACCTTAATAAAATATTCGTGCATAACTTGCCTACATGTGTGACCCTTTTTACCATATAAGAAATTTAAAACTGTAGAACGAACTTAAACTTTACACTCGATGATACCTCCTAGGTTAGGTAAATAAAACCCCTAGTTGGAGTTACCATCATAGTCAATATGTTTAGCGGCATGGTCGTGAACCCATATTTTAGGAATGTCATGGTCCAACTTTATCCATAGTATGCGGTTTCCTTCTAGTTTTGGTAATCGTGAGAAGAATGCCCTCTCTTCAGGTCCGACACCAGGTTGAGTGGCGAAGACCGCTATGTAAGTCACCTTTTGAGTCCTTGTTCGAAGGAACGACTAAACGGTGATACCTTGGTTTCTATCAAAATAACATCTTGGTATCTTCTTGAAGGTGGTTTAGTATAGATATGTCCATTTTCCTTAAAATCATATATAGTTGAGGCATAGATCATTAGGTGCATATTGGAATTAAACTAAACCCTAGTGGATTTTGTATGTTAACTTGTGGGTAGAAAACTATAATTTAACTCCTTGCATGCAAAATTGAGTTGAAAGATGTCGATTCTAGAGAACCTTAGAAAGTGTAAGCTTGCAATATTTCTTATGCGGAATCGTGCAATGCTAGGATATGGGATCTTCGTGAACACATATCGCTTGCATTCATGTGTAGTTTATAATGCTCCTAGCCATGTACTTCCTTAAGATGTCAGACAAGTGCTTTCGTAACTCTTTTGTTTTGAGATGATGCTAAGAACGAGACCTTAGTACGATGTAAGAGCATATCATATAATGATGCACACGAGATTGGAGATTAGGATTAAGGTCAATTTTGGAGTCCTTATAATTTAATTAAACTTTTTCATGTGTTGCAAAGAATATAAATTACCTTGGTGTGACCAAACATCGAGAAAAAAAAAGATATATAAATGGAAGTCCATAAGTTAGTGAACTTTATTAACCTTGGGTAGCGAAATAATTGTTCCGTGATCGAAGGATGTTCTTGGGAAGAAGCTATATCGAATCTATGTCTTCCTTAATCCCAATATTTCATCTTGACATCACATTAGATTCTCTTGTGTAGCAAGGGTAAATTTCAAACATTAAATAAACATTTGAGAAGCATATTCTTAACATAAGAACAAGATAATTAAGTACTGTATATGTGATTTGAATTGTGCCAAATATGTATGTCAGTTATGGAAATTTATATAAAGTATAGGAAGCCAACTTGAGAAGGTCGAATTGTATTTTCAACCGCGGAATAAACTCAAGAAAATGTAGGCTGACAAATGAGAAAATTTATCCTTGCTCATAATGTCCTTGGAATGTTAACTTTAACCAAAAATACATTTAAAGTAATGATATGTCGTGGGTTCTCCGTTCCTCAAGTCATGTTTTAGTGGTTGGGTCTTTGCTAGTACTCTTTCATTTGGAAAAGTGTGGTATAAACAGGTATATGGCATAGTCATGTGTCTATGTGATTTGGTGACTGATGTAGGTGTCGTATATGTTGTTGAGTTGTTCTTCTTGGAGTCCTTGTGGCGTCTTGCATTGAGCAATGTAAGTAAAAAAAAAATTATCCTGGTATTTTACTGTTGACATTGTGTGTGTAAAATGTGGGCACTACAAGGAAATTTTAGGAGGTAGGGTTTTAGGTTTGAAGATGTATAAAACTAAGGCATCACTTGGTATGAAGCTTTAATGATCACAAAGGTGCCTAATATTAGATAACACATCTGATTTGTTTTTAATATAAGCACTATTATACCTATGGGCTCATCTTGAAACAAAAAAGATCCTAGTAATATAGTCAATACATACTAAAGTGATGTTTTAGGATGAATGCTAATGTGAAAAATATTAGTGATGGGTTGATCCCAAGATGGAAAATGAGTATAACATGATGGATCTAGATTGATTAAGCTTCAACTAGAAAACTGGAATATGAAACTCCCTTGGTTATAACTGTAGCCATTTTGGATAAAATTGGAATCCTCTATCCATCTCACCATCAGTGGTTAAATAACATACTTGAGATTCAATAGATCATCTCTCTTCTTTAAGAACCAAAGAGGGATGAACAGAAAAATTGTTATCATATATTTTTTTACAAAGTCGAATACTATTTATTTTCTATTTTATTTTAATAGTAAGAAAAAAATGAGATCCATTTATTTTTGTTTATGGTCTATATGTTATGACTAATTCTAAAGGTTTGTTTCTACGAGAGATTAATTATTTGTCTCTTCCTATAGAAACATGATTACTTAAAGATGAGGAAAAACCTAAAGAGGAAAATATAAACAACGTTAACTTTGTGCATACGGAATTTATTATTCCATAAGAATTTAATTCATAAATTGTAAAAAATGATCATGACAGGCATATTCCCACTTATGAAAATTGGTATAGACATCATAATAATGTATCATAAGAATTTTATCCTCTCCCTAATCTACTCCTGATAAAGTGATAGATTTTTTTAGTTGTAGTCCAAGAATATTAAATTATATAAACTCCATTAAATACATTAGTTAGATTCAACATATTTAAAATCACCCAAAACCATGAACTATTGCTTATCAAAGCTCTACATTCAAAGGACAAATAGTATTTTACTTTGTGCATATTACGAAAATATATGTTACTAACTAATGCAATAAAACTAAAATTCAATACCTTCCACTCCTCAATCTTTGGATTTCCCACTCTAAACTGCTAAGGACATCCTAACAAATTCTAATCTGATCGATCCTTGTAGAGAAAATCAGTAAACTTGGTTTCAATCCAAGTTTTGTTTGCTTCATTTTGTTTCTTGCAAATATTAACAATGGCCTCGTTAAATTATTTTCAAGATAGAATGTGAGCCTTTCAAAACTATATCCTTGAATGTAAGAATTGTAAGTGTCTTTGGCCAAAAACAATTGGACAAAAATCATGTGATGGCCATCTAGTATGTATAAATGCACATCATTCCTTTTCAGGTCAGCCAAATCATTAATTTCCACAACCTCCTTCGTAGACTACAAGAAGGGAAGAAGAATTGTGTCCCTTTTTGTAGGAATAACATTTATAAACATGGAATGGACAAAAAGGTAAACAGTATCCTCATCTATTGGAAGGTACTGATACTTTGGAGGTGTTACATGGCACCTAGAAATGTCAATTGAATACATCACCATTGAACAAAAATAAATCAATGTGTTAAATGGTTGAATATTTTTCTTTCTCAAATACATTGGTTACTTTCTTCAATAATGCAGTCGATCTATTATTCTTTTTTAACTCGTGCAATTTTAACTTAGATGGGTTAATCTATAATTTAGACAAATAAGTTCACCTTATCATAGTAAATATATTGGTATGTTTTGGAGGAGTAAACTAACCTTTTCTATTCAAATGATGACAAACGAAAGAGAAAGTATCATATCTTTTTTTTAATACTAAAATCATACCATTATGAATTTCAACTAGATTTACACATCCAATTTTGTCACACTCTATAAAATTTCCCAAATTCCAACCATATCTAGAACATGAACCAATATGGATTTGTATTGAGGCTTGCATTTCATGTTTCCTAAATATGAAATTCTACTTTCAACTCCATATCCAAAATAAAAAACTTATTGATTTTAATGTCAATGCATCCAACTAGAATATACATTGTTCCCCGGATCAATATATTTTGACGATAGAACCATAGTGACTACCTGTTATACATCATCAGTAAAATATATTGTTGACCAAAATTCGGCATGGTATTAATTAAAGGTAATTGTTTTCTACAAATCATTCCTTGTCTATTTTATTCCAACTCGTTAGAGGGATATTGGAGATGATTAATGGAATTTAATCCATGTCACTACGTGAGTTCGACCAGTGGAAGACATATTACCTGGAACTTGAATGAAACACATTAATAATTCGTAGGATGGTATGAAGCTTGGGAATATGTTAAGTATTTACCATCGAAGCTATTACATGTTAAGTTTCGTATATGTTTGATTATTATTTTCCATCGTTTCACTTTTTAATATACTCTATGAAGTTTACAAGTATGGGAAACTGACAATTCTAAAAAAAAATGTTAACTTTACATCTATTATTCTTTTATTATTCAACTATATAAGAATATACATTTTGTTACTTTATTGTTATTTTTTTTTGTTAATCGACTTATACAATGGAAAATCCTTGTGACCGATAGGCTATAAATTTACGTAAGTGTAATAGAAAAAGTTATCATGAAATTAGATCTATTATTCTTCTATGACTTGCATGTGAGCTATTTGAATGTTGACTATTTATACTTTTGATTTGGGGATCTATATTTTGTTGGAACTATTTTGGCTATGTGAAGTCAACAAGATATCAAGGACACATTCCTATGACAAATACCAATTGCGTCCACAGACATGAATATCATCATAACTCTCCTTTGTTGATCTTATTATGATATGAAGAATGTCATATGGTTAGAGAAACAAACCATATTCGCTTGCACTGGTCAAGCCGAATTACCCATTGTACAACAATTTATTTTTATCTCTAATATTGCTCTATGAGTCATATAGCGAGCCATTACGCATATGCCCTAAACATATATGACCAATCTGCACATAGGAATCATAGCATTATAATAGAGGAAATACAAATATTTCACAGTTTTAGAATGTAGTAAATTCTATATCTATTCTTCTATGATCACATATATGAGAATTAGTATCAATATGTCTCACTAATCGTTGTAAGAAACTCTAATAGCTTAGCGGTCACCAGAATTCATCTTGAAATGGTGTCAAATATATGTGGCTGATAACTATGTTATCTGACATACAAATGGATATCATTAAACTGTTTTTTCTTTATTGTGAACTTGTATAGGAATAAAATATTATTATCTTAATTAATCGTATGCATAGTACAATTATGTTAATTAATTTGTATTAAAGTAAAGTAATAATGGTTATAATCCTATCAACCGCTATTTTTCGCCTCAACATGGTATTGTTATAGTGCAAGTTTCTAAACCATATTTGTTTCTCACGGATGTTGTTATAGTTTTAACAGTATATTTGTATTTATTCAAATTCGTGTCTTACCAGACCCCTTGTGACCCGCATCCCATTTCGCAACCTAACCTCATTACCTAAACCTTACACAATTATTTATTAATTACCTCATAATTGATAAATCCACATCGCCTTACCCGCCACCTCACTTGGCCACCTCACCATGACCTAGCCCTAACCCTAAACTAACCTAATTAGGACCCATGACTTGGTCTAGACTCACATCCATAACTAATTCCCCCTTACTCGCACCCAAAGCCGACCTTCTAGCCATTTGACCAAGCCCGCAACTGATCTCTCGGGAGAAAAGCAGGGAAGGTGGGCTATTTTACTAAAAATAGCCTACTTTTTCCTTACCGATGCCGTTTGTTCCTACTCGACCGCCGTCGGTTACGCAGCACCGCCATCGGTTCCCTGTAAATGGGCTCCCCAAACCAAAACAACGGATCGGAATTTTTCATTTTGGGAGATCAGTCAAAAGGATTTCTGTGATCAAGCGAGGGCATTGCGAGTGAGGAACAGAGTCCAGACCTTCACTTGACCAAGCAGAGACGAGTGAAAATACCAGACGTGTTTACAGCAAAGGAGATCAACTTGCACCTTCATCAAAACCAGTAAGTTACATCTTGCATGTCCTCCATTATAACATTTCTTATGCTTCTTGGATCTCAGCGCTCCTAAATCCATTTCTGAATCCATTATCCAACGTACCATTGCCTCTAACTATCATTCTTTAGTTTCTAACCATCCCATTTCCTAATACTATCCAAAAACCAGCCATTACAAACACCACAACCAGCCCAGAAGATCCTAGAACCCACCGGTATCGGTTATCAGTAACCGCCATCGGTTATAGGTAACCGACATCGGTTCATTTTGATCAAAACCAGGAAAAACAGCCCTTCCCCTACCCAGTTCAGCCAAGCAATTTAATTGATATTTTACAGTCTTTTGTGTTAATTCACGTTAGCAGGGAAACTGACCACCTTCGAAAGGAAGTTTTACATTTCCTGGGCCCAAGGCAGTTTCCTCATTTATTGTTTAATCAAATCTTGTGGTCTTGTGTTCTTATTTGCAGGTAGTCCTTCCCAGACAAAAAGGAGTTCTCCGCAGACAACCTGATCTTTCTCTACGGTACGTGCACATCATCTCGACATTCTACAGGTATTCCTCCTAACCCTAACCTTATCTGTTTCTAAAAGGAACGAAGCATTTTCCTAGTGAAACATTTTGGCACGCCCGGTGGGACCCATTTTGGGTTTTTCTTTATTTTTTGCTTGCTTTCATTATAGGGAGCATACTTGCTGTTTTCTTCTTCTAAAAATATTCACGAGGTATTTTTTTTATTTTGGTAAAGGAACTTGCTTTGTTTTTGCGTCTTGCATTAGTGAAAGCCATCTCTTTTGCTTCATCAAATATAATTTTCGATTTGGGTTTTAAAACACATGCATTGCATTCCTGCCTGTTGTTTTTCAATTCTAGCGAACATAGATTAAGTAACAGGTCGTACACGTGGGGGTGATATCCACGGTATTGACAGGAAATTAACCTTAGTTTCACTGCACAACACATACCGAATCACTTCACAATTAACACAACAGCTCAAACATCCCCCCTTTTCCACGGTATTCCTCCGCCCGATTGAGGTAGCCTTATAAGCCAAAACAAACTTGACATTTCCCCTAGGTCTTGTTGTTTAGGATTCTGACATCATCTTACGTCTAAAGGCATAAGCCCACGATAACTAAAATTAACCCTAGGGTTAGTCTCTAGATTTGCGTGTGCCTCTTGCTTGTTTTCAAATCCTGTTTTCTCTGTCATACTTTGTCTTCTGTGATCAATAAATTGATAAATATACTCAATGTTGCTAAAAATCAAATTAGCAGCCCTTTGTATCTTCTTATCCTAGATTTTTGACACCGGCATCGGTTAAGAGACCGACGTCGTTTTCCCTGTGACCGACACCGGTTAGTAAACCGATATCGGTTACTGTCTCCATCAGCCCCTGACAAACCAGCAACTTGCCAAATTCATCATTTTGAGGTTGTTTTTGTTCTTGATAGATTGAAACTTTACTGTGAACTGCTGTCCATGGTTGTTATCACTCGAAAGCAAGCCGCCACCATGGTTTCACATGCTTGCTCTGTTTCTTTACCTGAATCACCCCCTTCACCTTCTGTGGGGAATCCTACTGATACCAGTGAGGTTCCTAAAATTCCGGTGGGAGATAAGGACTTTGCCAAGTTTCTGGATGCTAATTCCAGCGCTGTACAATACTATTTGTCTCATACCCCTGACCGTACACCTGATGGTCAACTCCTTGTAGGTATGCCTATCAGTATAGCTGCTCATTTGGCTCCCACTCCGCCTGGTAATACCACCTTGCTTTCTGCATCTCTAGCCCCGTCTCCCAATCTGACAGCTGCAGAGGTTCATACCACCCCGATTAGCTTTCCTTTTGTTAATCTTAGACCCCACGTATCGTTACCACCAACTACCCCTACCTCATCTCTTTTGCAGACTGCTCCATTCATGACTTGCTCTCTGCCACCTATCCACACGAGCTTTCCTTCTCAAGCTCCGCCTACCTTTTCATTCCCATACACGTATCCAGTAACCTCAACACCTTATATGGGACATCCCTATTCTGGTGCACCATCATCTCATCCAACCACTGATTTCATCAAACAAATGATGGATAAAATGCAAAATCTGGAGGCTTCGGTTTCGGGAAGTCGTAGTGCCTTGACATACGAACAAGTTTGTCGGGAGCCCATTCACCCTTCTGTCCCCCTTCATTCATATCCTCCTCAATGGGAGTTGCCGAAATTTACTCGTTTTAATAGTAAGGAGGATCCTCAACAACACTTGCGATCATTTAGACATGCTTGTTATTTGATTGCCCATAATGATGCCTTGTTACTCCGCACCTTCCCTATGTCCTTATCAGGACCCGCCTTGGAGTGGTACAGTGCTTTAACCCAGCACTCGATCTTCTCTTTTAACCAACTAGCCCAATCTTTCTTGGATCATTTCTCCATTAACATTGCTAAGAAAGTATCTATCACCGACCTTTATGCCATCCGACAATTCGAAGACGAATCTATCGCAGATTTCGTGGGACGATGGCGCGGCCTTATCAACCAACTTACATATGCCTTGCCTCAAACCGAACTTATCGAACTATTTACGCGGGCTTGTGCTAAGCACATCTCCCCTACCCTCCAAATTCAAACTTTCCGTACATTCGACGAGGCCTTTACTATGGCTCGAAAACTAGAAATTCGAGCCTTAGAGGAAGAGAAATTGCGGTTGCGCAACAAGAACTCCACTTTCAGAACTCCTGATTCTACCAATAAACCAAATACCACCACTCCTCACGCGTCCACCTCTTCTAAATCAAAAGGAGCTGTCCACGCGGTGATGGTCAAATCCCAACCACCGTCCAATACTCCACCAAAAACCACTTATAAATACAAAGCCGAGCCCATCAACTACACTCCCTTGGGAGAAACCTATGGTGTGATATTGGAGAAATTGCTCAAAGCTGGGGCTATCACCTTGCCCCCTGTTAAACCTCACTCTGGGTTTGACTCCACCCGCGCAATACCTTCCTGGTACAAAGAAAATGACTTTTGTAACTTTCACCGCGTAAAAGGACATAGTCATGAAAACTGCAAGATGTTGAAAAACATAGTGCAGGAAATGGTTGACGCAGGGGATATAACACTCGATAATCCTAACGCCCCTGCTAACCGAAATCTGAAAATTTTCAACAAGCCATTCCCGAATCACTCGTCCAGCAGCAACGTGAACCAAGATATCTTAGCTGAGGAGAGTGTTCATGAGATCCATGCAGTCTTCGATTCTCAGCCAAAAGCCTCTATTGAAAAAATTTTAAATCAAGCCTCTCCACCAACACAGGAGTTTGAATCTCCTTCACCACCATCAAGCCAAAGTGAAATTATTCCTTTACCCATAGAAGAGTTAACTGCCCGGACTTCTCTTCTCATCAACGAGTCTTCTTACACCACATCCCTACAAGACTGTGAGCGGATGCTATCTAATTTATCTATTTCCCAAACGTCCCCTTCTACCACTCTTGCTACACAAGAGGAAGGCTCACCACTCCTTTTGACATCCTTAGACGAGAAATCTCTTACACTAACATCACCACATTCTTTTAACATGACAGATCCCCTCGAACACGCCCTCCTACCTATTAGTCCCTCATCGCCTAAATCTTTTCAACGACCGGTTGACCTTCTAACATCTATGGATACAGTGCCTCATCTACCCCCTGTATCACTCCCACAGTGGACTGGAATCACAACCCACCTTTCTTCCATACCAAAGTTCATATTCACACGTGAGGACTGTCATTCCGCAGAAGATAGACAGGCCCTATGGGAACGTTTGAGCAGGCCATGTTCTACTCAAATGCAAATGACCAATCCCGATGCCTCCACCATATACCCGAAGTGCCTACAAAAGCTTAAAATGCCCATGTTCTCACCTTCACCCCCCTCACCTCTACCGAATGCCCCTTCCACTTCTATTAACTTAGCCAAATCTTCCCCTACGCTTGGGACCTCACCAATGCCCAGTCTAACACACCCGCCTAAGCGACTCGATTTATCCAAAAATAAACCCACCCCGCCACCTAGAAGACGAACGCAATCCGTGCCTCTATCACAATTAAAACCCTCATCGTCACACCCACCTTCCATATGGGACCTCATCCCTCCACCTTACACCAATATATCATACCTCCTTTGTTTTCTTCAAAACGATCTACGCCTTCTACACCTATACAGAGATCAAAGGGTATCACAACATCGTTACCCCCGCGTATCCGGTCCACCTATCAACCCTAAACCAATCCCATCATCAAAGGATTTATTTTCTGTCACTCCCCTTTCTCCGTGGTTGTTTCCCGCTACCACGCCATCTGTAGCCTCATCATCTAACCAGCTGAACGTAACTTCTGTGTCCAAGAAACCACGTTTAGTGAAAAACATGTGTCAGCACCCCTCGGCTAAACCACCACCCATACGAACTAAACACGCCCAAACATTACCACAACCCACACAATCAATACCCTCATCCTCTTCCGATTTTGACCCACTCAAAGGATCTTACGCCAAAATCCTTGCTATGTTGGTGGAGAATGCGACCATCTCCCTACCTCCACTTAGACCTTATGACTCGTCTAAGCCCCGACCTATGGATTATGATGAGTCTAAAATCTGCGCCTATCACCGCACACCTGGACATGATGTGGAGGGATGCAAAGCTCTAAAAACCATCCTTCGCCAGTCACCTCTCCCGGATAGAAAGATTAAGAAAGACAACTTACGAAGGGAGAGACCTCTAGCGTCAATTCCCTCTACTATATCATCTATCCCTGCCTCACCAAGATCTATCATTATTACAACCCCACCTCTTGAAGACCATGAATTATCCCAACCATCTTCCTCATCTCAGATCTATGAGATTAATATGATTAGTGTCGCTACTCGAGGACAGAAAAACAATGGGAAAGCGAAAGAAAACACACCTGCGGCATCTCTTTCTCCTTCAACCATCCCGATTACACCACCACCTAAAGTGGTTATTCGCGGACCCGCCTATCCCGTCTCTAATGGAGTTGCCCACCGAACCATGATCAAACAGCTTCATCAATCGCCCGTAAAAATGACACTATATGATCTCATTCAGACTTCTGAATCTCATCGACAAGCTCTCGTTGAGATCCTTCAAGGGATAGAGGTTTTACCCAACGAAACCCTGCCCGTTGCCTCCATTCTAACACCCAATCACGTTGCCTCTCTCACCAAACAATCCATCTCCCCCACCACTTCTGTCTCAAAACAACAAGCCGCTGCAGTTAGTTTCTCGGAAGATGAAATTATCGACTTTGGTGCAGAAGACCCTGACCCTGCCCTTTTCATTTCCGCTTACGTCCGAGACATTCGAGTACGTCGGGTTATGATTGACGGGGGCGCTAGCCTAAACATCATCTCTTCAAAAGCCTTCCAACAAATGAACATCCCTTCTAGTTGCATGTGTGCCAACCCCATCATGTTACGGTCATTCAATGACGCTATTACTTCTACCTTAGGCACCGTGATCCTCAACATTCGCGTAGGCCCACGTACTTTACCCGAACTCTTCTATGTCCTTGAAGGAGAGTTCCAATATAATATATTGCTGGGTCGTCCTTGGATTCGAGCCATGGGATGCGTTCCCTCAACATTACATCGATGCATAAAATTTGAGTACGAGGGGAAGTCCTACACTGTAAAAGCTGATCCTCCCCCCTTCAAAACTTGCAATATGTTATACCGCCCAAACGATGTGCTTATACCAATTAAGACACCCATACATTCAACCCAACCATCCTCTTCAAATGTACCTCAACCATCCACCTCAACTGCACCTACGCCTTCAACTGATGAAACCACCGTCGCACAAACCACTTCTCTTCCCGCAGCTAACATCCCAACCTCCGACCCCTTAGTAGATGTTTTTCATCGCCTCACGCTGGGGGAGTACCGCCTATATAACGTTAGTTCTTTCCCTACCCCGCAGGAGTACGGACAATTACATGCACATCCCACCTACGACCGTCGCGTGGGGGAGGTAATCTCTTACGGACCACCCCATTGTCGCACGAACCTAACGTATGGGGGTGTTGACGCATCCTCCATTACCCCTGAACCTCCTCTTGGGGTGGTTCCCTTCCAATCCGATTTTCAATACCTGACAAATTGTCGCTTCGCTCTCACCTTCTTGACTCGCTGTGCGTGGAAAGGCTTTGGTTTTGGCCTTTACGAACAAGGCCGACATACACTCATTCCCGTGACCACACGCAAACATAATGATCGAAGTGGTCTTGGTTTTTCCGAAACACCTACACAGGAGACACCTCCTATCAGCTGTATCCTGGAAGAAGAAGACGTTGCCCCCACCGAACCATCATCACCCACTTTGCCATCATCACCCACAGAATCGATGGACCCTGAATCTATCCCTCCTAACTTTTTTTTTTCATAAATACCATCTTCATTGGTCCTCTCACTTATCAACGCGATAATGAGGACCCATCTTCCATTCCCCTTCTATATCCAGACATGATCGAAGAAGATTCGCCTTCGATTAATGTTGTTGAGTGCCAGGATGATGACTCCATCCTCACTTACCTTGGGGCGGACGACTCCTATCTTCAACGCGCCTTACCATCTGAAACTCAAACCATGCTGAACGAATCTACTATAGAAATCAACATCCACACGGAGGAAGATCCTCGCATAGTGAAGATCGGACAATCCCTTAACACATCAGAACAAGCCGCCTTTACTACCTTTCTCCGTGCTCGCAACCAAGCTTTCGCATGGTCTTACGCTGACATGCCAGGAATTGATCCTACCATTGCCGTCCATAACATCACCCTAAACCCCGATTCCAAACCAGTCAAACAGAAATTGAGAAAAATGCATCCACGCATTGCTCTCTTGGTCAAAGAGGAGCTCCAACGACTCCTTTCTGTTTCCTTCATTCTGCCTATTGACTATCCTCAATGGATTTCTAACATCGTACCTGTCACGAAAGCGACGGGGGGACTTCGGATATGCACGGATTTCCGGGATCTTAACCTCGCTTGCCCTAAGGATGACTTCCCCCTCCCAAGTATTGATCAACTTGTTGATCTCACTGCGGGTCATGAAATGCTTTCTCTCATGGATGGCTTTTCAGGATACAACCAAATTTTGGTTGCCCCTGCCGATCAACACAAAACCGCCTTCATAACTCCTTGGGGAACCTTCTGTTATCGTGTCATGCCATTTGGCCTTAAGAATGCTGGTGCTACCTATCAGCGGGCTATGACCTACATTTTTCATGACATTATGCACACTATCCTTGAAGACTATGTCGACGATCTTCTCGGCAAGTCTAAACATCGTAGTGAACATCTCGATGTTTTAACCATTATTTTTGATCGCCTGTTACAATATTCTGTCCGCCTTCAACCGAAGAAATGTGTCTTTGGTGTTCTTTCGGGAAAACTTCTTGGCTTTATCGTCTCTTTGCGTGGCATTGAGGTCGATCCATCTAAAGTAAAAGCTATCCTAGAAATGCCCCCACCCAAAAACCTCAAACAATTGCGTAGTTTGCAGGGTAAACTTCAATCCATCCGGCGTTTCATCTCCCAACTCTCGGATCGATGTCACCCTTTTCATCACCTTCTAAAAAAGGACGTTGCCTTTCAATGGAGTGAGGAGTGTCACCAAGCCTTCGAAGCTCTCAAAACGTATCTCTTGCAGCCACCCGTGCTTATCCCACCCCAGGACGACCGCCCTTTCTACCTTTATCTTTCCGCCACTGACCATGCTATAGGAGCTATGCTCGCACATCGAGACTCGGCACGCCGAGAGCAGGCCGTTTATTATATAAGTCGTACCCTCGTGGATTACGAGACTAGGTATACACATGTAGAAAAATTGTGCCTAGCCCTATCATTCGTCGCCACCAAACTCCGACATTACCTCCTGAATCACAAAACTTTCGTCATCACCAACACAGACCCCATTCATTATATGTACGCCAAACCACACCTAAACCAACGCATCGCTCGATGGCTCATGCTCCTCGCCGACCTTGACCTTGAGTTTATACAACAGAAATCAATCAAAGGACAAACTCTTGCAGACCAACTTGCGGAGGCCCCTCTACCTGGGGAACAATTTACCAATTTTACCTTCCCCGACGAACTCATCGCCACTCTTTCGCTCGGAGAAGAGTCGTATCAACTGACCCTCTTCTTCGATGGATCTAAGTGCCAGCGCGGCGGAGGAGCCGGCGTTGTTCTCATCCCTCGTGACGCTGAACCTATGCCTCTTTCATTCCGGCTTGATTTCCCCTGCACTAATAATACAGCGGAATACGAGGCCCTTGTTCTGGGTCTCCAAGTTGCGATACACTTAGGCATTAAATCTATCCATATCTTTGGTGACTCTCAATTGGTAGTCAATCAAGTTATGGGCATCTACCAATGTAAAAACGAGGAACTTCAGAAATACAAACACCACGTGGAATCACTTCTAGCCTTATTTACTCACTATTCTATCCAAACCATTCCCCGCTCCACTAACAAATTTGCGGATACTATGGCTTGCTTAGCCTCGCAGATTCCCGCCGCACCAACTGACTCTGAATTATTCGTTGTGGTCCAGCAACTTTTTGCACCATCCTATTCAACCCCGGTAGTTTGCATGATAAATACTGTGTCTACTAATTCGCAGGATACCTGGTACCACCAATTTCACGACTACCTTACAATCTCTGTTCTCCCACCTGACCTTACTAGTAACGGAAAACGTGCTTTTCTCAAAAGTGTTTCGCGTTATGTTGTCATGGGAGGACTCCTCTATAAACGTGGCTTTGATGGCATCCTCCTTCGCTGTCTGACCAACGCTGAGGCCACTCATACCATCCAACAAGTACACGATGGGATTTGTGGTGGACATTTTAGTGGCCTTGCCGTGGCTAAACGAATCCTTCGCCTGGGTTATTATTGGCCTACTCTCAATAACGACTGCTACGAATATGTTAAGCGCTGTGTCATGTGTCAACAACATGCCAATCTTCAACATACTCCTAGCCACCCGCTACAAGTCGCTCGTGATCTTTGGCCTTTCTCACAATGGGGTTTAGACCTTATTGGTGAGATTCACCCGACCTCTTCACAACGTCACCGTTGGATAATCACAGCGACCGAATATTACACAAAATGGGTGGAGGCCATCCCACTCATTTCAATCAAAAAAGAAAAAATTGTCGAATTCATTAACCATCACATTATCTGTCGTTTTGGTATTCCTCATCGCCTAATAACAGATAATGGTAAATCTTTCAAAAACAAGTTGTTACAAGACCTTTGTGACAACTTTGGTATCAAACTTAGTTTCTCATCGCCTTACTATCCGCAGGCCAATGGTCAGGCTGAATCTTCTAATAAAACTCTAACCAAAATCCTCATGAAAGTTGTCAATGAATCTGGAAGAAATTGGCACGATCACATTCCCTTTGCCCTTTGGGCTTATCGTACTAGCATTCGTACCTCTACTAATGCCACACCTTTTTCTTTGGTATACGGTACCGAGGCTGTTTTGCCTCTCGAAATACAAATACCCTCCCTTAGAATATCTCTTCAGGATATTCTCACCAACGATGATTTCCGTCAAGAGCGGTTAGCCCAATTGGAGCTTCTTGACGAACGCCGTCTTACAGCTCTCGATCACCTTCAAATTTATCAAAAACGCATCAAGCGTGCTTATGATAAGCGACTTCATGAGCGTACCTTTAAGGTTGGTGATCTTGTCCTCAAAGAGAATCAACATGTCACCAAACTAGAAAAGAGCAAACGTGGAAAATTTGCTCCCAATTGGATTGGGCCTTATATAATCACTCACACCTATGGATCAGGCACTTATCGTTTAGCTTCGCTTAATGGTAAACCTGAGCCTGAACCCCTTAATGCCTTGCATCTTCGACCATTCTACTGCTGAAATTAGTGTTATATCACTTCTTATCTACCTACTGCTCGTCCCTTGAGCTCATTTACCGCTACATACACTTTGTTTTCTATATCTCCGAATAAAATCAAAATCACTTCGCACCTCCCCTTGATGATGCCTTCCCCTCTTTAGTCTAGTCCATGACTTCAAAGTATTAAAATAAGCCGTATTCTTAAGGGATTTTCTTGAGTCAAACTTCCTACTAAACTAGATGCTTCATGCCAAAAGAACATCTAGTCATCTAAAATTAAATATAGACTGCTCCCACGAAGGACAGCTATATGCCAAACTATTGCTGCTACTATAAATAGACTGCTCCCCTGAAGGACAGCTATGCACTAAAATCATCTCTGCTACTATAAATAGACTGCTCCCCCGAAGGACAGCTATACACAGTCAGCCTTTATCAGAAGCTTCTCGCATTGATCAGCTTCGTGAAGACCTCAAGAATAAAACAATCAATATCCCTTGTAGACTTCCCGCATCGATCAGTCTATATTCAATAAAATAAAAGCCTCATTCAAAAGAACTTTTTGGGTCATGGACTTGTCTATTTAGGATAGGTTCTCTTTCGTTGTAACAAGTTCTTTGAGCCTCCGCTATATCATCCACCTCATCTCACCATTTGTTTCAATTCAAGGGACGTAACGTACACCTGATATATTGTGATCATACAACTCTTTTCAACTATGGACTTCTCGTCTATGCACGACACTTAGGGCTTCAGGCTCGTTCTACGTTGTGTGGTTTGTTTAGCTCTTCTCACCTACGGAGCACTCTTTCCACTTTGCCTCGCGTCTAGAATTGTGTGTTGATCTTAATCAGGACACTATTCCCTACTACTTGGGTATGCTAACCTTTGCTTTACCTATACCTACACCAACAACATTATCCTACCAGCACCAACAACATTACCCTACCAACATCAAATTTTTACCAAACGACCAATTGCCTAAACCATACCAAATTGCCTAAATTCACCCCTCCCTGATCCTAAGGGAGAACTACATCGGTCTGAGGCCCGTCCTTGCTTTGTGCAATGGGCTATGTAGGCAGCACTTAGGAGACATGGGGTCTCCCAAGGTTAGCTCGACCATCCCCTACCATAACCTATCATGTGTGATAAATATAAATATTTTTGTGTATTTCTATTTAATTACATTCCTCTCTGATCCTTTTTCAAAACACCGAAAGTCAAAACGACAACATTCTTATTCTTATAACGCAAATCAACATACATATCTCGTTTTAGTTAGATGTTCAACAAATACATCTTCTATATCATCGACGCGCAGGTCGGCACTCTTATTTATTCTTATACCTTGCTAACATTTATTTAGACCCTCACGCCTCATCCCAAACTAGGTGATGATCGTGATCGTCGACCCCTCTCGCTAGGCCTCTCTGTCCTCACAGGTACCACGGCTATTGGTACCGCCCACTGATCTGCCAATCTCTCCTGTAACATCTGAATACGCCCTCTCGCATGGAGAACTCCAGCCTCTAGTCTCGCTGCTCGTGACTCCGCAACCACTAACAATCTTCTTGTCTCATTCACCTGCGTTTGGAGCTGCTAAACCAAACGCTGCAGCCGATCCCTCTCTGCTGTAATCACAGCTATGTCAGGGCGATCGCGTACACCTCGCAACTCTGCTACCCACCATAACCTATAGGCCTCTGTCATTCCTGCATCCATTACCCTGCGATCGGCTGCTACCTCTTCAGGCCCTTCTGGAGGTGTTGGCTGGGGAGGTGAGAATGCTGCCTCGGCGTCGATCCTCATATATGGTCTATAAGCCAGGGGTATATCCTGCACAAATCCAAATTGTCGCCGCACGTGATCTATAGGAATCCTCTCATACTCACCCGGCCTGTGCCCTGCGATCCACCTCAATCGCTCAACACCCCTCAACTCCTCAGCTATGTTCTCTGTTACCATATAGTTTCCATATGGCCTCCAACAGATATCCACAACAGTCAACTCTCTCCCATACCTGCCTGTAATACTCAATATCACCTGTCACAGCCTGGGATCTGGCCTCTTGTTCTGTCTGGACCCATCGTCGGAATCCCAACCTCTGTACTCCGGTCTCTCCTGCCTGGATAGATCGGTCTATTGGTTGCACACAAACAATGTGCTCATAGGCCCAACAGTGTAATAAGTATGAGCAATCCAACGTTGTCCTGTGATTTCACCTACAAGCCCATAAACCCCTGTATAGCTCCGCCAAATATGCAGGTGCCCATGCAAAAGTCACGTTCCTTTCTATCATCTCCCAAATAACACCCATCAATGCCTTTGGAAATCTTCCCCCTTCTTCCCTCGGTAACGCATAATACCCTACCACTATCATTAAAATCACTGCTAACCTTGTCTCCTCAGGGTGTGCTGCATACATTACCCCATATGTGAATGACAAACCTCGTTGTGTTAAGTCTCGTGCATATGGACCAAACACTTCTGTTATTGCTGCCCGCCCCGCGCTAGGTAGTGCCTGATATAATGGTTCTCCTGTAATAGGGAGTCTCAAAATACGGAACACATCTTCCAAAGTTACTGTCATTTCACCTGTTGGCAGATAGAAGGTATTTGTCTCAGAATTCCATCTCTCAATCAGCGCCTGTAACATACCATGGTTACGTGCGATTCGTGAATAATATCGAATCCCACTTAACCCCAAATGGTTTATCAACATCCATTCCGCTGGTGTTACATCCGCTCGGATTCGCGACAACAGCGCTGGCACACTATCATTCATCCTCAACCCTGCCTCCGCCTGCATACACCAAAACAACAAACAACCATTCAATCCATTAGGGTTTTTTTACAAACATTCTGGAAATTCCTCCAGTAACTGGTATCGGTTATACATAACCGGTATCGGTTCCGTAACTGATACCGGTTCCTTCTAACCGCTACCGGTCACTGTCGATTACATGCATCTTGCCTAAAAACAACCACCTACGACAGTAAATTGATCGTTTATTCCTTTCTATATACACAGACATACCCAAAACCCCAACTTACCTACCCCATAACCCTCACCTCATCTATACCCCTGGCTATCATGTTTTCTTTCTCATATCTACCCACCTACTCTACCCCATCTTATTCACAAACCATGCAGAAATCAAATCACAACCACACCGTTTACCTCTGGGGTTGCAGTAGCTTGAGTTGGCCCCTGTCTTCCCTCTTCTCCCTGCCTGCTGGATGTTTCTCCTCGTCCTGCCATTATCACCACCTTTTTCAAACCTGCCTTTTTGTCTTCTCAATCTCAGATCACAATTCACTTTCCTTGTCTCTTTTCTCCTTCTCACCCAAATCTCTCATGCAAATACCTGTCTCAGTCGTCAAAAAGCGTCGCGTCCGCATATTTAACCTCTTGCATGGCTCTAAAATTAAAACTCAAGTTTCCACCCTAGCTTTTCTATTTTTAGAAAAACTCATACCTAAATAACCGGTATCGGTCGTATAACCGATATCGGTCATGGAGATACCGACATCGGTTACCTAACCGATACCGGTTACACACCTTCCTTTTTTGAAACAGGGTTCTTTTCTTCATTTCTCATCTAAATTTTTGTCGCGCCCCGCCTCTTTGCCTGCATCCACAACACAATTAACCACATTTATTCATCCACCACACATAGCACCACAATTTCATTAACATCATTTATTTTATACAAATACACAAACCATCAACTACGGATATCAAGAAACTATCAATCTATACATCATTTGGATCCACTCATCAGTTACATATATCACAATGTCACAAAACCACCAATTCATCACATAACCGGACATTCATATATACGTACAAAAAAAAAACAAAAATATCAGCATCATCCATCTATCAACATGTCAATTAAACTCATCACACATTCTATATATTACCAGCCATTAACCAAATATTTCAACACATTTTAAACACAGCATGTGGATCAAAACATCGTCTCTATATATATACAAAATTTTCACAAATACAATGTGCCCTACATCGGGGCCTCTGTGAGCTCATAACATACCAAAGCCGGCACGCAGGACCGCAATACCTACCAAAAATCTCGACTCGGCTCGCAGGCCGGTCTCTCATATCAAAAATATACTCGGCTCGCAGGCCGGTATCAAATATACAACCCGTACTCGGCTCGCAGGCCGGTATATAATAAATAAATGAATCAAAACAATGAATAAGTGTAGGCACGCAGGCCTCTATCAATACAACCAGTTCGCAGACCGGTGCCCATGTCCCTATACAAAACCATGTCGGGGATCTATCAGCTCTCCC